>OZ007498.1:168926873-169526873 GCA_963931805.1 Microdon myrmicae | reverse complement strand
CAGCTGCTTGGGTTGTTTGTTGGTAAGACAAACAAAAAAGGTTGCCAGGCAATGTGTATGTATGGTATATGACGCGGCTGGGAAAATAGACGGCGCGATATTTATGGTCCCTGTCATGACGGTTACATTGATTGCAATCCGAATTATTTTGTTTACAGGAATTTGTCTGGTGCCGAATTGGTTCAGAATACCAAATAGGAAAACAAAGAAATCTTATGAAAAATTGTATGCGAAGGGATGCATGAAGGTAAGTTTTCTTTATAGGGATTTTAGGGTTATAATAATTGGGTCTGTTTGATGCGTGAAGCATCTAAGATGCTAATGCGAATTGCATTAGCGAAAGCTGGTGCAGACCCGGGTTATGGTTATGGGGGTTTTTTCAGGAAGGCGAGCCGTGGGATCTGGCGGAATCGCCACAGTCCTGACATATCAATCGCAATTCGCTTGAAAGGGGCACCCACGTTGTACTGCTTCATAGCGCTCCTTGGTCTTGCTGTTGGTCCTTTGGTCGCAGTGCAAGTTGTGCACTTCCTACACCAAGACTCGACGTCATCTCTCATGTGAAGCCAGTAGAATCGAGATCGTAATTTTGAAAGTGTTTTATTAACTCTCAGATGTCCACCGGAGGCCCCGTCGTGCATTTCTGTTAGTACATCTTTTACTTTTGATGGTGGGACTAGAATCTGCATTCGATAGGATTTTCCGTCCGCGGCTTCCCATTTACGCTTTAGAATTCCATCTTCCACCAGCAAGGAATTCCATTGTGCCCAAAATGCCTTAAATGTTCCACTCTTGTCGGAAATATTGTTCCAAGTTGGCCGCTCGTTCTTTTCTTTATATTCCAGAATTAGCGACACATCTTCATCCTGAAGTTGAGCTGCGCGTATAGCATCACTCGTCCACCCATCTAGTACTTCTACTTGTACATTTCGCAGGTCGTACGCCCCTTCTTTCTCTTCCGCTCTATGACAATGTTTACAATCTGACTTACATGGTCTTCTTGATAGAGCATCAGCGTTATTATGTACCTTCCCTTGACGGTGGGAAATTTGGAAATCGTACGTTTGAAGTCGTTCGATCCATCGAGCTATTTGTCCTTCCGGATTTTTAAAATTTAGCAACCATTTCAGGGCGGCATGATCCGTCCGAAGGTGGAATCGACGTCCATAGAGGTATTTATGGAAATTCTTAACGGCTTCTACGACAGCCAGCAGTTCCTTTCTTGTTGCGCAGTAATTTCTCTCTGGCTTAGATAGAACTCGACTATAATATGCGACAACTCTCTCTTCACCATCGATTTCCTGTGACAACACTGCTCCAATTCCTGTGTTACTTCCATCAGTATCCAATATAAACGGGCGATCCGATCTTGGGAATGCCAATGTTGGAGTGTTACATAACTCGGCCTTCAATGTGTTGAATGCTGCCTCACACTTGTCTGTCCAATTGAATTTTTTGTCTTTACCCGTTAGTTCGTGTAGGGCTTTAGCCACGTTAGCGAAATCTTTAACAAACCGTCGGTAATATGTGGCTAGTCCCATAAAGCTTCTTAACTGTTGCTTATCTTCTGGAGTAGGCCACTCTTGGACAGCTACTATCTTATCAGGATCTGTTTGGACTCCTGCAGATGAAACGATGTGACCCAGGAATTTTACTCTCCTTTGGAAGAGTTCACAGTTCTTCGAATTGAGCTTTAAGTTGGCCTGTCTTAGTCGTTGGAAGACGGAGCGCAGATTATTGATGTGTTCTGGTAAATTCCTTCCGACAACGATTATATCGTCCAAGTACACAAGACACGTCTTCCATGTAAGTCCCCGTAGAACACTTTCCATTAATCGTTCAAACGTTGCTGGAGCATTACACAATCCAAAAGGCATCACGTTGAATTGATAAAGTCCGTTTCCGGTAGTAAACGCTGTCTTCTCCTTGTCCTCCTCCTTCACTTCCACTTGCCAGTAACCGCTTTTTAGGTCCAATGTTGAAAACCACTGAGCTCCAGAAAGGGTATCTAGTGTGTCATCGATTCGAGGAAGTGGGTAACTGTCTTTCTTCGTAACGTCGTTTAACCGGCGGTAGTCGACACAAAATCTAGTTGTCCCATCCTTCTTCTTGACGAGCACTACCGGCGAAGCCCATGGGCTCGATGATTTCTCGATGACTCCTTGCTCTTCCATATCTCGAATCATGTTGCCTACTTCTGATTGTTTGGCCAACGGTAGTCGACGAGGTGGCTGTCTTATAGGTCTTGACTCACCCGTGTTAATGCGATGTTTAACTATACCGGTGCGTCCGAATTTATCATTTCCTGTCACAAAAATATCAGAAAAATCGTTCAGCAGTGATTCAACGCATGTCTTTTCTTCGTCTGTTAATCCGATTTTCTGGGGCATCAGCCTATTAACCACAGGGGGTGCACCAGAGGGCTGTTGAATTGAGTGGTCCTCTCCCCTTGTCTGAATTGAGCTTATCATTGACACGGGTGCACATTCTGTGATTACCTCTCCTTTTCTTATTGCGATCGGCTCCTTGGACGCATTTAGTACTCTGACGGGTACGATGTGCTTCTTCGCATCGATAAGGGCTTTCCCAACAAGGATGGTCCTCTTGCGCTGATTTTGTACAGCTTCGGTGATGTAAAACCGATTGTCACCGGGATCACTCTCGAGACTGGTCCAAATTACCGAGTCCGAACGAGGTGGGATCTCATCCTCCTCACGCGCATAACATTTCAGTCTTCAGAATTGTTCGTCCTGCAATGTAATAGCAACCTCCAAGTTACCGATTCGCAGTGTTCTTTGACCGATATCTAGAACAACTTGGTGCCCCTTCATGAAGTCCATTCCAAGAATGCATTCGTCCGTAATATCGGCAACCAACAATTTGTGGGAGATGGAAATATTGCCCAGCACTATTATGCTCCCGACTTCTCCGTAGACTGTCGAACATTCTCCTGTGGCAGTCCTCAAAGCGTATCTTCTATTTTTATTAAGGGCAATTTGGCCCACGACATCCGGCCGAATTATGGATCTCGTTGCTCCAGTGTCGATTGTCACTGTTGTCATCCTTGCATTAACAATCATAGTTATAACCAAACTTTGGTTATCCCGTTGGAGTTGTGATACAGTTACGATGCTGGGGCTATACATTCCACCAGGCGACTTTCGCCCCTTAAAGTCTGCCCTTACAAGTTTCCCGAGCTATTGGCCTCAGGTTGGTCCGTTGATAGTCTCCTCTTATGATTAGCGCATGAACAACAATTCTCGCTTGATGTTTCATTCATTCGTCGACGTTTCCTACAGTCAACAGAGATGTGGCCGACTTCGCCGCATGTCCAACACTTCATATCAGGTCTCGGAGTTCTCCGTTGTACATGCCGGATTCTTCGGCAGGAACATTCCTGGACGGACGTTTCTCGGACTCTATATGTACTCCTGGTAGCCAGTTTAGCAGATTCATAAGCCAATGCGAACGCCAGTATTTCATTAGTCGTCTTCTTTCCTGCCAAACGAACGGCCTGTTGCCAGTCCAGATCTTGGAGTGCGTTTATAAATGCATCCATTGCTACCTCGCTTAGAAATTCCTTAGTCATATTTGAATAAGACAAGTTTGCCAATCGCTCAATGTCTGCCTGCAACTGTTGAAGATTTTCTCCAGGTTTCTGCCTTCTGCTCCGCAGTTGCATGCGGTAGACCTGCTGCATGTGGTTGTCTCCATACCTAGCTTCAAGGCCGTCTCTTACCGCTTGGAAATCTGTTTGCTTCTCTACTGGTATGGTTTGTAGCAATTCTGCAGCCGCCCCGCGGAGTGACAAGATTAGTGATGTTGACTTTTGCTCATCCGACCACTTATTATAATTGGCCGCGGCGTCAAACTGACGTATAAACACGGAGAAGGGTCCCGTTCCATCGAAGGTTGGCGGTTGCATCCTTGTATCTTTGTAGTCATGTTGATTGCTAGGCGATGTCTTATTTCTCTCAACACACGCAAGTCTCTTTTCGATTCGCATTATTTCTTCGGTGACTTTTAGATCCAGATTTTCTACTTCGTTTCGAATTTCTGACTGGATTTCTTCCTTAAAGTGTTGAAAATTACATTTCATCCACTGCGTTTGAGCATCCAATTTTGCATTCAGATCTGCAGCTTGTGCGTCGAATTTTGAATTTTGGGCATCGAATTTTGAATTTACGGTGTCGAATTTTGCATTAACATCTGTAGCTTGTGCGTCCAATTTTATCATCATCATCCTGAGCATCTCCGAAATGCCCAACTGTGACGAACTCTTCTCCGTTACATTGGCATCATCTTGACTCGGTGTTTCTTCTTCATCCGGACAGTCTGGCGCAATCGCAAAAACATATGTGTCAACATCAATACCTTCTTCCTCCATTGCTGCTTGTAGACGCTGTCGAAGAATTTGCTTCTGTCCTCTGCTATCCAGATTCCGGTCCTCTAGTTCCTTCTTCAACCCAGGAACGCGAAGATCCTCCAAATGTCGATCTGACATCGTCACAACACACTTTCACACACTTATTCACTTAAACAGTAATTAATCCCACTTCTGACACCAATTGTAGCGAGCTTGGGGTTCGCTGGATTAATTATTTTGAATAAATAAGAGCCGTTAAATCGATTTTGGAATTAATATAACACTTTATTAGTCCGTTAACCACAACCGTTACTTTTACCGTACACAACGATTTCTTGACTTATCGCTTCCGTACTTATCGCGTATTTTACTTCTTACTTATCGCTTGCTTCTCACTCGAGACTTATTACTTTCTACTTGTCCCCATGAGTTGTGTGCGACGTATTTATACCAGTTCCCCACATTCTGATTCGGTATTTCGTTTGCGTTCCTTCCATAATTTTGAATGTTCTATTATCCATAGTCTCCAGTTTTCCAGTACTTTGTTTTAGACTTTACCGAATATTCCAGTACTGACTGTCATATGCGTCACAATATTGTAGCCAGCTTAGGGTTCACTGGATTAATTATTTTTAATAAATAAGAGCCGTTAAATCGATTTTGAATTAATGTAACATTTTATTAGTCCGTTAATAACAACCGTTACTTTTACCGTACACTTAACGATTTCTTAACTTATCACTTCCGTACTTATCACGTCTTTTATTGCTTACTTCTTCGATCTGCGTGTGACGTATTTACACCGTTTCCTCTTTCTGATTCGGTGTTTCGTTTCCGTCCGTTCCACAGCCTCGAATTTTCTACTGTTTATAGTCTCCAGTTTTCCAGTACCTTCTAGAATATTCTAGTACTTTGTTTCGGACTTTCTAGAATATTCTTTCTAGTAGTGATTGTCATATGCGTCACACTACCCTCCGCCTAGATTAGTTCGTACCGAACTAAGTTCATTAGTCTTCTAGGTTAACAAAAAGTCGCCAGTCGGTCACGATGCACCAATTTCATCTTGGCGTTCGGCCTTCGCTGAATCCTATAGACAACGTCGTTAATTCTTGTGAGAATCTTATACGGTCCTTCCCAATGTTGCTGCAACTTCGGAGACCTTCCTTTTTGCCGATGAGGGTTATAAAGCCATACGTTATCGCCTGCATTAAATCCGGATGCGTTGGCTCGAACGTCATACCTTGTTTTCATTCTGTCACTGGATACCTTGATTTGCTTTCGAACCAAATGATGAATCTCATCGAGGCGATTTCTCCAGGCGGCTGCGTAGTCTTCGGTCTTATCTATGGCGTCTGTAGGTATTCCGAATCGCAGATCGGTTGGTAATCGTATCTCTCGTCTAAATATAATTCTTGCTGGAGAATGGCCCGTCGTATCGTGATTAGCCGATCTATAGCTCATGAGAAAGGTTTGTACATATTTGTCCCAATCTCGTTGGTGATCACTAAGGACCTTCGATAAGTGCTCTTTTATTGTTCGGTTGAACCTTTCGACCATTCCGTCTGACTGTGGATGTAAGGGCGTGGTCCTGGTTTTCCTTACGCCCAGTGCCGCACAGATGCCTTGAAATATCTGTAATTCAAAGTTTCGGCCTTGATCGGAATGCAGCTCACAGGGAACTCCATATCTGTTGATCCAATTATTGATAAGCTGCTCAATGACGGTTGTTGCTTCTTGGTTTGGAATTGGAAGGACTTCCACCCACTTGCTGAAGTAATCCATGATAACCAACATGTATTTGTTGTTGTCGTTTGTTTTTGGAAATGGTCCTGAGATATCAATCGCAATTCGCTCGAAAAGGGGACACCCACGCTGTACTTCTTCATAACCCTCCTTGGTTTTGTTGTTGGTCCTTTGGTCGCAATGTAAGTTGTGCACTTCCTACACCAAGACTCGACGTCATCTCTCATGTGAAGCTAGTAGAATCGAGATCGTAATTTTGAAAGTGTCTTGTTAACTCCCAGATGTCCACCAGAGGCCCCGTCGTGCATTTCTGTTAGAACATCCTTCACTTTTGATGGTGGGACTAGAATCTGCATTCGATAGGATTTTCCGCCCGCGGCTTCCCATTTACGTTTTAGAATTCCATCTTCCACCAGCAAGGAATTCCAGTGTGCCCAATATGCTTTAAATGTTTCACTCTTGTCGGAAATATTGTTCCACGTTGGCCGCTCGTTCTTTTCTTTGTGTTCCAGGATTAGCGACATATCCTCATCCTGAAGTTGAGCTGCGCGTATAGCATCACTCGTCCACCCATCTAGTACTTCTACTTGTACCTTTCGGAGGTCGTACGCCTCTTGTTTTAAACGATCAATTTCTACTTCCGAATCCTGAAGGCGACGCTTTAGGGTCAAAATTTCAGCTTGCCTCTCTGCTAGATCAGTTGATAAGCGATTGTTCTCCTCAATGACCTTTTCTCGGCTGGTCTTAGGAGCAATTATCTGTTGATGCAATGATTTACATTCGATCGTGGTGCTGTCCAAGTCTGAATCACGCTGAAGGCTTCTCTTGTGATTAGCGCATGCACAACAAATCTCAATTGATGTATCATTCATTCGTCGACGTTTCCTACAGCCAACAGAGATGTGACCGACCTCGCCGCATGTCCAACATTTCATATCAGGTCTCGGGGTTCTCCGTTGTACATGCCCGATTCTTTGGCCAATCCACAAAATATTCCAAGTCCCACAATGTATGATCCATAAGAAGCAATTTTGCCTGAATTGTAAATAACCTACTCTGAAACCTGAACCCCATAGAAACAGCTAAAAAACAATTTGCCCAATCCACAAAATATTCCGAGTCCCATAGAATAATATGATCCATAAAAAACATGTTGCTTGAATCAACAAAATAACATATCCAGAAGTCCAAACTCCGTGTGAGCCATTAACGAACGATTTTTGCTTGATCGACAAAAAGCAACGCGATCATGGGCGGGCAACCAAGCAGGCGAAATATGGTGTGTATGAGAAATCTGAAGCAGAGTTAGAAGTGAATGTGAGTCCGTCTCGGGCCCTATGTTTAGTTAAATTGAAAATGAAGTTTTGAGTCAAAGTTGCAAAGAACGTTTAATTAAATTAAAGATATTCAAGAAAAGTTTAAGTCGAAATTTCAACGAAACGTTTAGTTAAATTGAAAGTGAAATTTTAAGTCAAAGTTGCAAAGAACGTTTAATTAAATTAAAGATATTCAAGAAAAGTTTAAGTCAAAATTGTAACGGAACGTTTAGTTAAATTGAAAATGAAAGTTCAAGGAAGTTGTAAGTAAATAAGCAAATTAGATTGTCATTAGTAAATTAGAACAATAAGATTGTAATTAATTTTGTTAATGTAATCAATCAATAAATAAGTCAATAAGTAAAATTGTAATTATATCAATTAATAAATAAGACTGTAAATTAATGTTTGTAAATTAATCAGATCAATAAGATTGTAATTAATTTTGTCAATGTAATCAATCAATAAATAAGTGAATAAGTAAAATTGTAATTAATTATACCAATTAACAATAAGAGTGTAATCAATTAATAAATAAGTCAATAAGTGAAATTGTAATTATATCACTTAATAAATAAGACTGTAAATTAATGTTTGTAACCAACGATGTTGCTGCGCGAAAATGATCCTCAGGGGATCCACAAGATGGTATTAAATAAACTGCACCGAGATTTAGTTGTTTAACTTAATTTATTTTGTTTGTCGATATGATGTTTATGATTGTTTATTTACACTTTAATTTAATAATAATTTCGTTTGTTGATATGATGTTTGTGAGTTCTTTATTTACACTTTAATTTAATGATATGTACATTGACTATCATATCTTGTCGGCCTCCTGTTACAAATGGTGCCGCTAACAAAAATTCGTATTAAGATTTAATTGTAAAACTTCCAATTGAAAATTGGTTACTGAATATCACTAAATCAATTCTCACTCATTTATTTGCCAGAGCACACGTTTCTAATTAAGTGGTAGTTTTAAATTAAATTCCACTCAGCAAAATGATTTCACAAGACAACTTCTTGACAACGAGACGACTCTTTACTCGATGGTAGTTGAATAAAAAAAACTCTACGCAGCGACGTGTCCAACCTCGATGATGTATCAAAAACGGCTAACTTGAATTAGGGTGGAAATCATTGATTTTTACACATTGATCTGCCAATGGTAATCATGCTCTCTTGTGTGTTCCCCAACTCACCACACTCATCCAGGTCGAAACGTACTTGTGTATTCGTTCGACGTCGATGGGCGTAGCCAAAATGGAGAAATCAAAAGGGAAAGCACAATAACCCAGGGTTGATCTGGCTAGGTGTGTGTGCGTCAGTGCCGTGTATACGGCTGGTCTACTGACCTAGTGATAATCTCTTAGGTCAACGCACTATAGCAAGACAGAAATACGAGAGAGAGAGGAAAACCTAGCTAAGGTTATTCACCAGCAAAAAGAGATCATTGATCCCAAGCGAATGGGCGATCTGGGAAAAGTCAATAGGACGCTGCATCGGCTGGGGATATAATACCATTCTGTGGAATGTTCGATAAATACCCAAGCCTATGGACTATGACGCAACCGCGTCGCTTGGTTTGACTTGGTTGTTGCTAACCAATACGAATGGAATTTCCGGTGGAAATCCCATGGTTAGCGCAATAGTGTTGGCGAATGGCGAAGATTGTAGCTAAACTCAATTATGCATTATCTGCATAGAATAATGAGTTTAGCTATGCGTCCCTTTGACATGTTTTACAGGTAAATAACTTATCAAGGAGGTATACTGGTTAGTATACCCGCCTGTCACGCGGGAAACCGGGGTTCGATTCCCCGTCGGGGAGCCTCTGGCGCAAGACTAATGACCTTGCCCGGAAAAAACAGATCATTATGGAAAATTTAACAAGCCTCAGGACTTGCTAAATAAGGCCAAGACCGGTTCCAGGTTGTAGTGCCGATGATGATGATGATGAACTTATCAAGGAAACGGGTAGGTATTGTGGTTGGAATTGTGGGCTGTTTCTCCTATAGAATAGAGAAACCGCTACAAGATCAATAAAATTGTAATTAATTTTGTCAATGTAATCAATCAATAAATAAGTGAATAAGTAAACTTGTAATTATATCAATTAATAGATAGATTGTAATTAATTTTTAATTGTTTAATAAAGCTAAGTTAAGGTTAAGGTAATCGTTGTTTAAAAAAAAAAAAAATATTATAAAAACGGGACTTCACGCAGCAGCACTACCTTGGTTCCAGTCTCCGCCCTCCTTGTCCAACGGAAACGCCGGAGGTTCTTCCACGGACCGCATCTGGCCCGCGGTCTAAGTGGTGCAGAAATATTATCTGGTGTGTGTAGCCTACTCAGGCATAACAATATATATATATATATACATTGCGCCCCCGTGTGCACCGGGGAGCGGGAGCGGCACGGCCGTGGTGGTCGGCGGATGTAATTGGACTCCTCGAGGATAGAACTCTGAGTTGAATTTCATTCTCGGTTAGGGTTAAGGAACAGAAGAGAGAGAGAGAAAATTTTCTCTTAAGGGTGTGGCCACCAAAGAAATGCGATCTTTTTGTGCAGTGGTGTGTATGTGTGCTCGTACGTATCACCGTGTTTATCGATGCATTTCAGGAAGGATAAACAAATCCTACAGCGAGGGAAAAAGTACAAAGGAGAAGCGACCTAATGCATCGGTCTGTGATTAGGGTCAGCTAAATAAATAAGCTGGAACTCATTAAATGAGAAATGCATTTGGAATACGACAAACGATGTGGATTGTTTATGGTATCGCCAGAAAGCCTTTGAAGGACAGCGTTCTTTTATTTGCACATGGTGCGAGTTAGGGAATTAGTCTCAACGTCTATTGCGCTAATTACGTGCAGCTGCGTTGGAGTGTTTATCGTCGGGTATTAGGGTCGCCAGCCGATGTGTATGTAGGTAGTTTTTATTGTACACATGTTGAGGCTGGGATTAGCCAACTCAAGGGTAAGATTCCCTGATTATGCGGTTTTATTATATGTGAACCGATGAATTTTCTTCCAGGGAATTTATGATAAGTTTGGAAAGAATTCTTATAGGGAATTTGTATGCGAAGCGATGCATGAAAGGTAAGGATTCTTTTACAGGGACTTTCAGATTATAAATTTGATCTATTTGATGCGTGAAGCATTTACAGGTGCTTAATGCAATTGCATTAGTAGAATTTATAAGGTTGGGTCGAAGTTATGGGGGTTCTTCAGTTAAGTAGTCGGTGTGGTTTGGCGGAACCGGCACAGCATATCTTATTCTGTTCTTCGTCTCTGCCATCTAAAGAGTTGCCTAAAAGAATTAAACTTTAGATATCGAGAGGGCTGTTAAACAAAGTTGTAGCTAAAACCAAACTCTGAGAAAAGTTGCGATACTAAAAAGAAAGTAAAAATATTATGTGTTGAACTCAAACGAGGGATTCGCATTTGTGGCGATAATTTCTACCATGCCAAGTTATCTGAGGTCCCGCCCCTGTACTATTCAACGAATTCGAATTCTACGTGGATTGGACTGTAGGAAGGCAAACAGCCCGGACTTAATACCAGCAATACTCCTTAAGAGCTGTGCTCCAGAACTTTCGCCGGTTCTTGGCAGACACTTTCACTCATCTTATGAACGAAAGCCCTTTCTTGGCTGCTGGAAAATCGCTCGAGTTCAGCCAATTCCAAAGAAGGGACAAAAGTGTCTTCCACAAAATTATCAGACGATAGTATTACTGTCTATGCTATCTAAGGTGATGGAAAAGTTCATCACTGCTGAGTTAATTACGTATTTGGAGTGCAACGAACTTCTGGATGATCGTCAATACGGATTCTGTGGCAGGCGATGCACGGGAGACCTCTATAACCGATATATGGACATTTGCGATTGCGCGGGCCATGGTGAGTCAGGGGCGGTGACATTGGACATTTCCAAGGCTTTTGACCGCGTCTGGCACGGGTCATTGCTGAGCAAACTTTGTTCATATGGATTCTCCCAGCAGCTTTGTGATTGGACGAAGAGCTTCCTCTAAAATCGATCGATGTAGATTGTTATAGACGGCGAGCCTTCAGATTTGTATCCTGTTAATTCTGGGATGCCACAAGGATCTATTTTGGCTCCAACCTTGTTTTTACTTCACATGAATGATTTGTTGAAGTCAACGAATAACAAAGTGTTTAGTTTTGCGGATGATAGAACGTTTGTTTCCTCTTTTTCGAGTGATCGACGGATTAGTGTATCAACGTCGCACCGGCTGAGATGTAGTCAGATCGACTCTCTGAATCGGGATCTGGATAAGATCGTGCAGTGGCGAAAGGCCAATTTTGTCGACTTCAATGGAACGAAGACACAATATACAACATTCACAAAGAAAGGGGTAATTCTATAATAATTCTCGGGTAATTCAATGATAACGATAAACGTATCCATTCAAAAGTTTGATAGATTGCATTGTCCAGTCAAAGAAGAAAACCCATAATGCAAGCTCATTAGGGCAGTGTAAATCTTAAAACCAGCCTTATGCATCTGTTCTCCACATATAAATACCGTCGATGCATCTTAACTCGAAAACCAAGTTTATTTCATTTTAATGTCCCGCTAACTGGAAAATTTAGAAACCACAACCAAGTCGCATCCGAGAATCTGATATCTATCGCTCACAACTTGCGTTTTAAATCCATTCAATGCTTTACCGCCGCTGTCGATTTAATCGCCAGTAAAACGAATATCCCACAACTTACTTCCATCGGGGATTAAGCCTAAAAACAAAACGATCTTTTGATCGTAAAGTGAATGGTTAACGCCACCTACGCACCTTGCGTCTCAAGAAATCAGTAGACTAGGCTCGCACTCTAATATCTTCGGGTGTAGGCGGTGTATAATGCTCCATTCCCATAAAAAACCAACCGAAGTTAGAACAATCTCCTTCGCCCTCTCCAGAGGCTCAAATTTCGGCCGTACCATTACTCATGGGGCTTCTAAGTCAATGCGGGGGACACGTTACGTACAGGTAACTGGGATCATTTGCGTTGCCTTCACTTTCGATCGGCGTGTTTGGTGGTGCACTAGATGCGGCTGTTAGTGATTGGCACGAGAGATCGCGGTCGTAAACCAACGAATGCTGGTGGATCACGCGCAGATCACTTGTGATGATCTTGCTCGTGTGCAGCACTGGTAACAATCAATCGATGATAGTCGAAAAAGTATTTATCGATTTTTAATTTCCACAAATCTAATGGCCAATTAGTTGCGAGCCGGTGCTGCGGGGCAGCCGGGATTAGTGATCGCGATTGTCGGTATGGTCGTCTACATCACTGATTGTGGTCACGGATTCGCAGTATCTGTTACATGAAGGGAAAACGCATAGAGAAGGGAGCACAATGCGAGCTTCGGTATTTGAAAGTGATCGAGTGAAAGGAATATGGCGCGATGTGACCCGGCTGAGAGATGCTTGGAAGACAATTGTCAACAGATAAATGGATTTGATTATCTACGGGCCAACATTTGTTGTGCGCGAGAAAATTATTAGATTGAAACGCTGATTGGAAGGCAACTCTGGATCGTGCATTGATTAAAACCAAGTACAACATCAACTGCAAGAGAATGGGAGAATGTTTGAAAGTGAAGACTTAGGATGACTGATAATCATTTAATGAACCGCAGTTATGGTTCTTTGAGAGGTGATGAGTGGTAATAGTAATTTAATTAGAATTACTCAGGGTCCTTAAGCCAGTGTCTGCCACGTAAGTGTCTACTCATTAATCCGGGTGAAAATTGCTTTAAATCAGTAATAAATTAATTATTGCTGTACTGTGGATTTACACATTGCACGTTTAGAAATATGCAAGACCTTCATACTGGAGCAATATTTACTGTATGAAGACCTGTTAACAATTAATATTAGGTCTATCGGAAAGTTATTTCTGTTTTTGGAATAAAAAAAAAATTTTTTTTATACATTGAATGAACTTGTGAGTAGGGCGTTGGAATATACTCACAGCTAGGCCGGCTTGTCGTAAGAGTCAAGATACCCCCCAATCAAGCTATAGGCTCCATGAAATAATCGGGAGAAATCCTTGGCTATCTTTTGGAGCTTGGCTGATGGGCCGGTTCGAGAACAGGTTAGTTTAGGTGGTAAATCTGTTCCAAAGTGAGATACCAACCCGCCACGCTGTACATTCCGCGATCTCGTTGGGAAACATTTTCGACTAAGGTTCGGAGGTATGGCTGATGGCCCGGACTGACACGGAGACAAGTCATGATAGTACATTCTAAGATAAAGAATTCCGGAGGTAAACTAGTTTCCCATTCGGATCTCTGGAGAGGATTTTGTCAGGGGAACATCATGCAAATTTTTCAATAAACCAAACGTAAAGAAATACGTCATCGCGTAATCTGCTTCGTTCTAGAAACTCTGTCGACGTTCGACTGCTAATGCCATTTTGTAATATCAGGGGCATCGGTTTCACCAATACGAACGTAAATGCCGTCCACCCATATTTGCAAACAGCGAACCCTGATATCCTTGCCTTAACTGAGACCCACGTTGATTCGTCAACTGATTCGACATATCTTCCTTGCTCAGGATACAACATGCATTCCACATTCCCTTTTCAGGGAGAGTCTGCGTCTTCACATCGCCCGATCTGGTTGGTCAGAGGATGGAGACGTTGGAACCCAATAAGTTGGACATCATGTGGTTGAGAGTCGTGCTGAGAAGTTCTGTTAAATTTCTTTCTTCTCTTGACGCTCCCCGAATGACGATCGCCGAGCGACATTTTTCGAACATCTTTCACGTACCGTCGACTTGATGCAGATCAACTACCTGGCTTCTGAAGTAGTCCTTCTGGCCGAGTTTAATGTACACCACTCCCGCTGGTTGGTACATTCTAACAGAACCGACGAGGCTGGCGGAGATGTTCGCTGTTCGTGGAGGAACCTACGCGAGTGCCGGATGCTCGAGGTGATTATGCGAACATCCTCTATCTGTTTTTGACAGCCGAGCATTTATACTGTGGAGATTGCTGCGGCATTGGGAAACTTAGATCACTACTTGGTATCGATCATGCATCCACTTGCATTTCAAGCGAATAATCGACCTAAGCAGCTTTGCCGTATATGGAGGTTTAGGGCTGGTAACTAGGACGATTTGCGAAATTTTTTTGCATCCTTTCCTAGGACCGAGGTGTGCTTTGGAGACTTTGATATTAACCCGTGCGTTGAGTCGGTCTAGGGATTATTCTTTTCGGGATGTGGATTTACATTCCGCATTTCATCAAGCCATCAAACGAAATTCAACAGCGACAAAAAAGAGAAATTTTAAGCAATGGCGCTCCAACCGAGGTCAATAGAACGAATTTTGTTAGAATAAGAAACGCATCCAACCAGGCGGTTGATACCGCGAAGAGGGCTCACAACGACAGAGTGACCAATAAATTCGTTCAGTGTCCGACTGGTTCGCGCTTCTTCTGGTCAATGGCAAAGGCTACAGTAATTTCGCTTCCTCCTCTTTCCATCCGCTAGTGACGGGGAGCGGGACGTTAGTCACAAATTCAAAAGATAAAGGTAATGTGTTCGCGAATTTATTTTCCGCGAATTCAAACCTCGATACCGGTCTTTTCGAGCCACCTGTGATCTCACCGGTACGGTCTTCGATACGGGATGTAAGGTTCCGGCCGCGTACTATTCAACGCATTATGCATGGACTGGACTGTAGGAGGGCAAACGTCCCTGACGGAATAACGCCAATAGTCCTTAATAACGGTGCTCCAAAACTGTCGTCGGTTCTTGGTAAACTTGTGGCGGTTCCGCCAAGTCCCTGTAAAAGAAAACTTATCTTTCACGCATCTCTTCGCATATAATTTCCTGTAAGATTTCTTTTCTACATTTTCAGGAAACCCAAAACCTATTCTGTACCTTCGGTTCCCAGGCAAATTTCAACTTTCCCACACCTGCACCACAATCTCCACCCACCATACCTGAAACATTTCCTTTTACAAGGACATTTAATGCATACAACGCATTAGCTAAAAATTCCTAAAAATAATTCTTTAATGTGCATATGCACCACGAATACCAAATCATATGGCACTCATTGTTATCATTTAAAATGCTATGTCGGACAGTTTGTTTTTACAGCTGCATTAAACCGACCCGCGATTCGCTTGTCCAATCGACAAACAATTACCGCATCCCAATCATTATCATCGGTACCGAATCCTCTAGCATTTTCTAGTATAAACAAGAACTCGGTTCCTATACCAGTCGGTGATGCCATAAAACATATTCCTCCGCATGTAAACATGCATAAGATCCAACTCATCGTTTGTTTTCCCACTAACAAACAATCTTCAATTTCTTTTTCAGCCGCAACTAATTACCCTGCATATACAAATGCAGGCAAGGGAATCGTTTCTGCCACCAATCCCATTAGCACCTTTTTCCCACCGTCTATTATAGCGACGATGCACAGCGTAAACATGACCCTCATTACCGAAGGAAGCATTTGGTCGCTTCTTCCTTTGTCTTTGCCGCCTGCCTGCTTCGTTGTTCCATTGCCTTCGAGCACGTGTAAACAACATCGGATCTGAACGATCACACACACACCACCATAATCTCCATTACGAGATCTGGTTTTCTTGTTCCCACAAGAGAGACTTTACGTTTCTCTGGTGGTCGGTAAATCCTTTCCTTAGCGGGAATAGCGATTCGTTAGCGAATCAGATCTGCACGAGATGATTATACCTGAGTCCACTTCCATCTGCCGACTATCACGGTCGCGCGATCTCCCGCTCTCCGTAGCGATGCGGGGACGCGAACGCGTATCGAGTCGCTTTTCCTCCCCAGTCAATTGAATAGTCGAAATCACAGTGCGAAGTGTTTAGATAGTATGTGTATTGTTAACGTTAGAACAATGGCAATAAGAAGGCTTTAATTAAAATATTCGTAAGGTTCCAGGTGACATCTAATACACGTGTACGCTTGATTAATAACAAAGATATCTGTCAACTGATTAAATAAAGAGAGCATTTTGCCGACTAAAAATCATTCAGTGTTTTCCCTTTTCCTGTTGTGGACGTTGGATTGTGGAGTTTCGTTTGTGTTTTTTTTTCAGTCCACGGCAGACGTTTTAGAACTGGTGGAGATGAGGTAGAATCCCGTGTCGTGCGCCGGCACAACGATCTCGTACCCCACAGACTCTTCCGCTCTCTTATGCACGGAGGACATTTACAACAAAATGTATCTCGAGTTCAATCAACCCCAAAGAGCGGGAAAGAGTGTTATATACATAATAAAACAACCATAAGGGTTCCCTCTCAAACTGAACGGACCCGAACTATTACAAAAATTGAAATCTCAGGTTGGCCACAAACAAATGTGGGTTCAAAAACTAACGCCGACAGCAACCGGAACATCAGTCCACCACACCGAAACAATGAGTAACACTAATTTATATAATTTATTTATTTTTGTCATTATAATTTTGCAACAAAAGTGTCTCTCTCAAAATTACCCACCGATAGCATTTTTGTCTGTGTTATCTAAGGTGATGGAAAAGGTCACCAACGCCGAGTTAATTAAGTATTTAGAGTGCAACGGACTTCTGAATGATTGTCAATACCGATTCCATGGCAGGCGGTCCACGGGAGAACTTTCGACCCTTATAACCTGCGATTGAGGTGCATGGTGAACCAAGGGCGGTCGCATTGGATATCGCCAAGGCTTTTGAGCGCGTCTAGCACGGGGCATTGCTGAGAAAACTTCGTTTATACGAACTTACCCACTAGCTTTGCGACTGGACGAGGAGCTTCATCGAAAATCGATCGATTCGGGTTGTCCGGCGAGTCTTCGGATCTGTGTTCTGTTAATTCTGGGGTGCCTCAAGGTTATATTTTGGCTCCAACCTTGTTTTTGCTTCACATAAATGATTTGTTGGAACCAAGGTATAACATAGTGTTCAGTTTTGCGAATGATAGGATGCTTGTTTCCTTTTTTACGAGTGATCGGCCGATTAGTGCATCATCGTCGCTCCAGCTGAGATGTAGCCAGATTAACTCTCTGAATCGGGATTTGGATAAGGTCCCGCAGTGGGGAATGGCCAATCTCGTCGGGTTCAATGCAACGAAGACACAATATACAACATTCACAAAGAAAAGTGGATCATCCGTTCCGCAGCTGGTGATGAATGGCCAGGCTCTCGAATTTAGGGACAGCATCAAATTTCGCGGTGTCACGATCTGTGGGAATGTATCGTGGTATAAACACGTGTCAAACATCGTTACGTCCGCCTCTGGAAATCTGAGTTATCTTTTCAGAGTCAGGTAATATTTTACTCCGGTCCAATTTCTTCTTCTGTATTAATACCAAATTAGATGAGCCCTCGAATATTGTTTCCACGTTTTGAGCTCTGCTCCTAAGCATACCCTGGACCTACTTGAGAGCACACAGAGTCGAGCGATCTGCCTGATCGGGACACGGCGCTAACGTAGGGACTACAGTCGCTATCACATCGAAGGCGTGTAGTTGATCTCTGTCTGTTTTACAGATATTATCACGGGTGCTGTTCTTCGGAGATTCGTGGTATTGTTCCGTGCAATTCAGTTTACATGCGCTCCACGAGACAAGCTGACGGATCGCACCAGTTTGCCGTTCAAATCCCGGCGGTGCGTAGATCTCTGTATAATGTCCATCATTATTTGTGACTTCTACTAAGGTCATGGTAATTTGGATATTCCATTTAAAGAAAAAATGCCCTAGAGGCGAAAAATTGTACCATTGCTTATCTGGATCTTGTTCGTTTTTGGATTTACTGACCTGCAAAAACTTTGGAAGAATAGAAACAAGGGATAATCGAATGGCGCTATGTCAGCGGAGTTCGGTGGATGCAACGGAATTCCCCAGCCTATCTCTGCGGGTTTCTGGCGAGTCGCCAAACAAGTATGTGGCTTGACATTACCATAAAGCAGTGTGATGGATTTCTTTTCTTGGCCTCTTTTCTTGGAATGGTTTTTAAATTATCGAATTGCTCTGAATTTAGCTTTTCCTTCTCCTTTAACAGCTTTAAATGCATTGCTTCCCGAATGTCCCACCATATACACAACCGTCGTTTACTCAGGCTCAACTTCAGTTTGGTGGTAGAGGCGACCGATTTTTCGGATCCACAATACGCCCCTTTTCTTATGATGTTTTCATAGGTAATCCACTTTTCATCCCCAGTTATCATCCGGGCCAAGAAGGGTTCGATTTTATTCCGTGCAAGCAGAACTCATGTGCCATCCATCTCGAATATTTCCATACCAATACTAGTTTCCGAATATAGGCCGAAATGGTATGTTGAGCTGATTCAAACCTTTCCGCAATCTTAGATGTTGTCAAAAAGGGATTGGCTATAACATGATCTTGACAGTATCATCGTGGAATAAAGATGATCGCCCAGAGTGTGGCTTATCAGAAAGGTCGAAATCACCTTTTAGTTAACTTTTTTGAGCTATCTTCTGCATGTTGTGATAGAGTGAACACTTTCAATAAATTTCTACATGCTTCTTTAGTATTTGCTCCTTGTTGGAATTCGTACAAAGTACAGTGACATAATTGAAGCTTATCAGTAGTCATAGGTACCCGATAGCGTCTCACTTAATCATCATCATCATCGGCACTACAACCGGGAACCGGTCTTGGCCTTATTTAGCAAGTCCTGAGACTTGTTAAATGTTCCATAATGATTTGTTTTTTCCGGGCAAGTTCATTAGTCTGGCGCCAGAGGCTCCCCGACGGGGAATCGAACTCCGGTCTCCCGCGTGACAGGCGGGTATACTAACCACTATACTATCGAGGAGCGTCTCAATTAATACTAACATGAATTATTTTTGTTTTACTTCATTTGCTAGGTACATTGTATGTAAACATTCACTGATAAAAAGATAGAGCCATGGATGCGTCAAATGAATATGCACATACATGATGCAACTTGTAACCGGAATGGACACAACTTTCCAGTACACCTAATACTTGGTATTTTGGGGAAACATTGGATATATCAACGTGCCAACATTTTAAACAACCTTGGTCCGCTTAACACGTTATAAATTAACGTGTATGCTTTATTTAATTATTGGGATTAAATATTAAGTCGCGTAAGGACCACACGTTGCACTGACTCCTGTGGTAGTTCAACATTCAAAGAGAATTCTTTTGGAAGAAGTAGTGTCTTGTATCAACTCTCCCTCAAATGCCCATAAATCCTCTTTGATGGTTATTCTTGAGTCGATTAGAATGGTGGTTATGGGGTCGCGCCAATCTATTTGAAAAGGTCTGAATTCAAAATTTTTTTTTTTTGGTTTGGATTTCCTAAAGTTGCCAGTGGTCCGGGTTCACTGCGCTCTGTTTTTACTTATCCGCCTACGGACTAAACCCACACCAATTTTGCAACACATTCCTGTTTGTTTCCTCAAGCACCGTCTTTCGTCATTATTTTTGGAGGCAAGATCGAGATATTCCGTCTAATGTCTTTACACTTCTTGTACTCTACGAAGTTTCTGCATAACGTTGTCGAACACGTGATGAGTTCTCATATGGTGTTTGATCACAACGAGTTGGTCGAACCTAATTCGCAGTCTATTTGTTCTGAAAATATGCGCGCCTTCTGGAATCTGCTGCATCCGGGTAAGATGTTTTTTGCGTTTTCTGCACATCCTTTGCAGGCCGGGCAATGCGGGTCCTCTTTGCGCTTGAATCTGTGTAGATATTGTCTAAAGCTTCCATGTCCTCTTAGGCGTTGGGACATGTGAAAATGCATTTTTCCGTGAGTTTTATTCGTTCACTCTTTGATGTTGTATTATTGTTATTTCCTTTGTCGATCCTCTTATGTTCCATTTGCTATAACCTAAGACTTCACTTTCGTCTGGCCATGAGGTTTTCTTTGTATACACTAGAGTCTTACGCCTTTAGTTGGCGCAGGTTGTACATCTCCGACGCTGCTTTTGCTTCCATTTCTAATCATACTCGATCCGCAATTATTACGACTGTCTCGGTAGTCATCATCCACTAGACACCTTCTTTAGTTTCAAATACACATTTGTTATACAAAAAATTTACTGATTTTACTTATGGCAAAATGTTAAGTATTATTTACATTTATTGTTGTTATATTACTGACTCTTCACTGGCGCTCTAAATTTTAGAATCCACCCGGTGGGGAGATCCTCACATTTCCTCTTCTTTGAATGAATGTCATGGACTTGAAGAGCATTGATGCGCACACATACGGTAGGAGTATTCTGCACCATCAGTCACAGTCCTAACGTGGTCAGGATCCTATGAAAGCGATCGTTCGTGAAGTAGAAAAAAAAAAAAAAAAAAGTGAAAATAAAAGTGTGTGAGTATCACTTTAAGTGTAAACATGTGAACGGTGTTTACGTGTGAGCGCGAGCCCGCCACCTAAAAAAAAAGTGAAAAACTCGTTGTCCATAATATGGACGTAGATCAAATGGTGCTCCGGAGAAAGCAAAATACAGACCGAAATTTAAAGGCTAAACATCATAAAGCCAAGAAAAAAAACTATTCAGACACGTTGAGTGACAGCAGCAATGGCGAAGACAACGCCCATGGTTCCCAGTATTCAGGGACTGGAAACCAATTCCAAAAATTGGTTGTTAGCGAAACAAATGCAGCAATCAGGTCGAGGCCCTCAGAAGACTCATCCATGAGATTAGTCTTAAAAACCAAGAACTGGATAAACAAATAGAAGAAGCTCTTAAACCAAAAGACAATTTGAGCCAGAATTAGCGGAAAACGAAAAAGACACAACCACAACAGCAATAACGAAGACAACAGGAACCCACGAAGACAAATAAAATACGACAAGGTACGGAAACTCAACAGCAGGAACCACATCAACAGCAGGAACCATCTCAGCAGGTGCCAATCAAAAAAAAAAAAAAAAGAAGAAAGTACCTCCTATTTACATTAGTTACATGGAGACAAAGGATCCCATAAAGTTGACTGAGTTAAAATGCAAAACTTTTATGACAAAACGTATAAATAATTTTTGGGGAGGTGGGAGCGAAGATACAGGGCAAAGTCTCTGCCTTCAATCCGGCGAAGGGCAGGATGATCCTTGTCCCTGTTCAATCCAAGTTGACATGCAGTCTCCACGTGACACCCCTGGATAGCTACTTTGGCAGCCGCCAAGTAGTGAACCAATGCATGCAGCGACATCCTGAGAAAGGTTGGCGCGAGGCTTATAATCATGGCCGTAAAAACGACTTATTATGGCAAATTTAACAACCCTCTGATATAGACCGTATACACCACGACGACCACGGAAACGAAAATGGCTAAACAATTTAAGAATGTTCTCATGGAACGTCCGTTCACTACACAGAGCTCGAGTTGCACACCCGCTAGCCGATGCCCTGTCCGAATATAAGGCTGACATAACAGCATTACAAGAAATAAAATGGACGGGGAGTGGTGTTATTCAAAGAAACGAGTATGACATTTATTACAGCTGTCATGCAAAACACCATGTGCTCGGGGTAGGCTTTCTAGTCAGCCAAAAACCGAAGCCTGTCATAATCGTCTTTAATGCAATAAACGAAAGGCTATGCACTCTTTGTGTGCGAGGCAAGTTTAAGAACATAAGCCTCATAAACGTTCACGGACCTACAGAGGAGTCTCCATAACGACGAAAAGGAAGAATACTACGAGAACCTGGAATGGGCCCTCAATGCGTGCCAAAAGATACGATGTGAAAATCGTTCTTGGTGATTTAAATGCGAAAATAGGTCGAGAGCCGGTTTTCAGGCACTACGCAGGTTCCCATAGTTTGCATGAGAACACTAATGACAATGGACTACGAGTCATCGAACTGTCAGCATCCAAAAAACTTGATCGTTACGAATACCAGGTTTCCGCGTAAAGATATCCACAAAGCTGGGTATAACCTGATGGAGCCACTCACAACCAAATTGACCACTTGTTGATAGATCACCACCACTCCTCAAGCGTGATGACGGTACGAATGTACCGAGGTGCCAACGTCGACTCGGATCACTATCTGGTTTTTTTTTTTTTTTTTTTTTTTTTTTTTTTTATTAGACTTCTCTCGGGAGAGGCGGGCCTATAGCGTCGAGTGGGCACGTACCCGGTACGTGTTTATGCCATGATACATTCCCACAGACCGTGACGTCGAGCAATTTCAATCTTTCCCCAGCCTCGAGGGCCCGGCCACTCATCATCAGCTGTGGAACCGATGATCCAGTTTTCTTTGTGAATGTTGTATACTGGGTCTGTAGCGTTCTACGAACGCACAATTCCGCGCAGGTAAGGTTCCCACCTTCAAAGAACTTACTTACCTGAGAGCGTTGCACGCGCCCACAGACGCGTGCCCCAAAGTCCCACCATAGGGCCTGCAACTCGCAGCCAACGTTGAGACCGACACCAAAAAGCAAGGAACTGAACGTCCCCAAAGCTTTTAATGCCAAGCTCAACATTCGTAAGTCATCATACCTGAAACAAAAAAAGAAACATTCAATCCGCCTGCGCCCAGGAACATTCCATTGAATCGGCAATTTCAAACGTCTATGCAATGCAAAGTAGCCGACCAACGATGCACGTGCGGGTAGCTGCCATAAAGACCACCAAGTCTAGCGGCAAACATAAAGAAACGGCAACCGTAATTATCTCAACGAGATAATTCAAATTGTATGAGGTTGAAAACCTACAAGGAAACTACTCCGATCCCACGGTGTCTGTTTGTATTTCACACCCATTAGAAAGATCTAATGGATTTCGGGTGTATTGACAAAAGTCAAACAAAACCCATGAACCATGCATCCATGCAAATTGCAGGATATCTTTCGGCCTTCGCGCCAGATGTGTTATGTAAATAAGGCGGCATACAATTGACAACCGTCGAACTGAATTTCGACCACCACCACGGATGGTGATAATGATGTTCGATGATGAGCGAGTTTCTTCTTTCAGGAATGAAAAATCACCCCTGGGACGTGATAACATGCTGCTAACAGAAATTCGGAAGTTCTGTTAGCAGAGCAATTAGGGAAATTTTTCCATGTAGATACAGATACCAGTTTGGAATCTGGATATCTGTGTGGGCAGACAGATAGTCTAATTATGATCGTCAACGCGACAAGAGTGGACTTAGAGCATTGAGGAGGATAGTTCGAGAACTTAACGAATAATATCTCACCGCGAAACAATTTAATGTAATAGAAAACCTTCCGGTCGTCGAAAGGAAATGTGTGTCGGTTGGCGCGTGAAACGAATTTTTACGTTGTAGTTATGTGTGACGAAAGAAAAAAACGTTACCCAATAAAATAGCAAGTGAAAATAACTATCCGTGTTTGATTTAATTTGGCAGTGTCTTCGTGTTCCAGGTTGTTTTTCCCATCGTGAACAGTGTTCGGCGGAACACTTGAACGACGTATTAAAAACGCCAAAGGTCTTCGTTGCGTTGAAGTCGACAAGATTGGCCTTTCCCCACTGTAGAACTTTATTCAGATCCTGATTCAGAGAGTCAATCTGTCTACATCTCAGCTGGTGCGACGTTGATGCACCAATCGGCCGATCACTCGAAAAGGAGGAAACAAGCGTACTATCATCCGCAAAACTGAACACTTTGTTATCCGTTGTCTCCAACAAATCATTTATGTGAAGTAAGAACAAGGTTGGAGCCAAAATAGAACCTTGGGGCACCCCCGAACTAACAGGATACAGATCCGAACCCTCGCCGTCCACAACAACCCGGATCGATCGATTCTCGAGGAAGCTCTTTGTCCAGTCGCAAAGCTGTTGGGAAAGTCCATATGAACGAAGTTTGCTCAGCAATGCCCCGTGCCAGACGCGGTCAAAAGCCTTGGAGATATCCAATGCGACCGCCCTTGACTCACCATGCCGTTCAATCGCAGATGTCCATATATCGGTTATAAGTGTGAAAAGATCTCCTGTGGACCGCCTGCCACGGAATCCGTATTGACGATCATTCAGAAGTCCGTTGCACTCCAAATACTTAACCAACTCTGTATTGATGACTTTTTCCATTACCTTAGATAAAATAGACAGTAATGCTATCGGACGGTAATTTTGTGGAAGACACCTTTTTCCCGTCTTTGGGATTGGCTGAACTCGAGCGATATTCCAGCAGGCAGGAAAAGTCCTCCGTGTATAAGATAAGCGGAAGTCTGCCAAGAACCGGCGATAGTTCTGGAGTACAGTTCTTAAGGACTATTGCTGGTATTCCGTCTGGGCCGGTTGCCTTCCTACAATCCAGTTCACGTAGAATGCGTTGAATAGTGCGCGGACGAAATCTCAAATCCAGCATGGAAGACCGCACCGGCGAGATCACAGGTGGCTCCAAAAGGCCAGGATCGAGGTTTGAATTCGCGGAAAATAAATTCGCGAACACATTAGCTTTATCCTTTGAATTCGTGACTAACGTCCCGCTGTCTGTCACCAACGGAGGGAAAGAGGAGGATGCGAACTTACTGCTGACAGCCTTTGCCATTGACCAGAAGGAGCGCGAACCAGTTGGGCACCGAAGGAGCTTATTGATCACACTGTCGTTGTGAGCCTTCTTCGCGGTATCAATCGCCTGGTTGCACGCGTTTCTGATTCTAACAAAATTCGTTCTGTTAACATCGGTGGGATTGGAGCGCCATTGCTTAAAAGCTCTATTTTTTGCCACTGTAATCTGCTCGCATTTTTTGTCAAACCAAGGTTTATCAGACGGACTTCGTTTGATGGAATGTGGAATATACATCTCCATCCCCAGAAGTATAATCTCTGATACCGACTCCTCGCAAGCGTTAACATCGGAGTTTCCGAAGCACAACTCCGACCATGGAAAGGATGCGAAGAAATCTCGCATATCGTTCCAGTTAGCAGCCCCATACTTCCATACATGACGAAGTTGCCTAGGCCGGCTATTAGCTTGATATCCAAGCGCTTGCGCGACAGATACCAAGCAGAGATCTGTGTTCCCCAGTGGCGCAGAAACCTCTACGGTATAAATACTCGGTTAGGATGTCAAAAACAGACCCAGGGTGTTCGCATAATCACCTCGGGCATCTGGCACTCGTGTTGGCTCCCCCACGAGTTGAGTCAAGTTGTGGCTTACAGCAAACATCTCCGCCAGCCTCCCAGCCTCGTCGGTTCTGTTAGAATGTAACAACCACCCGGAATTGTGTACATTAAAATCGCCAAGGACAACAATTTCAGTAGCTGGGTGGTTGATCTGTATCCAGTCGACAGTATGTGAAAGATGTTCGAAAAATGTCGCTGGTCGGTCGTCATTCGGGGAGCGGTAAAGACAACAAAGAAATTTAACGGAATTCCTCAGCACCACCCTCAACCATATGATGTCCATATTGTTGGGTTCCAACGCCTCCATCCTCTGGCAAGCCAGATCGGACCGCGCGAAGACACAGACTCCGCCCTTAAAACGGAATCTCGAATGTAAGTCGTATCCGGAGCAATGAAGATATGTCGAATCAGTTGACGTGTATGTTCAACAAGCGTTGAACACACCTTCCACGAACACCGGGTTCTTATTGTGTTGTGGGCTGGCGTCAGGAACAAGGCGGTCTCCTGACGTGCACGTTGGTTCGGCGTTGTTGGACTTCGCCGACTGATGAATGTCGTTCTGCAATTGAGTGCGAACAACAGGCGTTGTTTGCAAATTCCGCTAACTCTTGTTTTGTATTGGTATAATATACAACTATCCACCACCCAATGTATGCTCGGTGGTCCGGGAGAAGGAAACTCAGGAACAATTGCTCTCCTGGCGTGCAGCAACACTATTTCTCGTTTGCTGCAACAATAGCTATACAAATGTTTAAATGAAAGGATTGCCTTGATTTCTAATCCCAAATGTTATCCGCCAGAGAATTGAAACAGTGTTGTTTCCAATTTATAGAAGAAAAAATGAATTTATTTCTTGTGATTCTTAAGATTGATATCGATTACATCTGTATACACCAAGTGCTAACGAAAGAAGAGAATACAAACATAAAAAATGGTTGTCAAATGACAACCAACGGAATTAATTCTAAAATGTCAGCTGATTGCGGCGCGCAAGTTTACCAAATAATCCGCAGTATGACGCGGTACCCACCACGCTGCACTTACTGCAAGGATAACGAGGGTAATCTGATCAGCGATCCTGAAGGCATTCTGGAGCGATGGGAAGTGCACTTCAATGAATTGCTAAATGGTCAGCTCACAGAACAATTGGAGGCTCCACCAATGCAAGATCAAGACCAAATGCTGCCGTCACGAAGCATTGAGGAAACATTAAAAGCCATAAGACAACTCAAATCAAATAAAGCCTCCGGAGTTGATGGCATACAGGCTGAGTTGATCAAACAAGGAGGGGCAGCGTTACATCACGCAATTCATGAGATCGTGGTGCACATATGGGAGCAAGGGGATATGCCGAACATTGGCGTCGTGGAAAAATTTGGCTCATACATAGGAAGGGAGATATCACAGTGTTCAGCAACTACAGGGGTATAGCATAGCTGAGTACCGCCTATAAGATACTCTCCACTATCCTACAAGATCGGATAGCTCCATACGCTAAAGTCATCATTGGTCAATATCAGTGTGGCTTCATCCCAGGCAAATCGGCTATTTATTAGATATTCAGCCTTAGGCAGGCGATGGAAAAATGTCTGGAATTTAAGATTCCATTATATCATCTGTTTATAGACTTTAAGGTCGCCTACGACAGCATAACCAGGGTAGAATTATATAGTGCCATGAGAGAGTTCGGCATTCCAAACAAATTGATACGACTTTGTAGATTGACTATGATCTATGTAACTAGTCAAGTAAAAATAGCGGGTTTGCTGTCCAAACCAATAAATATCTTTAATGGACTCCGACAAGTGGACGGCCTGGCCTGCCTCCTCTTCAACCTGGCGTTGGAGAAAGCAATCCGTAACTCTGGCGTTACAACTAGAGGGACTATTGTCACCAAGTCCAGTCAGATACTTGCCAACGCAGCTGACATCGACGTCATCGGTAGATCCGAATCGGCTGTACAGGACTCCACCCAGATCGAGCAGGCGGCAAAAACTGGGACTGCACATTAATGAGGGGAAAACTAAGTACATGGTGGCAACTTCTGCGAAGAGAAGACCTAACGTTGGTCAAACTGTCAGGGTAGTGGAGCACGAATTTGAAGTAATGCAATCCTTTAACTACCTTGGGTCAATAGTATCAGCCGATAACAATGTGGAAAAAGAAATATGCGAACGGCTGATCAAATCCAACAAAGCCTACCATGGTCTATCAAGGCTCTTTAAATCCTGAAATTTATCCAGAACATCCAAGCTACTACTGTACAAACCATGGTCAGTACTCATGTATGGATCCGAGACCTGGGTACTCAATAAAAGGCACTCTGAACTCTTAGCCGCGTTTGAGAGGAAGGTCTTAAGGAGAATTGTTGGCCCCGTATGTGAGGGACGACGATTCCGGAGACGCTACAACCATGAGTTGTACGCAATTTACCTTGAAGCTAATGTTGAAAGAAAAATCAAGGTCGGTAAACTCCGGTGGGCGGGACACCTAGCTCGAATGAACTAAGAGGAGCCTGTGGGGGAGGGGAAGTATATGTGCCAGCGTATGGTACTAGTTCACTACCGCCCCACTAAAGCATTCGCCGCAAACCGTCGTCCGAAATTCGAGCACCAAAGGGGAAATGAAAACACTTGTTTGTTCGTTGATGTTTCTTTTAATATGTTCTTTTATTCGTCGGTGTTTTTTGTTCCACGGGGGGGATGTACAACTCGGTGGACAATAGGGAAATACAATTACTTACATAAAGGAAAGTTAACAATGAGTTGTGAAAATAAGAAAAGGTTAACACGCGTTCTGGTGCCCGCCCACTTTACTACTGAACGCCTAAGGTCCCCTTTGGGATTCGACAAACACTCGGTTGCATTTCACACGATCATTCGATTGTTTTCCCTTTGCCGTTGCTCCTGTTCCAAGCGCCGAACGAGGCGCTTTACCTATTCCTTCGGCTATGTGTCTGCTACGCAATGGCCGCGCGATATGAGACGGGGTTTGTTCGGTCTAACGGTATGAATACCTCGTTTTCGCGTTTTCCTTTGGGGGGCGGTTGTTCGTTTTAGTTTCGGCGGGGATTTAAAACTGTCACTTCCCGTCTTGCAGCGATTTGCGGATTAATAGCTAACGGGGGCTCCCCATCGACTCGCCTTTTTTTTTATTTTTTTTTTTATTAGACTTCTCTCGGGAGAGGCGAACCTATAGCGTCGAGTGGGCGCCCCGAGATGCCATCAAATAACTGTTGCAGTTCTTTTTGAACAGTTGTAGGTTGTAACGCTCCGGGAACACTCCCGTGGGAAGGGAGTTCCACAGCTTCCCCGCTCTGTAACGGAACGAGTTCTGATACAGGGAAGTTCGCGCTGTAGGGAGATGAACCACAAACGGGTGCAATCCGTCGGATTGTCTTGTGGAGCGCATGTAGACCGAATTGCGCGGAACAATGCCAAGAATCTCCGAAGAACAGCACCCGTGATAATATCTGTAAAACAGACAGAGGTCGGCCACGCGCCTTCGATGTGATAGCGACTGTAGTCCCGACGTCAGCGCCGAGTCCCCGATCAGGCGGATCGCTCGTCTTTGTACGCTCTCAAGTAGGTCGAGGGTATGTTTAGGAGCCGAGCTCCAAACATGAGAGCAATATTCGAGCGCTTGGGCTAGAAAGATAACAGGCGACTGCGCGCAATCTATGGTGGTTGTAATCTGACTGTGTGCGTGTGCGGACGCAACGGTGGACGACTCTCGACTCTTCAGGGCTGCGCGCTGGGGGGTATGAAGGGACGTCTGCCCTCTGTGGTGGTTATTACTCGACTGACTGACGCATGGGAAAAATGTATTCATCGCGTCGTGGCGGTTGAGTCATAGCCCAAATAAACTCGTTGCCACTTACTAAGAATTTCGAGAAGAGTTGCTATGCCAGCATAAGAATTTAGTTCCAGCGAATCCTTGCCGTATAAGCTGAGTTGGATTCGTTGGTTGTGTATACCGGGAAATTGGCATAGCCGACTATGATCAATGGTCTTGATCGTTGTGATTGTTTCGTGGAAAGTTAGCTGTCGCTTGGCCGCAGACGACAAGTATGATTTAAGGAGGAAATTATCCGAAGTGGTTTTCGGGGAAATTGGAATTGCTTGGGTGCAAGGAAAGAATATCGTTCATGTAAGATATTGACCGAAGTAATTTCGGGGAAATGTAAGCGGCTTAGACTAATGACTTTGCCCGAAAAAAAAAAACAGATCATTATGGAAAATTTAACAAGCCTCAGGACTTGCTAAATAAGGCCAAGACCGGTTCCAGGTTGTAGTGCCGATGATGATGATGATGATGTATGCGGCTTGGTATAGTTGGCGGTGATGGTCAATGTTCCTTGTAGATTTGAATATGCGTTTTGTTACGGCATATGAATTTCGGGGAAATTAAGATTGCTTGGTCGCAAGGAGGGAATATGAATTAAGTAAAAAATTGACTGAAGCAATTTTGGGAAAATGTATGCGGGGATGATTTAGAATATATTCTGTTGAATTGTATTCCGTTGCGGGCTTTGGAGTGTGTGTATTGCAAAGTTAGGAATGTATGTTATTGCGGATTTTGCATGGGGAGTTGGGTTAAAGTGATGCGCTGTTAGCGGTCAGGGTTGGATAGAATTGGGGGTTGCCTGTCCGGAAAGTCCTTTGTGGAAGGATGTGTGGAAGGAGACGGCGCGGCAGGGCTTGTCTGCGATGGAGGGATGGCGTAGAGCCTGGGAGTGCCAAACTGGATGACATCGGCTCGAAATCGGGACCGGTGGAGAGATTTGTTAAATAAGGCCAACACCGGATCTTGGTTGTAGTGCCGATGGTGATAATGATGATAATCTACACATAGATGGTAGCTGATACGGGGCAGCTGTGTTCCTCAACTGACAGTGCGTTCAACTTTGTGTCACGTTCTTATTGACGCTTGCCTTCGTCAATCCCATACTGTTGTTTAATTTTATTGTTAAAAATTGTTAGCAATTCGACAAATTCGTAACTCACTAATCAAGGAATGACCCATGTGGCTCTTCAATTTTACAACAACTTATGGCCAGAAAATCATATTCACATAAGCTAACTCAATTTATGTTTTCTTCCTCCACAAAACCATAGAAATTGCGAAACCCGCCATTACTCCTCGTCTGATCAACTAATGCTTTCCACCTACTTTCAATCAATTGCTCACATGCTGTGTGCTGCCAATTCAATCTTGAATCTGCACTGAGGCAGACAGTAAAACTCGAACTACAGGATCACAAACAACTAGTCCTCGTGACCTTAGCGCAACCTCATCTCCACAGCAATTCAAACACAAAATCTCACGAGATGCAAATTGGTTCATAAATATCTCGCGGATGCCACTCAGGCCGCAACTATCCGGTGATAAGCGTTATGATGCAATTTACTGGCGGCACTCGGTGACTTGATGTTTCTCTTTTCGGAGTAGGACACCTGTATCTCGTGTAACCTGTACTTTGTTAACATCATCCTAAATCCTGAATTAGAATCCTGTAGTCTTAGTACCCGCAGTGTTAAACCAGTCTGTTACCCTGCTGTGCTGCGCTGCTCTCTGCCTGTCATTTCGCATGCAGCTGTAAAAACCCAAAGACTATGAGCTTTCTGTGCCCATCTATTGGTAGCCTCCAACGATGAAAATAAAAAAACCTTTCCCAACTTAGCAGTTGAACTTAATGGATATTCCAGTTCCAGAATTTCCTAGCAAATGACGACAGAACAGCACATCCTCCACTGACGCATGAATCTTGGCTCGTTGCTAGTCTTCAAGTCAGTTTCAGTTTGTGGTAAGACCTATTTGCATGTGCTGTGTCCAGGGCACCATGATGAGGATTGCCCATGAAATAATCTAACTACCCGGTTAACTAGCTTCACAATATTATATTCAGGTCCAAATAGCTTCACTGGCATTTGCCAATAATCGTAAATCAATTTTCTTACAGGAAGCGGAGCGTGATTACCTTCCTACGGAGGAGTTAATGCTTGAGCTCAACAGTGAGACGGTGAAACCGATTGTAGTCCTATGCACGTTCCGGTTTCAAGGTGCAGTCCATTTAACGGATGCAACTCCTTTGCGTCCGAAATGAGCTCAAATATGAGAGCCAGCTGTCGCCTCAGAGGGGGACACTCATTCCGCCGGGAATCGGCTAACGCCAGGATTCTCGCTGGATTCGGCCTTTTCTTGCGGCTTGCTGGATTTGCCTAGAGTGACATAAGGCGTTTAGAGCTCATGGGTGTTTGATGTTGTTGTTTTTTCTATTGCAAAGGAGGTGGACACGTTGGAGAATCAAAAGTTCAGTCCAATGTTTGGCTTGTTGTTAGAGTTGTGTTCCTTCACGCGCTCAAGTCAAGGAAGGCGGACATAGAGACACGGATTAAAGAGTCGACTTTAGTCTGGTTTTCTTTTATTCTTTTTTTTTTTTGCTTACTTATGGTGTTGGCGCTGCTGATCACAGACAGGCTATTAAAAAATCACATTTAATATAATGTCTGGAAGTTGACAGTCTTCCTAAGAGCCGGGCGATTTTACGGGCGCCTGAACACCTATCTACAAGAATGAGTTAAGTTATTAACAAGTTTTACATTTTCTAGGTTTTCATTGGCGGCTGACTTTACAAACTAGCAACGTCTATCTAGGGTTCTCTTATGGGCAAATATAACTTAATGTTAAGGTGTTGGTGTATTGATTTTATATATTTAAAAGTTTACGAACAGTGCTATTGGATATGTTTAATCATGATCTATATTTTATTAAAGTTGGGTGGCCCATTGGTGAGCGCGTTTGCTTCTGAAAAAAAAACACTTAAAACAGGCTTTGTTACTATTTAAGTAAAAATCATTTAATTCGGTTCAAGAAGATTTGTTTACATTACTTCTTGAATACAATACCGGGCAAGTGGTCGTTGTGAGCTTGTTTGGCATAATGTATTTGTTTTTGGGCATATTCAATCAAATTATCTAGTGTTTTGGTCGATAGCGGATGTTGGTATAATGTTTCTGGTGCACCGCCGTGCTTCCGGTTCCACCGAGAAGAGTGGGCTACCGTTGTTGTCCTTTATGGATGTGCCGAACTCGTGTGTATTTGTCTTTCCGCGCACTATCGAATGTGTTGTCGCACGATTATACAGATTTATAAGGACGTAAGTGTCCATACACACGCGAGAAATAAACAGTGTTGACAAATTTCAATTCCGTTAACCGGGAGAGAAACAACCAAATCGCGATTCGAACAATGCTGCGACCAACGAACTTCTTTCTGAACACTAGTTGAAAATTAAAACACAACTTGGTTGTTATTAAAAGACTAATTTTATATTTGGATTTTTATAACTTTGGAGGAGCTCGTCTCCTTACGCACGCTACTTACTGACTCTGTTTTCTAACTACCTACTACTTGTCGATTCCGACTCTCGATTCAGACTCTGTCTGTATCTTTTGTTAACTTTATGTTTTCGAAGTCCGGAGGCATCGCCACTTACCACCGATCCTTTTAGGTGTTTGTTTGAGATGTTAATGCTTAGGTATTCTACGAGTGGTCGATGGGCTGTTTTACAAAGCGCCATTCGACTGTGGATGGTACGCTGAGGTTTGAATCTTCTTGATACGGAAGTTGCTTCCCTGATCGGTAACCAGTTGCTTCGGAGCACCATCCCGAGCAACTATTTGGTTAAAGAAGACCGTGGCCACCGTTTCTGGCTCCGCATTGGGTAAGGCGTAGCAATCTATATACTTAGACAGATTGTCTTGAAAGGTTAGTATATATGTGTTGCCTGCTGGAGTTCGATCCAGGGGCCCGACTATATCTAAATATACATTGTCGAAAGGCCTCTTTGCAATGTCGGTGATTACCATGGGCATCCGTAGGTTTGGGGAAGATATCATGGTTTGACAATCCTTACATTTCTTAATGTAGATTTTTATGTCGCGCATCATGTTCTTCCACCAAAAGTTCCTACGAATCTTGTTATAGGTTTTAATCACTCCTTGGTGTCCGCCCAAAGGAGGATCATGGTAATCCCGTAGCAGTAACTGGATATCCTCAGGTTTTGTTATCTCCATTCCTTTTTCCGTGCAGGGAGGAATGGGATTCTCTGGTAAATCAGACTCGTCATTTGTTTGACTTCCCTGGGATCCTTCGCTTTCCCTTAGCTTTTTTGTTTGGGCGCGTGTTACTACATTGCATCTCTGTAGTTTGGGAGTCTCATCACAACCTTGCGGGATGCGGCTTAAAGCATCCGCATTGGTGTTATATTTACCGGGTTTGTACTCTATTTGGTAATCAAACTCGGTTAATTTGTGACGGAATTTGGTTAAACGTGACGTGTGGTCTTTCACGTTAAAAACTCCCTTCAGTGGCTTATGATCCGTATATACGTTGAACCTTCGCCGTTGTAAATAACAGCGGAAATTTCTAGTTGCCTACACAATGGCTAGTAACTCCCTCTCAATGGTGGAGTAATTTTTTCCGCTTTATTCAAGGTTCGACTTGCATAAGCTATAGGCTGATCTTTGCCTATTTTCCCTTGCGATAGCACAGCACCAAGTGCATCGCTGCTCGCATCCGTAGTCAGATTAAAAGGTGTGGTGAAATCTGGATAGATTAATATTGGCGGCGAAACCAATAATCCTTTTATTTTGTCAAATGCTTGTTGGCATTTGCCTGACCAGGTGAATCTAACGTCCTTCCTTAACAAGTTTGTTAAGGGGCGCACTATCCTCGAGAAATTTGGAACAAATTTTCGATAATAGTTCCCCAGTGCTAGAAATGATTGGACGTTCTTTACCGTCTTGGGAAAGGGAAAATCCCTGACACTAGCTGTCGTGTCGGGATTTGGCATTGCCCCCTTTTCAGAACAAACATGTCCGAGGTAGACTACTTCTTTTTGTAAGAATCTACATTTTTCGGGTTGCAATTTGAGATTGTGATATCTTAATTGTTCGAATACCCTCTGGAGTTTGTCATTATGGTTCTCTAGGTTTTTCCCATAGATGACAATGTCGTCCAGATAGACAAAGCATTCGATACCTTGCAACCCAGTTAGGACATGGTTCATGAGTCTCTGGAACGTAGCCGAGGCTCCCTTTAGCCTGAATGGCATACGTCTGAACTGATAATGCCCGTAATTAGTCCTGAAAGCCGTCTTGTCGCGACCCTTCTAAATCAAGCGTGGAAAAGTAGCGTGAGTGAGCTAGTTGGTCCAGAATGTCCTCTATTCTAGGGAGAGGGTACGCATCTCCGATGGTTTTGTCGTTCAGTTTTCTGAAATCGACAACTACTCTCCATCGGGCTTTTCCATCGGGGCCCGCTTTTTTGGGAACTACTAGGAGGGGCGGGTTCCACGGACTTTTGCTAGGTTGAATGATGTCATTCTCTAGCATTTCCCAAACTTGCTCGTTAATTACCTCTTTTTTGCACTCAGGCAGACGGTATGGTCTTTGGTTTACAGGCGCTTGGTCCTGTACCATAGACAATTCATGCGTTATCGCATTGGTATACGTCAGGTAGTCGCCTTTTAAGTGGAATATGTCATTGAACTCCTTTTCACTATCGATTGACACTCCTGAGGAGTTAGGTTATTCCCTAAGTGAAGTTCCTCATGCACTTGGGTCAATCTGGAATCTTTTATTGATTCTTTAGGCAACTCACCTTCCGAGAAGAGGTGTCTTATAAACTGGAAGTTTTCTACCCCCGAAGGGTTTATCTCGGATACGCGATGACTTGATTTATTGTTTAAGTTAACTCTCGCTGACGTATTAACTCGCTTACCGGCCTGTATATTCTCCCGGTTTTCCAAAGGAAAGAAGGCATAGTCCTTTGTTGGGAGCAACTCTACCATTATGCGGTCAATGGTCTGAGGGTAATCTATGATATTGAGTGCCTCTATTTGGGCACTCTTCGCCCTTTTCAGAATACAATTTGGAGGTAGAATCCCCGATTGTACCTCTTTAGGTACTAAGATTACCTCCTCCCGGATTTTTATGGGGAGCCCAATTATTTGACTTGATAATTAAATGAACTTAATTATATAACAGAGAGCCGGTTGGTTTTGGTCTTTAACATGTCGCCTCAATGACTAAGTTAGTAAGAAAGTTGTATCTTGGGTTTGGCTGTGCACACGTAGGTTCAACTGACGACTCTTGTTATTGTACAGTCCGGGACAATTACTAAGTGCTGGGTAGGGCTCCAAAGCCTAGCCGCCCGGTGAAGTACCACCCCATTAAGCTATAGATTTCGTGAAATGGTCGGGATAAATTCTTGGGCATATTTCGGAGCTTGGATGAAGGACCCGTTCGAGAAAAAATACCACCTCAGGGCAGCTGTCAGAAGTTAGCGGCCGGCGACATGCGCCGTGGTTGGGAAGACTGGGTCGAGCGCGAAGTGGGCCTCGAGCAGTCTCGGTAGTTGTCTATTGCCTTGATCGGCGAAGTTTGCTGTAATTGGGGAGACTGGGTCGGGGGCGGACTGGGCATCGACAAGTCTCGGTAGGCTTTGGTCATCATTGCCTTGCCCGGTGGGTTTCTCTGCAGCAGGATCTTTTCCTTGATTGGGTGCATCGAATTTCTTGGCACCTTTCTTCGCTGGTGCTGGTGCACTGGCAGCTGCTGGTGCCTTCTTGCTGAAATCAGCCTTCTTTGGTGGTGTCGCTTTAGAGGCGAGGGGTGCTGCTGCAGTTTCCACTTCTTTCACTGCTTCTGGAACTTTTTTATGTGCTTGGCTGCGTTAATTGTAGGTTTTGGATCAGTTTTTTCTTTCGACCGTTCCTCCTTTGGTTGTCTTGCTTTCGGCAGCACCTGCCTTGGCTGGCTTTTCGGTGTCTGTCGTCACGCCTTTGTTGCCCGTATTGGGGTGTGTGTTCCGGGGGCATCATTCGTGATGGTAATCTTGATGGATGGCCAGGTGGCATACGCATGCCTGGTGTTGATGGAGTTCCTGGCCACCATGGTGGTAGTCGCGACATCAATGGCGGAGAACGACTTTGTGGTCGACTGAAGGTGTCCGTCGCAGTCTTGAATGCGGTCGGATGGTCGGCGATGAGGGCGTGCCTTGACTCAGCAAGCTCTGTGGCCTCGTCAAGGCATGTCTCCTCAGCCTCGTCGATGAATCGCTTTTTAAAATAGCGTTGGACGACGGTTGTCCATGGATCCACCAGACTTAGGAGTTGTTCGTGCCGATTCCACATCTCACCCCAGTCTCGCTGGAGGGAGCACTAGTGCGCCTCAACTGTGGCCAGTGTCGGTGGCCCTCTCTTGCTGAGATTGTCTAACGCGCACGACATCTTCTCATGTGCGGCGAACTGGGCGCTGATGAGTTGTTCCGCCAATGTAGCCTTTGTCATATTTGACTTCGCTGACATTGGTGCTTAGAACTTAGCGACGGTTGGCCTTTGCGTCTGGATCCCGGTGTGTCCCGCGACCTTAACGTTGGCCGGTCCTTAGTTTTGAACCTTCTAATATGCCGCGAACTTGGCGGCGTTCTTTCGGTTGCGCAGCGAACTGGGCGGCGGGATGGATCCACAATCTGGATCCCTTGCAGTGACGCCACGAACTTGGTCGTGGTTGATCTGTACGTCTGGATCCTCTAGTATGCCGCGATTGACGGCGGTCGGTCCTTAGGCTGGACCCTCTATTATACTGCGATCAACGGCGTTCGGACCTTAGGCTGGACCTTCTAATATTGGTGCGATGTTGATTCCGTAGGCTGGAATCAATTGCTGTAATGATTTCTTCTTAATGTCAAAAAGTACCCGTGGTTGACGGTGGTAACGTAGCTGCGCTGGGGACAGCTCATCCATTGGCCGCGAGCCTGGCGGCAGTAAAAGAGCTGCACTTAGGGGCAGTTCGTTGTTGCGCCACTAACCTGGCATCGGGTCCTTAGGCTGGACTGTGGGAAAGAAGTATGTTGCGCCGGCGTACGGCGCTGATTCCCTTCTTCCCCCATCATCACTATAAGAAGAATGGCCGATGTTCCAAAAGAAAACTCTTTTCATCCGCCGGCCGCACGAATGCGGAACAACGAGACGCCACCGATATTTCAGCCGAAAATGTCGCCAACACAAGAAGTAAAATAAACACTCACAGGAACAGCCAAGTAAGAATAAGGAAAACACTGTCCACGGATAGAAATTAAAACACATTGACTTAGTTGATTTTCAATTTATTTCGTTTTCGTTAACTTTAACACTTGTTTATACCTTTACGTTAGATTTGTCCTTTAATTTTTGGGTGAATATCAAAATCGAACAACACACGACTCCGGGTATGTATTTATTTACGCGTCTCCGCTGCCGGCGGAGAGCCGGAGTGACGCATGTGACCAGCGTAGTCAACGGGTGGTGAACGACTCAACGAGGATAGAACTCTGACATGAATTCCATCCTAGGTTAGGGCTAAGAAAAGGGAAGAGAGAGATAAATGGTTCTTTCATGGATGAGAACCAACCTAGAACAAAGAAAGAGCATAAAGTGCATTCATAGGACACGATTTCGGTAAAGCAAATGAAACCGAACTCGTCGGATGCTAATGGGTTTCCTATGTATCGTTCGGCAATGAGTGTCAGCTAAATAAATAGCAGCCGCCCATTAAATGAAAAAAAAAATGTTTTTCGGATACCACAAACGATATGAATTGTTTATGGTATCGCAGGAAACCTATGTAGGAACAGCGTTCTTCTGTTTGCACATGGTGCGATTTAGAGAATTTTATTGCTGGGAGAAAAAGGTCACCGGCCAATGTGTACGTAGAGAAATTTATCGTACACATAGCGAAGTTGGAAAATAGACGGCGCAATATTTATGGTCCCTGTCATGCCGGTTACATTGTATGCAAACCGAACCGTTTTGTTTACAGGAATTTGTCTGGTACCGAAGGTGCCGAATTGGTTTGGAATTCCAGATCAGCAAAGAAAGAAATCTCACGGAAAATTGTATGCAAAGTGATGCATGAAAAGGTAAGTTTTCTTTACAGGGACCTTGATATTATAGATTTGATCTAATTAATGCGTGAAGCATTTTCAGGTGCTTAATGCATTATTAGCAAAACTTATGCGACTTGGGATGAGGTTATGGGGGTTTTTTGATAAGTGTACCGTGGGGTGTGGCGGAATCGCCACAGGACCCTCTAGTGTGCCGCGATTGTCGGCGGTCGGACCTTAGGCTGGACCTTGGGGCTGCGAACTGGGCAGCGAGCTTCTTTAGCTCTAGTTGCGGCAGCTTTGATTACTGCGCCACAAACTTGGCGGCAGTATTGTAGCTACCATGTGGCCAGCTCGTTGATGCGCCACTGATTTGGTGGCGTTTATGCACAGCGGTTGCGTCTGATCCACAGATGGATCCCTTGCAGTGCCACGAACTTTGCGGCGGTCTGCACAGCTGTTGTCTGATCCACTATAATGGTCGAAACCTCCTACGGTCGAACGAAGGCTGAAATGATTAGCAGCACTTCGTGACCAATGTTGTGTGGTCCTTTGTCTGTATCTGCAATTCGTTCGTCCCTTTTGGAAAAAATGTGATTTTGCAAAGCCGTGGTGAACTTCAATTTATTTCTGCTAGTAATTGCCCTAAATTAATGACACTGTGAACTGGCAGCAGTGGATTGGATCCACATACTGGATCCGGAATTATTGATACTGTGAACTGGCAACAGTGGGTTGGATCTACAGACTGGATCCGGCTCGAAGGACCAAATCTTTGTGTTGCACAAGCGTCGAACGCAAGTTCCACTAACAACTGGATATTGGGCCGGGGGGATGACGTCAGGAACAATGATGTCTCCTGGCGTGTAGTGATGTTGTTGTCTTTGGCTGCAACATTAACTAGAAATGTGTTTAAAATGAAAGATTACCTTGCTTTTAACCTTTTTTAATGTTATTTTCCAGTAATTGAAACTCGGTTGGTCTTCTTTAATATCAGAAATGAATTAATTTATTTCTGCTGATTATTTAGATTGAGGTCGATTACAAAATTCTAGTCTTATGTCACCAACAGCTAATAAAAGAGGAAGGTTTGTTTTCAATTTCTCCCTTGACAACCAAATTTATTTGTTTCTGTCAGCTGGTTGCTGACATTTGTTATTTTGTTGCTAAGGGTAGCATTCAGTAGCGACTTCGCTGGTTGTATCCAGTGCGAATCCGCAACAGTTTGTATTATCTATCTGGCTAATGCAAACAATAGTTTACATGCTCTTCAGATGGGTAACACAAAGTCCGCGGGAATTGGGTATGAAATTAGAATCTGGGAATCTGTGTCTATTTGCAAGTCATACAACATCTGGGATGTGGAGATATGCATTATGATGTTAAGATTGCCTGAATTGTTTGTCGGCGTATCAAATAGACATGTTTCTGTTTAGACAGGTGTTCATTTTGGGTTTTGGATTCTAGGATTTAAAAGTGTTAATTGGACATACCATACATGTGAAGATATGCATTGTGCTTTTTCGATTTTAAGGAATTGAATTCAATGTTCGAGAATTGAACGTTTGGTTTGATTTGTTTGATATTGAATTCAATGTTGATTTGGGGATATGGATGGAATTTTTGAATGGGATTTTTGTAGGTGGGTAGATGTATATGTGGGAGGGGAATGGTAGGGGTTCTTGGAGCACTACATTAGCCTTAAGTTCGTCTAGTGAATTTACTACGAAAGATGATGTTGTGGGTGAAATCTCAATAATAGCGTGCAGAGCTGGATATTTGGATCGGATAAGTTTCGTCGAACTTTATTTAGATGCTTGCTACTAGCAACAGTACCGGAAGACAAATATCTTCCATGCAAACGTTTTATGGTGTCTTTTAAAGGCGCACATTATATTTTCCCCACGTACGTTGAAAATTTATTTTAAATATACAGTTGAAGAATTTCAGCACCCTCGGTTGGCTTGTACTGTTCCATAGCAAAAATCTCCTGAGACAGAAGTTTCAAACACGTGTTTTATGACACTAGTCAGATAAAAAGTGTCGAAGTTATAGGGTTATCCTTTGCGCTCGCCTAAGTTGGGCCGCCATGTATCCTTGGACATTTACTGTTCTCCGTTAGAAATCATCCAAAGATCTTATAATAATTTTTTCTTTTCTTTTTCGATGTATATAAAAACTCACCGGATCACTAATGATAGCGGCATACCATTTGGATCCCAAACAATAATGTCGAATTTTTTGACTAAAAAACAGATGTCAGCGAAGTTTATTCAGAAATTGCTGGATCTTAAGCAAGATCAATGTCGCGCAAACTTAAAAACTTCCTAAAATGATCATAATAGGTAAAGAAATATGGGTATATGAGTATGTCGTCGAAACCTTTGTGCCCTGTGGGTTAGGCGTTAGAATATACTTACAGCTAGGCTGGCTTGTCGTAAGAGGCGACTAAAGGCCAATTGGTATGTGGGGCCCCAACGCCCCCCCCCCCCCCCCCCCCCCCTGGTGAAATGCCACCCCATAGCTATAGGCTACGTGAAATGGTCGGGAAATATACCTGGCCATCTTTCGAACTTTGGCTGATGGATCGGTTCGAGAAAAGGTTGGTTTAGGTGGTACTCGGTCTCAAGGTGAAATACTACGCCACCACGCTGTACATTCTGGGGGGGGGGGACTATGCCAGGAAAAACATCATGCATGTATTATGATAAATAACCGAACTTTAAGAAATTAGTCATCGCATAATCGGGCTCGTTCTGGAGCCTCTTTCGACGCTCGACTGATAACGGCTTTTTGTAACATCAGGGGCATCGGTTTCTCCAATACGAATGTAAACACCGTCCACCAATATTTGCAAACACCAAAACGTGATATCCTTGCCCTAACTGAGACCTAGGTCGTTTCGTCAACGGATTCGACATATCTTCGTTGCCCAAGATACGACTTACATTCAAGATTCCGTTTCAAAGGCGAAGTCTGCGTCTTGGCGCGGTTCGATCTGGATTGCCAGAAGATGGAGACGCTGGAACCCAATAACACAGACATCATGCGGTTGAGGATCATACTGAGAAATTCTGTGAATTTTCTTTGCTGTCTTTATCGCTCCTCGAATGATGATCGACGAGCGACGCTTTTCGAACATCTTTCACCTACTGCCGACTGGATACAGATCACCCACTCAGCTTCTGAAATTGTCGTCGTTGGGAATTTTAATGTGCACAATTCCGGCTGGTTAGTGCATTCTAACAGAACCGACAAGGCTGGGATATTGGCGGAGATGTTCGCTGTTAGCCGCAATTTTACTCAATTCATGGAGGAACCTACGCGAGTGCCGGATGCCCGAGGTGATTATGTGAACACCCTGGATCTGGCCACTGTTCGTAGAGGCGTTACTTCTGGCCACCGTGTAAAACGATCGATCATCGTGAGGAGATATGTATATCCTCTCGACAGTGTCAGTGGTCCACTATGTTATTACAGACATGGGTGAAATGTACATTGGAGAGTTTGAACTGTATTGGCTGTAGCACTTTGTATCGGTTAATTTTGAAGTGCTGGCACTGCAAGCAATAGCATGCCTATTTGGTCAAGATATTAGTCATGTGCGGCCAGACGAATTTCCTTCGGGCGGTTGGGAGTTTGTGCGTTCACTTAGATGGGCTGGGTTGTGGTGCGTCTCATACCACGTAGTTGAATTGAGTTGATTCGTAAAAAGGTGTCGGCAATTACATTATGGGCTCCGGGGACGTAGTTGATCTGGGTACTGAATTGTTTGATGAAGACGAAGTTCCGCTCCTGTTGATAAATGGATTTCTCACTGTCTTCAGGAAGGCGTAGACCAACGGTTAGTGACCTATCTTGATTGTGAGATGGCGCCCTTTAATCATGTCTCGGAAGGACTTAACTACACTGTATATAGCCAGTAACTCCCTGTCATAGGCAATACAACGTCACTGAGTTGGGTTCAGTTTCTTTGCGTGCCTGAAACGTCGCACTATATGGACAAGGCATTAGCCACCATTGATAGACGAAAGGCTTAGGCGGGTGACTCAGTCCATGTAATCGGTAGTTTGTCGCTTCCCTTAGAGCCGATTAGGCACTCGTTAAGAGGGGCCTGGATATGTGGTCCGGATCGAAGCGTTGGGCGAAAAAAGTTTAACATGATTCGATAAATCCTGAGTTCTCATAGATAGGTGTATATGCGTCCACCATAACACCTTGTTCGTTGATGCAGTAGCCTAGGTACTTCACTTGCGATACTTCGAGGTGGCGCTTGTCTGCGTTAATCGCAGCCCGAATTCTCGGAGGCGTTCGAACACCTGTCTCAAGTGAGAGCTATGTTCGGTCGAGTTTTTCGATGCTATGAGTATGTCATCGATGCATAGAAGAAGTCAAATCTGTGGAGAGGAGGTATTGTGCTTAACACGGACACTCCGTTCACCTTCCTCCTCCACCATAATGTCCCACCAAATAAAACGCCGAACCAAGAGGACGAAACGCCGCCACGTTTATCCACAACCGGGAGTAGGGGAAAACACTGTCCACCAGATAGCAATTAAAACACAAGCCGTTCTTAATTAATTTTTAGTTTATTTCACTTTCGTTTTTAAAATTGTGAGGGATAATTCTTTTAATAACAACTACTTTGTTCTTAGCCATTATTAAATATTTTATACTTCACTTAAATATTTTATACTTCACTTTAACTTATTATTAATATTAAATAGATTTTTATGAATTTTAAACAGACTGAAACACTTCATTTTGACACGACCTACGCTTCTCCACCGCGCGATGGAGAGCGGGAGCGGCAACGACCGTGGTGGTCGGCGGATGTAATTTGACTCCACGATACAACCCTCGTTTGGGGTGAGTTTGTGGTGTGGTGGTAGATATCCTCTCCACTAAGGATATGTATTTACTTACCACCGGAGGAACGTAAAGTCTCTCCTGGTGGAATAGAAAACCAGATCTCGTAATGGAGTTCATGGTGGTATGTGTGTGATCGTTCTGATCTGTGATGTTTACTCATGCCGGAAGGCAATGGAAAAACAAAGCAGGCAGGCGGCAAGGACAAAGGAATCGGGGCGATCATGGTTTATGATGAGCATCCCGGCTAAATAAATAGACAACGATGCATCGAAGAGATGTGCTAAAGGCAAATATGGGACGAGGGCGTCATAAAAGTCTTAGATGAGTGATGCCCTTGTGTAAATAGGTGAATAGCCATTGGAAAAATATGCTAATGGGTTGGTGGACGAGACGAATCCTTTGCTTGCATTTGTATATGCAGGGAAATTCGTTTGTGGGAAACGGATTCTATATTTGCATTGTTTATGCTTTGAATTCAATCCGGCGGCTATTCGCGAAGTCGATGATTGTTTGGAGATTCCATCAAAGGAGCAATTCTGGGTGAAGGGCTTGCAGCGATAGTTGCAAGTCATTGCGAAGCAAGTTGTATATACCATCTGTATCAATTGTACATGGCATCTATGGCGACGCCAGGATCAAACTCTAGTGTGAATATCTACGTCATCATCATCATCGGCACTACAACCGGGATCCGGACTTGGCCTTATTTAACAAGTATGATGGTTGTTAAATTTTCCATAATAAATTCTTTTTCTGGGCAAGGTTATTAGTCTATCTATCATCATCATCATCGGCACTACAACCGGGGACCGGTCTTGGCCTTATTTAGCAAGTCCTAAGGCTTGTTAAATTTTCCATAATGATTTATTTTTTCTGGGCAAGGTCATTAGTCTTGCGCCAGAGGCTCCCCGACGGGGAATCGAACCCCGGTCTCCCGGGTGACAGGCGGGTATAGCCTATCTATACTAATTGGAAATTCGGTTCTGGGTCACTAATGCAGAGATGCATTGGTGCTTGTATGAATGCTCATGTAGGAAAAATTCTTTGCAGGCATTTCCAGGTAATGCATTGAAAACATTAACTATTCTTGGGAAGGAAATGTTTTTGCTGCGGGGAAACTGCGGTGCAGTTGTGGGAAGGTTGGAATTTGCCTGGCAACCGAAGGTACCGAATAGGTTTTGGTTTTATGCGCCTGTATAATGGAAAGAATTCTTGTAGGGAATTTGTATGCGACCAGATGCATGAAAAGGTAGGAATTCTTTAACAGGGACTATTAGATTATAGGTTTGATAACCTAGGTGCGTAAAGCACTTAAGGTGCTAATGCGATTGCATTAGCGAAACTTATAAGGTTGTGTCGAAGTTATGGGGGTTCTTCAGGTAAGTAACAGTGGGGTTTGGCGGAACCGCCACAAATCCACGAAGGGACGAGTCGATGTTGAAGCCGAATAATCCTAAAGGTGTTTTTACTGCTGTCTTGGGTATGTATTGCGACAATAGTGAAGGGAATACGATTCGAATCGACACTATGGCGGTTAGAATCACTTAAAGATTGATCCAAACCGTCAACACATCAGACCACTGTCCCGTGTACGAATTCGGGCGTTATCCTCAAGTACACTCAATTGATGTGGGATTACTGTGTTATCGCTATGGTCTACCGCTTTGATGGTTTGGTTATTCGATTTTCTTTCGGTGGTGTTCTACACTATTTGCTTGTGTGTTGCGTGCGTTAGAAACGCCTTAGAAGTTTAATTACATTTTTTAATTTATCAACTCAGTCTAAAGGAAACCAATAAAACGAGCATTTCAGTCTTGAGCGGCAGCTGGCTGTGTAAGACCTTGATTTTGTATAGGTATTATGCAGCACTGATATTGTAGTTTTTTTTTTTTTATTTATTTACTGGCCTGTAGGAACCCGGAAGTTCATGACCTCACCTGATGTTGTATACGAATTTAAACTTGCTAGACTATGTGAGCGTCACAATTAGCTTATATGAAGTAATCTTTGTGCTGAGTAGGTTATATGTAGTTGGCGATATAGTGGTGACCGGAACGTAAAATATCTTGGGATCCGAACGCGATGACATCGGTTAGATATCGGGATGGAAGAATTAAGTACTCATGGCTAAGGCCGCTTATTGGCAGTTGTGTCAAATAAAGAAGAGGAGAATTCTCTATCGAATCACAGGCTTGCATTTATTTATCTTGTCATTCTTAATGACAAGACAAAAAACTGTTAACACTTTCTTTTATAGCCTGACAATGTGAGTTGGTTGTCAATTTGCTAGTCCGGTATATGTTAATACAATCTCAAGTTGCCTTAGATCAAGCCCACCAGTCCATTATTTGGTGAGATGAGTATGGCGCGGAAAATATTATTCAATATATTCAATATTTTTGTTATTAAGCCACTATTGCTTGTGGTAAATTTGACCTTATATGTAGTTTCCGATATGGCAGCTTTCCGATGTGTAAATAGATGTTTTAATAAGGTTTTTTTTTTTTTTTTTTAAAAACATTCGACCACTAAAATGGACATACCATATATGCGACTGATTTGAAGTTGATGTGTTAGTACGTTGATTCTAACCTCTTCTAGCGTAGGTTCACGCTGTTTATAATCAACGCAAAACGCTATAGCACAATTTCACAATCTTCTTTTGCTCAAAACCCTGAAAGATAATTTTGGCGGTATTTATGTTGAGCAACTTCGGCGGTGTCCGCCAATCACTGTCCGAAGTGATATCCACACCGGAGCACCAATGGAGTGAAATCAATTGTCCAAAAAACAAACACTGAGGGTTATTTTATTTAAATATTGTATGTTTTTTTATTTTCGGCACGACCTAGTCGTTGGTAAATATGGTTCGTTGATTCTTACAGGTATCCTTATCATTATTACAGTATTACTTAGGCACAACCTTCGCATTCACTTGTATTTAGTTAGGCCGCTTTACAATCTTTAACACGAAGCCACTGATTGGCATGACCATTTTAAACACACTCGGTACAATTTCAAATAGCAAACGCCCAATTCTTTAAATCTCGTCTCGCGTATCACCTCCTCGTCGGGGTTCCCGGATTGCCTTCCTCGGTTGGATGCTCCATATCGACTGACTGTCGGCACACACAGATATCCAGATTCCAAACTGGTATCTGTATCTGTACGGAAAAATTTCTCTATTCGATCTGCTAACAGAATTCCGGTAATCTCTGTTAGCAGCATGCTATTTTATCCCAGGGGTAATTTTCTATTTTCCTAAAAGGAGAAAGTCATGGACGCACACATCCTTATATCATTATCACCATCCGTGGTGGTGATCGAAGTTCGGATCGACGGTTGTCGATCATGTGCCGCTTCTATTTGCATAGCACATCTGGCGCGCGGCCGAAAGATACACTGCAATTTGCATGGATGTATGGTTCATGGGTTTTGTTTGACTTTTGTCAATACACCCGAAACCCATTAGATCTTTCTAATGGGTGTGAAATACAAACAGACACCGTGGGATAGGAGTAGTTCCCTTGTAGGTTTTAAACCTCATACATTTTGAATTATCTTGTTGAGATAATTACGGTTGCCGTTTCTTTTGTTGGGTGATAGATTTGGTGGTCTTTGTGGTAGACCACCCGCACGTGCGTCCGTTATTCGGAGAATTTGCTGGTGATAGCGAATCCTTGTAACATCGTGTAGATGTTCAGGATTTTCGATTGTGCAGTGTTGGAGTGCGGCACATTTTAATCTTTAAGAATAAGATGAATGAATGCTTTTATCTTTGTTTCAGGTATGCTACACTCGGCTTGTTGCTTGATATTGAAAGCTTTGGGACGTTCAGTTCCTTGCTTCTTTTTATATCGGTTCGCATTTTGCAGCCTCCTATGACCTTTGTTACAGGTATTGTAATGACTATTGGCCGCGTGTCTGTGAGCACGTGCGCTGCCTTATCAGGTTAGTAAGTTCTTTGAAGGTAGGAGCCTTACCTGCGCGGAATTGTGCGTTCGTAGAACGCTACAGAATAACAATAGTTTGCGGGCTTCGTTTGAAAATGCGTAACTTCATCAATGGCCAATATCAAACATCAAATAATTACAAAAGAGGATTTTGAAATATAGTTTTAAGTAAAATTAATAGTAATGAACAATAAACCCTTTTAGGAAGTGTTCCTTATATATTAAAATGAAAAATGCAATAACAGTTTTATAAGCCTTCTAGTAAGGTGGCAATTTTATTCTACATTGTGTCCACTACTTGATAACATAGTTTAATATATAAAATAATTATTACGGCAAGCCAGGAGTATACAATGTCACAATTTTAATTGAACACTGTTGTGCTCATTAACGTGCGATGGCTAATGTTATATGACATATTGATTGCAATAAAATCCCAATCCAAATAATATACAATGTAATGACATTCTTCGACACCTTTCTAAATCTCTTCGCCTCAAGTGCCGAGCACCAATATCGTTGTTACAACAGAACCCATCTGCCGTCCGCTATCAATGAGTAATTTTGTACACAACTATCACACAGGTACATACTTTACCTGTCTTCTAACATACCTTGTATGTAGTCGCCTTCATGATGTTAAAAATTTCCCATAGCATTCTGGCACACGATCTACACGTATCGCTCCTCGCCATCTGGCTTATCTCAATGAGGAAATTTTGTATGTTAGACCGACCACAAGATCGGGCCACACATAGTCTGCGCCTGTGCTATGTGTGGGATGCAATCATGCAGCTCTCCACATTTGGAGAGCTAACTTCAGATGCACGCGATTCATCGGATACCAATGACTGGTGGTGCCTAATTAATGTCCTATTTTGAAATTGCCTCGCTGTAAACATGTCATGGCGCACGAAGGTAAAATTGAAACCGCGCACAGATCGACATCGTAGATTTCGGTTCCGCACTACCATAAACCATAGGTCATGGTATATTGTTTCGTATGGACTTCGATGATGGATGAAAAGACTGAAATAGAATACTGTCATTGAGGCTGCCAATTAAGAGCTAGATTGACCTAAGTTGTTAACTTGTTGGTTGTATGATATATGAACCAACCGAACGTGGAAGTTGTGAACCCTATGACACGGCGACTGTCACGGGAGCTTAATTGCAACATCAATTATCTTCGAAGATATCCAAGTCCCTCTTCCTCTTTGATTAGCCACTTCGTTGATGACTTTACTAAGAAACTTATCAAATCAATTTACTTGGACCTTCTACCAACTAATTTGTAGCAATTTCGTTTAATTGAGAAATTTCCGGAATTGCACCAAATTTTCAACATGATTGATGGAGTCGTTAAAACTGGAAAAGAAGAATTTACAACACCCAAACTTGGTACGTTGGAGGTGCCGAAAGGAACTGCTGAACAGTGATATTAATACCAGTAAATTATGATGGCTATAAATTTAAATAAAGATCTATATCTGTATAAACCAAAGGCAATAAAGCCACAATTTTTATGTTAAAGGTGATTTCAGTTGTATAGATAACTTCTTGATGTGATCAAGTTACACTCTACCGCGCCGTTTTAAATGGGTTGTATATATGTCCATTTTACTGTTCGAATGTCTTATGAAGATTGTATTAAAACATCTGTTTACAAAGCGGAAAACTTCCATATCGGAAACTACATATAAGCTAAAATTTACCACAAGCAATGAATATAAAAATATAAACTACTGATTTAGTAGCATAGAGACTAAGAGGGGTCATTTCGATTCAGAATTGTTGAAAGGGTTTGAAACAAACATTGTACTTGTACAAGTCGGAAAAATGTACATCCCGATGTACTTTCTAGATTGAATAATATTTTCGGCAAGATACTCATTACACCGAAAAAAAATGGACTGGTAGCCTTGATCGAAGGCAACTTGAGATTGTGTAGTGCTCCGAAAAGCCCTACAATTTCCTTACCCCATAGAAACAATCTCCTTCCCCCACATACAAATCCCTGCACCGAAATCAACATTGAATTCAATGTCAACCAAATCGAACTAAGCGTTCAAACTCTCAAACATTGAATTCAATTCAATTCAAATTCCTAAAAAATCCGAAGCCCGAAACGTGCATGTGTCTAAACAAAGGCATATCTATTTTCCGCCGATACACAATTCCAGCAATCATAAACATCCTAATGCATATCTTCACATGCCTGATGTTTTATGATTTGTAAATGCACCAATTAAAAACCAATACCTAATTCCCACGGATCTTGTGTTAACTATCCGAAGGACATGCAAACTCTTGTCTGTATAAGCCAGACGGATAACAAAAACAAAAAACCCAAATTCCTAATTATGCATAATAGTTTTATGAGAACTCATAAAAACGAACCTTTACCCTGATGAGCACATTGAACACCACCCGAAATAGAGATTTTCCACCTGAAATGTTCGTTTCAAGATACAAAATCTCGATTTGTTTTCATTTAAAAGGAAGATGCATCGCCATCTCCGAGATCAGTTGGTAGATGTACATGGTCCCTGGAGGAAGTGCTGCAGGAGACCATCAGGATAATAAATAAATGATTTGACAAAATTAAGAAGACCCTGTACGCCTAAATAAAACGGAGTTTTATTCTGATATGGTGAGTAAAGCAGTCTCGTCACTTCCGTTTTTCTTCACAGAGTATCGCTGACGCTGAAGATCACTTGCCTCACGGAAGCCAACAGAAGCCGCTGGCGGTTGCCCTCAGAAGTTTGCGGCACTAGAATCGATAGGTTGCTACTCTTCCCCCAGGTTTGAGGAAGCACGGCGGCGACCGCAACGGGTCCTCTCAGGAGCGGTCAATAGGGATCCCTCATCCTATTCAGGGCCAGGAGACACGCTACCTGGGAGCGAGGCCAAAAACTAATACAACAATTGTATTACCATATATCCGACTAGCAACCGACAGCCAACTCATACTGTCAGACTTTTTTTTTGTTGTCTTATCCCCACATTTAGTTAACAATTCAATTACAGATTTTACTTAAGACTAAATGTTAACACCGGGGGGATGGGAGCGGACATACAGGGCAAAGTCACTGATTGCTTTCAACCCGGTGAAGGCCAGGACAAGGAGGCCCTGTTCAATCCAAGTTGATATGCAATCTCCACGTGACACCCCTGGATAGCTACTTTGGCACCCGCCAAGTAGTGAAACAATGCATGCAGCGACATCCTGAGCAAAGTTAGCGCAAGGCTAATAACCATGCCCGTAAAAACAAATTATTGTGGCAAATTTAACAAACCTCGGATATGGACCGGATACATGACGACGACCACGGGAACGAAAATGGTTAAATGATTTAAGAATTTTCTCATGGAACGTCCGCTCACTATACAGAGCTCGAGCTGCACGGCAGCTAGCCGATGCCCTGTCCGAATATAAGGCTGACATAACAGCATTACAAGAAATAAGATGAACGGGGAGTGGTGTTATTCAAATAAACGAGTATGATATTTATTACAGCTGTCATCTAAAACACCATGTGCTCGGGGTAGGCTTTTTAGTCAGCCAAAAACTGAAACCTGTCATCATCGGTTTTAATGCAATAAAGGAAAGGCTATGCACTCATCGCGTGCGAGGCAAGTTTAAGAACACAAGCCTCATAAACGTTCAGGGATCTACAGAGGAGTCCTCTGACAGCGAAAAAGAAGAATACTACGAGAACGTCGATGGGGGCCCTCAATGCCTGCCCAAGATACGATGTAAGAATCGTTCTTGGGGATTTGAATGCGAAAATAGGTCGGGAGCCGGTTCTCAGGCACTACGCAGGTTCCCATAGTTTGCATGAGAACACTAATTGCAGCACAAAAAAAAACTTGGTCGTTGCAAGTACCAGGTTTCCGCGTAAAGATATCCACAAAGCCACCTGGGTATCACCTGATGGAACCACTCGCAACCAAATTGACCACGTGTTCCTAGATCACCGCCACCCCTCGACCCTGATGACGGTACGAGCCTACCAAGGTGCCAACGTCGACTCGGATCACTATTTTGTTGGTACAGTTTTCCGACCGCGGATTGCCTTACGAAGACGTATTGCATCCGCGGATCAGGTTCGAATCAACACGGCTGCCTTACGCAATGAGAATACCAGTAACACCTTTGGTCATGCGCTAAGATTCGCCCTCGAAGAGTTCGACGGAAGGAGAGTAAGTCTTGGGGCAAGAATGCCGGGCGTAGAAGAGAAATGGACATGCCTTAAGAATACTGTGATTAATACTGCCAACTCCATCTTAGGCAGTAGTCGTAGAGATCGGAACGACTGGTTTGATGATGAGTGCAAACTAGCGACTGAACGTAAGAATGCTGCATGCCAGACAATGCAGCAGTCTCATAGGACGCGGGTTCGTGAGGAGAAATACAAAAAGCTCAGAAGATCTGAAAAAAGACTCCACAGACAAGAGAAAAGTGCCTGGGAAAAAAACCTTGTCTGTGAAATAGAGAAAAGTAGAGAGAAAGGTCCGCACCAGGCGCATAAGTTCTACCAAATAATCCGCAGTATGACGCGGTACACACCACGCTGTACTTACTGCAAGGATAAAGAGGGTAATCTGATCACTGATCCTGAAGGCATTCTGGAGCGATGGGAAGAGCACTTAAAAGAATTGCTAAATGCTCGGCGCACAGAAGAATTGGAGGATCCACCAATGCAAGATCAAGACCAAATGCTGCCGCCACCAAGCATTGAGAAAACATTAAAAGCCATAAGACAGCTCAAATCAAATAAAGCCCCCGGAACTGATGGCATACCAGGTGAGGTGATCAAACAAGGAGGGGCAGCGTTACACCACGCAATTCATGAGATCGTGGTGCACATATTCGAGCAAGGGAAGATGCTGAAGATTGGCGTCGTGGAAAAATTTGACCCATACATAAGAAGAGAGATATCACACTGTAAAACAACTATAGGGGTATAACATTGCTGAGTACCGCCTATAAGATACTCTCGTCTATCCTACAAAATAGGATAGCCCCATACGCTAAAGTCATCATTGGTCAATATCAGTGTGACCTCATCCCAGGCAAATCAGCGATTGATCAGATATTCACATGGATGGAAAAATGTCTGGAATTTAAGATTCCATTATATCATCTATTTTTAAAACTTAAGGCCGCCTACGACAGCATAGCCAGGGTAGAACTGTATAATGCCATGAGAGGTCGGGATTCCAAACAAATTGATACGACTTTGTAGGTTGACCATGATCAACGTAACTAACCAAGTAAAAATATCGGGATTGCTGTCCAAACCAATAAATATCTTTAATGGACTCCGACAAGTGGACGGCCTTTTTCTTTGTTCCACTAAGTCCCTGTTTTGCTTTTGTTTAATTTAATATATTGTGCATTTAACAAACATTAACCGTTGATATAAAGCAAAAATCAACAATGAAAATTATAAATACACATATCCACGCACAGTCGTATACATAAATAAAATCAATGTAAAAACACAAACACCTAGAATTTAAGTGAAAAACCAATAAAAGTTTTAGGAAATGAAAAACAAAAATACGAAACACCTGTATTATATTATAAGTATTCACGGATATACTTAACTAAAAGCAACAAACAACCAAAAACTTTTAAATTTATATATATATATATATATATATATATATATATATATATATACATATAATATGCAAGCACCATCATATTGTTTAAAAAATAAAAAATATTTTCATTGTACTCCTAATCCCTTGCTTTTAAATATTATTTTAACTACTTCTCCTAGTTTTTTATTCACGTTTGATTCAAATTAATATAAATATATACACACAGATTAATTCTAACCAAATTAATGGAAAGCAGTTTTCAATTTTTACTTTACTTTTAATCCGTTTTAAATCTTATTTCAAGAAGAATACAAATAGCAAGAAACACTTTGAAGTTTAAGCATTATAAGCAAATTAAAGCATCACCGCCAATTAAATTATAAGCATTGTAAACCCCTTCTGGGTACACATAAAGATACAATCGTTTTCGCTAGTATACACGACTCCACATGACTCGGCTCGCTCGCACTCTATTTTGACTCCGTCTTGTATTTCCTTCAACCCTACTCATCCACATCGCGACAATACCCGACCACCTTCGATTTATTTTTAGCCTCATTGGCCACCTTTCGACTCCACTCGACAGCCTTCGGCTCCCCTTGGCCCCATTAGTCTCTCTGCGTCCCTTTACACCAACCAACCTCACTCGACCCCTTTCTGGCCTTCCTTAATACAGGCAAAATTCGCCCCTGCCCACCTTTTTTTTTAAGGCCCTTTTACCAATATTGGCGCACACGCTCGCCATTGCTCAACATCCATCTTCTGCAAACCGGCTCCTTATGTAACAACAGTTACTACGCGTAGCATATAATCTATAGGACGCCCGGTTTTGTCTCGCGCGAAACATCTCACCCTTTTCTGTCTCTTTTCTGAAGGTTGGCGCTCACGCTCACCAACCATAGCCTTCACGCAACCCCATGCAACCCTTCTCGACTCTGCTTGACCGCTAACAACTTTCTCTGTCCCTGTTCAAATATTGGCGCCCATGCACGCCAAAGACAGTTATCACGCGACACCGTTCATCAATGCTCGACCTTTTTACCCGATTTCAGCAAGCCAGCTCCCCTCGTTAACACAGCTACTACGCGTAGCAGCACCCAGCAGGACACCTGGCTTTGCCTCTTTATTTAAACTTCAGGACCTTCGTCCTTAGATCTCTTAACGTCTCCCAAATGTCTCAGCAACACCGGTCCACAAATCAAACCGATACCACCGTACTGAGACAATATACCTGGTTCCCCAATCTTTAGCCACCATGGCTCACCTTTAGCGGCAACTAAAGGCTATACACGCCCCTCTACGCCGCCTCAAATACCTAGGTGCATAATACTTCGGAGCGCACATCTAGTAACCCTAGGGCGCCCTGGGGTTGGACACAATCAACCACCCACCAGGAGCCCCCTAAGCAAAGTCCTCTATTTTTTTAACAAGCGCGACGGCCGGCACCTCACAGCAAGTTTCCATTCGGTCGAGGTCGCAGCTACCGCTACATTGGCACCAATGTACCGGTCCTCCCTCGATAGGTAAAACGTGCAATTGCACCTCTACCAGTCCCAGTGGCAAACAACATACAAACCGCCATACAAACGTATGGACAAAAGACACCGGCTCTGGACTTGGTCCCTTTCCACCCCGCACACGCCAACCGGTCACTGCGGATGGGAACTACCCTGGGATAAATTCCCCTCCATCTCGCACACGCCATTTCGTCACTGCGGATGTGAGCCGATTTCCGATGGGTTCCGACCTATTCGGAATTTAAGCCTGTTGGTCCATGAGACCCATAACAGGACTATGGACCTCGCCGCACACCTTTGCCCTAGATGGCATCAAGCGGTAACAACTGTGTCCATCTTATCGATAAAGGCCCAAACAATAACCAGGAACTGGTCACCACGACAGTCCCTTACCCCAGCGCATCCCGAAGCAAGCTCCCTATAAGCACCCACCATCGAGCATCCCTTCGCCCCTACTTTGTTTTCGTGACTACGTCACTGCGTGGGGGGGGGGGGGGGGGGTGTGTGGCGGTTCCGACAGATCCCACGGCTCGCCTTCCTGAAAAAACCCCCATAACCAAAACCCAGTCTGCACCAGCTTTCGCTAATGCGATTCGCATTAGCATCTTAAATGCTTCACGCATCAAATAGATCCAATTATTATAACCCAAAAGTACCTGCAAAAGATTTCTTACCTTTTCAAGCATTCCTTCGGTTACAAATCCCCTGTAAGAGTTCTTGCTTTCCTTTTCATAAATTATCCTGAAAAGAAAAACCCCGGGTCACATATCATGTAACCATTCCAGCCAGGAATAATTATAATTGCGTCGCCTATTCCCAGTTTTATTCATGTGTACAATAAATTTCTTTATGTATACATAGGCTGGCGTCCTTTTCTCCCAGCAATAACATTGCCTGACTCGCACAATGTGCAAACCAAAGCAAATACGCATCTCGCGTCTTAAACCTATTAGCACCATGTGCATCGGCATTGCGGCTATCGTAACAGCTCCAATGCATACCATAGACAATTCATATCGTTTAGGTATCCGAATCACATTTTCTATTTAATGAGCGGCTGCTATTTACCTAGCCGACCCTCATTACCGAACGATGCATTAGGTCATATTTCCCTTGTCCTTTGATTCGCCGAATCTTGTCCCTTACGACTTAGATGCATAAACAAATACAAAGCCATTAGCATCCGACGAGATGCGATTCGTTTGTTTCAACAAACACACATCTCTTGGATGCCCATTATGCCCCGTCCTTGAGTTTCAGGTTTATTCCTATGGCCTTGTGTATGAAAAAAAACCAATGCGATCTTCACTCACACATACACATTCATTGCCAAGTCTGTCTTCCTTGTTTCCACCACAGAGAAACATTTTCTTCTTGGGCAAACTCACCTTAAAACGAGATAATTATCGTGAAGTCGTCTTCCGTCCGTTGACCAGCCTGGTAACAGGCGATATCCAGCTCACCGCTGCGCACGGTGGCGCGAACATAGTGCGTCGAGTAATAACCCCAGTCGTGTCTTAATAGTTTACCTTTTAATTTAACGCTTTTTTAATTAATTCGATTAAGTGTACCCTCAAACATACCGTTTCCTGTATGGTGTATTTTAATAAGAAACGAACATTAAAATTAATTTAAAGTGGTGATCACCAGCCAACTCCAGTGTTTTATTTCTCTCGGCCTACTTTCGGTGTTGGTGTTTCCTTTGCTTCGGCGGAATCGCGTAGTGCTCGTCGGTGGATTAATTATGATGGAGGAGGAAGTAGAACGGAGTACCCATGCAGGTACATACTTCCTCCTCACATACCCAAGCTACTACTGTACAAGACCATGGTCTTATCAGTACTCATATATGGATCCAAGACCTGGGTGCTCAATAAAAGGCACTCTGAACTCTTAGCCACGTTCCAGAGGAAGGTGTTAAGGAGAATTGTTGCCTCGTATGTGAGGGAGGACGATTCCGGAGACGCTACAACCATGAGTTGTACGCAATCGACCTTGAAGCTAATGTTGTAGAAAAAATTAAGCTCGGTAGACTCCGGCGGGCGGGGCACCTAGCTAGAATGAGTAACGAGTAGACTGCCCGGAAAGTCCTTTGTGGCAGGATGTATGGAAGGAGACAGCGCGGCAGACCTTGTCTGCGATGGAGGGATGACGTACCAGGACGCCCAGAGCGTGGGAGTGCCAAACTGGATGACATCGGCTCCAAATCAGGACCCGTGGAGAGATTTGTTAAATGAGGCCAAGACCGGATCCCGGTTGTAGTGCCGATGATGATGATGATGTGTTAAAATATTATAAACTGCTTGTAAATTTAGCCTATAGCAGATTAACGGACCAGCAAACGTTGATCTTCGGCATAGTATAATCAACGACTAAAGAACCTTGTACGTTATCGAGCACTCCTGCTCATGGTGGGTTCACTAACATTATGGGGGAATTGATAGAAGTGACGATTCCTTTTAATAAACCTTTACGTACCAAGGTCTGTGTTTTTCATCATATTCAGACACACAGTCCTCCGTTAAGAACTTTGGAGAACTTTCCGCTCGAGCGGAATTTGACTATACTATATATTGATCTTGGAATTTGTCAGCCTTTCAACAGTCCGTGGGCAACCCCTCTTCATCTTGTTAAAAAGAGTAATGGAGAGTAGCGATCAAGTGGCGGCTATAGGACGCTGAATGCAGTCACTACACCTGAACGTTACCCAATAACACCCCTACATGAGTTTTCATACAAGTTGCAAGGTTATTCTGGCTTTACGACGCTAGACCTCACTAAGGTTTATCATCATATTCCAAGAGCCGCAGAAAGTATACTTAAAACAGCTGTCACTACGCCGTTCGGAGTTGAGTTCAAAGTGATAATTTTCGGCTTACGGAATGTAGCGCTGACTTTACAAAGGTATATAAACTCAGCTCTAAGAGGTCGTGATTTTTGTTATGCATACATCGATAATGTAGTGCTCCAGAGAACCCTACTTTTAATACATTTTTTAAATTTACATTTACTTAAATTTTATTTACATAATATTTTTGTTTGTTTATAGAGGTATTTATTCTCCAAACATATGTGCTTCGTATGTTGGTTCCGATTGTTTTGGTGGTTGTCATTCTAGTCGGGTAATTTACCATAAACGTTTTTTCTTTTTTATTTCAGCCCTGCTGACTTTCTACTGTTACTAATGCTGGAACCTAATACAGCACTGTCAATCCTAGGTTTCATCCTCTATTCGAAATAGGGCTTCAACCTGTTATTGTGCACCACACACCCTGGAGTGTCCCGTACATCTACTACCTTGTTGCTAACAGTAGGAAGTTTGAACCGCCCACACGATCCGGTAAAAACCTCCTTCACTATAGTGATAACGTTTCCTTTCACCGTATGCCAGGTGTGACTCGAGTAGGCATTGGGTGTGTCTTTGCTTATTACGTCTTAATATTGCCCATCATCAAGTGCTTCACTGCTCTCATCCGTGGCCAGAGTAAAAGAGATTGGTATTATTGGGATTCGCCCATTTTGGCGGCGAAACCAAGATCTACTTTCGTCTTTCGGGAGTCGTCTTTAAGATACATAAATTCATCTGACGACTTACCATTCGAGACCAAGAGTTTAATTTGTTTAATTTATTGGAGGTGTTCCCCCGAAGATTGGTTCTCGGATACGGGATGATTTGATTATTTATCAAAAGTGGGTCCCGGTGACGTATTTACTCGCTTACCGGTTTGTATATTCTCCCGGCTTTCTCAGCAAGATTTCCACCTCCGAAGGGTTTATTGGTACGCGTTCTGCCGAAGCGTCCCCTTCCTTGCCACCTTTTAGCTTTTGGGCTATTGCCTGCTTGTTGGGGTAACTGGCGCCTGATAGGTTTTCGCAGCCCTTCCCCTGCGTGGGTAGGGTTTTCGGGTTTTTTCCAACCGCAGTATCGACCTTGTTAGGTCCCTGTGGTCCGGTTTCCCGTTCGGCTGCCTTTTGTCAAGACTTTCTTGTATTTATTTGCAAAGTCAACAGAGAAACTTTCAGGATTTGTGATTGTTTGGGGAAATGCCAAACAAGCTCTTAGTCCCTTAACTTTGCAATAACGCGACAGAAAGTAGTTACCCAACAAACCGTCTTCTGACAATCCTGGCAATGTGTCTATCACTTCGAAGCTACAGGGGATTTCATGATGTAGTTTGAACTTCCCCTGTATGCCTCCTCTAGACTTTTCCTTGCCAAAAAGTGTTTGGAGGATTATTGCCTTCTGGGCATCCACTTCATACTGTTTGTGGAGTGCTTTAGTCTTTATGAGGCTGATCTCAGCGCCGGTGTCCACAATTAGGCTTGCAGATGGTTTACAGCCAATGTCCAATTGGAGTTGGACAACTGGGGCTTCAGTCGACGAAAACTGAGAACAGCTCTGACTATTTTGCGAGTTTAATTCGGTCGGGTTGGGGATGTTCCACCCGACTGTTTGGCGTTTCCCGACTTCTTACCCATAGCTTTTTTGCCGCCGTTGGTTTTGGTCGATCGCTATTTTAGGTGCTAGCCTCGGGGCCCGCTTTCTCGGTGCAATCACTTCGGTCGATGCTCTGTTCTGTACTGTCCGTACTAGAGCGGCTTCGACCTGACCTGCGCCTACGGTGCCCCTGTCGGTTTCTCCTGCCTATTTGGGTTTTTCCTTTTTTGTTCGGTTCATTTCCTCTTATTTGAGCTCTTTGGTGGTTCTGGCCATTCAAGATTAACCGTGTAGGTTGGCAGGTTATTACGACGACGTACAGTTCTATCCATTGCAGTGTGCGTACAAGCTGGAGTCGGATGGGTTTTTTCCCAATTTGCCTTATATCGACACTGCTCCCACCTGTGACCATACCGGCCACAATACCCACAACAACATCGAACGCTGTACACTCTTCGAGAGAGAGAGATCTTTTATTTCGTAATAATATTTTCAAAAAAAAAGTCTGTGACCGCACATTTTACAATTCAGAGATTTGATAAGTTATATCTTACAACTGAAACATTATCTTGGATAAAGAAAAGAAAAATATGTATAATTAATAATTAAAAGAATAAATCGAAGGAAAATACGAAAAAGAAAAACCTTCATTTAAAAAAAAAAAAAAAAAAAAAAAATTTAATAATAAAAAAAAATAAAACCAATAATAAATAATATAAAATGTAAATATTTACATGAAATTATGACAAATTAAGCAAGAAGCTGAGTTATGAGAGGATTTTCAGAACTTTCACAGCTGATGTTAAAGTTATATATTAGTTTACGAATTCTTTCAGAAATCAATTCAACATCCGCCCTTCCGTGGAGACTTAAGGTTGAATAGTGCCAAGGGAGGTCTAGCATCATTTTCAAAACTTTGTTTTGTGATACCTGTAACTTCTTTAAATGGCACCTTGCAGCGTTACCCCATACTGGACACCCATATAACAGTATAGCTTGGAAAATAACTTTATGAATAATAATCTTATTTTCATTTGTGAGTAAAGACTTGCGATTAATAAAAGGGTAAAGCATCTTAATAGCAATACTCATTTTATTAAGAGTACTTTGAATATGTTGTTTAAATGTGAGTCTTGTATCGAGATGAACTCCGAGATACTTTACGGATTGCTCCCATGCAATCGTGGTACCATTTATTTGCAGCTGACTGCTGGGAAGATAGCAAGCTTTTCTCTTTCGGGTAAAAAAGATGGCTTGTGTCTTCCCAACATTTAGCTTGATTTTCCATTTCATATAATATTTTTCAAGTATCTCGATCGCATGCTTTAGATTTGTCTCAACGTTGAGAGAAAATTCATGCGACGCAAATACTGCAGTGTCGTCAGCGAAGATAGCTGATTCACACTGCGGTAGATTTGGAAAATCCGAAGTGTAGATATTGTACAAAGCTGGACCAAGTACTGAGCCTTGGGGGACGCCACAATCAAAAAATATCAATCTAGAAACATCACAATTGACATGAACCTGAAAACATCTATTGGATAAGAAACTCTGGACGACCTTACACAAATACAAAGGAAAGTCGAACTGTATCATTTTATATATTATCCCATTGTGCCATACGGAATCAAAAGCTTTTTCAATGTCTAACAATATCATGCCCGTTGATTGACCACGTGAACGATGGTCTAGAACATGGCTGCAAATTCGTTTAACCTGGTGCGAGGTGCTGTGAAAGCGTCGAAATCCAAATTGGATATCGGGGAAAATATCTTTATCTGAAACAACTTTTAAAATATGTTGTTTCAGGATTTTTTCAAAAACTTTACTTATGTTGCTAAGTAAACTAATTGGCCTGTAACTTTCAGGTTTATCTGGGGCTTTTCCAGCCTTAAGGATAGGTACAACCATTGCTTTTTTCCAACATTGAGGAAAGTATTGACATTTAAGGCATGCATTGATTATAAATGTTAAGTATTTAATTCCAATATGAGGCAATTGTTTTAGATAGGCATTCTTAACTTTGTCTAGTCCTCCTATTTTTCGTGTTTGCAAGCACTTGATTACATTTCTTACGTTTTCTTCTTCTACAAATGCATTTAGAGGAGTTAATTCGTTTGTGGTGTCGAATCTTTCGATTCTGTTACCGACAAGTTCATTAGTTTCAAATTCACCCAAATGCTGAGAGACCAAGTGATTTTTTGAAAAACTTGTTCCAAATAGGTTTGCTTGTTCAAAACCTGTAAAAAAAGTAGTAGAAGAATCCTTCAGAAATGGTATTTTACGGTTTTTATTCTTGATTAACTTCACTACATTCCAGAACGGTTTAGCATTTTTATCCATAACGCTCAGTTTTTTGTTCCATTCTCTATTACGATGGATTTGTATCTGGTCAGTAATGCGCTCATTAAAATGGGAAACCATTGATCGAGAAAAGGGCTGACGGTAATTCTGCCAGTTTCTTCGATGAATGTTTCTCACTTTAATAAGCTCTAAGATATGGATTGGAAGTTTTTTAAAAATATCTTTTTTTACTCTTTTGGGAATACTTTCATCAACCGAAGAAATTATAGCTTGTGTAAAGTTTTGTACAATAACTTCAACATCATCTTTACAAGACACTCTTTCAAGATTTGTAGTACTATTTTGAAGGCTCATTTTAATCTTTGATTTGAATGAATTCCAATTAGCATTCTTCATGTCCAGGAAATATTGAATCTTTCTTTCACCCAACCAAGAAAGGTTACAAAAAACAGGATTATGATCTGAACTGAGAGCACTTAACGAAACGGGTTCTGTTATAAGACCAGGGACATTTGACACAAACAAGTCAAGGACAGAGGGGATGCCACGAGAACCTGCGGGAAAATAAGTTGGACAAGGTGGATAAAAAATATTAATTGGTAGCGCCAATGGAAGGGCAGCCAATATATTGCCCCAAGCATTTGCTCTTACACACCCCCAATCTCTATGCCGGCAGTTAAAATCACCACCTAATAGAAATTCACCATTCATTGTGAATAACTTTTTTAAATCCTGCTTGAGCCATTTTCTTTTAATAACCGACGAAGATCCACCAGGGAAATAAACAGAATAGATTTTTACTGTCTTATGGTTTCTTATCTTAATCATTACACCTACATTCTCCACAAGCCTAGTTGGAATTACAGGTAAAAGCGAATGTTGAATTGACTTCCTGATAAGAATCGCCACTCCCCCACCCCTTTGGTCTACTCTATCAATGCGATAGCAGTTAAAGTCAGATGATGGGAGTCTTATATCAAAATTAAGCCAAGTTTCTGTTACTAGAGCAACATCAACTTTATAGCTATTTAAAAAGTTTAAAAAGTCATGAAATTTATTACGTATGCCTTTAGCATTCCAAGTAATTATTTTTATATGTGTATCTGCCATTTTACTTAACATTATTAGTGTATAAAAACTTAGTGGCTAAATGCGCGATCACATTAAATTGTTCTATTTTCGTTTTACAAACTGATAAATTTGAGATCATTTCCATGCACAAGGAATTTAGTTCCTCGATTGTGAAGAGTGCTGAATTGTTGTTGGGTAAATTATTGTTATTGTTTGATGAAGAAGCGCCGCGTGAGTCATTTTCCCATGCATTAATTGTTGGTGGTAAACTTTGAATTTGCGGGCTTGAATTTGGAAAGCTTTTGCTCGGAGCATTGGTTAGTCCCAGTCGTCGCTGTGGCTGTGGAAGCGTAGGAAAATCACTCATAGAGGCAAACGAAATCGGTTTTTGGCAAGCTTGATGATTTGAAATTTGAGTTGATGCAGCGAAATGAGTTCTTGGATGGATCTTGGATCTTCCAGATGATCTTTCTTTTATTTCTAAGTATTTAGATCTACTGGTGCATGTGACGTCAGTAGCTTTATGATTGCCGTTGCAGTTGGCACATTTATTTACCGAAGCGTTATTACATTCGCTTGTTTTGTGTGAACCAGCGCAAGTAGCACAATATGTTTTTATGTGACAATTTCTCTCACCATGTCCAAACATTTGACAATTAAAGCATTGTGTCACCTTACCTTTGATTTTCCTTTGGAAGTTCCAGCTCACTTGGGTATGAAAAATTGAGCGATAATTTTTTTTAAGTTCACTTAATTTAATTGTTCCATTTTCAAAGTGAATGAGATAAAAAAAGTCAGTAAATTTATCATGTTTTTTTTCAATTTTTTTAACATCAGAACATTTTAAGCCAAGCGAAATGAGTTCAGCTTTGAGTTCATTAGTTTTTATATCATCCAGTCCATACAAAATAACTTTGAAAGTTTTAGCACTTTTAATATCATGAGAAAAATATTGACAGTTATCCTCTTTTAGTTTTTCTAACACAATATTATATGATTCAATAGTTCCGAACATTATTTTTATACCAATTGTTAATTTTTTTATTGAATAACTGGATATTTTAAGCTTTTTCATGAGGCTATGCACATATTCTGGTGATTTTTGCAGCACTTTGATTGGTGGCACATACACTTTTCTGATTATTGGCGAATCAGTTTCGTCCATTTCAGAATTATCTGTATCTGGATGGCATTGTAGGGGAGTGAATTTATTACGGTAGGGGTTTTTACCAAGCCCACTTGTTGGATGCATAGTGGAACGAAGTTTTTTATCCGAGGACAAGCAATTGTCCCCGGTATCAGGCGATCTATCGCGTTTGGGAATGGTTGTAATGAGAACTCGCGACCGAGATGAACACGTCAAACGCAGTCGAAAGCTCCGGGTGAACTGTACACTCTTCGGTTCGATGTTGGTTGTGGTTGTTTGGCATCAGAGGGTCGTACTTGTCCCTGATTTGTTTCTCTCGGGGACACTCTTTGCTCATGGTGTGGCCTTTGTGCAGGTGGCGCGGGATTTTGTGACGCTGGAGGTACAACTTTTACCCGACAATTCCCTACTTCATGCCCGTACCTTAGACACGAGGTGCATATGGGCATGTTTCGGCGAGTGATGCACTCGTCCCGTAGGTGCCCCCTTTTGTGGCAGAAACTGCACGCTACTTGTGCAGTTATCGGTTGTGGTTGTGCGTCTCGGACCTGGATGAGCGTTTCTTGATGGTAATACTCATCTTCGCCCTGTTGGTACCTTCGTACTCCAGGTCGTTCGGGCCTTGTCCCGCTGTGTGGTTGAAATTGGTATGGTGGTGCGCGTGATGGTTCGTACTGGCGGAATGGGTTCCTCGCAGGTTGGGGGCGGCTTACGGTGTGGGGTTGTCTAGTATAGGGTCTACAGCTATAGTAAGCCCCATCTCTCCGAGACGCGTCGTTCGTAGCGTGAGATTGCCTACTGAACGACTCCTGCGGATCCGGGCTATATTCCCTGTATCTCTGTTCTCGGTGGCGACTTTCATCCTGTGTTTGTGGCGGGTCCCCTGTCGGCCATAACTATATCGTCCACTCACCGGGTGGCCTCTATATAGTCCATGCCTGTTTTATTGTTCGCCTTCTTGGTACCGGGCGATCACAGTCATCTGGTCGATTCAAGGGTGGTCATCTATATTTTCCAACCCCTGTGAATGACGAGTCGGGCTTCGTTCATCACGAACCCTTCTTCTGTCCGGTGTTACGAAATCCTCGTCTGAAAAAGGATCCCTGGTATATCTGTGGTAATTTTTATGTTGACACCAACAAGGATGCAGTTTTAATAAAAACTTCACCGATGTAGAGGACGAAGCACTAATCGCACAGGAAACGATGGCGGAAATAATTGTTCACAAAAGTCGCCGCTCCGCCACAAACCGTTCACAAATATAAGAAAATTAAAATGAAAAGCACTCTGTAAATTGTTCACGCAAATCCCAAACACCGATGTAATAAAAAAGAAAAAAAAAACACACTAATGATTTTATTTTTATCAATTTAAATTTTATTGTTCACGTGGTGCAGATGATGCGGCAGCGAAGTAGGATATGGAGAGGACACAGCCTAGTGAAATGAATACACAGTTATTTAATTGCATATGCTAGCTACACTTTATTGATCCAGATCCTTAAGTCTAACACTGCTACCTCGCTTACAATTATCCTTCTTTTAATTAAAATAGTTTTTGTATCCGATTTCACTTAACTACGTTTCTAATAGCACTTAATTTAGGTTTGATTGTCAATGCCGAATTTCGCGAATCGGTTGCGATTAACAACTAATGAATACTTTTGAAAATAACTTTTCATGACAATTTCTTGTTCAAGGATACGCGACAGTGAATGCATCTCGACTCCACTTCTCTCCTTGAAGAAGGTATTTGGGTGTCCGCATTTGACAGAGGATGAAATCTGACTCTCCGATGTCTGTTCATCGACATCCATCAAACGCGATCCTAATGGATTCCCCGCCCAAGGATAGCCAATCAGCGCTTGGATTCCATTGGACCGTTTCCATGGACATCGTCCAAGAAAATTGGAAACATCCACCCTGGAAGGCAAGCGCATGATGTACCATGGCGAAGGTAAGACGAAAGGGAAGAAAGAAACACAGGAAAAACGCATGTCGCAGGTCAAATCTGTTGCTCCATGTATGGGCAGGATATACTGCCGCCATCCGCTAGGGATAGATTCCTTGATTGACGTGAGTCAATAAAACTTTTGCCGAAGGCAGGAATTGGTTTTGGGATAATGTGTAAACAATCCCACAGGCAAACGCTAATATGCGCATCCGTTTGGGTTAGCGAACTAAACATGGGATGTGACCGTTGCTAGTTTGTTTAAAGTAAACACATTTCGGTCATGTTCAATTCGATGCTTGGGTGCATTTTATTTTAGGGTATGTTAATCCCAGAGATGTTGCCGTCAGGCGAAAGTATTTACTTGGTGTTTACTTTGTGTAAACGAAAGCCGTTTCGATAGCCGGCGTGAGAATCGTGGCTACTCCTTGCTTGGGTACATATTCTTGGTCATGATCGATGCCGGTGATCGTTCCTAGATACGGCAACGGATCGTAAAATCAGTCATGCTGATAAACAAACAAATATGCGCACTTGAAGGCCATGTTTAATTTGATCTTCTCTTCTTTTGGAAAAATAGATCATAGGACATGCCGTTGGAAATCTGGGTTGCAGATGTGCAAGCCAGCAAGCAGCCGGGCATGTCTTCTTGTACAATGGAGGGGTGGAAAGATAACACACGGAAAGGTTGGCGTGTGTTTGGTGGACATATGCCGCCCATTGATCGTTCGATTCATGGCGGATGCACCGAGGTAGCTCGGTTGATGCAATGGTCATGGCAAAATGATAATCTTGTCATGAATTTATGTTTTCAGGGATGACCGTCCGAAGGGGGCTTTGAACAGCCCATGAAAAGGTAAGCTGCGTAGAACAGATACAGTTAAGTTATTGTGGTGGTAATTGTAGGTATTTATGTCGGTTATCCGTGGGGATAACCGAATTGTTTTCAGCAAATGGGCTGGCAATTAATGCCATAGCAAGATTGTGTAATCTTGCCGGAAATTCAACTCACAGGTAAGCTGTATTTGCTGATTATGGTGGGGTTCGAGCGAGGCGTGGCTCTTCGGGCCCTGAAAAGCCCCACACATCTTTCGAGTGTTATTTCCCTAACTCTGTAGTATTTTTCCCTCTCTGACCCGGGGTACTCAATTGCCCTTGATATGTCTCTCATATCATAGGCATCCTTTTTTCCTTTTAGCTCCTTTTGTCTGCTTACCATCCAGAGAAGTTGCGACATGCTGTCGAAAGTGAGTTTCATTCCTCTTCCAAGAATGAAACTCTATTTTTGTAAGGGTGGAGGAATGTTATATAATTAAGTTCAATTAATTATCACCCCCCCTATGAATAATTAACATCTCGTGTCTTCACGTGCATATCCTTCCCTTCCCTCCAAATCACCAATTTACCATTACAATAGAATATCCCCAAACACAATAGTTGAATAATTTAAATAAAGTTAAACCCCTATTTAAAAACCTCAATCCTACTGCACATAGCCCATTTCTCTCTATTTAGTCATAGTCTCCCTTCCGTTCTCAGCCCAGCCCCCTATTAGCCAATTCCGCTTCCTAGAAATAACAATCGTGGAAGCGGAACACAAAAGGATATGAAAACGAAGGACACGAGATTCCTTCTTGTTGAAATCGTGTGTTCAGTCAGAGTAGTCGGGCGCTCCACAAATATGCAAATTAGCTGTTTTCTTAAAAAACGTGTGTCGTGTGTGTGTGCGGTTCGGTAACCAAAAAAGAATTAAGTAATTGAAAATTAAATGTGCGTAAAGTTCAAATAAATATCCTTCCGGAAATAAAGTGTAAAAATGAATTGATGAGATTTTCTTTTTAATTACTGCGTCGATAAAAGTCGAAAAGGAATTGGTGACACTAGGAGATATAATTTAAAAAGGAAAATCCAAACTGAAACTTAAAATAGTGAAAGAAGAATATCCAACAATCAAGTCAACTGAAGAAGACTCGGGGTAAGTTTTGTGACCCGAAAACAACAAAAATAATAATTGTAATATTAATTGTTAAATTAATCTTTAACATCTCTGAAGATAACATTACTGTATGTAATGAAAAGGATTTACTGTTTCCCCTCGTTCCAGAAAATCTGTCACATAAACTCGATGAGTATCTCATCGGACGTCCGCTGCGTGTTTCATCAATAATTATGGGTTATCCAAGCTCGCAGCCACGAAATTGTATTGCCCATCGATTTACAACTGCATCGTTACCGTAAACAACCTTTAAACGAACATGAATTTCAGTAGGAGTCACTGTAATAGCCCGCTGGTTATGTCTCGTTGACATTTCTCTAGAGCACACCGCCGTACTTCTCGCTCTCGAAAAGAGACTGAATGAATGCTCAACCTCTGGCTTGCGCATGCATATTAAGAGGGAGTGTTACTTCCATTTGTCGTCAGTTGCGCTTCTGAGGGCCATTTCATTCGCGTTCTGCAAGCCCGTGTGCATTACATTTCAGCCTACTTCCGTTTAATTTGCATATGCTGCTCCAATTATGATGTATTTCTTTCGCTGATAAATTCGTTGCGCAACTTGCAGGTCGTATACTTTGTTACATGCTGCTTTCCATGCCTGAATGAAATTTAGCGAACATGGTTTTCCCTTGGTAACAACAACTAATTATTTTTAACCCAAATTTGTGAAATTCCTTAAAATCGTGTGACAATTCTTAACTCTAAACTTCATATAGTTCCACCTCCTTTTGCTCATTTCTTCAACGCGTTCCATATTCGTGTAGTCGTAGTCAAGTCATATCAACAGCATTATCAACGTTCTACGTGAACTAAGATCCACATGGATGGAAGAGGGTCCATGGCAAATGTATTACAAGATCTCTTAAAGACGTCTTTGCGATCACGGACCATAGTTTGCTGACCATGTTCTCATCCGCATTGCAGAGATTTTCGATTTTCCTTCAAGCCAAGATTACAAAATACATTTCCAAGAGGGTCACAGTGCCAGAGGTCTCTGCAAAGGTCCACATGTGTACACAAGCTTAAGGTTCGTTCAAGGGGAAAATTATCTATAGAATCCAGAATGCATGATAGGGTCGCACGAGGAAGCCTCACAAACTGGAACCTTTACAGTTATCGAGATCAGTTGAAGTAGCATTCCGTCGTGGCCACTATCCACTGTTGTTCCTTGCACGCACACATCTCTATTATACTCGCTATTATGGAGTCGCAGTAGGGCTTAATGAATCACTCATCTTGCGCAATTGTAAATTAAAGGGACCCACTAAAGGCTCTAGGTGTATAAATATAGTGCTTTAGCATTTTGAATGGACCATAATCGAATTCTACAAATTACACGCTTTAGGTTCGATATAGTTTAAGGTGCGCCCTCTGGACTGACACCAATCCATCCGTCTAAGCAACAGAATCGTAATTCTACCTACCGGCAAAATCAATTTAGTTCGTGTGGCACGTGCTCCAGAAATATATAAATTCATTGGCTCATGGTCCAGTCTGAGTCTCGGGTTACACTGGGTTTTCAGTACAATTTAGCGTAGCATTGTCCAACGCCGAAATAAAGTATAAGACCGACACAAGCCACACCACGGCCGCCATCAATTTGGAGAATTCTCGATTGCTGATTCTGCTCCTGCTGCTGCTGTTGGCGTGGCACAGGATGCAGCAACCAAATTAGAATTCAATTCGTGTGGCGTAAATAATTTGTGGGCAAACGTCGTCGTAGGCCGTAAATGTACGCGTGTCTTGGTACACTGATTGAAGGTCTCATAACCTAAGGTTTAGCCTTACCAGCAAGACCCAACAGTCTAACGACTTAGAGTTTGTTGTAATCTATCTTTTCAAAGTCAACGTTTGCTGTCGTGTTAGCCGCTAGAGCTGCGGCTGGCGCTGTACCACATTTTGGCGACTTTCGCCTGCCATGTCGTGATCACCGACAATTATCCCGTAAATTTGTGGATATCTCTCTGTGGCATGAGTTCCGTCAGATTTACTCCTTTCTGCTAGAACGCCGATGTTTGTGAGTTGGACCAGTACCGAACTTCCCAGATTGTCGATTTGCCCATGGATTCCCTGTCCCTCTCTGTTCTGCTACGATGGTAGTTCGATCTGAGTTGCAAACATCGATAACTAAATAACTGTTACAGCCACAAAAAGGGGAAAAAATTGGTCGTCAGATAAAGTCGCAATAAATTGTTACATGCACATATGTTGGGGACGTGTTTACATGTATCTAGTTGCCGCCTGTCGGATGTGGGGTCTGTTTATTTTTTGGCTCATTCTACGCCAAATTGCCCACGTCACTTAGGATGGAATGAGTCAGAATTGGAATTAGTTTGTGGTCTAGAGTACTGGATTTGGTGCAACTTCCAGTTGAACGGTTGGGAGAGATAATTGCATTGTGTGCCAAATATTCTGTCTATCTTAATGCGAATGTGATCAAAGAAAATTTATGCAAATGGTTTCTTTGATATAATTACTAATTATAATTAATTATATTAATTCATGCAACGGCATTTTGTAATATCAGTTGCATCAGAGTCACCAATACGAATCCAACCCCCGTCCATCAATATTTGCAAACACCGAAACCTAATGTTCTTGCCTTAACTGAGACCCAGGTTGATTCGTCAATTAAAATTCGACATATCTTCGTTCTTCAGCACACGACTTACATTCGAGATTCCGTTTTAAGGGCGGAGCCTGCGTCTTCACGCGCTCCGATCTGGCTTGCCAGAGGATGGAGGCATTGGAACCCAATAATATGGACATCATGTGCTTGAGGGTCGTACTGAGGAATTCTGTTAAATTTATTTATTGTCTTTACCGCTCCGCGAATGACGATCGACAATTCCGCATGGTTGGTATATTCTAACAGAACCGACGAGGCTGGGAGGCTGGCGGAATGTTCGCTGTTAGCCACTTGACTTAACCCATGGATGAACATACACTAGTGCCGGATATCCGAGGTGATTATGCGAACACCCTGGATCTGTTTTTGACATCCGAGCGGAGCATTTATACCGTCGAGATTGCTGAGCCACTGGGAAATTCATATCACTGCTTGGTATCTATCGCGCAACCATTTGCATTTAAAATGAATAACCGACCTAAGCAGCTTCGCCATGTATGGAGGTATGGAGCTGTGGGGGTAGAATGTAGGTGTGCCAATACACGGGCACTGATTCCCTTAATCCCCAACGTGGAAAGAGCAAAACACCGATCGCAGAGAAAACAGGAGAAATTAAAACACGGGGAGTTACTGTTCTTGAAAATGTTTCTTTTCTTTTTATCATTGTTCTTTTTTTATTTTGAAAAAATTAAATTTTATCAATATTCTCGTCTACTCTCATTTCACAAAGTTTATTGTTGGTTCATATATTCTATTTCATTTATTCCTTTTGCACTGAACATGAAAGATGATCAATATTCTCGACTTCACCAATTCCTCGAAGAATTAACTTTGACTTAATTCGCGCGACCGAAACCTGTAGTGGTTAAATCGTGACTCCACGTGTGTTCACGGTGCGTTTACCGTGCAATTTAAAAATTCGGCGAAACGAATGAGGATAAAATAACTACACGAAAATGTTTAATTTCAATGAACGACACTTTATATTATTTTATTTTCAAATTCGACAACGAAACGACAATTTAATCGACAACGAATAATGACAACACTAATGTTGACAAAACGAACAAAAACTTTGTGCACTGCTTGTGTACGACGACGAAGTGAAAGAATTGAAGAGATCTTCACCGAAAGAATCCTTAATGGCCGCCATCTTGGTCCTTTGATGACCGGAAGTAGGCGGGGCTAGGCCTTGCAGAACGATAGCTGAACGAAACTGGACGAATGATGTGGCGTACTTTTGACAGTTAAGGTGTCAATACAATGTTGATGATATTGTCTGGTCGAATTTTGTCGGCAGTCAATGTTGTCTACGCTAATTTGTGAAGCGAGATGCGACAACGTGTGTGCACCGCGTGGTGGATGAATAGCGACTCGTTTAAAAGCGACGAAATTAAATTTTACTCCGGGCGGCTGCGTGACCGACCGCGGTTGTGGTTAAGTCATGACTGTTAGAATTAAGGATGAAGATGGGATTTTTGGATTTGCACCACAAGCAACCAATCGAGATCATCTTTGCATTTGTGCTCTCTCATGTTCCCCGCCCATCGAGGTAGATAAACGCTTCGGTTAATTCGATAGTCGACGGACGAGGGACAATGAAAGAACCGGAACACCATGTGAAATGATCCCGGGGTGGATTTGGTTTCTGTGTGCATGTATCAATGCAGCTCTGAGAATAGCCCACTGACCTAATTCGGTGAATGTGGTGATCATTGAACTGTGGGACGATAAAATTGAGAAGGAGAGGAAAATGTTTTGTAGCTATTCACCTGCAAGAACAGATCATTGATCCCCAGCGAATGGAGTTTCTGAGGAAAGTGAATAGGACGCCGAATTGGCTAGAGAAATATTACCGTGGGAAAAACGCTAAGGAATGCGGTAATTACCCAAGCCATTGGATGATGATGCAACCGCGTCGTTTGATTCGACTTGGTTGTTGCTCACCAACATGAGTTGAAATTTCCGGTGGAAATCTCAAGGGTTAGAGGAATGGAGTTGACGTATGGCAAAAAGGTACTTGCATAGAATCATGAATTCAGCTATGCGTCCGTTTTTGATATATGATTTACAGGTGAATTATGTTGGTAGAAGGAATTGGGGATGATTTGACACGCTGTTGGCGGTCAAAATAAGGCGGAAACAGTGGGTTGGTTCTCCAAGTAGTATAGAGAACCCCCACAGAGCTACCAACTGGGACGATTTGCGAGATCATCCATTCCGTGGACGAAGGTGTGCTAAGGAGACTCCAATGTTAACGCATGCGTGGAGTCGGTCACGGGGATTGTTCTTCTCGGGATGGAGATCTACATTTCGCATTCCATCAAAGGAAGCTCATCTGATAAACCGTTGTTAGATAAAATTTGTGAGCAGATTTGTGGGGAGGAAGTATTGCGCCAAACACGGACACTCTGTTCACCTTCCTCCTCCCTCCACCTTCCTCATACTCATATAGTTATACGATTGTTCGCAACAAAACACTCAGGCACTGGTTCTCGAAACTCACCGTGTTAAGTCTATAAATTGTTCACATCTAAACATCCAGGCTCCTTGATAATACAAATAAAACTCTCGGTTTTTGTATTCATTATATTTATTGTCGGATTTTAATTAAAAACGGTCGTATTTAGTCTAAACTTATTACACACACATTCAGCGGGTAAGCAATTTTGCACTGCATTGCTCCTTGATTAGTTGAGCAGGGTATTCTAATTTACCTCCGCTTGAGGTTAATTCTCTCGCGACCTCGAGTGTCTATGTCTTGTTAATATTTCTATTTTAAGTAACAAAAAATCTTCATAATTACTTTAAACTATTGTTCGTTATTCACTAGACACCTTCAGACACAGATATAACAAAGGAAATCAACAAACACGACTCCGGGGTATATCGCGTCCGCAGCGCCACAGACAGCGGGAGATACAAGACCGTGGTGGTCGGCGGGTGTAATTGGGCTCAGTGATACAACCCTCATTTGGGGTGAGTTTGTGGTGTGGTAGTAGATATCCTCTCCACTAAGGATATGTATTTACTTACCACCAGAGAAACGTAAAGTCTCTCTTGGTGGAATAGAAAACCAGATCTCGTAATGGAGTTCATGGTGGTATGTGTGTGATCGTTCAGATCTGTGTTGTTTACCCATGTGCGAAGGCAATGGCAAAACAAAGCAGGCAGGCGGCAAGGACAAAGGGATCGAGAAGATCGTTGTCTATGAAGTGCATCGCGTCTAAATAAATAGACGACGATGCTTCGAAGAAATGTGGTAAGAGAAAAGATGAGACGAGGGCATCATAAAAGTCTTAGATGAGTGATGCCCTTGTGTAAATATACGAATAGACATTGGAAAAGGTGTTAATGGGTTGGTGGACGAAACAAATCCCTTGCTTGCATTTGTATATGCAGGGAAATTCGTTTGTGGGAAACGGATTATATATTTGCATTGTTTATGCTTTGAATTCACTCCGACGGCTATGCGCGAAGTCGATGCTTGTTTGGAGATTCAAACAAAGGAGCAATTCTGGGTAAAGTGCTTGCAGCTGTAGTTGCAAGTCATTGCAAGGCAGATTAGATTGTTAGACAATGACGGTTTGTATATACCATCTGTGTCAATTGTACATGGTATCTATGGCGACGCCAGGGTCGAACTCTAGTGTGAAAATTTACACTAATTGGAAATTCGGTTTTTGGTCGCTTATGCAGATACGCATTGATACATGTATGAATGTCCTTGTAGGAAAAATTCTTTGCAGGCATTTCCAGGTAATGCATTGAAAACATTAACTATCCTTGGGAAGTTTGGAATTTGCCTGACAACCGATGGTACCGAATAGGTTTTGGTTTATGCACCTGTATAATGGAAGGAATCTTGCAGGGAATTTGTATGCGAAGAAATGCATGAACGGTAATAATTCTTTTACTGGGACTTTTAGGTTATATAAATTTGATCTATTTGATGCGTGAAGCATTTAAGGTGCTAATGCGATTGCATTAGCGAAAACTTATGCCAGTTGGGATGTAGTTATGGGGGTTTTTCAGGTAAGTGGGCCGTGGGGTTTGGCGGAACCGCCACAGATTAAAGCGGCAAAAATAGAGCTTTTAAACACTAGCGCCCCAATCCCACCGATGTTAACAAAACAAATTTTGTTAGAACCAGAAATGCGTGCAACCAGGCGATTGATACCGCGAATAAGGCCTACAACGACAGAGCGACTAGTAAACTCCCTAAGGGCCCGACTGGTTTGCGTGCCTTCTGGGCAATGGCAAGGGCTGTCAGCAGTAACTTCACTTCCCCCTCTTGTCTCTGTTGGTGACGGGCAGCGGAACACTACTCACAAATTCAAAAGATAAAGCTAATGTGTTGGCGAATTAATTTTCCGCGGACTCAAACCTCAATGTCCGTCTTTTAGAACCACCTGTTATCACGCTAGTACGGTCTTCGAAGCGGGATGCGAGGTTCCGCCCGCATACTATTCAACACATTCTACGGGGACTGGACTGTAGGAGGGCAACCGGCCCGGACGGGCTATCAGCAATAGTCCTCAAGAACTGTGCTCCGGAACTGTCGCCGGTTCCTGGCACACTCTTTCCCTTATCCTATAACGAAGAACCTTTCCTCCCTGCTGGAAAGTCGCTCAAGTTTAGTCAATATCAAAAAGGCAAAAAAAAGTGTCTCCCACAAAATTACCGGGCGATAGCATTACTGTCTAACATCTAAGGTAATGGAAAAGGTCATCAATGCCGAGTTTATTAAATATTTGGAATGCAACGGACTTCTGAGTCATCGTCAATACGGATTCCGTGGCAATCGGTCCATGGGAGAGCTTTTGACCCTCATAACCGATATATGGACATCTGCGATTGCGCGGCATGGGAGTCAAGGGCGGTTGCATTGAATATCTCCAAGGCTTTTGACCGCGTCTGACACGGGGCATTGCTGAGCAAATTTCGTTCATATGGACTTTCCCAGCAGCTTTGCGATTGTACGAGAAACTTCCTCGAAACTGATCGATTCGGGTTGTTTTGACCGGCGAGCGTTCGGATCTGTATTCTGTTAATTCCGGTGTGCCTCAAGATTCTATTTTACCTCCAACCTTGTTTTTGAAAATGATTTGTTGGAGTCGACGGATAATAGGGTGCTCAGTTTCGCGGATGATAGTACCATTGTTTCGTCTCTTTCGAGTGATCGGTCGATTAGTGCATCAACGTCGGATCAGCTGAGATGTAGACAGATCGAATCTCTGAATCGGAATCTGGATAAGGTCCTGTAGTGGGGAAATGACCAATCTCGTCGACTTCAATGCAACGAAGACACAATATACAACATTCACAAAGAAAAGTATATCATCAATACCACAGCTGATGATGAATGGCCAGGCCCTCGAATCTGGAGAAAGCTTGAAATTGCCCGTACTTAACTTCCCAGATTGTCAATTTGCCCGTGAATTCTTTGTCGCTCTCTGTTCTGCTACGATGGTAGTTCGATCTGAGATGCAAACATCAATAACTAAACAACTGTTACAGCCACAAAAAGGGGAAAAAATTGGTCGTCAGATAAAGTCGCAATAAATTGTTACATGCACATATGTTGGGGACGTGTTTACATGTATCTAGTTGTCGTCTGTCGGATGCGTTGTCTGTTTATTTTTTGGCTCATTCTTCGCCAAATTGCCCACGTCACTTAGGATAGAATGAGTCAGAATTGGAATTAGTTTGTGGTCTAGAGTACTGGATTTGGTGCAACTTCCAGTTGAACGGTTGGGAGAGATAATTGCATTGTGTGCCAAATATTCTGTGTGAATGTGATCAAAAAAAGCCTGATGATGAATGCCCAGGCCCTCGAATCTGGGGAAAGCTTGAAATTGCTCGGTGTCACGGTCTGTGGGAATGTATCGGGGCATAAACACCTGTCGAACATCACTAGACCCGCCTCTCGATAACTGAGCTCTCTTTTTAGGGCCAAGCAATATTTTACTCCGGCCTAACTTCTTCTCTTGTATAAATCCCTAATCAGACCCATGCTCGAATATTGCTCTCATGTTTGGAGCTCTGCTCCTAAACATACCATCGACCTAATTGAGAGCACACAGAGACGAGCAATCCGCCTAATCGGAGACACGGCCCTGACATCGGCACTGCAGTCGCTATTACAGCGAAGGTGCGTAGCCGACCTCTGTCTGTTTTACAGATAACATATTTTCACGGAACTGTTTTTCGGAGATTCATGATATTGTTCCGCGCAATTCGGTTTATATGAGCTCTACAAGACAATCCAACGGATCGCACCAATTTGCCGTTCATCCACCGATGGCGCGAACATCCCTGCATAAGAACTCGTTCCGTTACAGAGCGGCGACTCTGTGGAATTCCCTCCCGCGCAAGCGTTCCCGGAGCGTTACAGCCTACAACAGTTCGAAAAGAACTGCAACAGTTATTTGTTGGTATCTCCGGGCGCCGTGTCGGCACTATAGGTTTAAAAAAAAATACCGTCGATTAAGTCTGTACCAAAAAACGTCACCTTTCTGATTATATTTTGGATTAAACTTGGGTGCCCCAGGGAAATGATCTTGGCCCCGTTATCTTCATACTATATGCTAATGAGGTCGTTTAAGTTCTGAAAGTGACTTGTCTATTTAGAAAAATTTGTGCGAATAACTTAAGTAATGTCATCACTCGTTGATGTGATTTGGTTGCAAACTGACCTAGACAAGCTTTTGATTCGGTGTCAAAGGAAATATCTCGATCTCAATGCTTCTAAACGCCAGTCTCCTACAACCTGTTGCCAACATTTCGAGCATGAAGTTATATTAATAATTATTCTAATTTCTAAGTTTCGGTTTTTGTATGACAGTATTGGTCATTGGTGGATGCATAATAATATCCAAAGCGAATCGAGGACTTGGTTTCACCGATCTTTTTAAAAATGTTCTCACCCCTATGTTATTAAGTTGACCTACATGACGTTCGTTCGAACAGTCTCCAAGAATGGAAAGCGAGTGTGTTTAACCTAATATATCTTGTGTATGGTAGCAAGTATACTATACTACACCATGATTTGGGTGGTATCGCCCTGCGTCGAGTGACTTAAAAGAATTTCCTATGGTATTAAAGTAAGTTTTTTAATAACCACACACAAACCAAGAAGTGTAACTGTGCCGGTGTACCACTACTACATCAACCATCACAGTGAATCGTGTTTTTTATTGCCTAAGTAACGGTCACGTCAGAACCGCTCCTTTATTCCACATTGACGGAACATCAAACTGATTAAGTCTATAGCTTTTACGATAATCATGTATAACGTGATTCGAAACCACGCCAAAAAGGTTAGAATCAAAATACAAAAGCAACAAACCTTAGTCACGTCTGTGCGACAATGTTTTTACTACATACGTTACTGCTCTGGTATATGGCGCCGATAATTTTTTCTTTTCAGCTTTTTTAGTTTCTGAGTGATCTGTTGGAATCGCTGTACTATTCCCTTCTCAGTAATGATGTTACGATCATCGTGTAAAGAGTGAAAATATAATTAATCTCGTGCGGAGTTAGCGAGCAGAGCGACGAAGAGTGAAACGTGTACCGACCTTTAATCAGATGGCAGTATATTAAATAAAGAAATAAATAGATAAACATAGCTAATAAATAAATAAATATTATAATAAATAAATGCACAAATAAATAAATGCACGAATAAATAAATGAATAAAAAAAAATAAACAAATAAATATTTTAAGTAAATAAATAAGTATAAATTAATAAATAACTAAATAAAAAATATACAAATAAATATTGTAAGTATATATAATAGATAAATAAATAATATTATATTTGTATAAATAAATATTATAAATTAATAAATATTATATATAAATAAATATTATATAAACATAAATGATATGTATAAATAGATAACTAAACAAATAATAAATCAATAATAAATAAATGAAAAATAAATAATAAATATATAATATATAACTTATTGTTGTGGATTCGCAATTGTACTCAGTAAAAAATTCTAGTACGTTCGCATTTCGCCATCTGTCACCCACCAGCTGACAGAGCGTCGGCGACTGTAAAGGGGCGCCACTAAAACGTCAAGTTCAAAAATCTGAAAACCGACGGTTTTGTTTGGACACTCGGACACAACCTCTTACCTCTTGCTGGGGCGGCCTGGATACAGCCTCTTACCCACTTGCTTGGACCCTCTGGATACGAACTCTTGCTTCTTTCTGGACGCTCCGCAACACTAATAAATAAATAAAATATAAATAAAAAATAAATAATAAATAATAAATAATAAATAATAAATAATAAATAATAAGTAATAAGTAATAAGTAATAAATAATAAATAATAAATAATAAATAATAAATAATAAATAATAAATAATAAATAATAAATAATAAATAATAAATAATAAATAATAAATAATAAATAATAAATAATAAATAATAAATAATAAATAATAAATAATAAATAATAAATAATAAATAATAAATAATAAATAATAAATAATAAATAATAAATAATAAATAATAAATAATAAATAATAAATAATAAATAATAAATAATAAATAATAAATAATAAATAATAAATAATAAATAATAAATAATAAATAATAAATAATAAATAATAAATAATAAATAATAAATAATAAATAATAAATAATAAATAATAAATAATAAATAATAAATAATAAATAATAAGTAATAAATAATAAATAATAAATAATACATAATACATAATACATAATAAATAATAAATAATAAATAATAAATAATAAATAATAAATAATAAGTAATAAATACTAAATGATAAATTATAACTAATAAATAAATAATTATTATAAATTAATCTTTTTCTAAAAGAAACGTCAATTCTTCCCCGCCACTTCTTCATAGGTGTTCCGTAGCTTTCAACAAGAATGATCTTTTATCCCAAAAGTTCACATTAAAACTGCTGAGTGCATTGGAATTAAGCGAAGGAGCGATTGTGCACATACACATATTGGCAAATGTATTCCTATCACCCGCTGCGGTCTACACGCTTTACAACATCTCTGCCATAAATCTTTTCTTAGATCAAGGTCTAAATTACCCTCATAAAATATTCTGTACTCCAACAACGGACCAACCATATCCCTATCGAACATTCGCTACTTCTTATTACAAACGACTTAATCACCCAAAAACATTGTCCACGGGATGTTTTCCGTAAGCAACCATACCAACAATTGTTCTATTATTTTCGATCTGGGATTGACGGGCGTCTATGCCTAGCCCATTTGAGAGTTCAGCTCATGAACTTTATCAGACATTTGTAACTTCGGTTTCAATCATTCCGTAAATCCGCTTAAGTCCCAGCTACCCAAACCTAAGTTTACAGAGTATAATCTCCCTCAAATGACCTCGTTCCTTCTATGTTTTGCACTAAATCCATTCCACACACATGGTTTCCCGCTCTTAGCGATTTGTTGAAACTGCACCCATATCAGCGGCCAACAATGCCGCACAATGACCATAAATGGAGTACACCTATCTGCACCCCTGATCACAGCATCGAACGGGGTCATTATGACCAAAACAAGATCAGGCCTCTGAGTTAGTAAATCACCGGGAGGCAAAGTACGTGACATAAACAACTCCCGCGCGCGACGTGGTACGTGAACACCCGTACTTAGCCTAAGTGCTGATCCCCACGCTGTTCTGGGCCCTCCACCGAAAATGGGTTCAAAAGCCATCGTGCGATTCATTTGAATATTACAACATTGGTGCCCGCCTGTACTATGGTTGGGTTCCATCACTCCCACTTGCTCTCGGGGCTCGCCCGCCTCTATCCCAGACCCACATTCGCGCACGTCAATTCATCGATCGGATGCAATATTTAAAAACTGTCACGACTACCGCACATGCACCTAAGTAGGCTACTTATGGCTTCCTTACCGGGGGATGGTTTGCCGGATGACTTCATAAAGCAAATCGCCACCCGCATGCACATTTTATGGTGAGCGCTGTCCAAATTGCCGGGGTCTAACCTTCGGAGTCAACTCACGTTTTTTATGATTCCGTCATGATTGCATCAAAATCGACTCTATCTTCTGCCAGCGAATGTGCACCGACTCAACACGGATTCCATTGGTACGTCGTCAGTGGAAATACGATTCAATCAGGGAATTCAATTCGCGACTTAAAGATCCTGCGCCGGGATAAGATGGCGGCGTATCCCATCGTTGGCCACAATGTTGATGGCAATCGACGACGTCGGTCAAAGCGATGATGGTGGCAATTGCCTGCCTGATCTCGGTATTAATTTATTCAGTTACTCGGCACTGGACGGCCGACCACGGGCTGAATTTATTCACAGAGTCAGTTACACATTTAGATGGTGCGAGATATGGGCTCTTGTAGATTCCGCATGTAGCCTTGAGCTGCATGTCGCCACCGTTGCTGGTATGCCGCGTATTGCTGGTGTTGCAATGCGTCCCTTCCGATCGCGCCAACGAATATATTTCCTTGTACGACTTCTTCCTCTTCGGATGCATTAAATAAAATTTATTATGCATCAAAGATTAAGTTAAAGGTGTACGCTGTGTCGCTTCAGGAACTATGACAGGAATTCAGGTGGTGCTCTTCAAAATAACAAAAACACAAAACGAATTCGTGTCCGAGGTATTTTTTGGAAAAACTCTCGAGATGGAATGCCAAGCAGGTTGCTGCTCTTATCTTCACAGGCGGCGAATGTTTCGATCGAGATTACTTGTTAAAATGTGAATAATTAATGAGCAAATCTGATTCTCATTTATCTCCCAGGTATAGGTCACTCGATGGTTTCTGCAGAGATCTTCCGATTTTCCAGAAAGGCATTAATGATGGGGATTCTCACGCCACAATGAACCTTATTCGTCAAGCTTGATCAGATGAGGTGGTTGCATGCGAGTTATTGAAATACTTTTTGCCTTTGCAGTCACAGATCTGTGTACACCTGAGAAAGAAAAAAAAGATTACTGAGGCAGTGAGTTGTAGGTTTGATCCAATATGGTCTAAGAAAAGTTTTGCTTTGAAAAACTGTTTTATTAAACGATCACAGAGATTCGGATATTTAAGTCCTGGATCACAAAGACGATGGTCTTCGTTTTTTGACGATGTTCAATTTATTTACCTATATGGCAAATGGAAATTCGTCTTGGTTTTGGTCGCCAGTAGTAAAGGACTTCTCATATATGAGGTTTGACTATAGCTCATCGCGCCACGAAAACGGCGCTTTTTTGTGTAAGAGTTCAAACACTCTTCAACTGCGAAGCAGGAGCTGCTGGATCAAATATGTTTAAAATAACAAGAAGAACATCAAAGAGCTGTTACTAGCAAACAAGTGGATCTGTTTTGGGTAGAGGACAAGGGTTTTTCAATGAATACAAAAAAAGGCATAAGCGACAGTGTGTAGCCCTGTACCCAGCCATAGTAATAACAATTGGAGTATTGGTTTTATGTACTTCTCTCAAGAAAGGTGAGATGCCAATAGATATTTGTTACAGTTGTTTTGAACAGTTTCGAATTGGAGTACTATAGAAGTACACCTTCTACAAAGTTGTTCCATAATTTTCCAGTTCTGTAAGAACACGAATTTTTGTATACACACATATAACAGGCATTGGGACATGTGCAAATCTACCTCGACGTTTGGTCAATTCGTCTATTTGTTGGTATTATTACGTGTGTCCATCTTCTTATGACAGCTCTATCCCGTTTCTATTGCCATTAGGAAAGGCTCCACTCTCGGGTAGCTCGAGGTTGAGTCAACGATGTTGTTTATTCCAGTGGATATTGTAACGTAATATGATCGTGTTGGGTTTCATCTTCAGCAAGAGATTCGGCTGAATCAATGGAAATACACTTTACGATATTTCGGGTAATCTACTTAAAATAAGTAAATTTATTTATGACTATACGCAATCTACTCAAAGAATAAAAAAAAAAACAAAAAACAAATAAGAAAAGGTAAAGAAATCAGAAATAAGGAAAAAGTCCATTCAAACATGTGTACTGAATGATGTGTACAAAAATAACTACGAACAATGTCAAAATCCTCAAGCCAAAACAAAAAAAAAAAAAAAGGGGAAAGAAATAAGAAACAAGAAAAACCATTCAAACACAGGCAACGGTGTACAAAAGTAGTTACGCACCGTTTTAAAATACTCAAATAAAAACAAAAACAAAATAAAAACGATTGAAAAAGAAGAAAGTAATGGGACATAAGAAAAAGGCTGTTGAAACCTGTGCGTAGACTTATGTGCACACAAATTTTACGTACAAACAAAAAAAAACTCAAATAAAAAAAAAGAAAAATAAAAAAAACAGAGAAGAAATGAGAAGTAAACATTCATTTCATTTTCATTTTTAAAACATTTTTTATTTTCGTTTTATATTGTTAGTGTCTAAATTATATGCTAGACAAAAAATGCTTAAATTCTAGCTTAATTATCTTATATTATAACTTACTGGTCCTTTGCAGACGCTCTAAGCTAAACATTACTTAACAATTGTATAATTTGCCCTTCGGCGACAGAACTTTTTGGCAGTACTTATATTTATTTGAAAAACAAAGAAAGATTTGAAAAACTTTGTGTCGATTTTTTTTTGTTTTTTTCTTAAAATTTAACTTACTTAATTTTTTTTTTGTTTTTTAATTTTATGTAAAAGCACTTAACTTAACTTAACTTAAATCTTATACTACCCTAATTTTAGAAAAGCTAAGTCTATGTAAGCTGGCTGATGATTCTATACCGGCATTGATATCCAGGTCTTTATATGCCATTCAACCACCAGAATTGTTGACGCTGTCTAATTTTTTTTTTTTTTATTAGACTTCTCTCGGGAGAGGCGAACCTATAGCGTCGAGTGGGCGCCCCGAGATGCCACCAAATAACTGTTGCAGTTCTTTTTGAACAGTTGCAGGTTGTAACGCTCCGGGAACACTCGCGTGGGAATGGAGTTCCACAGCTTCCCCGCTCTGTAACGGATCGAGTTCTGATTCAGGGATGTTCGCGCTGTCGGGAGATGAACCACAAACGGGTGCGATCCGTCGGATTGTCTTGTGGAGCGCATATAAACCGAATTGCGTGGAACAATACCAAGAATCTCCGAAGAACAGCACCCGTGATAATATCTGTAAAACAGACAGAGGTCGGCTACGCGCCTTCGATGTGATAGAGACTGCAGTCCCGACGTCAGCGCCGAGTCCCCGATCAGGCGGATCGCTCGTCTCTGTACGCTCTCAAGTAGGTCGAGGGTATTTTTAGGAGCCGAGCTCCAAACATGAGAGCAATATTCGAGCGCGGATCTAATTTGGGATTTATATAGGAGAAGAATTTGGGCCGGAGTAAAATATTTCTTGGCTCTAAAGAGATAACTTAGTTTTCCTGAGGCTGATCTGGCGATACCCGATACGTGTTTATGCCATGATACATTCCCACAGACCGTGACACCGAGCAATTTCAATTTTTCCTCAGCCTCGAGGGCCCGGCCATTCATCATCAGCTGTGGAACCGATGATCCGGTTTTCTTTGTGAATGCTGTATACTGGGTCTTCGTTGCATTGAAGTCGACAAGACTGGCCTTTCCCCACTGCACGACTTTATCCAGATCCCGATTCAGAGAGTCAATCTGTCTACATCTCAGCCGGTGTGACGTTGATGCACCAATCGGCCGATCACTCGAAAAGGAGGAAACAAGCGTACTATTATCCGCAAAACTGAACACTTTGTTATTCGTTGTCTCCAACAAATCATTTATGTGAAGCAAGAACAAGGTTGGAGCCAAAATAGAACCTTGGGGCACCCCCGAATTAATAGGATACAGATCCGAACACTCGCCGTCCACAACCACCCGGATCGATCGATTCTCGAGGAAGCTCCTCGTCCAGTCGTAAAGCTGTTGGGAAAGTCCATATGAACGAAGTTTGCTCAGCAATGCCCCGTGCCAGACGCGCTCAAAAGCCTTGGAGATATCCAATGCGACCGCCCTTGACTCACCATGCCGTTCAATCGCAGATGTCCATATATCGGTTATAAGTGTGAAAAGATCTCCTGTGGACCGCCTGCCACGGAATCCGTATTGACGATCATTCAGAAGTCCGTTGCACTCCAAATACTTAACCAGCTCTGTATTGATGACTTTTTCCATTACCTTAGATAAAATAGACAGTAATGCTATCGGACGGCAATTTTGTGGAAGACACTTTTTTCCCGTCTTTGGGATTGGCTGAACTCGAGCGATATTCCAGCAGGCAGGAAAGGTCCTCCGTGTATAAGATAAGCGGAAGTCTGCCAAGAACCGGCGATAGTTCTGGAGTACAGTTCTTAAGGACTATTGCTGGTATTCCGTCCGGGCCGGTTGCCTTCCTACAACCCAGTTCACGTAGAATTCGTTGAATAGTGCGCGGGCGAAATCTCACATCCCGCATGGAAGACCGCACCGGCGAGATCACAGGTGGCTCCAAAAGGCCAGGATCGAGATTTGAATTCGCCGAAATAAATTTGCGAACACATTAGCTTTACCCTTTGAATTCGTGACTAACGTCCCGCTGTCAGTCACCAACAGAGGGAAAGAGGAGGATGCGAAGTTACTGCTGACAGCTTTTGCCATTGACCAGAAGGAGTGCGAACCAGTTGGGCACCGAAGGAGCTTATTGATCACCCGGTCGTTGTGAGTCTTCTTCACGGTATCAATCGACTATCGTCCCGGTCTCTGTGAGAGATAGCCCTACTGAAGCGCAATAGCTCTTCTTCGGTGCGCGTTTCATCCCGGTCGTGGCACAATCGCCCGTCTACGGATGATCTACTTACATGATAGATCACCGGAATTCCGGATCTATCCTGTATAAGCCCTTTCATGCCCAAGTCAAGGAACGCCTCTGGTGGAACAAAGCCGTTGCGACGCACGCTCTCATAGTACAGTTTGGATAATAGGCCCCGAAAATTAGGTCATTGGACGAACTTATTTTTTTTAGTTTTTAAACCACATTTATTTTACTAATTCTTTTTACATGTATAATATTAGGGGTAAATATTAAACCTTTTTCTACAATCACAGTCCTTAAATTAACTTACTGGCTCTATGCGAGCTCTCTAAATTACACATTACAACATAATTTTTATATACGCCCTTCGGCGTATATCTTTTTTTTTTGTTTCTTATATATATATATATATATATATATATATATATATATATATATATATATATAAATATATGAAATAAGTCATATATTAGAGGGACTCCTCGTTTACATCTATATGTATACATTATTATTACAATTTTTTTTTTTTTTTTGTAATAACAAACAAAAACTTCAAAACGAAACGAATAAAAAATAAAATAAGAAATAAAGAATAAAATAGAATAGCTACAAAAAGTAATGGGGTAAGGCGGACAGGGGGAGGGGGGACAAGAGGATGGAGAGCGTTGCTCTTGAGAGGCATACTATATCTGAGGAAGTGAAGTCCTCTCCTCGTTGAGAAGCCACCACCATTTGGGAGATGTTCGATCTTTGGCTGATTTATCTCTTTCATTGATCGCCGTGCTAAAACGCATGCGGTCTGGGGCATTGGAGATATCACTATCATGGAGAATTCGTTTGTCCCTGGCACCACAGAGAGCGTGGTAAATAATCGGGACTCCAAGCACGTCTTGGATAAGGCCTTTTTGATCCAAGAAAGGGAACGCTTCTGGGGGAATAAATCCATTCTGGAGGGTATTCTCCAGATACATACCGTTGGGATAGAATGCTCACGAGATAAGATTATTGTCACTGCACATTGCCCTTGCTGTGAGACCACGAATAATTTTAATTATGAAATTGTCTATCCTATTTAACCCTGATTTGTATAACAAATTTGGATTTTGTTGGGATAGAATTTTTTGTATTGCGACTCTGGTGTTCTACGAGGGTTGCCTTTTATATTTCGGGATTAGAGAACAAAAACAAATATTGAACATCGAAAAACACTTTATTGTTTTTCAAAATATTCCCCATGAAGATCTATACACTTTTGCATGCGTTTGAACCAATTGTCGAAGCACTTTTGCCACTCTGATTGAGGTATCTCCAACACATGTATTCTGAATGCAGCAACCGCTTCTTCAGGTGTCGAAAAACGTTGACCTCTCAGTTTGTTTTTTACGTACGGGAATAAAAAGAAGTCATTCGGCGCCAAGTCAGGACTATACGGCGGATGACCCATCAAATCGATGTTTTGCGTGCTCAAAAATGCAGTTGTCGCAGCCGAGGTGTGAGAGCTCGCATTGTCGTGGTGAAGAGTGATCCGTCTTCGGCGGTTGGTTTTCCTGATTTCTTGGAAGACAACTGGCAAACAAATGGTTGCGTACCACTCAGAATTGACTGTTCTGCGTTGTTCTAGTGGTACGGTTGCGACATGTCCAGTTTTTCCGAAAAAACAGGCGACCATTTGCTTGGAAGTGCTTCGTGCGCGAACAACTTTTGTTGGATTTGGCTCATCTTGAAACACCCAGACAGTCGACTGCTGTTTACTTTCGGGCTCATACGCGTAAATCCACCATTCATCACCTGTCACGATGTCATAGACGTGTTTCGAAGCACCGCGACCGTATTTTTTGAGCATTTCTTTCGACCAATTGACACGAGCCTTTTTTTGGGCGATTGACAAATTGTGTGGGATCCAACGCGAACAAATTTTTTTGACAGTCAAATGTTTATGCAATATTGAATGTATGCTGGTCCCACTAACGCCTAAGGTTGTCTCAATCTCACGATAGGTCACATGACGATCTTCCAATATCAGTTCGCGCACAGCATCAATGGTTTTCGGAACAACAACTGATTTTGGACGACCTTCACGAAATTCATCTTGGCGTGAACTACGATCACGATTGAATTCACCATACCATCGATAAACACTGGTCCTTGATGGAGCTTCATCGCCAAAAATTGAATTAAGTTCATCCATGCACTGTTGCTGAGTTAATCCACGCCGAAAGTTGTAAAAAATAATCGCACGAAAATGTTGACGATTTAATTCCATTTTTGGGCCGAGATGAATCTTTTAAGTTATTGTAAACAACACAAATAGCGCTCGTATGTCAAAACGTTCTGAGTGCGTATAACCTCAAAAATGTCCAACTTTACGACAGAGTTGTCAATTGCCGGATTGCAACACTAGGGTTGCCAAATCCCGAAACATAAGAGGCAACCCTCGTATAAAGTCCGAGGCAGGAACGCAAACACTGCCGTTCGAACACACGAAACTTCTCCATATAAAGTGGAGATATATTATACCATACTGGACAGCCATAAATCAAAACTGGTCGGATGAATGCCGAGTACGAAATTATTTTGACTCTGGAGTCAAGAAGACTACTCCGGAATAGACTTCTTGTCATAAAATATGCGCTTTTAGCTGCGGAGAGGGACGCGGCTACGTGCTTGTCAAAATATAAATACTGGTCTAGCCAGATACCAAGGTATCTAACTACAGTTTTCACTTGCAGTGGAAGGTTATTGTTACCTACAATAGAAAAGTGTTTCCAGTTGTATTTTGTGTCCCTCGAGGCCCTGGATAGGGGCATTCTGAAAAGGATAGTCTCGGTTTTCCGGAAATTAATCTTTAATTTCCAGTTGTCGCAAAAGTGTTTTATTTTGTTGAAGTCATCTTGAAGGTGCCTATTGATTACGTCGATTTTTCCTCCTGTTCTGTACACCACTATGTCATCGGCGTACGCAATGGCAACTTCGAGAGAACTCACTAGATCACTAGTGTAAATATTGAATAGAATGGGAGAATTAACAGCTCTTGCTGTAAGCCATTTTTAATTTGGAAGGTCTTGTTGGAGAGTATGTCCCCGCATTTCACCACAAAATGTTTGTCCATTATCATATCATAAATAATGTATAGCAGATATTGCGGCATACCCAGGTTTGTTAACTTATAGACAAGTCCTTCTAACCATACGGTGTCGAAAGCCTTTTCAAAGTCAACCAAGCAGGCGCCTGTACATTATCGCTTTGCCTTGTTCCACTGTATATCGGAAACAAGTTTCGTCGCTGCATGAACTGTATCATGTCGCGCTCGAAAGCCAAACTGGTTGTTGGGGATGATATCGTTTTCATCACACCAACCTATCAGTGCTTTGTTTATAATTTTTTCGAATACCTTGCTGATGTTGAGAAGCAGGCTGATCGAGCACAGATTAGCTGGATTGCTCTTCTCCTTACCCTTTTTGGGGATAGGGTGGACTACTGCAGTCTTCTAATGGGTTGGATAGTGTGCATTGTTTAGAGCGTTGTTAAACAAAGTAGTGTATATGTTCACTGCTTCGCGAGGCAAGTGCCTTAGAACCACATTTGGAATGCTATCTATTCCAGATGATTTCTTATTTTTTATTGAGCTAAGTATGTTTCTAAGTTCATCCTTGCGCACAAACATATTTGTATTTCCATTTCTGACGGGAGAATCCGCCCTCTTATTTTCGCCGAATGTAATGCAACTACGGTTTTCGGATCGCCAGTTGTGAAGTTGATTGCGCAGCGAGCAATGTCTTTGACGGGCATTGCTTTCAATTTCAGTGTTAGCATGAAGTGATTCGTTAGCTCTGTACACTGCTTCGAAACAGGCTCCAATTGAATTCGCTTTCTTTTGCGGATCTTCGACTACTATTACTTCATCATTGGAGTTGATGTGCTCTAAGGTGAGTCCTGCGTTCAGCATCATCTGACAATTCTCGGGAGTCCGTGGAATTCGGAGACAGGGAATGTCATTGTGATCTTTTCTTCGACATATTTTCTTGATTTGTGAGAACATGTTCGGTCCGTTTGCTTGGACAGCTCGAATTCTGTTGCTCCACTCCTCATTTATTACTGCTCGGTAATTATCCCGGATCAGTTTTTGAAGATTTTTAATCAAGGACTTGATTGTTTTGATTTCATTGCTATTTGGGTCACTGAACTGCCTATAGCACAATTTCAGCTTTGAGAGCAGGGTGCTCCTTTGCCTATACAAAGCATCGATAGTTGCATTTCTGTATCGCTGGGTATAGCCATCCATATGAGCTACTTTGGGGATGGAACGATTCATTGTGTTAGTAACAGTATCGTTCATAGTTAGGAGGTAATGATCGATTTCATCATTACGGAGGTTTCTATTAGTCGGTGGGTCTATGCCAATGTTGCGTATTTCTCTTTTTACTATGCGATCGAAACGCGACCAATGTGCTTTTCGGTAATCGAAAGAGTGTATCTGGTCATACTGCTCAAGTAGATAGTGCTCGTTTGGCACGTGTATTACGGCTCCAAGTCCGTAATGATCGCTAATGTACTCAATTGTGCGAAGACAATTTCGAGTAGTTACCTCGGTATCTGGTAACTGAATTCGATCATCTGTCATAAGTAAATCCAGGAAGGAGTTACCTCTTGGATAAGATGGTGTACTTGTAGCGTACAATTCTAGTTTATGCTCGATCGCATTTGTTTGCCACCAATCAAACAAGGCATTGCCTCTGGTGTTCGAGGTCAGATTGCCCCAGGCACTGTGCTTGGCGTTAAAATCACCTGCGATTAAAAAGTAATTGTTTTCCAAATCTAACATGAGACTTCGGAAAAGCGTATCGATTTCACTGATAAATTGGGTACCTTGAACAGATTCAGGAGCGTAAGCAGCGACTATATATAGATGCCTTTGACTTTTTAGCGGAATGTCTATAATGCATGCCTCTAGCACCTGGAATTTGTGTACTTCCGTGCTGTAAACGACCTTATGGTGAAGACCTTTCTTAACTAAGATAGCGACCCCACCCCCTCGAGTAGAGTGTGGTCGATCTCGTCTAATTATGTTATAATTTTTGTAGCCCGTTTTGTGCCTTTGGTTTAGCTTAGTTTCGCTAGCCAAGAGCACGTCTGGGCATTCGGCATGGAGCAGTTTGCCTAAATTATCCCTTCTTTCGATGTGGATTAATGAATTTACATTCACAGCTATAATTTTTAGGTTTAGTTCAGACGGAGGGTTGAAGATTTTGATGTGGAGAGTTATTTGAGAACAGGGCTGAATATAGAGTATCTATTCGTGCTCTTCGTTCAATCAGTGTTTTTTGAAATTCGGCAAATTGTCCTTGAATGGTTAATAACATTGTTATTATTTCTGAATGTGCCTCTGGCGCAGGCATTCTTCCATTACTATATGTATGTTCCATGGATGCTGGTTGCTTAGGAGCACCGGCCATTTGTGCATATGACACACAAGGAGCCACGAAATTGTTGTAAGGACGAGTTTTCATTTTTTTCTCTTCTTCAACTTGTTTCTTTTTGGATTCCAATTTTAATTTCATTTGTTGAAATTTAGGACATCCTCTAACATTTGCAGTGTGCCTTGTATTTTTACAGAGAACACAGGACAGTGTTTTCCTATCTGGAAGCTGTTCCTTGCCCAAGGGGCATTCACCAATGATATGGTCGGAGAGGCGCTTTACGCACCTGAATTGCATGTGGCAGTTTGATGCCGCGTGCCCGAAGCGTTGACAACGCATGCACTGCAATACGCGATTGATTTTTCTTATTTTTTCCCAACTCATTGTTTGGTGGTTGAGGTGTTTGATGTATCGGAGAGTGTTTGATTTGCGTTCTGCAAATCGTCCACCAACCAATGGGTTGTGTTGACGGGCTAAAGAAATGGCGTCAAGAACAATGATTCGTTCTCTTGCCGTGCAGTGATGCTGGTTCCGTGGGAATGACGTCTGGAACAATTGGCATCTGCTGGAATCAATTCTTAATAAATTGTTCAAACTGAAAAGATTACCTTTGCTTCCAAATTTAAACTTCCCGGTAATTGAAATGAAGTGGCTCTTGATTTCAATGATAAATATCGTCTTTATTTTTTCGGATTCTTTAGATTTTTAAAGATTACAAATTACGAACTGGAGTCGTCAAGCGATTTACGAAAAAAGAGAATTATAAAAGTAAAGATGGTTGTCAAGTGACAACCAACAGAAAATTCACAAATGTCAGCTGGTTGCTAACATTGTTTAAGGTGATGCCACATATCTTATTCAGATTTTTAATTGCGAATTCGCCGGTTGTTTCAAGGGCGAATTCGCAACAGAGAGCATCAACTTTACTGTTGGGATTCAGTAATACAATAAAGAAAAGCAATTTGCAATTGCGTTTTCTGGAGTTGGCGGTAGAGAAGGGTTTCACACCTGTAAATTTTAAATTTTCGGTTTCGACATTTTTTAATTCCTCTAATACCTCCTCAGGGGAAAAACATGGATCAACACCTTTTAGGAGCATGGAGATTATTTTCTCCGATTTCGGGGTGTACGTGTAGTACTCGCTTTTTGTCCTACGCAAAGCAGTCATTACTTTGCGATAACCTTCAATATCATCGCACATTAATTTTATTTTATAATTTTTTTTTTTTTCGTTTTGAAATTTTTGCAAGTTTCCATGGACGTAAGTATTATAGGCGGCGCCTTTTCCTTTTTGTTGGTTACGATGTGCTGGTTCTTTTGCTGCTTCTGCATCTCCTTTGTTTGCTGCCTTTTGTTTGCGTCCTCATGTTGTTGTTCCTGATTTTTCCGTTGTGCTGTTGTATTTTCTTGGTTTTGTTGTTGCTCCACCAGTTCTTTTAATTTGAGGATTGCTTCTCTTTGTTTATTGAGTTCCTCTTTTTTTGTGTGTATATCCGCAAGGAGTTTTTCTAGTTCCGCCGGATCTGTTGCAATACTTGTGATATTGTTGCCTTCATCAGCAGGTAATTCGATTTCACTTGGGTCAAGGTCAACCAATTCATTGAATTGGTTGCCTGCTCCTGTGTATTCGTTTTTCTTTCCTTTTGCATTTTTTTCGACTTCCGTATTCGGCTTGTGCCGCTTTGTTATAATACTCGGCTGTCGCTCGAGTCGGCTCCGTGTCATCGTTTTCAGGTCTGCCTGGCCCCTTTTCATGAAAGGCGACGAGCTCTTTGGCACTTTGTTTGTTTCTACAAATTTTTTTTTTAAACAACCGCTCTCAGTGGCGGCCACACTGTGTAATCCACACTTGCACACTTACACTTGCGCGACGAATTCATTTATTTATTTATTTTTTCTTTTCTTTTGCTTTCTCCTGTTGCCAGATATACGTCTTTTCTCTTTGACGTGCCGGTGACGTATGATCGGACGAGCTTATTGCTCTCGCAATATGTCCTCTGATTAATTTAATCATAAAATTATCCACCCTAATTATGTACGCTTCATCTCATTTGAATAATACTTTTTATAGTCCGATTCCGGTGTCCGATATAGTCTGAGACAACTTCTGAGACACTTCCTTTCGAACACCCGAATCTTTTCCTTCAAATTTGGACCTATGTTAAACCATACTGGACAACCATATATGAGCATTGGCCTGATTAGCGTCATGTAGCATATGACTCTTACCCTGCTGTCAAGTTGGCTACTGTGAAATAGTTTTCACAGTAGCCAACTAAAAGTTTTCCTCGCTTTGAGCAAAGCAGCCTCTACATGTCTGTTGAAATACAGATATTGGTCTAGCCAGATGCCAAGGTATTTAACTAAACTCTTGGTTTGCAGTTTATCTCCATGCGGTCCCACGATAACTAGCTTTCGCCAGTTCTTCCTTGTGTCGTACGTGGCTTTATATAATGGAGTTCTAAATAGGATGACTTCACATTTCTGAAAGTTGATCTTAAGTTTCCAGTCATCGCAATAGCGCTGCACTTCGTTGAAGTCTCGCTGTATTAACCTATTTATGATCGCAACTTTCGGAGCTGTTCTGTAAATTATGAGATCGTTTGCGTACGCAATAGCCTGCGGAAGTGCATCTATTAAGTCGCTAATGTAAATGTTAAAAAGAATCGGAGAGAGTAACGCGCCCTGTTGCAAGCCATTCTTGATATTATACGTTTTATTAGAGGTCACATAACCACTTTTGACCACGAACCTTCTGTCCTTTAACATATCGTAAAGTACATATAGTAAAGGCTTATGTATGCCATGTCTGACCAGTTTGTAATACAACCCTTCGATCCAGACGGTATCAAAGGCTTTCTCCAAGTCGATCAGACAAGCACCTGTGCATTGGTTCCTACATTTATTCCATTGTATGTCGGAGACCAGTTTAGCTGCGGCATGTGTGGTTTCGTGACCCACCTTAAAGCCAAACTGGTTATTTGGAATAATGCTGTTGTCGTCTACCCATTTTACCAGAGCTTTGTTAATGGTTTTTTTCAAATACTTTACTGATGCTTAGGAGTAAACTTACCGAACACATGTTCATTGGGTTTGTACAGTCTTTGCCCTTTTTTGGGATGGGCTGAATGATAGCCGTTTTCCAACGCGCGGGATAATATGCATTATTCAACGCGTTGTTAAACAGGACCGTGTATATATCTATTGCCTTTGGGGGCAGGTTCTTGAGTATGATGTTACTCCATCTATTCCCAGTGACTTTTTGCTTCTTAATGAGTCGAAGATACTCTGGATTCCTTCCCCTGTGATTAAAAGGCTATTAGCCCCACCATTGGCATTAATGTCACTGAATTCGGTAAAACCCGCATTCTCCGATTGCCAAAGTGAAATTTCATTTTGGAGGTGCAGGTGATTTTAGTAGAATTCTGTCCTCCAGGTCGTGATTTCGGCGAATGCTTTCATTCACCTTGTACATTTCCTGAAAGACATCTCCCACAGCGTTCACCTTTTCCAAAGGATCTTCGATCACGAAGAGCTGACTGTTGAGGATAGCGTTCTCTGTATCTATACCAACGTTGATTAGCAACTGCTTGTTTACATCAGTTCGTGGAATTTGGAGACACTGAATCTCGTTTCGGCTCTTCGATAGTATAGTGGATAGTATACCCGCCTGTCACGCAGGAGACCGGGGTTCGATTCCCCGTCGGGGAGCCTCTGGCGCAAGAGTAATGACCTTGCCCGGAAAAAACAAATCATTATGGAAAATTTAACAAGCCTCAGGACTTGCTAAATAAGGCCAAGGCCGGTTTCCGGTTGTAGTGCCGATGATGATGCTGCTGATGAATCTCGTTTTGATTATTTCTCCTGAATATTTTATTTATTTGTGGGAACATATTCGGGTTATTCGTTTTTATAGCCCGAATTCTGTTGTTCCAATACAAATTTGTTGCTAATCTACAATTAGCTTTAAGTAATTGTTGGAGGTTTTTTAATCGGGATTTCAGTGATATTATCTCCTGGTCTTGTCTGTCTGTAAACTGTCTGTGTAATTGTGTTAGTTTCGATAGGAGTCTGCTCTTTTTCTTGTGGAGTGCGTTTATTGTTATGTTTCTGTACATGCTTATGTTATCTGTTACTGTTGTTTTGTCCATTGTTCGTTTTACGGTTTCGTCCATTTGTTGTATGTATTTGTCGATTTCGCCATTTGTCAGGTTTCTGTTTACTGGCAGATTAATGCCATTCAAACGAAGTTCTCTTGTTAATGGTCTGGTGAACCGCGGCCATCGCATTGCCCTGTAGTTGTAGGGTTGCGGGATCACGAAATCCTCCAGATCTGCGAGATTGCTCTGAAGCTCCATTACTGCCGTGAATGCACAGTGGTCACTGTCGTATTCAATCGTCCGTAAACAGTTTCTGTTTCGTCTGTTGGTGTTTAGTAGTCTCAGCCGTGAGTCAATTAGCAAGATATCTAAGAACGATCTACCTCTAGGAAACGATGGATATTCGGTAGCCAGCAGGTCAGTTCTATATTCAATATGATACTGATCTAATCAGCCAGCCAACTGATTTCCTCTAGCATTAGATATATAATTTCCCTAGTTTCTATGCTTAGCGTTCATATCTCCCCCTAGGATAAACTAGTTTTTGTCCAGGTGCAAATGTAAGCATCGAAAGAGTGTCTCGAGCTGCGCTATAAATAGGTTATGTTGGTGCTCCTCAGCTGCATAGACCGCAATCGCATATAAACCCCTTCCTTGCTGAAGGGGTATGCGTACAATACAGACTTCAAGCACCAGAAACCTGCGCACTTCTCCACTATATATAACTTTATGATGGATTCCTTTTCTAATAAAGATGGCCCGCCCCCCCCCCCCCTGAGTTGAGTTAGGTCGGTCTCTTCGTATAATATCGTAGTTTTTATGCCATATCTTGTGTCTCTGGTTTAACTTTGTTTCCCCCGCCAGAAGTACATCAGGCTGTTCATCTTGCAACAGGTTGAAAAGATTGGCTCTTCTCTCAGTTCTTATTAGTGAATTTACATTCACGACAAGAGCTTTTATTGATGTTGTGGGCGAGGGTTTATATTGAGTTTTTGTTTAGATTGGGCAAGTGCGATTAGATCTCGTTTGTTTGATTTTGCAGCTGTGTCATCTGTCTCTGCAGATTGAGCAGAACCGTGACCACGTCTGCTTGCGATGTTGTTTCAGTCTGTGTGGGAGCATTTGTGGCTACCAATGTTGTAGCCTGGTTTGGTGGTCTCCCACCCGATGCAACCTGTGCGTACGACCGCTGCGATGTTTCGGGCATTGTTGCAGTAACATACGAGCTGGCTCTGTGTCACACTTCTTGCCATTATTTCTCGGAATTTAGAACATCCTCGATAATTAGCGGGGTGTCCCCCATTCTGGCACACTGCGCACTTTAGAAGGGCTTTGTCTTCTACCCTTTCTTTTCCCGGAGGGCATTCTTCTGCCTTATGGTCTTTTCCGCATTTTACGCAACGGTGCTGCATTTCACAGTTCGCCGCCGCGTGACCAAACCTTTGGCAGCGGACACATTGCAGGATGTCTCTGCCTTTTTTTAACTTGTCCCATGTGACACTTTGATGATTCAAGACTGTAATCTTTCTTAGACCACCAATTCTGCTGCTGGGCGTTAGTTGATCCAAAAAGAAGGGTAGCTTGCGGTTTTCCCTTCTTGCCTTGGTTGTGGTGAACGGTTTTACGGAGATAAACTTGAGATCGTCGTGCCTCAACTTTTGAAGCATTTCGAGCAGAGCCTCCGGTTCCATTTCAGGGTCGACACCCTTTAATAGAACCGTTACCCTCTTTGTTTGCTTCGGCGTGAACGAGTAGAATTCCGCGGTGGCTCTTTTTAAGACCTCTTTTATTTTTTCGTGGTCTGCCACCGCATAGGTTTGAATGGCATGCCTGTTACCAGCCAGTGTTTTAATTACAAAATTGTTTCCTGTAGCCAGCTTACAAAAAGTTACCAATTCCTTACACCCAATATCTATGGTGTTGATTGGTGGCATCTTTATTTTTTCGTGGTTATTGTTGCTTTGCCGCTGTGGTGCTTGCTGTTTCGGTGGTCGATTTTGTGTTGATAGTTGCTTTTGATGTTGATGTTGCTGTTGCTGTTGGCCGACTTTTGGCTTCGGCTTTTGTTGTTGTTCTGTGTCTTTTTATTTTTCGAGTGCCGCTATTTTTTTCTTTCGGCGTCTCTCTTCTAGACGGGCTCTTGCCATCGCAAGTTTCTCCCCCAATTCACATATTTCCTCTTCTTCATCCTCAGACGCCGAGGATGCAAGAGAAGCGAATGAACTGTTTGCCCCATACATATTAAAGTTGGAAGGGGAGGGGAGCTCTCTGTCCTCCTCCATTTGCTGATCTCTTTTCTCCATTGTTAATTTCGTGGTTTTACTTCGCGTCACAATGGAGTTTTTCGGTGTACCTTTTCGTTTGTGTGTTGTAGCGTTGTTATCTTCCTCCGTGTTCATGCTGGTTCTTTCCAGTTTGTTTTCATTAAAAAAAAAAAAACAAAGGCGATCTATGGGGAGGAAGTAATGTACCTGCATAAGTACTCCGTTCTACTTCCTCCTCCATCATATACTTCACTAATTGTGATTGTTCCGCCGAACGCCAAAAGAATAACACTGTCCACCATAAGTAATTAAAACACACGGTATGCTGTTCTATGGTAAATTCTTCTTTTTATGTAACTTTAGTGAGGAGGCAAAAAGGTGCTGATTGAAATTTTAATGAGTAAGGAGGATCTAGTACACTCGACTCCGCGAAGGGACACGTCGCGCAGCGGTGCAGACTCCGGTGCATCACTCTACGGGGAATGATAAAAATACTAGATGCGCGCGCACTGAAGGATGGAAGAAGACTCAACGATATTTTATCGATTTGAGGTGAGTTTGCCCAAGAAGAAAATGTTTCTCTGTGGTGGAAACAAGGAAGACAGACTTGGCAATGAATGTGTATGTGTGAGTGGAGATCACATTGGTTTTTTTTCATAGACAAGGCCATAGGAATAAACCTGAAACTCAAGGACGGGGCATAATGGGCATCCAAGAGATGTGTGTTTGTTGAAACAAACGAATCGCATCGCGTCGGATGCTAATGGCTTTGTATATGTTTATGCATCTAGTTCGTGAGGGAAACGATTCGGCGAATTAAAGGACAAGGGAAATATGACCTGATGCATAGTTCGGCAATGAGGGTCGGCTAGATAAATAGCAGCCGCTCATTAAATAGAAAATGTGATTCGGATACCTAAACGATATGAATTGTCTATGGTATCGCAGGAACCCATGTAGGAACAGCAATCTTCGATTTGCACATGATGCGAGTTAGGGAATTTTACTGCTGGAAGAAAAAGGGCACTGGCCGATGTGTACATAAGGAAATTTACTTGGCGACGCTGGGAAAATAGATGGCGCAATATTTATGATCTCTGTCATGAAGGTTACAATGTATGTGAATCGAATTATTTGTTTACCGGAATTCGTTCAAGGAAATTTGACTGGCGACGTAGATGCCGAAATTGATTGGAAATTCCTGGTAAGCTAATAAAGAAATCTTAAGGAGCAGTGGTGTGCGAAGAGAATGCATGAAGGTAAGTTTCTTTTACAGGGACTTAAAGATCATAGATTTGATCTATATAATGCGTGAAGCATTTTTAGGTGCCGAATGCGAATACATTGGCGAAGACTTATCCGTGGGATTTAGCGGAACCGCCACAGACCTGCAATACGAACCACGAGGTCGATTTGTTCCGTACGCCGACTCGAACTCGGCTATCGTCGGCTAAGAGTCAGTAAACTTGCACTCGCATCAAATGATGCTTTGAAAACTCTTTGCTTAACTAGCAATACATTGCGTGTTTTAATTTTCACTTTTACGACTGAGGTGATATATTTTAATTGTTTTACTTTGTTTTTGCACCTCACTGAAGTGATTTTGTGAGCACGTTTTTTGTCGCTTTTAACATTCGTTTTGTGTGTTTGTTGTTGTTGTTGCACTTTGTTTTAATTGTCACAACACGTCACGTCACTGTTTTTCTATTTCGTGGCTTCGTTCTCGTTTATGAATTAGATTAATTATATCAATAGGTTGTCCGTTTTTTAAACACACGCTTTGAGACTGAGTATTCACAAAGTGAAAAGCGGTGTTTTCGTGATATTAAAACACATTGGTTATGTGATAAACAGCAATTTAATTAGTAATGTAATTGTATGTTTGTCAACGAAAAAGTGTATTAAATGTCCACAAAACCGAAATAAATGCACGATAAATGAATAAATAGTCTAATGAGTTGATTGCGATTAATATTTCACGAATTTAATAATAAATTCACTGCGGTTGATAAAGATTTACTTAGAGAGCTGAATTGCACGTCTACATCGAATGTTTTATATATAGTCTCTGTGGTATGCAAGCCCTGTCGAGAGAAGGATACTAATTCGAACCTCTGTAGCAGAGATAGTCCGGTGTCGATAGCAATGTGGTTAATTTCGTTGACGGTATTCTATTTTGGGGTTTGCCATTTACACTTTTTGTTTATTAATATCACAGCATTGTATACAATGCGGAATGCGTAATCTGCTTCTAATACTTTGAATGCCTGATAAATATTGTTGAGGACATATTGTTGTAGTTTAAAACAAATTTTAATCATATTCAGAATTGATTCATAAAGAAGCCTTCCAAAATACTCGGCTTCACAATTTTGCTCAATATAATAATTGTGTAAATAATGTGTTTCTTGTCCAACTGTTAAAATGATACGAGGGTTGCCTCTTATGTTTTGGGATTTGGCAACCCTAGCGTTGCAATCCGGCAATTGACAGCTCTGTCGTAAAGTTGGACATTTTTGAGGTTATACGCACTCAGAACGTTTTGACACACGAGCGCTATTTGTGTTGTTTACAGTAACTTAAAAGATTCATCTCGGCCCAAAAATGGAATTAAATCGTCAACATTTTCGTGCGATTATTTTTTACAACTTTCGGCGTGGATTAACTCAGCAACAGTGCATGGATGAACTTAATTCAATTTTTGGCGATGAAGCTCCATCAAGGACCAGTGTTTATCGATGGTATGGTGAATTCAATCGTGGTGGTAGTTCACTCCAAGATGAATTTCGTGAAGGTCGTCCAAAATCAGTTGTTGTTCCGAAAACCATTGATGCTGTGCGCGAACTGATATTGGAAGATCGTCATGTGACCTATCGTGAGATTGACCTTAGGCGTTAGTGGGACCAGCATACATTCAATATTGCATAAACATCTGACTGTCAAAAAAATTTGTTCGCGTTGGATCCCACACAATTTGTCAATCGCCCAAAAAAAGGCTCGTGTCAATTGGTCGAAAGAAATGCTCAAAAAATACGGTCGCGGTGCTTCGAAACACGTCTATGACATCGTGACAGGTGATGAATCGTGGATTTACGCGTATGAGCCCGAAAGTAAACAGCAGTCGACTGTCTGGGTGTTTCAAGATGAGCCAAATCCAACAAAAGTTGTTCGCGCACGAAGCACTTCCAAGCAAATGGTCGCCTGTTTTTTCGGAAAAACTGGACATGTCGCAACCGTACCACTAGAACAACGCAGAACAGTCAATTCTGAGTGGTACACAACCATTTGTTTGCCAGTTGTCTTCCAAGAAATCAGGAAGACCAACCGCCGAAGACGGATCACTCTTCACCACGACAATGCGAGCTCTCACACATCAGCTGCGACAACTGCATTTTTGAGCACCCAAAACATCGATTTGATGGGTCATCCGCCGTATAGTCGTGACTTGGCACCGAATGACTTCTTTTTATTTCCGTACGTAAAAAACAAACCGAGAGGTCAACGTTTTTCGACACCTGAAGAAGCGGTTGCTGCATTCAGAATGCATATGTTGGAGATACCTCAATCAGAGTGCCAAAAGTGCTTCGACAATTGGTTCAAACGCATGCAAAAGTGTATAGATCTTCATGGGGCCCTGCTCTGTGAGTAGGGCGTTAGAATATACTCACAGCTAGGCCAGCTTGTCGTAAGAGGCGACTAAAGGCCGAGGGGTAGCCGGGGTCCCAACGCCCTGTGCGCCCGGTGAAATACCACCCCATCAAGCTTTAGGCTCCGTGAAATGGTCGGGAGAAATCCCTGGCCAACTTTCGGAGCTTGGCTGATGGACCGGTTCGAGAAAAGGTTGGTTAGGTGGTAGTCGGTCCCAAGGTGAGATACCACCCCGTCACGCTGTACATTCCGCGATATCGCCGAGAGAAATCTTCGACGGTGTTTCGGATGTGTGGCTGATGGCCCGGACTGACACGGGGATAAGTCATGATGGTGTCTTCTGATATAAAGAATTCCGGAGGTAAACTAGTCTCAGATTCGGATCTCCGGGGGAGACTATGTCAGGGGGAGCATCATGCAGATATCATGATAAATAATGGAACTTTGAGAGGTTCGTCATCGCATAACCGGGCTAGCTCTCGAGGCTCGGCCCACGCTCGACTGGTGACGGCATTTTGTAACATCAGGGGCATCGGTTTCACCAATACTAATGTAAACGCCGTCCACCAATATTTGCAAACAACGAAACCTGATATCCTTGCCCTAACTGAGACCCAGGTCGATTCGTCAATTGATTCGACATATCTTCGTTGCTCAGGATACGACTTACATTCGAGATTCCGTTTTAAGGGCGGAGTCTGCGTCTTCGCAGGGTCCGATCTGGCTTGCCAGAGGATGGAGGCGTTGGACCCCAATAATATGGACATCATATGGTTGAGGGTCGTGCTGAGGAATTCCGTTAAATTTCTTTGTTGTCTTTACCGCTCCCCGAATGACGATCGACCGGCGATATTTTTCGAACATCTTTCATATACCGTCGACTGGATACAGATCAACCACCCAGCTTCTGAAACTGTTGTCCTTGGCGATTTTAATATGTACAATTCCGACTGGTTGTTACATTCTAACAGAACCGACGGGGCTGGGAGGCTGGCGGAGATGTTTGCTGTAAGCCACAACTTGGCTCAACTCGTGGGGGAGCCAACGCGAGAACCGGATGCCCGAGGCGATTATGCGAACACCCTGGATCTGTTTTTGACATCCGAACCGAGTATTTATGCCGTAGAGGTTTTTGCGCCACTGGGAAACTCAGATCACTGCTTAGTATCTGTCGCGCAAGCACTTGCATACCAAGCGAATAACCGGCCTAGGCAGCTTCGCCATGTATGGAAGTATGGGGCTGCTAACTGGGACGATATGCGAGATTTCTTCGCATCCTTTCCATGGTCGGAGGTGTGCTTCGGAGACTCCGATGTTAACGCTTGCGCTGAGTCGGTATCAGAGATTATTCTCCTGGGGATGGAGATGTATATTCCACATTCCATCAAACGAAGTTCGTCTGATAAACCTTGGTTTGACAAAAAATGTGAGCTGATTACAGCGGCAAAAAATAAAGCTTTTAGGCAATGGCGCTCCAATCCCACCGATGTTAACAGAACGAATTTTGTTAGAATCAGAAACGCGTGCAACCAGGCGATTGATACCGCGAAGAAGACTCACAACGACAGGGTGATCAATAAGCTCCTTCGGTGCCCAACTGGTTCGCGCTCCTTCTGGTCAATGGCAAAGGCTGTCAGCAGTAACTTTGCTTCCTCCTCTTTCCCTCCGTTGGTGACAGACAGCGGGACGTTAGTCACGAATTCAAAGGATAAAACTAATGTGTTCGCGAATTTATTTTCCGCGAATTCAAACCTCGATCCCGGCCTTTTGGACCCACCTGCGATCTCGCCGGTACGGTCTTCCATGCGTGATGTGAGATTTCGTCCGCGCACTATTCAACGCATTCTACGTGAACTGGATTGTAGGAAGGCAACCGGCCCGGACGGAATACCAGCAATTGTCTTTAAGAACTGTGCTCCAGAACTATCGCCGGTTCTTGGCAGACTCTTCCGCTTATCTTTTGCACGGAGGATCTTTCCTGCCTGCTGGAAAATCCCTTGAGTTCAGCCAATCCCAAAGACGGGAAAAAAGTGTCTCCCACAAAATTACCGTCCGATAGCATTACTGTCTATTTTATCTAAGGTAATGGAAAAAGTCATCAATACAGAGTTGGTTAAGTATTTGGAGTGCAACGGTCTTCTGAATGATCGTCAATACGGATTCCGTGGCAGGCGGTCCACAGGAGACCTTTTGACACTTATAACCGATATATGGACATCTGCGATTAGACGGCATGGTGAGTCAAGGGCGGTTGCATTGGATATCTCCAAGGCTTTTGACCGCGTCTGGCACGAGGCATTGCTGAGCAAACTTCGTTCATATGGACTTACCCAACAGCTTTGCGACTGGGCGAAGAGCTTCCTCGAGAATCGATGGATCCGGGTTGTTGTGGACGGCGAGTGTTCGGATCTGTATCCTGTTAATTCGTGAGTGCCCCAGTGTTCTATTTAGGCTCCAACCTTGTTCTCGCTTGGAGACAACGAATAACAAAGTGTTCAGTTTTGCGGATGATAGTACGCTTGTTTCCTCCTTTTCGAGTGATCGGCCGATTGGTGCATCAACGTCGCACCAGCTGAGATGTAGACAGATTAACTCTCTGAATCGGGATCTAGATAAAGTCCTGCAGTGGGGAAAGGCCAATCTTGTCGACTTCAACGCAACGAAGACCCAGTATACAACATTCACAAAGAAAAGTGGATCATCGGTTCCACAGCTGATGACGAGTGGCCGGGCCCTCGAGGCTGGGGAAAGTTTGAAATTGCTCGGCGTCACGGTCTGTGGGAATGTATCATGGCATAAACACGTGTCGAGTATCGCCAGATCCGCCTCAGGAAAACTGAGCTATCTTTTTAGAGCCAAGAAATACTTTACTCCGGCCCAACTTCTTCTCCTATATAAATCTCAAATTAGACCCGCGCTCGAATATTGCTCTCATGTTTGGAGCTCGGCTCCTAAACATACCCTCGACCTACTTGAAAGCGTACAAAGACGAGCGATCCGCCTGATCGGGGACTCGGCGCTGACGTCGGGACTACAGTCGCTATCACATCGAAGGCGCGTGGCCGACCTCTGTCTGTTTTACAGATATTATCACGGGTGCTGTTCTTCGGAGATTCTTGGCATTGTTCCACGCAATTCGGTATATATGCGCTTCACAAGACAATCCGACGGATCGCACCCGTTTGTGGTTCATCTCCCGACAGCGTGAACATCCCTGTATCAGAACTCGTTCCGTTACAGAGCGGGGAAGCTGTGGAACTCCCTTCCCACGGGAGTGTTCCCGGAGCGTTACAACCTGCAACTGTTCAAAAAGAACGGCAACAGTTATTTGATGGCATCTCGGGGCGCCCACTCGACGCTATAGGTTCGCCTCTCCCGAGAGAAGTCTAATAAAAAAAAAAAAAATGGGGAATATTTTGAAAAACAATAAAGTGATTTTCGATGATCAATATTTGTTTTTGTTCTCTAATCCCGAAATATAAAAGGCAACCCTCGTATAAACTTTTAAAATGAACACATGTGAAACCAATAATAAATTTATTAGCAGCTTTCTTTATCACTAGATAAAATACCTTCTTACAAATCTCATTGAGTATCGATCAATGGGTCTCTATTAAAAGACGAAATTTACTATTCCAGCACTGAAAGGGGCAAAGGCAACTATAACTACCAAACGTTGTCTTCTCAGCTCATGTCACTTGCACATCTGGGGCCTATCCCCTTTGATTGAGTTGTCGGTATGCCTACTGTGACTGAATCGCGGTCACGAATGCTAATAGTTGTGGCAAATTTGTCATGATTAAGTTCAAACAAACCTCATGAAGGACGAGAGGCAAGCGTCTATGCTGCATGGTAAAATGTCACGAACCTATTTGTTATAACACCTGAGGCTGATTAACCTGCCGCGAAAAATGTACACAGCCCTCTTTGGACATTCTTATGCAAATCATTCAGGTGGTCGAAGTAGTAGTCATCGCGCCGTCATACTTGCCCTGCTACACCAACGTGTCGGCGATAAATTGTCTCATGACTTACCTTCTTCAGCGGACAGAAGACTAGTTGTCTTTTGAGAGACAAGGAAATCAAAATGAGTCTTCTGCGATTTGGTAGAAGCAGTAGGAGCGCAGGCGTAACGCTGTAATTGCTTGTGAAACTTTCAAGGCGGGCATTCCTCACAGAAGGTAATACGTCAACATGTTATTGATATTGCGTTGGTACTCCATTAAGACAGAAACACCTGCAAATATTATCGCCAAATTTAATGCACATACCTTGGCACCTCCTACATTACGGCTTTCGACACGCTGTGCCACTATTGGAGAGGACTTGCTTGTTTAGCGTTCAAAACCATCACGACAGACCTTGTGTGTCATTAGAAAATTATTAGGCCGTACAGTGCATCGTGTAAAGAAGCGGTTAAGTTTTTAACATTGGGTGGTCAGGTTTTCGAGGCGCCTTGATAGAGAGAATGAAACCACCGAATCTTCCGATAGACAGTTGCCATTGTCTTGAAGTTGTTTTCATGCCGATCTTCGATGTTGTCACCGCAAGCGGAAACTGCAACAATGTTGCCAGTCAATGTGGTCAACAAAATGGTCCCGGTGTCAATAGATTCCAGTGGATCTTTAGAACACGATGTGTGCCATGCCTTGGAGCAGATGTGGTTAAGTGCCAGAGATGGCATTTAAAGCATCGCATATGCAATAACTGCATTCACACCTTTCCGGATTTGGATGGTACACACGTCGTTATCGTTATGTCGTCTGATACATTGTATCCTCTTCCACAGAAACAGTTAACACCCTGGCAAGAGCTATGAGTTGAGCACGTTAAAGGATAGTTCGCGACCAACGCATATATGACTTATGAAATATTGAAAAGAAAGAACACAAAAATTCATTTCAAAAAGGAAAGACGGGGAAGTGTAGAAATACTTCTTGTTCTATTAAACAGACCACTGGGAGTGTCTCTTCCTTATCTGCACGTTTATGTGGTCTGTCCGTTACTGTTGTTGTTAATAATCTACCTGAGAATGTGGGAAAAGGTTTATGGGAAAATATTTTTATTTTGTTATGTGTAATGTCCATATGGTGGGGTGGAACGGAAAGCAGTTTTTCCACAGATGCAACGAATCCGTGGTTTAGCGTAATTCGGATAGGTAAATGACGTTTTACACGAACTGTAAATCCTGTGTTGCCAATTTGGGGCAGGTACATGTACTTATGAACTCATACTCAATTTCGTGATGTTCGGCTGAAGAAGGAGTTGAGTAGGCAAATGACGTTTTATAAGAGCTTCACAAGCTGGATTAATACTGCGTTGCCAAATTGGGAAAGGTATACGTATTTATGAATTAATACTCCGTCCGGCCGAAGAACAATTCAAATAAATGGCGTTTTACAAGAACTTCAAATGCTCTACTAATATTGTGCTGTCAAATTGGGGAGGGTCTACGTACTTATGTGTTCGTACTCTATTTCGTGATGCTCGCCTGAAAAACAATATTCTGGTTGTGTATCTTGTTCTGATTTTTATTAACTAACCGGAAATGCATGAAAGTGGCTAAAGAAGTTGATGTCTCTTGATACAACTCTGATGTGAGACGGCGAAGATTTTCAATTAAACTCCTTTTGAAAGACGGAGGAGTCGTACCACGGTTGCACTCGTTTTTAGATTGAAGGGGTTAGATGGATTTCAAATGCCAAAAAATTGTATTTTTCTAATATCATCATCATCATCGACACCACAACCGGGATCCGGTCTTGGCCTATTTAGCAAGTCTCGAGGCTTGTTACATTTTCCATAATCATTTATTTTTACGGGCAAGGTTATTAACCTTGCGCCATATTTTTCTAATATATCTGTTTGATTTGCGTACTGCAAATCGTCCACCAACCAATGGGTTGCGTTGGTGGGCCGGGGGAATGACGTAATACGCAGCTCCTGAGTGCAACGATGATAGTACCAAAAAATATGTGCTTTTAGCAATTGCCCACCGGCGAAAGTATTGTGTTGGTGGGTCAAAGAAATGGCATCAGGAACAATGAGCAGCTCTCGTGGCGTGCAACGATGATAGTTTCCGTTGACTGAAACAATTGTTAATTTAAATGCTGTTAAAAAGGAAAATAGTACTATAGCGTTTGGAATGATAGTGAAGAACGTGTTATTCGAACTGACGCTATGACATTTAGAATCACTAAAAATTGAACCAAAGCGCAACCCATCAGTCCACCGCCGTGTGTACGAATTCGATTTCTAAACTCAAGTACATTCGACTGATGTGGATTTGTTATGTTATCGCTATGGTATACGGCTCTGATGCATTTTCTTATTCGATTTTCGTTCGGTGTTCTTCACTGCTTGCTTGTGTATTGTGTGTGTGTTACGGCCACAACCACCCATCCCATAAAAAATTACCCTTTTGGAACTAGTCTCCACCACTAACGTCGATACACGCCAAAAACATCCACTTAAAGGATGTGACATATCTAAATAAAAAACCTTAGCCCAGACAACAAATGGTCTCACATAAATGGATAGCAAGCAAATCGAACTAAACGTTCAATTTGCGCTAATCAATTAAACTCCAAGAAAATTGAACTAAACGTTCAATTTGCTCACATAAAAAAAACTTGAAAATATAATCAGTGAACCAAGGGTTCACCACACAAAACTCCTGAAAGGCAAATGTGCGGACCAGATGCCGTCTTTCAAACAAAACCACTGAGTATCATAAAAAATTACGCGCCAGCAATTTTACGAGAACTCAGAAAAATGGTTATCTAAAACAATTAAAACAAACAACGCCAGTTTTCGTTTTAACAAAATTAAGTTAAAACAAACAAAAGGAAAATATTCGCCTTTGTATCGATTCCCCACGGAAAAGATTTTTGCCCATTCGGCTACAATAAACAACATAGAGAATCAGAAATGCTCATTAGCACAATGCTCTATTTGTATTCCCTGTCGTATTCTTACTAAAGGGATCCTTGCCGATTCGGCTAGAACAAACAACAGGCACCATAAAACGAATTACACATTCGTTTAGCGCCTATCAACATAGAGGATTATAAATGTGCGTTCGCACGATCCTCTGTTGATTTTTCCCTTTGTGTTGCCGCTTTTGATCCCAAGCCGGGAAAGATAAAGAGAGAAATGAGAGATCCTTCGATCTTCAGGATGAAGAAAAAACAGGTCTTCGTTTGAGGAGTTGGTTTTTGAATCTCGACCGAGACGGCGAGACTTCAGGAGTTGTGTTTTGGAGTTTGAAGGGAACGATACGTTAAGAGTCGGTGAACGAAAAGCCGTGTTAAACTTAATAGTATTAACTTAACATCAATTAACTTATGTGAAATTAGGAACTAATTTAAGTGACCTCTACGTGTGTTAATTGAGGACTATACGTGTGTGTTGATTAAAAAATAAAATTAACTTAAATATAAAACAGAAAAAGCATTTAGAACATTAATCCAGGAACTAATTTAAGTGACCTCTATGTGTGTTAATTGAGGACTATACGTGTGTGTTGAGTAAAAAATAAAATTGGCTTAAATATAAAACAAACAAGGAGTGTTTTATTTAAAAGGTGTGTTGAGTGTGTGTGGTGTAAACTAAGGGTGACGAAAAGTTCCATATATGTGTATCTGTTAGAAACGCCACAGTACCTCAATTTGATTGACGGCAGAAACCCCAAAAATAATCCCCAAAATTGACGAACCACTCGGTGTTGTTCTTTTGCTATTATTAACTAATGTTTATTTACTATGATTTACTAGATTGTGTATGGATTACAATTATTGCGACCTGTATCGTCAAGCAGTTAACGAAGAAGAAAGAATTGATTGAATTTGCTTGACAGATAGAAATTTGGTTGTTATGCTGTTGTTGTGACAACTGTTTGCTGTCTGTTAGTTGTCGTTGACGGCGTTCAGTTGCGAATCCACCGACTGCCTTCAGTGCGAATCCGCAACAATATCAAATAAAAAAATTTCGAATATATCAAATAAAAATTTTTATTCAAACGATTTAACATATCAAAGATACACATTTGTTAAGTACTTTGTGAAATTTCATCTGATAATTTTGAAAATGCAGCCATTGGGATCTCATTTCCCCCGACCCCTCAAAATAAAAAGTTCTCTCTCCGTTGGCAGGATAACTGATGATAGATCTATCTGAAATAAAAAGCCAAATATTTGCTGTTAGTAGATGTGTAAAGCTCGTGCCTAGACGAAGGAACAAAAAAATCAAATTTGAATTTTTGCGGAAGTGTAAATAAAATATGCTGGTTTTTAGTAACATTTGACTGTACTGCTTTGTAAAATTAGTTGTGAAAAAAAAAATGGTTCGTTCAATCACCAGATAATGTTATCTTGAAGAATTATACAAAATTTGAACAAAACCGGTTCAAAGCTTTTTGAGAAATCATGACAACCGATTTCAAAAATAGTTTCGAGAAAAAAATTTTTTTTTCAACCTACATTGCTCTTGACTGTATTGAATTGAATTGAGTTTTTGCTTCTCCAGTCCCAACGTCGGCAGTAGCTAAGCGCTGCCTCAAGATACTTCTGAAGAGTTAGGCTCACGTGGCCTGATGGGCAGAATTTCCGAAGGCTGTATCTCATAGAATTTTACTCCAACCAATTTAAAAATTTGGGAGAAAATTCTAGACACATGTGAGTAGGGCGTTAGAATATACAACATAGTTAGGACGGCTTGCCGTAGGAGGCGACTAAAGGCCGAGTGGAAGGTGGGGTCACAACGCCCTGTCGCCCGGTGAAATACCATCCCATCAAGCTATCATCATCATCGGCACTACAACCGGGAACCGGTCTTGGCCCTATTTAGCAAGTCCTGAGGCTTGTTAAATTTTCCATAATGATTTGTTTTTTTTTTTTTTCCGGGCAAGGTCATTAGTCTCGCGCCAGTGGCTCCCCGACGGGGAATCGAACCCCGGTCTCCCGCGTGACAGGCGGGTATACTAACCACTATACTATCGAGGAGCTATAGGCACCGTGAAATGGTCGGGAGAAATCCAATCTTTCGGATGAGATTGACTGATGGAACGGTTCGAGAAAAGGTTGGTTTAGGTGGTAGTCGGTCCCAGGGTGAGATACTGTGGGGGTTCTTTAAGCATTCCCGAAGAACCACCCATCGTCCTATTCCAACTCACCGTCCCCAACCTGCAAATACCCTGCAAATACCCTGCAAATACCTGCACCATCCATATGCAGCTTACCTTATACGAGCATTACAAAGCTCGCTTCAACAATCCGTACATGTAACAAAAGTCCACGGCAAGATTACCAGCTCGTCATGGCATCAAATCCAACACATGTCCTGAAATTCAAGTGTTGTTTAAAGTAACACGCACTCGACCCATCGACCGATGAGATGTTGCATGTTGTGTAGAACCAAAGCAATGCTACATGCGATGGCAATTGAATAAACAAACATTGCCCTCACGTCCATTAGATTTCCTACAGCTGCGACTAATTATTAACCGAGTATAGGATTGAACATGAATACGATTGTTATCTTGGGTCGACCTATGATACAGTTTTCCGAAAACTAACATCCATTGAATCGGACACGATCATGATTGCTATTTAAACAATCATGCCAATGATCGTGTCCCATGTACAGTTTTCTAAACCAAACAAATGCGCATCTCTGCGTATGAACCTCCGAAATAGTGTTTCTATTTACAGAACACACAAAAACCTATTTCTTCCTTCGGCGATTTTCGCTATCGCTTATCTCAACGATGCCTGCAGCCCCTAATACCAGCTCCTTTGTTTGTCCAGTTGCAGGATCGATCGTTGCCGCACTTTAAAGGAAAGGGCATCGTAATTGTCCTATACAGGCATATGGGAAACCCTCTGGTGCAAGACTTAATGACCTTGCCCGGAAAAAACAAATTAACCCCTCACTCGATCGCCATTGGCCGTCGCCAAGTTGATCCGTTTCGCTCCTCCTACATCGATATGATCCACCACCGTTGAATCTGACGGATGTGGATTGCATCGAAGAGTCAGATCTTACCCGTAGAACCACGCACACGTATCGGGTACGTTGCGTGTCGGAGTTACTTTTAGTTGAACTGTTACATTAAAGAGTCAAGATTCACCCGCGCCGCGTCCACACGCACACAGTCGAGTCGCAAAGTGTCTTGAGACTTTATTTTCAAAAGTCCTCATTCGTTGTTAATTGAAATCGATTAGCGAAATTTGGCTTTGGAAGTCAAACCAAAATTAAGTGCTCTTGGAAACGTAGTTTAAGTGAACTGTAATACTAAAATAATTTTAAATAAAGAGGGAAATTAATCGATAAGTAAATATATAAGAGAAAATCAAAAGAAATCCGTGTGCGATATATTCTCAACAATATGTATAGACAAACCTTGTTTATTCAAAAAGTAACAATAAAGTGAAAAGGTTTGCAGCAGAACAGTTCATTTCCTCCCCTCGGATATTTGTGTGGACGATTGTCGACGGTACTTGGAGTGGCGGGAAGTTGAGTGAACAAGTGTCATACGTTGGCACAATACCATCCCGGCGCCCTGTACATTCCGCGATATCGTCGGGGGGAATCTTCGACTGTGTTTCGGATGTATGGCTGATGGCCCGGACTGACATGGAGACAAGTCATGATGGTACCTTCTGAGGTAAAGAATTCCGAAGGTAAACTAGCTTCCCACTCGGATCTCTGGGAAGGATTATGTCAAGGGGAACATCATTTAAATGTTATGATAAATTAGCGAACTTTGAGAAATTCATCATCGCATAATTGGGCTCGTTCTCGAAACTCTGTCGACGTTCGACTGTTAACGGTATTTTGTAACATCAAGGGCACCGGTTTCACCAACACGAATGTAAATGCCGTCCACCCATATTTCCAAGCAGCGAAACCTGATATCCTTGCCATAACTGAGACCCAGATTGATTCATCAATTGAATCGACTTACATTCGAGATTCCGTTTTAGGGGTGGAGTCTGCCTCTTCGCGCTGTCCGATCTGGCTTGCCAAAGGATAGAGACGTTGGAACCCAATAATATGGACATCATGTGGTTGAAGGTCGTGGTGAGGAATTCGTTTAAATTTCCTTGTTCGTTTAAATGTTCGCTGTTAGTCACAACGGGTAAGATCTGACTCCCAGATCAATCTAAATGTTGTTTCGCGCGGATATCTCTATTCGAGATTGCACACATGCAGAGAAAGAGCCTGTGCATGGAAAGGACAGCATTTCGCATACAGACTGAAGTCGAATAAGGGAAAGCAATAGCAAAAACGGACTGACTGATATTTGAATTCGACTCAGGTCAGTTGTGCAAATAGATGGTCGCTCGGATAGCGACCGAAAAAGGTTGTCATGTTTAAAATAGCGATCGTTGATGCAGGGTTAGATTTCTCAGTGTTATGTCAACAGCACGCTATTTCAAGGTCATGCGCTAAGATACGCGTTTGTTTATCTTAGCTAATGGTATATGGGTTGTTAAGGAAACTATACCGTGGGACCTGATCATTGGCATGATTGTTTGAATTACGACCATGATCGTGTCCGATCCCATGGTTATTTATTTATACCAACGGTAAGAGCCAGTGTGGAGATTTGTGGGGCTTTTCAGGGCCCGAAGAGCCATGCATCGCTCGATCCCCACCATTTCCAGCAATGCGACTTACCTTGAAGTCGAAACTTCAGCAAGATTATACAACCTTGCTACGGCATTAACCGCCAACCAATCTGCTGGAATTAATTCGGTTATCCCCAAGGATAACCGACATAAATATATATTAGGCAGCTTACCTTTTTTGGGGGCTTTTCCAAACCTCTTCCCCACGGTCATTCCTGAAAGCATGATTCATGGCAAGATTATCATCTTGCCATGACATCAATTCAGCATCACCACGAGCTTCCGCGACCGAACAATGGATGGCACATATCCACCAACACACGCTGATCTTTCCGTGTGTTATCTTCGTACCCATTCATTGACCTAGCATTATTTCGGGTTGCTTGCACATCTGCAAGCCAGATTTCCAACGGCATGTCTACGATCTATCTTTCCTAAAGTAGAGAAGATCAAATTAAACATTGGCCTTTCAGGCGCGTATATTTGCTTGGATCTCAGCATGACCGATTTTATGATCCGTTGCCGTTTCTTGGAACGATCGCCAGCATCGGTCATGGCCACCAATTTTAGTTTACACAAAGTAAACACTCCAGCGGATACTTTCGTCTGACAGTACCTTCAACGGGATTAACATATCCCTAAGATAACATGCATCGAATCATACGACCGGAATTTGTTTATTTTTGATGATCTAACAACGGCCATGCCTAATGTTCGATTCATTTTTCCTTCGGCAAGGGTTTTATTGACTCACGTCAATCAAAGAATCTATCCCCTGCGTATGGCGGCAGTTTATCTTGCCCAAACATGTAGCAGCGGATTCGATCTGCTACATGAGTTTTTCCCTTTTCCTTTTGTTTGGACCTTCGCCATTGGCGGCGAATCCTTTAGGTTCCTTTTCGTTGGATGTCTGTAAAGAGACATCCAATAACCAGTCAGATTTTAGTCACCAGAGCAGAGGGACGTCACCAGGAAGTCTTAATCTGGTCAGCTGAGAGTAAAGATGTGCGTCGATAAATTCGCGGGTGGAAAGTTAATTTTAGTTGCAAAATTCGGTATTCCTAAGAAAAGTTCGTATGTTGAATTTCCCAAATAGCATTTTATTGAATTAAGGTGATGGATAGAAACAGTGAAGAAATAGTAAGAAACGAAAAAAATAAGTTGTTTCAACTCTCTTCTTTTATTGATATGATATTTTCTTGTGACGAGTTTTAAAGTAATGTAACAAAATTCAGACATATGTGCACAAATTTGAATAAAAATTTGACAAAAAATTCAGTGTAGTGTAATAAAACTTATATGAACTTTGAATGGAGATTTGACTTTTATTCGTTCGAAAGTACCATCGGTGGAATATCGGTGAATTCCTGTCCTTGCCGACACACCATACCGATAACACATCACAGATTTGCTTGGTTTAGGAAACGCTACGTGGGGCATGATCATTGGTATGATTGTTTAAATAACAATCATATTGTGTCCAACCCGATGATCGGTTATCGACATAGGCGATCGATCATCGGAAATCTGGCTTGCAGATGTGCAAGCAGGAGAGTTGCCCGACGTACCTTTTTGGACCAACGGATTGTTGGAACAAGAAGACACAGGAAGATCGGTGTAGGTTTGATTGATTATGATTGCTGACAAGCTGAGCGATAGGGAATATGGTGGTTCGTATATTATGAACTGGATAGTTGAATGAGGTGTATGCATGCTAGGGTTTGCTTTCAGGTGGAAGATGATGCAGAGTAGCTTACGCTGCTCATTTGCAGGTAACAAAATGGCTTGTTGGGTGTGGAAAGGCGGGTTAATTTAAAGGGAATGGGTGGTTCTTTGTGAATGTTTTAAAGAACCGCCACAGATCTACATTCCACATTCCATCAAACGAAGTTCATCTGATAAACATTGGTTTGATAAAAAATTGCGAGCAAATTACAGCAGCAAAAATAAAGCTTTTAAGCAATACCGCTCCAATCCCACCGATGTTAACAGAACGAATTTTTACCGCGAAGAAGGCATACAAGGACAGAGTGACTAATAATCTCCTTGAGTGCCCAACTGGTTAGCGTCCTTTCTGGTCAATGGCAAGATCTGTCGGCAATAACTTCGCGTCGTTCTCTTTTGCTCCGTTACTGACGGTCAGCAGGACACTAGTTCCAAATTCAAAGGATAAAGCTAATGTGTTTGCGAATTTATTTTCCATGAATTCAGACTTCGATGCCGGTGTTTTGGTGTGATCGCGCGACCTATGATTGCGTACTATTCAACGCATTCTACGTGGACTGGACTGTAAGAAGGCAACCCGCCCGGACGGAATACCAGCAATAGTTCTTAAGAACTGTGCTCCAGAACTGTCGCCGATTCTTGGCAGACTATTTCGCTTATATTTTGCACGGAGGACATTTCCCACCTACTGGAAAATCGCTCGAGTTCAGCCAATCCCAAAGAGGAAAACAAACTGTCTCTCAGAAAATTACCGGCCAATCGTATTGTTGTCTATGATATATGCTAAGGTAATGGAAAAGAGCATCAACGTCGAGTTGATTAAGTATTTGAAGTGAAACGGACTTCTAAATGATCGCTTCCGTCGCAGGCGGCCCACGGGAGAGCTTTTGACCTTTAAAACCGATATGTGCACATCTGCGATTGAGGGGCATGGCGACTCAAGAGCGGTCGCATGATATATCTCCAGGGATCTTGACCGCGTCTGGCACGGGGCATTGCTGAACATACTTCGTTCATATGGACATTCCCAGCAGTTTTGCTGCTGGACGAGGAGGATCCTTGAAAATCGATCGATCCGGGTTGTTGAGGACGGCGAGTGTGTTGTAGCGTTGTTTGGGAAGATATTATTTTTGTTCTCCACAAACAATATCTCTTTGGTGATCCCCCAAGTTCGCCCGTTGCGGTCGTCACCGTGCTTCCGGGAACTCCGGGAAGAATGACGACCTAGTGCTGAATACGGAACATCTGGTTCAATTTACAATGCGTTTGATTTAATTTGGGGATTATGGGGAATTGGGTACATGGGCGATAAACGAACATTTGTTTCGTTTATCAGGAATTTTGTTTGATCGGGAATTCAATTGTTGGAAAGGAGAGTGGAAGTGGAGTGGAAGTGGAGTTGAATGATGGATGTGCTAATTGGTTTGAATTTAAGTTTGGGTGTAGGGATTATGGTGAATATATATGTGAGCGCGGAGGGGGGGGGGGGGGGGGGGGGGGCTTTTAAAGGCACTTTCGGATCTGCATCCTGTTAATCTGGGGGTGCCCCAAAGTTCTAACTTATTTTGCCACCAACCTTGTTTTTGCTTCACATAAATGATTTATTAGAGACGACGGATAACAAAGTGTTCAGTTTTGCGGATGATAGTACGTTTGTTTCGTCTTTTTCGAGTGATTGGCCGATTAGTGTATCAACGACTCACCAGCAGAGATGTAGCCAGATCTACTATCTGAATCGGGAGCTCGATAAGAATAAGTGGCGGAAGGCCCATCTCATCGACTTCAATGCAACGAGCCCACAATATACAACAGCCAAAAACAAAAGTGGGTCATTGGTCTCACAGCTGATGACGAATGGCCAGGCGCTCGAATCTGAGGAAAGCATGAAATTGCTCGGCATCACGGTCTGTCCAAATGCATCGTGGTTTAAACACGTGTCGAACATTGCCAGGTCCGCCTCAGGACAACAGAGTTTTCTTTTTAGAGCCAAGAAATATTTTACTCCGGCCTAACTTCTTCATCATCATCTTCATCATCATCATTGGTACTACAACCGGGATCCGGTCTTGACCTTATTTAACAAGTCTCTCCACAGGTATGCGGTCGTTATCCGAGACTTGTTAAATTGTCCATAATGATTTGTTATTCCGGGCAAGGTTATTAGGCTTGCGCCCAACTTCTTCCCCTGTATAAATCCCAAATTAGACCCGCGCCCTAATATTGCTCTCATGTTTGGTGCTCGGCGCCTCAACATACCCTTGACCTACGAGCATACAGAGACGAGCGATTCGCCTGATCGGGGACTCGGCGCTGACATCGGGACTACAGCCCATATCGCACCGAAGGCGCGTAGCCGAACACTGTCTGTTTTACAGATATTATCACGGGTACTGTTCTTCGCAGATTCGTGGCGCGAATTCGATTTATATGTGCTTTACGAGACAATCCGACGGATCGCACCGGTTTGCGGCTCATCTCCCGACGGCGCGAACTTCCCTGCTTCAGAACTCGTTCCGTTACAGATCGGGGAAGATACGGAAACCCCTTCCAGGAAAGTGTTTCCGTAGCATTACAACCTGCAACTGTTCAAAAAGAACTGCAAGAGTTATTTGGTGGTATTTTGGGGCGCCCCCTCGGTGCTATAGATTAGCTTCTCCCAAAAGAAGTATAATAAAAAAAAAAGAAAAAAAAGTATGGGTCCATCTTCCTCTCGCAGAGTTGTTATTCTCTTTGAGTGGATTTCCATATTTTTATCCGCATTTGTCGCAGGTGATCTTTTTGTAAAACGAGAAAGTCAACATCATGTGAAGCAGCGGCTTTTTCAATATCATGTGTTTTTTTTTTCCAGCCATGCTGTATGGCATCTTCGGATACCGTCTGTAAAGCGTTGCATATTCTCAGTAATGATAGCCTATGGGCTGACTATACATCCGCCATATACGACATAACCTGTGAAAGAACAAAATATAAAATGTGCAGAAAATGAAACCGAAAAAACAGCATACACTGTGCAGCTTCTGCCTATATATGAGTTGCATACATTATAATGGATCGTTGACGATAGTTAAATGCATGAAAATCGGCGGTGACCGGTCTCAGAATTTGTGGTAACCTCATATCGGTGTTGGCACTTGACTCTTATTTCCTGGGTCATTGTTTTCCCACTGACGTCTTTCTGCAACACTTCTCTTCACGCAACTGACTCGCTAATCACACCTCTGTAAACAGTAAAATTACCTGTCATTAGACAAAATATGGCGATAATAGTTCCAAGAGTAGATAGTAGGCAAGAATAACAAGTCATCTACACCCGCGGTTGTCTGAATCAATTCTTAGGTTCTCATCTGTTTCTTTATGGGTTCGATTTTCCTACACTAAATTTTCGGGGTCGAGATATGTGAGATTCAAATTTATAGATTTGTTGCTGTTGTACTTCGACTCTCTTCTTCGTTACAAGGGGCTCATAAATAATACAATAACAATATTAAAAAGTAATAACAACAAACCTATAAATTTGAATCTCAAATATTTTGAAAGCCAAATCTAATCTAGAGAAACGGTCCAACTGGATTCATCGGACTCCAAAGAGTTTTTTGCCGCGCGGTTCCTGCTTGATAAGAAAAGAAGTTTGCGACCCGATCAGACTCGAACACAGTTTTTAATAATCCTATTTTGGAAGATTACCAGACGGCCGTTGCATCAAATGAGGAAGAAAAAAAGCTGTTAAATTCAGTTGAAAAACAGTGTAAGTTCGATATATGGGTATGTTTTTAAAATATGATGAATTTGGGGGGATGAATTTTCTCATGGAACGTCCGCTCACTATACAGAGGTCGAGCTGCACAGCAGATAGCCGATGCCCTGTCCGAATATAAGGCTAACATGAAAGCACTACAAGAAATAAGATGAACGGGGAGTGGTGTTATTCAAAGAAACGGGTATGATATTTATTACAGCTGTCATGCAAAACACCGTGTGCTCGTGGTAGGCCTTCTACTCAGCCAAGAACTGAAGCCTGCCATTATCGGCTTTAATGCATTAAACGAAAGGCTATGCACTGTTCGCATGTGAGGCAAGTTTCAGGACATAACCCTCATAAACGTTCACGAACCTACAGAGGAGTTCCCTGACGACGAAAAAGAAGAATACTACGAGAACGTCGAACGCGCCCTCAATGCCTGCCCAAGATACGAAGTGAAAATCGTTCTTGGTGATTTGAATGCGAAAATAGGCCGGGAGCCGCTTTTCAAGCACTACGCAGGTTCCCATAGTTTGCACGAGAACACTAATGACAATGGATTACGAGTCATCGAACTGCGGAGCATCAAAAAACTTGTTCGTTGCGAATACCAGGTTTCCGCGTAAATATATCCACAAAGCCACCTGGGTATCACCTGATGGAGCCACTCGCAACTAAATTGACCACGCGTTGATAGATCACCGCCACTCCTCGAGTTTGATGACGATACGAACGTATGGAGGTGTCAACGTCGATTCGGATCACTATTTTGTTGGTACAGTTTTCCGAGTGCGGATTGCGTTACGTAGACGTATTGCGTCCGCGAATCAGGTTCGAATTAACACGGCTGCCTTACGCAATGAGAATACCAGTAACACCTGTGGTCATGCGCTAAGACTCGCCCTCGAAGAGCTCGATGGAGGGAGAGTAAGTCCTGGGGCCAGAATGCCGGGCGTAGAAGAGAAATTGACACGCCTTAAGAATACTGTGATTAGTACCGCCAACTCCATCTAAGGCAGTAGGCGTAGAGATCGAAGCGACTGGTTTGATGATGAGTGCAAACTAGCGACTGAACGCAAAAATGCTGCATGCCAGGCAATGCAGCAGGCTCATAGGGCGCGGGTTCGCGAGGAAAAATACAAAGAGCCCAGAAGATCTGAAAAGAGGCTTCACAGACAAAAGAATAGTGCCTGGGAAAAAAACCTTGTCTGTGAAATAGATAAAAGTAGAGCGAGAGAGCTGCACCAGGCACGAAAGTTCTACCAAATAATCCGCAGTATGACGCGGTACACACCACGCTGCACTTACTGCAAGGATAAAGAGGGTAATCTGATCACTGATCCTGAAGGTATTCTGGTGCGATGGGATGTGCATTTCAATGAATTGCTAAATGGTTAGCTCACAGAACAATTGGAGGCTCCACCAATGCAAAATCTAGACCAAAGATTGCCGCCACCAATCATTGAGAAAACATCAAAAGCCATAAGATAGCTCAAATCAAATAAAGCCCCCGGAGCTGATGGCATACCAGCTGAGATGATCAAACAAGGAGGGACAGCGTTACACTACGCAATTCATGAGATCGTGGTGCACGTATGGGAGCAAGAGGAGATGGCGGAAGATAGGCGTCGTGGAATAATTAGCCACATACATAAGAAGGGAGATATCACACTGTGCAGCAACTATAGGGGTATAACATTGCTGAGTACCGCCTATAAGATACTCTCCACTATCCTACAAGATCGGATAACCCCATACGCTAAAGTCATCATTGGTCAATATCAGTGTGGCCTCATCCCAGACAAATCAGCGATTGACCAGATATTCACCCTCCGGCAGGCGATGGAAAAATGTCTGGAATTTAATATTCCATTATATCATCTATTTATAGACTTTAAGGCCGCCTACGACAGCATAGCCAGGGTAGAACTATATAATGCCATGAGAGTTCGGCATTCCAAACAAATTGATACGACTTTGTAGGTCGATCATGACCAACGTAACTAGTCAAGTAAAAATATCGGGATTGCTGTCCAAACCAATAAACATCTTTAATGTACGCCGACAAGGGGACGGTCTGGTCTGCCTCGTCTTCAACCTGGCGTTGGAGAAAGCAATCCGTGACTCTGGCGTCACAACTCGAGGGACTATTGTCACCAAGCCCAGCCAGATACATGCCTACGCAGATGACATCGACATCATCGATAGATCCGAATCGGCTGTACAGGACTCCTTCACCCAGATCGAGCAGGCGATACAAAAACTGGGACTGCACATTAATGAGGGGAAAACTAAGTACATAGTGGCAACTTCTGCGAAGAGAAGACCTAACGTTGGTCAAACTATCAGGGTAGTGCAGCACGAATTTGAAGTAGTGCAATCCTTTAACTACCTTGGGTCAATAGTATCAGCCGACAACAATATGGAAGAAGAAATACGCGAACGGCTGATCAAATCTATAACATCAGAGTGGTAATCTCTGATATTAGCATTTAATATTTGGTTATCGGTCAGCTAATGGCCAAAATGTTGTATTATTGTTGTTAGTATTTTATTATAGGCCCCACGTTGGGCGCCAAAAATGTAACATCAGTGTGTAACCTCAGATATTAGAATTTAATATTTTAGGTTATCTTTCGGGGGATACTCCTCCGAGGTTATTAGTTTGTTATAATCACTGTTATGGGGCGGTCCGCCCTTTCGATTTTTGGTCCCAGTGTGTGTATAGGGTTTATCCACACGCCCCTTTAGGAAATCCGTCTCCCTTTAATAAACCCGCAGCGGATAATAAAGCGGCTCCTCTGCCCAACAAGAGGAGGAAAGGTGGGGGTTTTAGTGGGTACGGCCTACAACGGGTCCATTCCCACACTACCTCACAACATCAAGGTGTCCATAAAGGATTTCCCCCACCTACCCAAAAAAAAAAAAAAAATTCGGTCCCATTGTGTGTGTGTCGGGTTTATCCCTTCGGCCGCTGTTGAAGTTGATTGACTTCCCTCTTTCGTTTTAAAAGGAAAACACTTTCGGTTTCAACTTTTTCTTTACACTTTTATTTTCAAAACAATCTGGGAATTTCCATCCCTTGTTTATTAAACACTTTTACTTTTAAAAGCAAGAAGGCCCACTGTACCAACGCTAGGGCCGCGACCTTCTTACTTGGTTATTACACTATAACTATCAAATCACGCATCCGCAACCACTCTTTATATACCAACTTATCGGGAAATTAATGCAAATGCTGCATTCTCCTCTATCCGAATGGATAACCTATTTTGAGGTTATTTGCCTATCACAGGTTATTTGCATTTTCCAATAAATGCTTCCCGTTTAATTTGCCCTGCTTAAAATGCAGCGGTAGTGAATTGACCAATTACTTAATTGCTTTCATATGGCGAACCAATTATAGTGCATTGCCCGTGTGTGCAAATCGTATCATCCGATTAATTGGGCTTCACTGCTGTGTCCGCTATTTCGCCGAACTCGGCGCTTTACCGACGCTCAATTAATTCGTCGTTGGCGGCATTTGATAATACCGCTCGTGTCATATAGCTTGTATGACACTTATTTTGACATGGTAAAAAAGGAAGACGTGCAGTCGAAACATGAGCCTGCCAGGTGTTCGCTTGGTGCCTTGGTGACACAGCAGAATGATCGTAGCGAGCGACCTTGGGCTTGTTTGCAATGATAGGCGCTTTGCGTCGGCCGGTGTTATGAGTAATTATGAATGATATGATATGCTGTGGAAGAAAGCGGCAACGATTTGCTTGGGATTGGATGAGCAACGTGTGCGATATGTATTTAAATTGCTCGTGAGTAAAAACGCGGGTATTGCATTCTATGCTGAATGATTATGGGATGTGAGGATTAATTGTTTGAGAGGGGGTGTGTAGCGCGGTTTAACAAATCCAACAAAGCCTACTATGGTCTGTGGGTGGTTTCTATTTGGCATCAACGAGGATGCGGGTTCAACAAAAACCCCACCTACTGAAAAGTCAAAACACTAATTTCACCAGAGATTGTAGGGGTGAAACACGTCATTAAGTTCTTTTATTGGTGATACGCCACTATCGACACATTAGATAATCCTTCAAGATGCGCGCAGTCGTCCCACTGCTAGCAGCAGCTTTTCGCCGAGAAGAAACAAAGAATAAAACACTTGGAGTTGGTGGTGCTCACTGCTTTTTATTGTTAATATTTTCCTTTCAGTTTTACACTTAAAATGTTATTTGCGAATAAAGACACTTTATATTGTTAATTGAGTATAAAGTCACTTTGTAAGTTAATTTGCGAATAAAGGCACTCTATATTGTTGATTGATAGTTCAATTCGCCGTACGATGAACAGAGCAAGAAAGGAAAAGGGAGGATTTTACTAGCACTGAGGATCGATCGTACACGAGCAGAGACTTTATCGGAACGGTATCCGCACGCCACGGGGGATTAATTTTGACTCCGAGCACAAGTGCTCGCGACAAGGGATGCAATCTGACTCAACGATGCAATTCACATCCATCAGATTCGATGGCCGCGAATTGCATCGATAGGGGAGGATTCTATATGTGTCCGTATAGGACAAGTACGTTGCCTTTCGATGAAAACGTTGATCGGCGGACACCTGATTAAACAGACGTACGATGATCGGGTGCTGCGGCGATATACACATGCATCCGGTGCACAAGGAGGCAAATTATTTTGTTGACATAAGTCAGCAGAAACCTCCTCGACGGCGGCAAAGGGTCAGGCTGGATGGCTATATGTTTGATTACTATGCGGGTAAGTAAAACGCACACAGTGAGATACTGTATGTTTACTTTAGGTTTTCAGGCAGGCCATCATGGGCATGGAATGGGTAAGGTTACCTAAACAATGATCATATCCATGCCCAAATTCATGATCGGTTGATAGCCGATAACAGGAAATTATCGCAACTGTCGCGGACCTAAGGGTATAGGGGCGATACACAATTGCATACTATGGAAAGAATATCGGCTACAGCTATGTCAACAATACGATGGCCAGCGTTTGTTTATTGTAATTGAAGACAGGCTGAGCCGATAGGAGGTGAACTGGTTCATGGAATATGAACCAGGGAAATTCAGAATGTGTGGATGCCGTCGGGTAGATTTTCTTTCAGGTATGATGCTGCCGGGGAGTTTACGCTGCGCCTCATTGCAGGTAAGTAATATGGGTTTGCATGCAAAGAGGAAAGTGGTTAATTTAAGAGGATGGGCGGTTCTTTGGGAATGTATTAAAGAACCGCCACAGGTCTATCAAGGCTCTTTAAATCCCGAAATTTATCCAGAACATCCAAGCTAATACTGTACAAGACCATGGTCTTATTAGTACTCATGAATGGAACCGAGACCTGGGTGCTCAATAAAAGGCACTCTGAACTCTTAGTCGCGTTCTAGAGGAAGGTCTTAAGGAGAATTGTTGGCCCCGTATGTGAGGGGGGACGATTCCGGAGACGCTACAACCATGAGTTGTACGCGAGCTACCTTGAAGCTAATGTTGTAAAAAAAATCAAGCCCTGTAGACTCCGGTGAGCGGGACACCTAACTCGAATAAGCGAAGAGGAGTCTGCCCGGAAAATCCTTTGTGGCAAGATGTATGGAAGGAAACAGCGCGGCAAACTTTGTCTGTGATGGAGGGATGGCGTAGACCAGGATGCCAAGAGCCTGGGAGTGCCAAACTGGATGACATCGGTTCGAAATCGGGACCGGTGGAGAGATTTATTAAATAAGGCCAAGCCCGGATCCCGGTTGTGGTGCCGATGATGATGATGATTGAAATAAATGTGGATTTAAAACCAAAAAATCAAGGTTGATCGAAATAAGAGTAGACGACCATTTGAAGCGCACCACAGCCGAAGGGAGATAAAAAGCAGTAAGAAGATACGTAGACATAGGAACCATTGAATATTAGATAACCTGCATTCAGGAAGATCAAAAAGTACTAATACAATAAGACAATTGAGGACTTAAAGAAAAGGGCAAGCCACGATCCAGCCATCGGTTTGTGCTTTTCCTGGATACAATGCCCGATACAATGTTCTAATAAGAATTATTAAGCATTAAGAATGAATAAAATATGGAAGGGAAGTGCCAGTCTGGTGCCGCTGAGACTTTAGAATATGGTGACGCCGCCACAAAAACGACACAGATAAAACAGCTCTGAACTTAATAAAGAAGGCAACAAGACGACTACCAAATGGAAGGTTTGAACTTGTGTTGCTGTAAAAGAGTGTTAATAAAAACTCAATTACCAGTTTGAATTCATTATTCCGATTTTCGTTAGTGTGATCGAACTCCCTTAATTTCCACGACTCTTCCGTTACCGGCTTATAGGACGCTCAGAGCCTGGGAGTGCCAAATTAGATGACATCGGCTCGAAATCGGGACCGGTGGAGAGATTTGTTAAATAAGGCCAAGACCTGACCACCGGTTGTGGTGTCGATGATGATGATGATGATGATGATGAATTTGTAATGGTTTTTTTTTTTTTTTTTTTTGAAACTTGCACAAGTATTTTTTTTTATTTGAAAGGCCGGCAGTGTTAGTTTTGTACCAGTGTATATAATTTCATCAGCATTCAAATAACTAAAATAGAAGTCTGTCATCAATATAAGATTCCAATACTGGACATGTTAACTAAATCCTTATAAAATAAACGTTATTATTAAGAAAACTATACTTTTACATAGAATAAACGTGTCCTGGTGTTGTGCAGATACAGCGAATCGTGTATGTCCTTATCCAACCTAGAAATGAGAATTCGATTATGATGGCTTAATCCTACCACGGATGTTTGTTATTACCGACTGGTTCTCTAATATACCGAATGCCCTTTAGGGTTTTGTGCTCATCTTGATCACTATATCATAACTTGGTAGATGAGTATCGTAATGGAGTTTAAGTATATTTCATTCCGGAAACAACGGCATCGTATTTCACTCGCATGCTGCTTCCAGTTCTTGTTCTAACTTAATTTAGTCAACTTATAGTGGGTAACCTGTATCCTTATTCCTTCGGCGTTCACATAACTTCATGCACCTTGACAGTAAATTACAGCCGACCGCTAGGTAGTATTCAATCCAACAGGCCGTGCGCAAGCGCAAAGAATATTAATTCGTATTCGTTACCAGAAATATTCGCATTCACTGTGCGTCAGGTTTTGCTCGGTAGTTGGGTAGTGACTCCGCTGGTGGTTTTCATTAGAGTTCCTCTTCCCCAGGATCGGAGTGCCAGTGTCCAAAGGTTGGAAATCTGTACACAAAACAACAACAATAAATGAAAATAAAATACCAAAAAGGAAAACATAAACTAATGATCTCTGCGCTTGACGCTAGAGGGCATTGCATTTAAATCGTTCATTTCGATTATTTCGTATTCCAAACGGCAAATGGGCAAATGGCATACCGAACCAGCCCACCTGGCCTAGGTGTGTCGTCCCTTAGACGAGAATTTAATTTATAATTCCACTTCGTATTCTGTTAGCGCGGAAGCTGTAGCGGTTATGCAGAAACATCGCAAGGTGATTGTAGATGTTTGATTCATCGTCATTAATCGTGCCCGCTACCGCCGGCCATTCAATCTGCCGATTTATGAAGTGTGCACAAACAAAAGGCGTCAAAAACACGCTGCTTTGCTACGCTAATGGAAAGCCGAAAGTGATAAATGTTAACCGCAGATACAATGGTCAATAATTGATTAAAGTCCTGTGGCAGGAAGACAAATGGTTTCGTTATTGTCTACAGGAGAGTTTGAATATCTCGCTGTGGAATTGCTACTATTTGTCTTGCTTGCTTTCCCCGATCAAATATGAATAGAGCGACATAATATGATCGCCATTGGGGTCAATCGTGGTAACTGGCTATAAAGAGAAACCATCAGGTTCACATTGGGATTCTGATTTCTTTACGTAGAAAAGTGCATAACGGCTGGAGTGATAGTACTATTGCTTATTGAATCACTGTTCATTAACAACCATCGCGGGAACACTTCGTCATTTAGATTGGTGACCGTCTCCTTACGGTGAGATCTGAAGCTGTGGAGGATTGAAGATATTTACGACAAGACTGCTAAATTGACGGAAGAAAATAGTAATCGTTAGTGTCGATAGTGGGGTCATTCGTGTAATTAGGCAGGTTACGAAAATCAGACTTTCGTAGAAGTACGGAGTGGAGGCGATTGATTCAATTTGTTTTTAAAAAAAGATGATGATTTCAGATCCTGTTAATACGGTTGGAAGCTGTGGTGTTATCGTCATCAGTGACAGGAGGAAACTATAATCAACGCCAAACGGCACAAAAGTCCATAATGGAACAAGTTTTGTCCAACATTTCTGTCCAGTTGGCCTAAGAGTAGCTAAATATCTCCAATTTCCCACAAGAACTAGTTTTGAAGTCGCCTTCTGTATCTAGATACTATTTCGGGTGGATTTTCTCTCACGTCATACTTCCTCTCTGGAGCCGATCTCCACCTTCCCACAAGAAGCAGTTTGAAGTCGTTTTCTGTATCTAGACACTATCTCGGGTGGATTTTTTCTCACTTGATACTTGCTCTCTGGAGTCAAACTCTGTAATATCTGAACCGCTAGCTAGCATTTACTCCAAGTGGCTTAGCAACGAATGAGGCACTTTTCCGTTGAGGCCGCTGTGAATATGATTTAAATCATTGAGTCACGCCCGACGATATTTCTCATTAGAAACAACCTTAATTTATCATTTTTCATCTACAACATGTCATAAATTTGGATGCTATTTTCAATTAAGAATTTCTTTAATATTGATTTCGCATTTCTACAATTATTATTACTACTCATTGCCATCGTCTGGCGCGGGGTCGGATGTACTATCCACCTCTGGAATCAAAGCATTGAGCATACGCCAAAATCTTGGCAGCAAATTACGAGAGTGACTTCATGATTCTAAAAAGATTCTATGACTAACTAGCGCATCATCAAATGCATCTTTTCGGTGTTGACTAGTTTTAGAGATAATTCCGCATCAATTTCATCACCGCCGGCAGATTTATAAGTAATCTTTTAGTTTGATCAGATCTGCAGATGTTTTTTTTTGCTTTTCGTGTGCTTGGAAAGGATGAAAGTATAAATTGCGATTACGAGTCGCGTAACAATTTGCAGCAACTAATTGCGATGATATCAATGTGTAATCAGTGGGCTGATCCGGCTGTTCGATCATATTCCGCATCGCGAGCTGTCAAAGTTCAAGTAGAACAAATGAGTTCCAACGATTGATTTAGTGAAAGGCGATTCATCATTCTGCATAGGTCGTTTGGAATTGCATAGTTTCTACTTCGGCACACACAATCTCCAGCCATGATCGGTGTTCCTATCACCATCACGATCACCGTTGCCATCATCGCCGTCATCGTCTTCATTACTATGGCCATCGTCATGTCCCGCGTCAGCATTATTCACAACATCATCATCGTCAACATCGTTATCATGATCAGACGAACTGATCTTCGTCAACATCAATATCATGATCGTGATCAACTGTATTAGAGCAGCATGATCTCAGTGATTATGATGATCACGTGGAGAGGTGCTATCGATGGTTCCTTGGGTTAGAGCCGAGAAGAAATTGTTGATTGTGTGTTTGATGGGAGAATAAATTGTTGAGCTCGTGAAACTGGATTTATTCTCCCCTATGGACGTTTCCCAGGCACTCGTCACCGTACCTAGCTCACTGTCTTGTTAGGTGAAATCGTCTAAATCATTCAAATCAAGTAAATAAGCCGAATCGGTCGAATCACTATGATTTGCACTTAATTCGCACTTTGTGACGATCATGGCGCGCGGTTTGAGTCGCCAGGTCATCACCATGCTCAGAGTGTCGATCTTTGGTCCCTATGTCCAATTTACTTTGACACGTTGTTATACTGGCCGTTAGTCTATCATCGGGAACTGATCGTGGACTGTTGGTGTTTGCTTAGACCATTTGACGTGTGATTTATGAAAGTAAAAGTAACGTTCGAACGCATATTACAGTCTCGTTGAATGGCAGAGCAAACACCAGCAACTAACAGCTGCTGTTGGTTCTACAATGTCTCAGACAAGAAGACAACGAAACTAACCCGGTTAAGGTTATGTACACCACTTAATCCCGACACAGATCTTATTGCGCCGCATAGTGATCGCGTTGTGTTTTACTGTTTGCCATATGTTAGATGATAATTCCTTTAGATCCGGATACCGGTGGCGTGCTTAACCGGAGCCTTAGCACACACTAGGTACTAGCATGCCGCGATCGATAGATCGTTCTTGTATGCTTATTTACGATTATCGCTTACACGATTGCATTTTGTATATCATAGCGGTAATGACGGTCCAATGAAGGGCAGCGGCACGGGAAAACACGCTCTGCAAGCCGTTCTTTGATTTTCCTAAAGATGCGGACCCAATCGGTGCGCCAGCAGATCTTGTTATACATACTGCTATATGCTGCTCGCGATCTTTCGATCTTGCAACGCGATACGGACGATATTATAGATCTGCAAAACGGCTGCTGTGGCACGAAATGATCTTCACAAATCTCTTGCTTATCGTCTTGGTTGTGTGTTGCGACAAGTTAAACGAATGAGTATTGTATTCGATCGTTGCAGACTTATGCAGACCTTAGCATTTCCATCTCCGTTGGTTGGTTTACCACTTTTAAAGGTAAGAAGCTCGAAATTGACGGGCGGCTCATGGCTTATGGGTTTCGTGCTTGCAGTTCTGGAAGGAAGGTGGCATAGTGGCGCTGTACCACTATTGATCTAAGTCACGATAAACGTTTGATATGTTTTGCAGTGATTTGACAAAAAGGTCGAGGTTAAAAGTCTTATTTTGTTGTAAACATTTTGGGAAATGACAAGAGGTTACGCGAGAAAAAAACTGACAGAAAATTCGGCATTTGGATCTCGTGTTCAACTCTTCTCCTCTTTCGTTCCGGCTAAGATGGTAAAAGACAATGAAGCCACAGAACAGTAGCAACGTGGTTTCGATCGTGGTATTTTCGTTGTTGATGATAATAGATGATGATATAAGATCGGATAGGCCAGGGTTCTAAGGTAGGGGAAAGATATCAAGAAACCCGAGGAATCAGGGAGTTGCAATACTAACATTTCTATGTCTTAAAATCAATTCCAGATTCCGTCACTGGCTACAATTTTACAGGAACGATCAAATTTACCTTTTACAGTGGAAATTTCAATTCTGGTGTGTAGGGCGTTTATAATGTAATAAGGTTTCATTCACATTCAGCAACTAGAGAGCAGTACTTCCTTAACCGTTTGTATAACAGTTATGAGGTATATTCTTATACAACCGCTTGTCGGGTGGTTAAATGTAGTTGTGAGGGATATTTGGTATCATTTGCCTTATTTGGTGGAAACGTTATCTGTCAAACCTTTGATTTTGAGTGGCGATACTGCGTTATAGTAGCGTCCAAGGTCTCTATGGAATTAAATGATCTTGCTGGATGGAGTGAGGTTATTACCTTGTTTTGTGTGAGGCGTAGTATAGAACTTGGAATCTTATCTTCCTCTTTTGCATGGGGGGACCGGAGTTTAACACATCACAAACTAAAAATACAACGACCAATGTTTGTGGTTTCACTTATTTCATTTTATGGTTTCACTCAAAGGTGACATTGCAAAAACGATTTCTTGAAAAACGACTGCTCGAATTATTTGCCAAAACATAACGAATTCCGGATTGACAGAGATCTTTTAGAGGACTGTGGGGAGAGAAAGTAGATGGCTCAAGGACATGGATTCACTTTCTTCCCACAGCCTTCGTCGGCACTCCACAAACTGTCCAGAAAAAATGTTCAACTCAAATCAAAACAAGGAAATGAAACACGTTGGTTACGTTTATTAAAGTTTTGTTTTTTGTTCTCTTTTTTTAACTTTCACGATTCGGCGAGACACCTAACATTTATCAATACTGAAACCGTGGTGACACTTTGCGAATTCACTTTTGTATTTTTGTTTATGCTTTCCTTTTTTTTCTAATTTCACAGTTCGGTAAGAAACATTTCATCTGCTGCTACTAAATACTGCGAGACACCTTGCGAATTTATTTTATTCGATAATCACTGATCGCGATTCTGATTATGACATCGTTTTGCAAAAACTAGTTAAAAGTTAACAACCGAAAGTTCGACAGCGCGTCGACCGCAACACCACTTAAGAATTTTACTTTGAAATGCTCGCACTCAGGTGATCATCCCTCTGGCTAATTAAATCTAACTCGCCGATGCAATCCATATCCGTCAGATTCACCGGTGGTCGATTACATCGGTGTGGGAGGATTCTATATGTGTCCGTATAGGACAAGTACGATGCCCCCCGATGAAAACGCTGATCGGTGGACACCTGATTAAACAAACGCACGATCATCGGGGGCTGCGGCGATGTACCCATACATCGTTGATGATGTATGCCGGGGAACGAAATAGATTTTTGTTTCAAAGTAAACAAAAACGCTATTTCGCAGGTCAAATGGTGGCAAGCATAATGTACATGATGTGCCTAAGTTACAAGGGGTTCGTCATTGTATTTGCCTAAGATTCCTGGAAATACCGATGTAGGCAATATCTAATCTAGCCGTATGGCTCCGTTGCACACGGAGTAACATTTTTTTGTTGACATAAGTCAGCAGAAACCTCGTCGACGGCGGCAAAGGATCAGGTTGGATGGCTATATGTTTGAATTAATGTGCGGGTAAGTAACGAACACAGTGAGATACTGTGTGTTTAATCTAGTTTTCCGGCGGGTCATCATAGGTATGGCATGGGTAAGGTTACCTAAACAATGATCATATCCATGCCCAAATTCATAATCGGTTGATAGCCGATAACGGGGAATTGTCGCAACTGTCGCGGACCTAAGGGTATAGGCGCGATGTACAATTGTGAACTATGGAAACAATATCGGCTCCAGCTGTGTCAACAATACGTTGGCCAGCGTTTGTATATCGGTAATTGAGGACAAGCTGAGCCGATAGGAGATGAACTGGTTCATGGAGTATGAACCAGGAAAGTTCAAAATGTATGGATGCCGTCGGATAGGTTTTCCTTTCAGGCACGATGCTGCAGGGGAGCTTACGCTGCCCCTAAATGCAGGTAAGTACCATGGCTTTGTATGGTAAGAGGAACTGGTTAATTTAAAGAGGATGGGCGGTTCTTTGGGAATGTATTAAAGAACCACCACAGGACCGCTTTTGTTCGCCATCGATATGAGGCTACCACCTAACATTGTTATTTATTTTTGCTATTTGTCTAACGCAAGATCTTTTCTTTTCGATATCTTTTGTTAACTAGCTACCACAGTGTATGATCTTTTGGTTAGATTGAACTTTGGATTGTCAATTGCCATAAACTATAGCATACATGCCAGTAAAGTTCATAGGTTAGTATTCCCTTAGGTTTTTCGAGTAATTCTATTTGAATGGAGAACTCTGCTCAAGTTATTTTCTATATATATTTCAATGATAATGATATCATATGTTTGTTGGTGGTATCATGTTACGTTTAAGACATTTTTCCTGAAACCCGATTTAATTAATGATTGTCGCCACACAATTTTCGTTCAGTTGAACGAATATGTTTGGGATCTATGGTATAGTGCCACCATCGAGCTTTTGTTGGGTGTATTGATTCATTTCAAAGGAGTTCACATTAAGTGATTCGAAACATGATAGGGCTCGACCTCAGTATATAAATGTGTTGTAGAGGGTGGTTATAGTGTGTAATTTACTAATTAACTAAGTCCCATAAGCCGGTAACGGAGGAGTCGTGGAAATTAAGGGAGTTCGATCACACTAACGAAAATCGGAATAATGAATTCAAAATGGTGATTGAGCTTTTATTAACACTCTTTTACAGCAACCCAAGTTCAAACCTTCCATTTGGTAGTCGTCTTGTTGCCTTCTTTATTATGTTCAGAGCTGTTTTATCTGTGTCGTTTTTGTGGCGGCGTGACCATATTCTAAAGTCTCAGCGGCACCAGACTGGCACTTCTCTACCATATTTTATTCATTCTTAATGCTTAATAATTCTTATTGTATCGGGCATTGTATCCAGGAAGAGCACAAACCGATGGCTGGATCGTGGCTTGCCCTTTTCTTTAAGTCCACAATTGTCTTATTGTATTAGTACTTTTTGATCTTCCTGAATGCAGGTTATCTAATATTCAATGGTTCCTATGTCTACGTATCTTCTTAGTGCTTTTTATCTCCCTTCGGCTGTGGTGCGCTTCAAATGGTCGTCTACTCTTATTTCGATCAACCTTGATTTTTTGGTTTTAAATCCACATTTATTTCAATCATCATCATCATCGGCACCACAACCGGGATCCGGGCTTGGCCTTATTTAATAAATCTCTCCACCGGTCCCGATTTCGAACCGATGTCATCCAGTTTGGCACTCCCAGGCTCTTGGCATCCTGGTCTACGCCATCCCTCCATCACAGACAAAGTTTGCCGCGCTGTTTTCTTCCATACATTTTGCCACAAAGGATTTTCCGGGCAGACTCCTCTTCGCTTATTCGAGTTAGGTGTCCCGCTCACCGGAGTCTACAGGGCTTGATTTTTTTTTACAATATTAGCTTCAAGTTATATTGCGTACAACTCATGGTTGTAGCGTCTCCGGAATCGTCCTCCCTCCCATACGGGGCCAACAATTCTCCTTAAGACCTTCCTCTCGAACGCGGCCAAGAGTTCAGAGTGCCTTTTATTGAGCACCCAGGTCAGGGATCCATACATGACTACTGGTAAGACCATGGTCTTGTAGCTTCGATGTTCTGGATAAATTTCGGAATTTAAAGAGCCTTGATAGACCATAGTAGGCTTTGTTGGATTTGATCAGCCGTTCGCGTATTTCTTCTTCCATATTCTTATCGACTGATACTATTGACCCAAGGTGGTTAAAGGATTGCACTACTTCAAATTCGTGCTCCACTACCCTTATAGTTTGACCAACGTTAGGTCTTCTCTTCGCAGAAGTTGCCGCCATGTACTTAGTTTTCCCCTCATTAATGTGCAGTCCAAGTTGTTCTACCGCCTGCTAAATCTGGATGAGTCCTGTACATATTCGGATCTACCGATGACGTCGATGTCATCTGGGTAGGCAAGTATCTGGCTGGACTTGGTGACAATAGTCCCTCTAGCTGTGACGCCAGAGTCACGGAATGCTTTCTCCAACGCCAGGTTGTAGAGGAAGAAGACCAGACCGCCCCCTTATCGGAGTCCATCAAAGATGTTTATTGGTTTGGAGAGCAATCCCGCTATTTTTACTTGACTAGTTACGTCAATCATGGTCAACCTACAAAGTCGTATCAATTTGTTTGGAATGCCGAACTCTCTCATGACATTATATAGTTCTACCCTGACTATGCTCTCGTAGGCGGCCTTAAAGTCTATAAATACATGATATAATGGAATATTAAATTCCAGACATTTTTCGATCACCTGCCTAAGGGTGAATATCTGATTAATCGCTGATTTGTCTGGGATGAAGCCACACTGATATTGACCAATGATGACTTTAGCGTATAGGGATATCCGATCTTGTAGGATCTAGATCTTATAAGCGGTACTCAGCAATGATATCCGATCTTGTAGGATCTAGATCTTATAAGCGGTACTCAGCAATGTTATACCCATATAGTTGCTGCACAGTGTGATATCTTCCTTCTTAGTTTGGGGGCAAATTATACCACGACGCCAATCATCTGCCATCTCCTCTTGCTCCCATACGTGCAACACGATCTCATGAATTGCGTAATGTAACGCTGTCCCTCCTTGTTTGATCAGCTCAGCTGGTATGCCATCAGCTCCGGGGGCTTTATTTGATTTGAGCTGTCTTATGGCTTTTAATGTTTCCTCAATGTTTGGTGGCGGCGGCATTTGGTCTTGATCTTGCATTGGTGGAGCTGCGGGGTAGGAGGTTGTGACGGCAGCATGGGCGAGAGTTCTACCTCGTCCCCACCAATCACTAAAGGTTTCTCCGAATATGAAAGGAAGGCGTATGATATTCAAGATCGGATTAGCTGCTTATAGCAGAGAAGCTTAACTTTGGTGTCAACCTTTTTGTTCCACTTCAAAATGTTGTGCAGTTGCTTAGATCGAGCGTGGCCCCTTTGAAGAATGTGGGTCACATGTTTGATATAATTAATTTTTGGGGTATAGATAACCCTGAGATATTTCATCCTGTCTAATGTGGTCTAATCGTAGTACCTGCTATTTGTATTCGAATATTCTGTGAATATTGAGAAGAAGGTTGGGAGTGTTTCCTACTCAGAATGATTGCTACTGCTTTGGATGGGTTAAGTCGGATTTTCCATCGACTGTAATACTGATACAGTTCGTCTAGGTTACGGTTGAGTCCGTTTGTTGCGAGTTTAGGGCTTTTGGATGACGTGTATACTAGGACGTCGTCCGCATAGCATGTCTGGTTTACTCTCCGTCCACAGGGCGACTAATATCTGAGGTGTAGATATTAAATAAGGTGGGGCATAGAATGGAGCCCTGTGGTACGCCTGCAGCGGCGTTGAAAGGTCGGGAAAGCTTTCCATTCACTCGAACTTGGAAGGTTCTGTTTACAACGAACTAGTAGATGATACTATACAGCGTTCTACTGGGGCCAGTATCCAATTATTTAAAAACGAGACCTTCGACCTACGTCGTGTCAAAAGCCATTTCAATGTCCAGGCTCACCGCAATGGTAGGTTCCTTATTAAAGAGGCGCACACAGACGGGGTTTTGAAATACATTGAGAGCTATAGTGATGTTGTGCGTTCTTCTAAATCCAAACTGGAAATCAGGTATTAGGTGCATGGCACTGACAAAGTTATTTAGTTTCTCGTATATGAATTTTTCATATATTTTGCTGATGCAAGTGAGGAGCGAAATAGGACGAAAGCTTGAGGGATGATACGTTGATTTCCCAGCTTTGGCTATTGGGCAGAAAACAGCATGTTTCCAGGCTTGGGGAAAGTACCCCATGTTGTAGGCATGGTTGAAAAGAATGGAGAGCTTTATAAAGAATAAGGCAGAAAGCCTTCGCAATGAGTGGTACGACATGTTGTCGATAGCGGGTGACTTCTTGGGGTTTCGAGATTTAACTAGATTATATAGGGTATTTAGCGTGACGAAACCGTGACCAATATCACGTGTGTCATCGAAGTATGCACTGCTAGATGGGTTAAGGACAACAACTGGCTCGTTAAAGTTGTCTAGTTTATTTTGGACCTCTGAATTAATGAATGCATTAGTATCTGGGTCCCCATCCTGGAGAGTAATCCTGTGATTATTTTCAAAGGACTCTCCGATAATATTTGGTTTATTGGTGTCATTATTAACAACAACACCGTTGTGTATGATTGGACTAGTGATACGACAAGTGCCACATATCTTTTTAACATTTTTATAAACGTTCTGAATACCCTTCAATGTGTCTTCCAATTGTCGGGTACGATTGTTTTGGATTCTTTGTTTTATCAATGTACCAATATTGTGAATGATGGATCGCAATAATGGTTCCCCTTGGGTAAGCCGGTGACGATATCTCATTCTGCAGAGCTTTTTACGCTCCCGGATGAGACGAAGAGTGAAGTTGTCAATGGGAATCTGATAAGTCTTTTCAAGTTTGTACTTCGGGACATGAGTCTCCGAGGTTTCAACTAGAATCTCGTGAAGTCGTTTTGCAGCGTTGTTTATCTCAACCGTCGTTAGGTTCCTGTCAGTGGGAAGAGAGAATTGGTGGAGTTTATGGTTCAATGTAATACTGAAGTTGTCCCAATTTGTCCGCCCATAATCGGGTATGTATATGATATGAGCCCGGGATGCTCGATAGCCGCGAATGAATGTGGTCACAGCGTTGTGTTCAGATTCACCCGCAGATACTTGGGGAGGAGTGATTTGGGGAAGTAAGTCTTTGGACACAATGAAGATGCCCAGGATTGAGTTGCCTCGGGTACCAACCGTAGGTGCGCCTATATCGAAGTTGAGGGCATGACAGTTTTCGGTGCACCATTGGTACAATTTTGTGCCATTTGGGCAAGAGACCGAGTTGTGCCAGTGGGGATGTCTGGAGTTAAAATCGCCGCCTATGATGAAGGGTGTATGCCCCGAGGACGTTATTAATTGGGCGATATTCTCGGGATTAATGGGGCCATTATTGGTTTCATGCGAGTGGTATACGGAGTATATGTTCACTCTACCATTATTAGCTAGGTGCAGTTCAACCGTGGAGACCTCTATGGACTTAAAATGTGGGAGGTCACTAGCTTCATGGCGAAGTTCGCTATTAACTACAATACAGGTGCCACCTCCGTTGATGGTGGGACCGCCAGTGAGGGTTCGATCTGTGACATGGATGGAACCTAGTTTCGGTTACAAGAACCGAACTACTTCGGTTTGACTGGATATATCGAAAGCATTCGACAGAGCTTTGCATCCCACCCTTTTGTCAGAATTGCGTACTGATGCAGCTGACGGGCCTTTTATTCAATAAAGAGGAGCCGATCCTTTTAAAAGTGTAATCCAGTTAGTACCTCATGGCGTCAAACTTGAATATTGTGAGACCAATGCTGGTTTTCTTCAGGGTCGGATCTTATCGCCGCCTCTATTTTATGAATGATATTTTTTCATCACTCAGAATTCAATTCACCCTTTTGTTGATGACAGCATAATTCCTGGAGAACATAAATAATATATTAAAATGCGACAATTTTGTATCCCCCTATAGCAGCTCCATTTCTTGTGCTACGATCCTGACTGAACAATAAGCCCCCCATTTCCTTCTGGGAAATCGTGCTGAACTGTTGTGTTTCTTGTAGAGGTTTTTATTTCCAGGAAGCGTATCTCCTGGTCCTTAAAAGGACAAGGCGATCTCTTAAAATTTGACCGGTCCTGAAAATTTGTCCTACAAAAGGGGTCGTTGCCGTGCTTCCTCTGAGTTCAAGGGGAAGAGCAACGTCCTTTGATTCGGCATTCGTCCTTATGTCTTCACTTGGTCTTCCGTGGGGGCCAGGTGATACTTAGATATCCGTCGTCCATAAAAAATGAAAACACGTCTTGTTTCCTTTATGAATATGATTTTATTATATTATTCAGGATTTTCCTGGGGTACTTCTTCCAGGGACTGTGAATTTAGACTGCGGCCCGGAGATCACTTGACTATTCCTTTATAAAGGAAAAGGAATCGAAAATTGTATCCCAAAGATACACATTTTCGTGCAACAATCTCGATCTTTTGGATATTTCGAGGGAGATGTTGTATTTACATAAGATAAGAAATCAATTTCTTGAATTCTTAGGAAACTATTACGCAGATGTGTGAATGTATCTGCTTTTGAGTTTTTGTTTGTTTAACTCAATGGAATTTTTGGGATAGAGATAACCATCTCTGAATTTCTGGATTTGGGTGATGCTGTGATTGGCTCCACAGCGAATATTGGATTCGTTTATTGTGAATTTTAATTTTAATTTTGATTTTGGATTTAATTATGCCATGGAGGCAAATGTTATGTGATAAACGAATATTTTGATTCGTTTATTGCGAATTTTGGATCGTGTTTGGGTTTTTTCAGGTTTTGATAGGATTTTGGGTTTTAGGGTAATATTGCTGGGATTCTGGGTTAGGAATGGGGGAAAAAGGTGGTAGGGCTTTTTGGAGCACTACAGAACTACAAAACCTGCAATTTATTTCCGGAACTTTTGGTCACATGCCAGTAGTTTATTTGGCTTCGCTTTGTTTTCCCATCTAGAATCTTTTCATAGGAAGTTCCTTATATGTAGTATGGAACTGGAGGAATATCAGCACACTGCGATTGCCATTGTTTCAATAGTTCTCATCAGATGTCGTGCGCATCTTTGTAAATTCCATAGAACTACATTCTTATAATTTGCCTCCAAAGCCATAAAATGTTTCACAATTATTTGCTTTCTGTGAACAGTTTAAACTGAGTGCAAGCCATCACTTGGCAATAATAAATTAGTTCGTGGCATTTCACATATTTCACTTGGCTATCCGAGGGACCGCTTCTTCAAAATGACCAAAATTCGTTAATTCCAGAAATTCGTAAATGGTTTAGGCAAGTCCATTAACGACTTCAGCCGGCTTTCTATTTCTGACAAATGACCCAAACTAGCAGGCCGAACATCTCCATAACAGTGTACTGGACATCAGTACGAGATTTTTCTGCCTCCGCCAAATGAGATGCATGGCAATCGCACCATAAACTACAGATGCTTGTTACTTCGCAGTCCCAAGCTATGGCATACATCGGCTCTTATTGACCACACCAGAAAGCGGAGGGCATCTATCTGTTTCCTTGTTTCTTTACTAAGATGAACTGCTGCATAAATAGAATCCGTTGCCTAGGTTAGCCTGTGAGATCGGTTCGAAAGAAACTTGTGACCTCTTTGGATAAGTCGAGGCCATATTGCTCACATACGTGCACACGCCTTAGAGGAGTCAATGTGTCTCGGATGGCTGAAGAATGCCTGAGTACCACTTAGAAGTGTCCGTCATGCGAATGCGGATGCAGATGCACAGATGCGTCGGTCATGCGATGTGTGCCCCGTAAAAAATTAACGGACTACCATGGCACTTGTGTATATAGCCCCAAGTGAGATGGAATGCATCTACCACACCCCCAATCCCCGGTGCATGGGGAATTATCTACCAGACTACCATAATTGGTAGTCAGCCTAGTGGCGCAAGAGTTTCGCGCTTACCGCCTCACTCGCCGTAGAGATAATCATCGGTAGGGGATAAATAATGTTAATAAATTAAAGCCCAAACGTTCCGAGCGCAATGGCTTCCCTGTAGAATATTTGTTTTGGCCATTAACTCCTTTACTCGTGACACTAGCATCCTCCAGGCGCAGCCATCCTCAGATACAACGGCATATCTGGAGATTGGATGCCCGTTGTCTCCGTTCATAGCTCCCAGCATCATGTTGCCAATCACTCCGCTGTGGCATGTTGCTGTGTAAACAAATACTTGAATTCAGATCGAGTGTTGTCATTATTTGGGATTGCCGGGCTATTTGGCGGCAGTACGATGTGCATGTGCCTTTGCCTTTCACTTTTCGCACGATAGATGGAGTGACTGTGAAGAGAAGGACTTGGACTTGGTAGCGTGAAACGTCTACTGAAGCGCGTTCTGTTACCTTAAATATCGCACTTGCGGATCTTGAGATTGTCGCCTCATAAATTGACAGGTTACCTGCAGTTCACTGTAGATGATCGCAGCGGATGATGGTGATGATGACGACCGTGGTATAATGGTGTCTTGGAGTGCTTCCAGTTCTCAAACATTCCTGAAATGGAAACCTATGAATTCCATTCGGTCGCTTGTGTAGGCTGTAAGCAATTGTGGGAGCGTAGAGGTGTTGAAACTTTATTGCTGCCTGTCGACTGCCATTCACTTTTACTTATGCTCGAAGTAGTTATTGTAAAAAAGTCTTTAGTTAAATGTTGAGTTTGGTCCAAGGCTTTGAGACGCCGCGTAATCAAACTGACTTAATATTTATGGTATTACAGCTGCAACAGCGTGGGCTAGTGGCACACATACTCCAGAAGTCAGTTATAGCTTATTAAATATTACGATGTTTTGTGTATTTCAACGCGTTTGGCAAATTTTGTATTGTATTCCGTTAAGAACTTGCAAATTAAAACAGTCAAGCGCATGGGGGTATTTTTGTTACATTTTAAATTAAAAACGCGATTACGTTAGACTAGCGGTCGGGGAACTTTTTTAACCATTACCCCAAAATATGTTTGCGTAAGTCGTTATTGCCCCCCCCCCCGGCCCATTCTGAAAAGAAAACAGTCAATGTAAATTTTAAATAAACATTATTTATTGAATTAATTCACATTTACATATTTATAAAAAAGGTTACATGAAAATAGTAAGTATGTAATATACAAACAAAATAAAATTCAATTTAAGAATGAACAAACAAAAATTAATTGAAAACTTTCCCCCTTCAGGTTTTGGAAAAATGATGTTGCTTCATGTGTATTGTAAAGTTAAAATCGTCTGTTATTATATAAGTTTAAAACGGAGGAAGTTAGAGTCGCCAATACAGACTAATTTTGTTTTTATTTTTGTTTTTAATGTAATTTAATTTTCTCACATTATATTAAAAAACGACGTTTCGATCATTGTATTTGATCGTCATCAGGTCTAAAAAAGTTAAAAATGATGTTAAAACTTAATATTTAACCATAAGACACACATTAATTAATTTAAACCAAGCTTACCAACAAAATGGAAACATGTTTGATATAATTACTTCAAACTACTTTTTGATGTAAGAGCAATTTGAATACAGTCTTCGGCGTTTAATCGATTTCTGTTTTTCGTTATTATGTTCATTAGAGTGGAAAAGCCTTGTTCACAAAGGTAGGTTGTTGCAAATGGCAGCAATTTTTTTACCGCCTCCTCATGTGCAATTTTGAAAGCCTTTGCAGCCTTTGACAACCAAAAAGACGACAGATTTGCTTTGGTCTCAAATTTAATACGTGCTTCATTATTGGATCGAAGTTCAAGAATTGCCTCTGCCAAACCTGGAGGTGCTTCTAGTATGTTAGTAATTTCACATTTAAAGGGATCTCCAACCCAATTCACAGTATGTACATCAAGATCTGGAAAGTAGTCAGAGAACCGCTCTCTGAGTTTGGTAAGATGTTTTATAACTGTATCCTTGATGTCATCAAAAGTAATATTTTCACAATCTTCCAAAAACAAAGCTAACTTTGAAAAATAAGCTACCTTGCTCTGTTCTGGTTTATATCTCCAATATTGAAGCTTTAATCCAAACGCTGATATTATTTCTCTGGCTGAAATGATATTAATATTTTTTCCTTGCAATTCTTTGTTCAATATATTTATATTCTCAAAAATGTCAGCTAAATATGCGAGATGTGCAACCCACGAGTGGTTTTTAAACTTATCTGCGAGAATATTCTTTCGATCAAACATAAAAGTTTCAAGTTCGCTTTTGAGAGCCCATACTCGATTTAGAACATTTCCGCGAGAGAGAGCCACCTTACTTCCGTATAATAAAGTAGGTCCGTATATTCCGCTTCCCCGTCCTGACAAAATTCACGAAATAGCCGCGTGTTTAGTGCATGTCCTTTGATAATATTAACAATCTTGATGACATCATGCATGACGGCTTCCAGTGTAGGTTCCAAATGTTTCATAAGAAGTGGATCATACAATGAATAACATTTGGATTATTTTTTTCCACCAAAGCCGAAAAACCATTAATATGACCCAACATAGCTGGAGCTCCATCACCAGACACAGCAATACAGTTTTCCCACTTTAAATTAATGCTTTCAGTATTAAAGTATTCATTTACCTTATTATACACATCAATTCCACGAGATCTCAACTCGAGAGGAGAACAAAACAACAATTCCTCTTCAATTGCATGTATACCTTTGTAGCGAACATATACCAATAGCTGTGAATTGCTACTAACATCTGTAGTCTCATCAAGCTGAATAGCAAAATATTTAGCCTGTTTTAGTGAGGAAATAACCTGTTCCTTTACATTTTCTGCCAAAATAGAAATTCTTTCTTTTACAATCCCACACCCGTAGACAACACCTCCGACTGTTTGTTGAAAAGTTCTCCCCAGATATTCCTCTGCTTTCAGAAACTTGGCTGAAATCCACTTCTCGAGTCTACATACCTAATTACACATTTGTGTCCAACCCACGAACCTCTGGTCCTCATGGAGGTACGGGAATCCTAATACATAAAAAATTCCAATTTACTGAGATTAGATTTGCTAATATAACTAGTGTCGAATACACGCCTGTTAAACTTTTCTGCCGAAATAATAAAGTACTGGTTTTGTCCTCCATATACATTCACCCTTCTCGTGAACCTAACTTCCCTAGTGCAGACATCTCACAAATAATCCAACAGTCTCTGCCAGCACCTTTCATAATAGGAGGAGACTGGAACGCACGACATACTGCATTTAATGACATCAAATGCAACAAATACGGCTGCCAACTCCTTGATCTCCTCCGACTTCATCCATATGTCTACGCAGACTGCCCGTTGCAACCTACTCGAATTTGCAGCTCAGCCAAGTCAACAATCGATTTCTTCCTAAAGTCTACAGATAGCTGTTCATCTAATCCTCCCACAGTGTCCTTCACATTCCCTTCCGATCATGGCTCTGTCCACACCTCAGTTCAAATCCCCTCGATTGAACCACTCTACACTCTGAATCCTATTCCAAATTTCACCAAAACAAACTGGAAAAAAGTCAATAAGGATATTGCTGTTAGCTTTTCAAAATTTTCTTTACCGGAATCTTCTAACCTGCCCCCTACACAAATTGACCAAGCAGCGGCCCAAATAGAGCAAATACTGGGAAATGCTCTCTTCAGCCATACTCCCACTATCGTTCCTCATAATCACTTAGGAAAACCCCTACCCAACCTACTCACAAAATTATTACGTATAAAAAAACAACTCCGACGAAAATTGCACACTAGCTAGTCACCTTTTATTAAACAACAGATCCAGCTATTGACCTCCCTGATAAATGGACAACTAAAAGTTTTCACTAATCAGACCTACACATCCACCCTAAACAGTATCAAACCAAATCGCGATCTATTTAAAAACATAAACAGACTAACGGGTCGCAAAATCAAGCCTCGAACAGATTATCTTATTCACCCAACTAATAATAACATCGTCCAGTCGGACACTGATATAGCAAACTGTCTCGCTGAACATTTCTGCAAAGTCCATAAGCAAAACGATACCCTCCCAGTAACAAATTTCCACGATACCGTGAACGATTACATTCCACGCTCACTGGAGCCATCCCTCACACCATTTTTTACTGAATTCACCGAAACCAATAAAGCATCACACCCCATAGGAATCGACACATTCCTAAGCCTTGAAGAACTATTCGAAGTCATTACTTTACGTAACAATAAAAAATCGACTGGCCTAGATGGAATCCCTAACCTCCTATTCAAAAGACTCCACCCAGGCAACTTGCTCCCGATTCTCGTTCTTCTCAACCACATAATAAACGCTTCACATTTCCCTAAAAGTTGGAAAACAGCGGTGATCGTCCCTATTAGCAAATCTGGGCCCTCCAAGTACCCGGATAACTTCCGTCCGATATCGCAGCTAAACTCGCTGGGCAAGATTCTTGAATGTAAAATCTACAAAAATCTTCTCTCATTTGCCAGGGATAACTCCCTCATTCCGAACTCTCAATTTGGCTTCCGCTCACAACACTCCACTTGTCATGCTCTCTTAAAACTGACACATGATGTGACGACCCACCTCCAAAACCAATCCCCAACGGTATGTGTCTCCCTAGACATAGCTAAAGCATTCGACTGCGTCTGGATCGCAGGACTGTTATACAAACTTCATTCAATGTATGGATTAAACATCCACTCCACAAAACTTCTGGCTTCTTACCTCTCTGATAGAAAGTTCATGGTGAAAATAAACTCAACTCTCTCGACAACTTATAGCATAACCGCAGGAGTTCCTCAAGGATCCATCCTCGGCCCACTACTATACCTTCTTTATACATCAGACGCACCGCAGCCACTGTTACGCAATACAACAATGCTCAACTATGCCGACGACACCTTAATTTATTCAAGCAACAAGCTTGTCAAGGAGGCAAGAAACTGTATTAACAGATATCTCCCAATCCTGTCAGCCTACTTTACCAAGTGGAGAATTCAACTAAATCCAAGCAAAACTCAGCTCATTGTTTTTAAAGGCAGAAACGCGAGTTGTACAAACAACACTATTCGCTGCCATAATAAAATCAGAATTAAAATAAATAACAATATAATTAAAACCTCCAAAACCTTAAAGTATCTAGGTATAACCTTTACCAACAATCTGTCATTCTCCGCCCACATTAAAAATACGATTCGTAAAGCCACAACCCAACTGAACCTCTGCAGAAAAGTCATGTACAAACCGAATGGTCTCTCTCCCAAAGTCAAATCACTTATCTACAAACAAATAATCAGACCCACTCTCACATATGCATGCCCGATATGGTACCATATCATCATCATCATCATCATCGGCACTACAACCTAGAACCGGTCTTGGCCTTATTTAGCAAGTCCTGAGGCTTGTTAAATTTTCCATAATGATTTGTTTTTTTCCGGGCAAGGTAATTAGTCTTGCGCCAGATGCTCCCCGACGAGGAATCGAACCCCGGTCTCCCGCGTGACAGGCGGGTATACTAACCAGTATACTATTGAGGAGCTATGGTACCATATCACATCCGCCCAAATGGAGAAGCTACGCATTTTCGAAAGGAAATGCTTCAGACTTATCGCTGGCCTCAACCGACATCCCAACTCCCACAAATATTACAACAGTAGTTCGCTCTACTATGCCGCTAATATTGAACGTATAGGTCGACGCTTCCTCGAGCTGTCCATCAAATTTATCGAAAATCTTCCCAATAATCCCATTCCGATAATAAATGCGTTCACATCGACTCCTTCAGATAACCGAACTGCCTACCCGAACTGTCTCCACACCAGAACCCTCTTCACCTCTGGCAGGTTGGTCAACGACTCCAATGAGATTGTATACCACAATACTGAACTCTCACCTCACCAGTTTAAATATTGTAATATACAACACTTCTCTAATATCTTGCGTTTCAACGACCAATCGGAAAGTGTTCCCCCAACCCATATCCCCGACTGATAGTACCCACCCTAACCCAAATCCTACCCATCGACCACTATACCTCCCGCCCCACCCTACTCTAACTTATTGTAATAATAATAGATTTAATAATTAGATAAGCTAGGCTAAGCTAAGTTAAGTTAAGTTAAGCAAATTAGTTATAGGTTAAGTAAATAATTATATCCTGGTTTTCTGACCTTTTCCAGGAAGCCCCACCTACTCCTATCTTGTCCACCCATGAAATATGTAACTTTATAATAATGTTTGAAAAATGTACTAGCAAGTATGTGTAAACGATTAAAGCTAAGCTAATTATAAGTTATCTGTATTACTTATTGTAACAAATCATTTATGGTCAATAAATACAGAAATGTAAAAAAAAAAAAAAAAAATTCGTTTACAATTCTTGCGGACAAGGGCACTGAATTCAGTTTATTCGCCTCTTTCTGACCACACATGATCTCTGTCATTTTCACAGCTGCTGGTTTATTCAAATCTTCACCAATAGTGTATGGTTTCTTGATGCTGATCGCTGATCAAAAGTACCTAACAAGTTGCTGTCCAATCTTTGTCTTTTAACAGACATTTCTAAATTTACAAAGTATTCTCGCAGTTTGGAAGACAGATGTGGATGCAAATTATCCAAATGTTTCTTCAATTGACTTTTTTGAAAGATTCTGAAGTCAGTATTTTCAAACATTCAACACACCGTGGTTTCATCGTACCTTTGTCTTCTATTTGTGTAAAACCATAATTAAGGAATTCTACCTGGTATGTTCTTTTCCTATTTGCTGCCATCTGAAGGGTGACAAAACAGTGGTAAAAAAATTTACATTGAATTAAATTTTCAAATCGCGCTTACCTTGATAGTGGAAATTGATGATGAAATGATGTGTCTCGTAAGTAAATTGCACGCAATCAAACGACGCGTCGGAAACCCGTGCATAACTGACCGTTGAGCGCCAAGTTTAAACATTACAACATACGCAGCGCCTCTAGTGGTCGATGCAAGAAACAACGTAACGCAAGCACGATGCACACACACAACACGTCTCTCACGCGTCTCTTGCTTATCACGCGCACACCAAACGAAAAACTCGTCTTCAACCAGAATTAGCGGCCCGGCCCGTATATCGCGCTGAATTGTTTAAGTTTGTTAACATACTACAATGTTTATGAAATAGCAAGAGAAAAATTAAAAAATTTCCCTATTACCCAAAAAAAATTCATTTTTACCAGATTTGGGGTAATTTACCTCGGTTCCCCGACCGCTGCGTTAGACCAATTACTGGCGGTTACAGCAACCTACAGTCGACGGTGGCTTGGCTTGCTACTGTACTCATTACAAGGCGTTTATCACTTTCTTCATAGTCCATGGAGAATCAGGACAATTGTATTTTGTACAATTTTTGGGGCCTACCTCTTTTTCTATTTTAACCCTACAAGAACAAGACGCATGTGTTTCAATATGTCAATATTACCGGATTTGTAAAAAGAATACTTCTTGGGTTAAATAGTGTGTTACTTACTCTGTGTAATTTTGTTGGGTGGACTGTTTTTGTACTCCAAGGATCTAGTTGCTGGCGGCGAACGCAGTTGGTCAATTCACAGTAACTAGGAAACCTTGGAATTAATTGATGCACTTGGAGTCTCTTTTCATCGTCACAATTCAGACTTTTTCTCAGTTCAAATACCTAGTGGCAGCTTAACCAAGAACACATTCTAAATCACATCCTTGTCACCTCTAGTTGGCACTGCAACACAGTGAATGCTCTTATTGTGGGTTGAGTTTGGGAAGGCTTCTATAATGGATTTATGCATATTCCTTTCGACTGACAAAAAAAAAAACAACATCAAAGGCATTGTCGCAGCCTGGCTTGACTCAACATCGTTATTCCTAAATAATTGAATTCATATTTGTATTCTAAATTCGTTATAATTTGTTTTGTTATTAATTGTTATAATTGTTAACCAGTAATCCGTTATAGTTTTGTAATTACCTGCATGTTTGGCAGCACTGTTTGTTTTTCTTACTGCTAACTTTGTTAGTTGTTTTTAATTGTCACATTAAATAGTAAATAGTAAAAGAGTAAATTAGTGAATATTCGTTGTTCGCTGTTCGTAGTCAACGTTAGTTTTCGTTCATAGTAATTTCGTTTCGTTTCATCCATCAATTATAAAACTAGTTCCTTTTTAGAAATCTATTAATTATCGTACCACTCGCTTAATAAAAGGAATTTAGCAAAAGTTAAAGGTGTCGTTATTTCGTTTCGTTCGCATCGAATCGTGCACGGTAAACGCACCGGGCCTCAACAGGCATCTAAGATATGGCATCCAGGATATGGAAGAATAAGCAGCTTTCCCGCATACGGAACGAGTTCAGATGCAAAGATGTTCGCGCTGTCGGGAGATGAACCGCAAGTGGTGCGATCCGTCAGATTGTCTTGTGGAACGTATATACCACAAACCGAATTACGCGGAACAACATCACCAATCTCCAAGGAACAGTACCCCTTATAATATCTGTAAAATAGACAGTGGTCAGCTACGCGCTTTCGATGTGATAGCGACTGTAGTCCGACCTCAGTGCCGTGTCACTAATCAGGCGGATCGGTCGTCTCTGTATGTTCTCAAGTAGGTCGAGGGTATGCCACGGAACGGAGCTCCAAACATGAGAGCCATATTTGAGCCCAGGTCTAATTTGGGATCTATACCGGAGAAGAAGTTGGGCCGGAGTAAAATATTCATCATCATCGGCACTACAATCTGGAACCGGTCTTGGCCTTATTTAGCAAGTCCTGAGGCTTGTTAAATTTTCCATAATGATTTGTTTTTTCCGGGCAAGGTCATTAGTCTTGCGCCAGAGGCTCCCCGACGGGGAATCGAACCCCGGTCTCCCGCGTGACAGGCGGGTATACTAACCAGCATACTATTGAGGAGTAAAATATTCCTTGGCTATAAAAAGATAACTCGGCTTTCCAGAGGCGGATCCAGCCATCTTTGTTACGTGTTTATGCCCCCATACTTTCCCACAGACCGCGACGCCGAGCAATTTCAAGCTTTCCTCAGATTCGAGGACCTGACCATTCGTCATCAGCTGTCGGACCGATGATCCACTTTTCTCTCTGAATATTGTGTGTTGTGTCTTCGTTGCATTGAAGTCGACAGTGTTGCTGTTTCCCTCTGCAGGACCTTATCCAGATCCCGATTCAAGAGTCGATCTGAATATATCTCAGCTGATGCGACTGTGGCGTTTCTAACAGATACACACACAATATGCAAACAAATAGTGAATAACACCGAAAGGAAATTCGAATAAGCAAAAAGCATCAGAGCCGTATACCATAGCGATAACATAGCAATTCCACATGAGTTGAATGTGCATGGGTTTAGAAATCGAATTCGTACACGCGGCAGTGGCCTAATCTGTTGACCATTGGTTCAATTTTTAGTGATTCTAACCGTCATAGCGTCAGTTCGAATCGCACGTTCTTCATTACCGTAGCAAATGCTATACGACGTTGATGCACCAACCGGCCGATCACTCGAAAAAGAGAAAACAAGCGTACTATCATCCGCAAACTGAACGCTTTTTTACCCTTTGACTGCAACAAATCATTTATGTGAAGCAAAAACAAGGTTGGTGCCAAAATAGAACCTTGAGGCACCCTGGAATTAACAGTACACAGATCTGAACACTCACCGTCTACAACCATCGCCCTGCGATGGAATATATAAAAGAAAGTTCCGCGGGGATCAACGGGAATATGAGCCTGGCGGGAGGTGGTTTTAGTCGGTAAAACCCGGCATTCCCCTGGATCGGTCTAGAGGTATCTTTTGAAGATTTCCACCTTCCTACCGAAACAAAAAAAAAAAAAACCCGTCTACAACATCCTGGATCGATCGATTTTCGAGGAGGCTCTTCTTCATCCAGTCGCAAAGGTGCTGGGAAAGTGCGTTTGAAGGAAGATTGCTCAACAATGTCCCATGTCAGACGCGGTCAAAAGGCTCGAAGTTATTGAATCCGACCGCCCTTGATTCACCATGCTCCTCAATCGCAAATGTCCATGTTTCGATTATAAGGGTCAAAAGGTCTCCCATGGACCGCCTGCCACGGAATCCGTGTTGACGATAATTCAGAAGTCCGTTGCACTTCAAATATTTATTTAACTCGGCGTTGATGACCTTTTCCATCATCTTAGATAACACAGAGGGTAATACTATCAGCCGATAATTTCGTGGGTGACACTTTTTTCCCGTCTTTGGAATGGGCTAAGCTTGAGCGATTTTGCAGCAGCTAGGAAATGTCCTCCGTGCATAAGTTAAGCGAAAGAGTCTATCAGGAACCGACGATGGTTGTAGAGCACAATTCTTGCTGGTATTCTATCCGGGCTGGTTACCTTCTTAGAGTTCAGTCCACGTAGAATGCGTTGAATAGTACGCGGACGAAACCTCACACCCCGCATCGAAGACCGTACCGGGGTGATCACAGGTGGTTCCAAAAAACCGATATTGAGGTTTGAATGCGTGGAAAATAAATTCGCGAACAGATTAGTTCTATCATCTGAATTTGTGACTAACGTCCCGCTGCCCTTCACTAACGGAGGACACGAGGAGGAGACGAATTTACTACTGACAGCCATTAACCAGAAAGGCTGCGAACCAGTTGGGCACTCAAGGAGTTTATTTGGTCACCCTGTCGTTTTAGGCCTTATTCGAGGTATCAATCGCCTGGTTGCACGCGTTTCTGATTCTAACAAAATTCGTTCTATTAACATCGGTGGAATAAGAGGGCCATTGTTTAAAAACTCTATTTTTTGCCGCTGTAATCTGGTCGCACTGTGACCGACTCCGCGCATGCGTTAACATCGGAGTTTTCAAACCACACCTCAGACCAAGGAAAGGATGAGAAGAAATCTCGCAAATCGTCCCAGTTAGCAGGGCCACACCTCCATACAAGGCGAATCTGCTTAGGCCGGTTATATGGTACTGCTGAAATCCAAGTGGTTGCGCAACCGATACCAAACAGTGATCTGAGTTTCCTAGTGGCGTAGCAATCTCCACGGTATAAATGCTCGACTCAGATGTCAAAAACAGATCCAGAGCGTTTGCATAATCACCTCCGCATCCGGCACTCGCGTAGATTCCTTCATGAGTTGAGTGAAATTGCCGGTAATAGCGAACATTCCCGCCAACCTCCTAGCTTCCCTGGTTCTGTTGGAATGTACCAACCAACCGGAATTTTGTAAATTAACATCGTCTAGGACGATTACCTCAGAAGTCTGGTGGTTGACCTGTGTCCAGTCGACGGTACATGAAAGATGTTCGAAAAGTGTCGCCGGTCGATCGTCCCTCAGGGAGCAGTAGAGACAACAAGGAAATTAACAAAATTCTCCAGTAAGACTATTAACCACACGATGTCCATTTTATTAGGTTCTAACGCCTACATCCTTTGGCAAGCGAGGGCGGACCGCCTGGAGATGCAGACTCGATCCTTGAAATAGAATCTCGTATATAAGTCGTATCCTGAGCAACGAAGGTATGTCGAATCAGTTGACGAATCGATCTGGGTCTCAGTTAGGGCACGGATACCAGGTTTCGCTCTTTGCAGATATTGGTGGACGGTGTTTACATTCGTATTGGTGAAACCGATGTCCCTGATGTTACGAAATGCCGCAATTAGTCTAACATATTTTGCGCCTCGAGAACAAACCCTATTACGCGATAATGAATTTCTTATAGTTCGATAATTTATCAAAATATTTTCATGACGTTCCCCCTGACATGGCCCCCTCGGAGATCCGAATGGGAAACTAGCTTACCTCCGGAATTCTTTATCTCAGAAGGTACCATCATGACTTACCTCCGTGTCAGTCCGCGCCGTCAGCCATACATCCGAAACATAGACGAAAATGTCTCTTGACGATATTGCGAAATATACACCGTGTCGGGGTGGTATCTCACCTTGGGATCGTCTTACCACCCAAACCAACCGGTTTGAGTTTCATCAGCCAAGCTCCGAAAGACGGGCATGGATTTCTCCCGACCACTTCACGGAACTTATAGCTTGATGGGGTGGTACTTCACCTGACGTCAGGGCAAAAGAGGTGAGTATGAAGTCAAAGGAGGTGGAGTAAAAATCGGCACTCCATAACATTCGGCAAGGGGTTCGTTAGAACCATAAGAGTTACGGTGGACGGGCGGGTAGAAGAGACGAGGATTCCACAATGAACCTGGGTTAGTATGAAACGGGATGGCAGAGAGCAGGCTTAGGACAATTGATCGAACCGATGGCATGAATTCCGCACTCTTTAAGGGATAATATCACCTTATGATATTTGTTCAATTTTTTTTTTCTGTGTTTAAGGAAAATGGATGTTACATTTTTTCAATTAAGTTTGACGTGAAGTACTGAACCATAAAGTCAAGTTGCTCTTGTGCGGGTTGAGGTATGAGTGCCGAGTACGGCACGGGTTCACTCTTACCCACCGACAGAAATCCGAGGAACGACAAATAGTTGCGGGTAATAGCACCGGTAATGGTATGCTCGTTCGCACTTTGTGTCTTTCCTTATTTTCCTTTTCTCATTCGGAACTCACAGCCAAGGAACAGTCAACACTGAGTCAGTCTGATTCGTTTGCATCTATTTTAAAGGTCCGGTTGATTGGATCATACCTTGTAGTTATTCACCGGTACACCCCCACTAGGAGATGGCACTTCGAGCATCACAAGGTAAAAGACGAATGAAAGGCACTGAACGGTTTCCATATTAATGTTCTTTATTTCTTGAATGTTTCATACAGTACGAGATATTGCGCCATTACCGCAATTTACAATTCAGTAGCACTTAGGCACATGGGGTACAAAGAGTAGCTTAATACACAAGCCACCGCGTAGGAAGTTATCGACCTCCTCTAATTTCCGACTTTACTTGATCCACTGAGTTACGAGGCTGCGGCGACGTATTACATTGTTCATTAAGTTTTCTGTGGTCGCGACAATTTATTCTATAACTATTGCTCGCGCGTACACTACCGAGGTTGAATTCGTTCTTTTTATTCTCTTCCCGGATTTCCTGGGCGATTCGGGGTGTGCGTGCTCCGCGGCGTACCAACCTCGACTTAAACTTAAAGGCAAGAAAAAGTTCATCGCATCGTGGCAGTGGAGTGATCGCTAAATAAACTCAGTGCCACTTACTGGGAACTAGAAAAGGTTTGCTATGCTGGCATGGGGAATTTAGTTCCAGAGGATCACTGCCGTAGAGGCTGAGTTAAATTCATCTGTCGCTATGTATACGGGGAAATTGGTTTGGAAACGCATGACTTGACGGTTAGACAAAGGAATTTGGGTCTTCGTCGGTGCGATAGTTGTTTCGCGGAAACGTAACGCGTCGAGCTGGTGACTTACCAGTAAGGAGAATTGGTATTGGGTAGGAAGGGAGCCGAAATGATTTTCGGGGAAACTAAATGTTGCTTGGTTACAAGCGAGAAAATAGTTTAAGCAGGAAGTGAGCTGGAATGATTTTCGGAGGAAATTAGAACTGCTTGGTTGCAAGCGAGGAATATAATTTAAATAGGAAATTAACCGAAGTGGTTTTGGGAAAAATTATATGCGGTTGATGTAGTTGAGGGAGATTATTAATATTCCGTTGTAGGTTTGAATATGCATTTTATTACAGCTTGGGAAATGGATTCTTGGTAAGTTTGGGGATGTATACAATTGCAGATTTGGGGTCGGATGCTGTTCATTGAAGTTGTTAACGGAAAAGGACATACAATTCCCAGACAAGTCGACAACATTTGTCCTGCAATGCAATCGAAACAAATTCTAAGGAAACCCAGACTGGGAATTTGGTTACACAATTCTCGGAAGGAAATTCATTGGAAGATTCGCATTCCATTTTTTTTATATTTGAAAATAAAAAGTCACTCGGGGGCAGATCTGGGGAATACGGTGGATGGTCTATCAATTCAAACTTCAGTTCCTCAATTTTAGCCATTACAACTGCGTACGTATGCACTCGTGCATTATCCTGGAGAAAGGGCACTTTTATTTCTTCAGGACGGTTTTCTTTTATTTTCTCATTTAGCTGACCTAACACTGACGCATCATACTGTCCAGTTACCGTCTGTCCCTTTTTGGAATAGTCAACGAAGATAATGCCACGTGCATCCCAAAACACAGTAGCCATCACTTTTCCGTATGATTTCATGAAACTAATTGAAAATTGGCAGATACCTAGTGAGGAATGATGCTTACTAAAAAAAACTATTAACGATGCTACGAGGGTCATCTTTTAGATTTTCTAAGGACTTATTGACCTGCCTTCTTATCTTAAATTCCAATTTCATTTTTATTATTCTTGTCTCAAGTTTAAAACTTAATTATTTGTGGCTGCAGCGGTCCTAAGCTCACACCCCTATTACTGCATCAGCTTAGATTAATTTCATAATCCTGAAAGTTTTTTCCATTTATTTCGACATTTTTTTTAATCTTAACATCCGCAAAAATTTGCAAACATTTCTATAATCACAAACCCTAACAGCGTCTCCTGAGTATCTAGTTGCTCCCCTCTTATTAGCAATGCCTAACTAACAAATGACACCATACAGCCTTTATATTCAAATTCAAAATGTAACTGAAAGAATTCTCATCTTCAATATACCAAATAACCCAAGACCATAGAAAACTTATAACATATCAAATTATAAAGGTATTATGGCAAAACTGCACGAAAGTATTATTCATATGGTTAAATGCCATCTGTCAGAAGAATTTGAATATTTTTAATTAGTTTATAATTTACAGCAAATTGAAACAAAGTGTGCTACAAACCGCAAAATGTATTTTGTTGCCCGAAGAAAAAAAGTTACAAGACCAAGACCCAAGACATACCCAGGTCAAGACAAGACTGAATATCACACAAGATCATACATACGAAATCACCAAGGCGTCAGCATACTCATACAAAAATCATACTCAAGACAAGATTACTGAAGTCCCAAGTCATACAAGACATCATACTGATCAAGACACATCCTGATCATCAATCATCGCATACTTCCCATACTGAAGACATCGACCGACTCAAGACATACCTACCATCATCATCATCATCGGCACTACAACCGGGATCCGGTCTTGGCCTTATTTAACAAATCTCTCCACCGGTCCCGATTTCGAGCCGATGTCATCCAGTTTAGCACTCCCAGGCTCTGGGCGTCCTGGTCTACGCCATCCCTCCATCGCAGACAAGGTCTGCCGCGCTGTCTCCTTCCGTACATCCTGCCACAAAGGACTTTCCGGCCAGGCTCCTCTTCGCTCATTCGAGCTAGGACCTACCGAGCTTGATTTTTCTTACAATATGAGCTTCAAGGTAGATTGCGTACAACTCATGGTGGTAGCGTCTCCGGAATCGTCCTCCCTCACATACGGGGCCAACAATTCTCCTTAAGACCTTTCTCTCGAACGCGGCTAAGAGTTCAGAGTGCCTTTTATTGAGCACCCAGGTCAGGGATCCATACATGAGTACTGGTAAGACCATGGTCTTGTACAGTAGTAGCTTCGATGTTCTGGATAAATTTCGGGATTTAAAGAGCCTTGTTAGACCATAGTAGGCATTGTTGGATTTAATCAGCCGTTCGCATATTTCTTCTTCCATATTGTTATCGGTTGATACTATTGACCCAAGGTAGTTAAAGGATTGCACTACTTCAAATTCGTGCTCCACTACCCTGATAGTTTGACCAACATTAGGTCTTCTCTTCGCAGAAGTTGCCACCATGTAGTTGGTTTTTCCCTCATTAATGTGCAGTCCCAGTTTTTGTGCCGCCTGCTCGATCTGGGTGAAGGATTCCTGTACCGCCGATTCGGTTCTACCGATGATGTCGATGTCATCTGCGTAGGCAAGTATCTGGCTGGGCTTGGTGACAATAGTCCCTCGAGTTGTAACGCCAGAATCACGGATTGATTTCTCCAACGCCAGGTTGAAGAGGAGGCAGGCCAGACCGTCCCCTTGTCGAAGTCCATTATAGATGTTTATTGGTTTGGACAGCAATCCCGCTACTTTTACTTGACTAGTTACATTGGTCATGGTCAACCTACAAAGTCGTATCAATTTGTTTGGAATGCCGAATTCTCTCATGGCATTATATAGTTCTACCCTGGCTATGCTGTCGTAGGCGGCCTTGAAGTCTATAAACAGATGATATAGTGGAATCTTAAATTCCAGACATTTTTCCATCGCCTGCCTAAGGGTGAATATCTGATCAATTGCTGATTTGCCTGGGATGAAGCCTCACTGATATTGACCAATGATGGCTTTAGCGTATGAGGATATCCGGTCTTGTAGGATAGTGGAAGGTATCTTATGGGCTGTACTCAGCAATGTTATACCCCTATAGTTGCTGCACAGTGTGATATCTCCCTTCTTATATATGGGGCAAATTATTCCACGACGCCAATCTTCCGGCATCTCCTCTTGCTCCCATACGTGCACTACGATCTCGTGAATTGCGTGATGTAACGCTGTCCCTCCTTGTTGATCAGCTCAGCTGGTATGCCATCAGCTCCGGGGGCTTTATTTGATTTTAGCTGTATAATGGCTTTTAATGTTTCCTCAATGCTTGGTGGCGGCAGCAGTTGCTCTTGGTCTTGCATTGGTGGAGCCTCCAATTGTTCTGTGAGCTGACCATTTAGCAATTCATTAAAGTGCACTTCCCATCGCTCCAGAATGCCTTCGCAATCCGTGATCAGATTACCCTCTTTATCCTTGCAGTAAGTGCAGCGAGGTGTGTACCGCGTCATGCTGCGGATTATTTGGTAGAACTTCCGCGCCTGGTGCGGACCTCGCTCTCTACTTTTCTCTATTTCACAGACAAGATTTTTTTCCCAAGCACTTTTCTCTTGTCTGTGAAGTCTTTTTTCAGTTCTTCTGAGCTCTTTGTATTTCTCCTCCCGTACCCACGTTCTATGGGACTGCAGCATTGCCCGGTATGCAGCATTCTTACGTTCAATCGCTAGTTCGCACTCATCATCAAACCAGTCGCTTCGATCTTTACGACTACTGCCTAAGATGGAGTTGGCAGAACTAATGACAGTATTCTTAAGGCGTGTCCATTTCTCTTCTTCGCCCGGCATTCTGGCCCCAGGACTTACTCTCCCTTCGTCGAGCTCTTCGAGGGCGAGTCTTAACGCATGACCAAAGGTATTGCTGGAGTTCTCATTGCGTAAGGCAGTCGTGTTGATTCGAACCTGATCCGCGGATGCAATACGTCTCCGTAAGGCAATCCGCGCTCGGAAAACTGTACCAACAAAATAGTGATCCGAGTCGACGTTGGCACCTCGGTACGTTCGTAGCGTCATCAGGCTCGAAGAGTGGCGGCGATCTATCAGCACGTGGTCAATTTGGTTGCGAGTGGCTCCATCAGGTGATACCCAGGTGGCTTTGTGGATATCTTTACGCGGAAACCTGGTACTCGCAACGACCAAGTTTTTCGATGCTGCCAATTCGATGACTCGTAGTCCATTGTCATTAGTGTTCTCATGCAAACTATGGGAACCTGCGTAGTGCCTGAAAACCGGCTCCCGACCTATTTTCGCATTCAAATCCCCAAGAACGACTTTCACATCGTATCTTGGGCAGGCATTGAGGGCCCGTTCAACGTTCTCGTAGTATTCTTCTTTTTCGTCGTCAGGGGACTCCTCTGTAGGTCCGTGAAGTTTATGAGGCTTATGTTCTTAAATTTGCCTCGCACGCGAAGAGTACATAGCCTTTCATTTATTGCATTAAAGCCGATGATGGCAGGCTTCAGTTTTTGGTTGACTAGAAAGCCTACCCCGAGCACATGGTGTTTTGCGTGACAGCTGTAATAAATGTCATACACTTTTCTTTGAAAAACACCACTCCCCGTCCATCTTATTTCTTGTAATGCTGTTATGTCAGCCTTATATTCGGACAGGGCATCGGATAGCTGCTGTGCAGCTCGAGCTCCGCATAGTGAGCGTATGTTCCATGAAAAAATCCTTAAATCATTTAGCCATTTTCGTTTCCGTGGGCGTCGTCGTGTATCCGGTCCATATGCGAGGCTTGTTAAATTTGCCATAATAATTCATTTTTACGGCCCTGGTTATTAGCCTGGCGCCAACCTTTCTCAGGATGTCGCTGCATGCATTGTTTCACTACTTGGCGGGTGTCAAATTAGCTATCCAGAGGTGTCACGTGGTGACTGCATGTCTACTTGGATTGAACAGGGACAAGGATCGTCCTGGCCTTCGCCTGGTTGAAGGTAATCAGAGACTTTGCCCTGTATGTTCGCACCCACCCCCCCCTACCTACCATACTCATCGTTATATTATATTATATTTATAAATACAAATAAAAGACCTCCCAAAATTTAATAATAATAATAATATAAAATAACAACATAATAAATAAGTGTTTCTCCTCCTTTTGCTTTCATTCATTGGTTTTTGTTTCTTTTTCGTGTGTTGCCTTTTGTTTCTATTCCGTTTGCTGGTTTTTGTTTCCTTTTCATTTGTTGCTTTTGTTTCTTCTTCGTTTGTTGGTCTTGTTCTTTTCTCGTTTGTTGGTTTTCGCTTCTTTTTCGTTTTTGTGGGTTTTCTTTGTTGGCTTTTGTTTGTTCCCCTTTACTCTCCTTGTTTCCGCGCGCTTCTTGTCTTTGTCGCTTGTCTGTTCACATATTTTGTGACTGATACGACGTGGACACCTGCTCTTCTCGTAGTGTGGGCCATCAGCCGGAACAGGGCATGATGGCTCTCATAAAGAGACTGAAGGAGGACCTCGAGGCTCTCAGGGCTGAGAACGCGGTCCTAAAAAATAGATTGTCACAACTGGAAGCGTCCCCATTTGGTGCCAGTTCGGAAGCTACTGATTCGTAATCAGACCTCGAGCCGGAGTTAGAGATTGTCACCGACAACTCTGACGATTCAATGGACGACAGTCAGTGGCGTACCCCTACCCCAAATTCATCTAGGGCACTAAAGCGAAAAACGCCGCTCCCAACAACAAGGTGTGAGGGAGGTCCCTCCAATAAGCGCGTCGTTACCGACTGCCCGCCAACACCACCCCCATCATCATCATCAGCTGTCCCCAAAAAGTTGTCGAACCCCGCGATAACTCAAAACTATCCGACAATCGTGCCTCCGCAGGAGCCTTGCCCTCCGAGGCCAACTCCGGTGGTTAATGCAAAACCAAAGGCCACTTGTGTTCCCAACACTGTTCAGCCAGCGGGCGGGGCCCGCCCACCTGTTTATAAGAAGAAGAAGCAAACCGGGGTCTTTGCACAAGACCCCAATTTAAAAAATTTCGTCGGTGACATGAACCGACTAGGGATTTCGAACTTCAAGGCAAAGACCTTAAGCCCATCCCTAAACAAAATCATAACCTACGATAGGGAAACCTACCACAAGGTTAACGGCAACCTCAAGGGCAAGGAGGTAAATTATTACACCTTCACTCTGGCCGACGAAAAGTCGAGGACAATCCTCTTAAAACGAGTCGCTGCCTCCTGGGAAAAGGACGACATCATAACTGCTCTTCAGACAATATTTCCCAACGTCAAATTCATTGACATCAAAAAATGCTCCCTCCCCACAACGGTTTGTGAACATCAGACCACAAAAATACAGCAAGCTGAACACATGGCAGCTTCACCTTGCCCTAGGAACCGACATAGATTCCATAATACGGACAAAGTCGCTTCCAATCTTGCATCAGCAAGTTGTCTTCGAGGTATTTCATAACAGAGAAATGCCTCAATGCAGACGTTGCCAACGTTACGGGCATGTATCCCGAAACTGCAACATGAGTCGCCGTTGCGTTTGTTGGGGAAAGCCTCACGATATGGCCAAGTGCGAACTACCGCTAGCAAAATACGATCCCGCAACAAACGTGCAGGATGAAATAACACTGTCAACCTGCTGCAACTGCGGCAACAAAGGACATCCGGGTAGTTACAGGAATTGTCCTAAATATAAAGAAATCATACAAAGATCCAAGGAGACTCGAGCTAAGCAAACAGCTAAGTCAGACTTCGGAAAACAGGCCACACAAAGCCTCATCCAAAATGGATTTACATTTGCCGACATGATTAGGGGACAGCAGGCAAAGAACATAAAAACTCTCACAACTCCTCACCCCCAAAAACATATTCAAGTCCCTAAGCGACCCCCGGTAAAGGCCAACACGACGCCTCAAATTCAAGCGGCGGTGCAAAAGCCTCCGAGGGGGTGTTGACGTCCGGAGCCGTGCTTCCTCTTTTGAGGGAAGAGCGGGGAACTTTTATCCATCTCAGACATCGAATTTAAATTATATCCTATTTATATAGGGCTTTCCGTCCGTCTTCTTTATTGAATAATAGTAATTTGTTTTCTTTTTATTTATTCTCTCTATTCACTCTTTTATATTTTACTATATTTTATTCTATATTTATAATATATATTTAACTTGACTGAACTCAATTTTACTTTTTCTCAAACTTAACTTCCTCCACAGCCTCAACTTAACTCTCAACTCAAAGTCAACTAACTGATCTGACTCAACTCTCTTCCTCAACTGATAACTCAAACTGATTTTAGAAATGAATTTTTTCTCTACTTATAGAACATTGTGTTCTAAGTTACTGGAAATTATAACATGAACAAAACAAAATTTATCAAAGACTCTGTGAGTTTTAAATTGAATAAAATTTGGACGAAAATCAAAGTTACTATGTTTTGAATTAAATATAAAAAGGTGCAAGTTATTAAATGTGCTGTAACTGGCAATATTGTGAATGTTTATGAATGGTATGTATTAAGTGAGAATGTAATATATGTTAAGGGATGATCCCGAAGATATCGGCAAACTAATAAGGACCTCGGGGCATACGCCCTTCATCATAGGCGGCGATTTTAACTCCAGGCATCCCCACTGGAACAACTCTGTCTCTTGCCCAAATGGCACAAAACTGTATCAATGGTACACCGCAAGCACGTATGCCCTCAACTTCGAAATAGTCGCACCTACGGTTGGTACTCGAGGTGACTCAATTCTGGACATATTTTTTGTGTCCAAAGACTTACTTCCACAAATCACTCCTTCTCAAGTTTTAGCGGGTGTATTTGACCACAACGCTGTGACCACATTCATTCGCGGCTATCGAGCATCCCGGGCTCATATCAGATACATACCCGATTATGGGCGGACAAATTGGGACAACTTCAATATTACATTGAACGATAAACTCTACCAATTCTCTCTTCCCACTGACAGGAACCTAACGACGGTTGCGATAAACAACGCTGCAAAACGACTTCACGAGATTCTAGTTGAAACCTCGGAGACTCATGTCCCAAAGTATACACTTGAAAAGACTTATCCGATTCCCCAGGACGATTTCACTCTTCGTCTCATTCGGGAGCGTAAAAAGCTCTGCAGAATGAGATATCGTCACCGCTTCACGCAAAGGGAACCATTATTGCGATCCATCATTCACAATATTGGTACACTGATAAGACAGAGAATCCAAAACAATCGTACCCGACAATTGGAAGACAAACTGAAGGGTATTCAGATGGACCAGAACGTTTATAAAAATGTTAAAAAGATATGTGGCAATTCCCGTATCACTGGGCCAATCGTGCACAATGGTGTTGTTGTTAATAACGACACCAATAAAGCAAATATCATCGGAGAGGGCTTCGAAAACAATCACAAACTTACTCTCCAAAATGGCGACCCGGATACTAATGCGATCATTAGTTCAGAGGTCCACAGTAAGTTGGACAACTTCAACGAGCCAATTGTTGTCTTTAACCCAACTAACAGTGCATACTTCGATGACACACGTGATAATGGTCACGGTTTCATCACACCAAATACCCTACAGAGCCTGCTTAAATCTCGACACCCTAAGAAGTCACCCGGTATCGACAACATGTCATACCACTCGTTGCGAAGGCTTTCTGCCTTATTCCTTATAAAGCTCTCCATTCTTTTCAACCATGCTTACAACATGGGATACTTTCCCCAAGCTTGGAAGCATGCTGTTGTCTGTCCAATAGCAAAAGTTGGGAAACCAAGGTATCACCCCCCAATCCTATCAGCCCTATCTCGCTTCTCACTTGCATCAGAAAAATATATGAAAAATTCATATACGAGAAACTAAATAACTTTGTCAGTGCCAGGCACCTAATACCTAATTTCCAATTTGGATTTCGAAGAGCGCACAGCACCACTATGGCTCTCAACATATTCCAAAACCACGACTGCGTGCGGCTCTTTAATAAGGAATCCACCGTTGCGGTGAGCCTGGACATTGAAAAAGCATTTGACACAACTTGGATCGAAGGTCTCGCTTTTAAATTATTGAATACTGGCCTCAATAGAACGCTATGTAGTATCATCTACCAGTTCGTTCGAAACAGAACCTTCCAAGTTAGAGTGGATGGAAAGCTTTCCCGAACTTTTCACGCCGCTGCAGGCGTACCACAGGGCTCCATTCTAGGCCCCATCTTATTCAATATTTACACCTCCGATATTCCCCGCCCTCTGGACGGGAGAGTAAACCAGATATGCTACGCGGATGATGTCCTGGTGTACACGTCAACCAAAGGCCCTAATCTCGGAACAAATCGACTCAGCCGTCACTTGGACGAACTGTATCAGTATTACAGTCGATGGAAAATTCGACTTAATCCATCCAAAGCAGTTGCCATAATTCTGAGTAGTAAACAGTCCCAACCTGCTTCTCGATATTCACAGAATATTCGAATAAAAATGGGAGATACTACGATTAGACCACAGGACAGGATGAAATATCTTGGGGTCACTTATACCCCAAAAATGAATTTCATCAAACATGTGACCCACATTCTCCAAAGGGGCCTCGGTCGGTCTAAGCAACTGCACAACATCTTGAAGTGGAGGAACAAAGTTGACACCAAAGTTAAGCATCTCTGCTATAAGCAGCTAATCCGATCTTGAATATCGTACGCCTTTCCCATATGGTCCTTATGGGTTTTTGAAAGGAAACTCCTCAGAAGATGCACCAATCATTCTAGAAGGCCTGACGGTCGTCATTACACCAACTCTCACCTATACGAAGGCGCCTCCATTACCCCTATCGACGAGTACTTGCTTCAATTAGCATCATCAATTTAAGGGCGGAGCCTGCGTCTTCACGCGGTCCAATCTGGCTTGCCAGAGGATGGAGGCGTTGGAACCCAATAAAATGGACATCATATGGTTGAGGGTCGTGCTGAGGAATTCCGTTAAATTTCTTTGTTGTCTTTACCGCTCCCCGAATGACGATCGACCGACGACATTTTTTGAACATCTTTCATATACCATCGACTGGATACAGATCAACCACCCAGCTTCTGAAATTGTTGTCCGTGGTGATTTTAGTGTGCACAATTCCGGCTGGTTGTTACATTCTAACAGAACCGACGAGGCTGGGAGGCTGGCGGAGATGTTTGCTGTAAGCCACAACTTGACTCAACTCGTGGGGGAGCCAACGCGAGTGCCGGATGCCCGGGGCGATTATGCGAACACCCTGGACCTGTTTTTGACATCCGAACCGAGTATTTATACCGTAGAGGTTTCTGCGCCACTGGGAAACTCAGATCACTGCTTGGTATCTGTCGCGCAAGCACTTGCATACCAGGCAAGCAACCGGCCTAGGCAGCTTCGCCATGTATGGAGGTAGGGGGCCGCTGACTGGGACGATTTGCGAGACTTCTTCGCATCCTTTCCGTGGTCCGAGGTGTGCTTCGGAAACTACGATGTTAACGCATGCGCGGAGTCGGTATCAGAGATTATTCTTCTGGGGATGGAGATGTATATTCCACATTCCATCAAACGAAGCTGATTACAGCGGCAAAAAATAGAGCTTTTAAGCAATGGCGCTCCAATACCACCGATGCTAACAGAACGAATTTTGTCAGAATCAGAAACGCGTGCAACCAGGCGATTGATACCGCGAAGAAAGCTCACAACGACAGGGTGATCAATAAGCTTATAGCGTTTGAAATAATAGTGAAGAAGATCGTGTGATTCGAACTGACGCTATGACAGCTCGAATCACGAAAACATTTTTACCTAAGCGTTACACACCAGGCTACTGACCGTGTTTAGAATTTCATTTCCAAACTCGACTATATGCCACTGGTGTGAATTATTTTTTTGTTATTTATCGCTTGGTATACGGTTCTGATGTATTTTTCTCATTCGATTTTTCGTTCGGTGTTCTTCACTATTTCGCTTGTGAATCGTGTGTATCTGTTAGAATCGCAACAAGCTCCTTCGGATCCCAACTGGCTCGCGCTCCTTCTGGTCAATGGCAAAAGCTGCCAGCGGTAACTTTGCATCCTCTTCTTTCCCTCCGTTGGTGACAGACAGCGGGACGTTAGTCACGAATTCAAGGAATAAAGCTAATGTATTCGCAAATTTATTTTCGGCGAGTTCAAACCTCGATCCTGGCCTTTTGGACCCACCTGTGATCTCGCCGGTACAGTCTTCGATGGGGATGTGCGATTTCGCCCGCGCACTATTCAACGCATTCTATGTGAACTGGATTGTAGGAAGGCAACCGGCCCGGACGGAATACCAACAATAGTCCTTAAGAACTGTGCTCCAGAACTATCGCCGGTTCTTGGCAGACTCTTCCGCTTATCTTATGCACAGAGGACCTTTCCTGTCTGCTGGAAAATCGCTCGAGTTCAGCTAATCCCAAAGACGGGAAAAAAGTGTCTCCCACAAAATTACCGTCCGATAGCATTACTGTCTATTTTATCTAAGGTAATGGAAAAAGTCATCAATGCAGAGTTGGTTAAGTATTTGGAGTGCAACGGACCTCTGAATGATCGTCAATACGGACTCCGTGGCAGGCGGTCCACAGGAGACCTTTTGAAACTTATAACCGATATATGGATATTTGCGATTGAACGGCATGGTGAGTCAAGGGCGGTCGCATTGGAGATTTCCAAGGCTTTTGACCGCGTCTGGCACGGGGCATTGCTGAACAAACTTCGTTCATATGGACTTTCCCAGCAGCTTTGCGACTGGACGAGGAGCTTCCTCGAGAAACGATCGATCCGGGTTGTTGTGGACGGCGAGTGTTCGGATCTGTGTCCTGTTAGTTCGGGGGTGCCTCAAGGTTCTATTTTGGCTCCAACCTTGTTCCTGCTTCACATAAATGATTTGTTGGAGACAACGGATAACAAAGTGTTCAGTTTTACGGATGATAGTACGCTTGTTTCCTCCTTTTCGAGTGATCGGCCGGTTGGTGCATCTGCGTCACACCAGCTGAGATGTAGACAGGTTGATTCTTTGAATCGGGATCTGGATAAAGTCCTGCAGTGGGGAAAGGCCAATCTTGTCGACTTCAATGCAACGAAGACTCAGTATACGACATTCACAAAGAACACTGGATCATCGGTTCCACAGCTGATGATAAATGGCCGGGCCCTCAAGGCTGGGGAAAGTTTGAGATTGCTCGGCGTCACGGTCTGTGGGAATGTATCATGGCATAAACAGGCAGGTTAGCCTCAGGAATACTGAGTTATCTTTTTAGAGCCAAGCAATATTTTACTCCGGCCCAACTTCTTCTCCTATATAAATCCCAAATTAGACCCGCGCTCGAATATTCCTCTCATGCTTGGAGCTCGGCTCCTAAACATACCCTCGACCTACTTGAGAGCATACAGAGACGAGCGATCCGCCTGATCGGGAACTCGGCGCTGACGTCGGGACTACAGTCGCTATCACGTCGAAGGCGCGTAGCCGACCTCTGTCTGTTTTACAGATATTATCACGGGTGCTGTTCTTCGGAGATTTGTGGTATTGTTCCGCGCAATTCGGCTTATATGCGCTCCACAAGACAATCCGACGGATCGCACCCGTTTGTGGTTCATCTCCCGACGGCGCGAACATCAGAACTCGTTCCGCTACAGAGCGTGGAATCTGTAGAACTCCCTTCCCACGCGAGTGTTCCCGGAACGTTACAACCTGCAACAGTTCAAAAAGAACTGCAACAGTTATTTGATGGCATCTCGGGGCGCCCACTCGGCGCTATAGGTTCGCCTCTCCCGAGAGAAGTCTAAAAAAAAAAAAAACAAATACTACAAGTACCTCGAAAACATTCAGAACAGCGAGAACCTACTTGTACGGGACTCTTGCGTTCTTGACCCTTCTCTCTCTCGATCTCTTCGGATCAAACCCCCACAATTTCTCCTTCAGTACAAAACTGAAGAAAGCACCCTTCCCAACAACATTCCCCTCTATAATAGAGGATTCCTGGACCCATCCCATAGGGTCTACTATTAACAAACCACACACACGAACGCACAGTACAAGACGGCCCAAACACAAACATACACCCCAATCAAAGCGCAGATTATCAGACGTCAAAGACGTGATCTGCGTTTACTACCGCACCCAAGACCTACCGGTCTTGTACGATTTATTTCCCACCATCCCTCTATACAAGTAGTTAGAGAACACCTGGACTAACACTGTCCACACTATCCCTTTTCTTTTCAGATATCGCGAGACCGAGCCCAACATCCTCCCGGATGTGGGTAATTCTGGTTATCGCAAGATGACCAGAATTCAGAGACAAGATGAAGGACACATCTGTCCTTGTCTCGCTAAAGTCGGCCCTCTCGCCACCCATTTTTTTTTTTTTTTTTGTTGCCCAAAGGAAATATCATAGAAATGTTTTTAAATCAGCAAATTTCTCTGCCCCGTCTTGTATTTAGTCATTGAAGTTTTTAACGGAAAAGGCCATACAATTCCCAGAAAAGTCGACAATATTTGTCCTGCGATGCAATCGAAACAAATTCTAAGGAAACCCAGGATGGAAATTTGGTTAAACTAATTCTCGGAAAAAAATTCATTGAAAGATTCGCATTTCATGATTTTTGAACTTTTTTGAAATAATTGGGGACACGTAATAAATTATCATGTGGTTAATTATGTGGTATAGACTCTGATAAATTGTAACAGTGACCGAGTCAATTACAACAACACAAATCAACTTATTATTACTTTTTTTTGTTTGTAATATGCGTCCCTTGAAAACTTACAATGTTTCCAACCAACCGTGTAGTCATCCTTACATCCTTTATAGGGATATTCTGTGATCATCATCAGTTTTTCCAGCGGATTTTATTTCATGCCGTTAATCGACTCAAAACGATACTCACAAATGGTAATTCGACTTTTGGTAGTAGTTAGTTAGTGATTGGTACGTTTATTTAAACATTTTTATAGCTTGACCTCGAATCACGACCTTAACCACTTCGCAAAACGCTATAAACTAATTAGCCGTAATAATAAACACTTGTATTCCAATAAATAAAATACTTGTTGATACCTTTTTTGTTGGCTATGGGTGCTCTGAAACCCTGTGTTGAAGGTCAATCGAAAATACGTTTTTCAAAAAAAAAAAAACCAATCAAGACAGCAATGGATGAATTGAGATTTTGGGTGGTGACATTTTTTATGACTGAAGTTCGAAGTATTATCAAGTGGTCGATGAGTCGGGAATTAACCGTCATCGAAGACGGTCATTTTTAATGAAGTCCGTCGCTGTCCGTTTAGAAATAATCAAAAGGTGCAGAGCAATAAACAGTAACAGTGTGGTGTTTTTTAATAATTACAGAGCATAATGCGGGTATTTTGGAAAGCAATCCCTCATTAATTTCTTGGAAGCCACAGTGCTGCCTAAATATTAAAGGTCCATTTCTTAAGAATAAATCAGATTGGTTGAATATTTATAAAATGTAATTTATCAAAGTTTTACTATTAAAAATAAAATGTTAATAATTAAATTTTTTTTTAAATGTTAACATAACAAAAAAGACGTAGCATAATAATGTGTGGCCGGGCTGTTGTACTGGTATCACAACTAATACAATCCTTTTACATTTAAGGCGGTGAAAATATTAAAAACCTCCTTTATAAGTAAATGAATAAGCGAGGACTGACAATTCAATGCCGAGCACTAGAGAGGTTTATTAAAACATCGTTTTCCAATCGGATCCTACTTTCAGATTTCTGGTATGAGCCACAAAATCTGCAAATTATATTGTTTTCGAAAACACACGTTGGTGGTTTCACACTTGGAAATCGTTAAAATGTGGTTTAAAAATGTGTGTACAATCGGATTGCAACAGTATCCCTTAACGATCTTTAGTTTGTGCACTTCAACTATCTTCCAGGAACTGTATTTTGTGCAATTGCAATATTTGCCTAAGAACTTAAATATCAAATGAGATCACGAGTCACATTACGCAATCGAACATATTTAGATTGTCCCTTCTAAAAGTGTCTCTCACTTATGATTTATTGAAAATAAATCTTTGCAATCGCACTGCCTTTGGCTCGCAATGAAGCAGATTCCTTGCTAAGCTCCACCAGGCTCATCTGTCATCGCACTAAATGACGAAACAGTCATGACTTAGCCGTTCAAAGGAACACCCCGAAAGCCTCACATCTTCCCTTGCTATATGCATTCTGCAAGGATGTGTCAGGTGAGATTAAGCATTTTGGTAAAATGAACGAGACTCGAGGATCTATAAAAAGAATACCATCCCCGTCTGTGTCTCCATCCGTCTAAGATCGGGATCATAATATCAACAATCGACCATGTGCAAGGATATACACTCACGCATCGTGCAACTCGGCTTCAGTCGTCGTATATTTAGCAGACGACAATGTCGTGCGTTATTAATCTTTGCCCGTTCATTTGCGATATAATTGCATTCGTTGAAAGATCATGGTGTTGCCCTCTCATCGTCTGGGCCTCTGAATACCTCATCGGGCCGCATTCCACTCAGTAAATCATCAAAGGGAACTGTGCGTGCTACAGTGTCGGACAAATTCGCGAAATTTATAGCCGAAAACATTAACAAATTGCGACACATCTTTGGGGAGCACAATCTATTGCCTATCGCTAGACTATTACTGAACCCATCCCACCAGGCAACCATCTCTTTCTGCTCTTCCTTGGTATTGCTCCGCAAGGCACTACGTACCCTGACTGGCTGCTTCAGGTTGTAAACGACCTGATTTGAGGAGCAACGTAGGGACGAAGGTTCTTCAGTGACGGTGGTGCGGGCATCTTCTACATAAATTTAGCGTTTGTGTTCAATGTCACAATGAATTTATCGCATAATTAAATGCCATTAATATCCGTCGAAAAGATGCTTGTCTGCGAATTCATAGACTCACTTGGGCTGGTCTAGCTTTGGTAGCGCAAGGTGGAACAACATGTGCTGTAGGATAGGTGTTTGCATACCGTTCTGTTCGATCCGATGGCTCCCGTATATCTTGTATTTCAAGTGACGGTCGCTTCAGGTGGGCAGACCAAGTCATTGGAACTCATCCTAAATGAATACGGATCACTTCGTAGGCAGCATTCAAGAACCTTCTGAAAGTTTTGTTAGAATCCAGTTTGCTAGAAGCGTGTATCAAGTTGCTTCTGTAACTGACGAGATGTTTTCTTTTCAATTCAGACAGATAAATGAAAAAGTAGGTTTGCGTTGTTTATGTCTTCGGTCCCACCCATCTTAAAGTATAATTGGAAAATGTTCAGTGAATGTACAACAATTGTATCTGAAATGAACTGACCAACAATCACTTTAATATTCCACAACGGAATATTACCCTAAATAAAATTGAACCAACACCAGGTGTACGATCTGGCAATTCTTTTTTTCGATGACATAACCTTCTATAAAATACTTACCAATATTAAATATAATTTAAAAGTGTGCAACTGTTCAAAAACAACTTCACAAGTAATTGTATGTAATAGCCATCCAAGGTGTTGGCCCAGCGTTATAGGTTCGGTTTTCCGAATTTAAAAATTGTTAACAAATGAAGGCGTTAAATCCTTGGAATTTTTTTCTCGATTGAAGGCACAGTTTGGTGATGATGCACAGTCTCAAAATCGTGTGTATACATGGGCCAGAGAATTTAAAAGTGGGGGAGAACGTTAACTATTATTCTACTAAATCTTATGCCGCTAACTCTTATACCGCAAACTTGTATATTATATTCTCTTATATTGAAAAATCGTATACTTCAAGCTCCCATACGGCGATATTTTATACTATAACCCCATATACGAGACAATTTAATACTGTGAATCCTGTTTATACTGTATACAGTACATGGTTCTCTTACACGAGTAATTCTTACACCTTACATTCTTAATTATTATGATATTCACGCTTATTCTGTTGGGGTTCTCTTTATTACACGAGAATCAACCCACAGTTCCTACCTAATTTCGACTGCTAACAGCGCGTCACCATAACCCAACGCCCCATTCAACTTCCAAGAATACATTTCCCAATCTGCAACTGCATCCATTCCCAAATCTACAATAGCATATATTCCCAAACTTGCAAATACTCGATTTCCCAATCTGCAATAGCATATATTTCCCAATCTGTAATAGAATGCATTTTTAAAACCTACAACAGAACACACCCCAAATCCTGCAACATATTACATTTTAAATCATCTCCCTCATCTACACCAAACCGCATTTAGTTTCCCTAAAAACCATTCCGGCCCACTTCCTACTTAAACTATTTTTTTCGCTTGCAACCAAGCAGCATTTAATTTTCTCCGAAAACCATTCCGGCGCACTTCCTACTTAAACCATTTTCCTCGCTTATAACCAAGCAGCATTCAGTTTCCCCGAAAACTATTTCGGCTCCCATCCTACCTAAACCATTTGAAATAATACCAATTCTCCTTACTGGTAAGTCGCCAGCACGATGCGTTGCATTTCCAAGAAACAACCATCACAACAATCAAGACCCATGTTCCTTTGTCTAACCGACAACCCATGCCCATACTTGTTTATGCCTCCGAGACCGATTTCTCCGTAAACACAGTAACAGAGGAATTTAATTCAGCCTGTACGGCAGAAATTCCCTGAAACAAAATTCTCTATGTACGCATAGCAATCCTTCTTCATGTTCCTAGTAAGTGGGAGTGAGTTCACTTGGCCATGACTCCACTGCCACGACACCGGCGAATGGATTCTTGCCTTCATTGAGTCAATCGAAGTTCAATAACCGCTGCGGACGGTCACGCCGCGCGACCAGTCGAGAGCATAGTTTTTCCTTGCTTGCGTCTAGAGGCGATGTTCGTTATCATAAGGGACTTTGTGCGCGAGAACACCACTTTTAACATAGAGTCAGTATTGTATCAGCAAAACAGAAGGATTATTAATGTTGTGACGAAGTGACGCGCTTTGTTCGGGACTCAAGTGCCTAAAAACTAAATACAAAGTATAAGATAAATCAAATAAACGAAGACGATGTACAACTGAATGGTTTAAAAAGAAAAAGAAAAAAAAGAAATAACAAACAAAAATGAAGATATGTTTAGTACTGTTTGTAGCTGCCAATAAAAAAATACTACAGACACAAAGAAAACAGAAACTAATTTGTATATGTAAAGAGACTGATAGTAAAACAACAAATAGCAAAACACATAGTGTGAAAATTGATTAAATAACGAAAGCTTTACACAACGGAACTTCCCCCAATGGCTTTTATTTATTGCTCTTTCCTGGCGCCTGGATTTCGGAGGCCAATTGTTGTAAAGGATTCGTTGGTGGGTGATAGAACCCGTGTCGGCATCAAAACTATCCACCCTCACAATTCTCTTTATGATCTACTGTGGTACTGTTACACTACTTCAATGTTATTATGTGAGGGTACCAAGTCGTAGCGCCGGCGTACGGCACAGGGTTCTACTTCGTCCTCACAAATTACTATAGAAAAGTTCTGCCGCAAGCATACACGAACAAAAGGACTGCAAGAGTTAATCGCCCAACGAATTAACGAAACGCCGCCATGTTTATAAACAACCAACAAAACGAACACCAGAAGTAAATACATAAAACACATTTTTGTTTATTCTGTAGAGGTTCTTTATATTTAAGACTAATCGGGCTACACTTAATTAGTTTATAGTTTACATATAAAATTATACAGACGAGGAACGGATGCTCAAGAAAAGTAAATATACGACAGTGTACACTACTGGTATAACAAAATTACTTTTTAATTAATAGCCCGATCATTCTACTCGACTCAGAATATCTACGTCCCCGTGCGCGAAACGGAAACGGGAGAGATACGACGACCATGGCTGTCGGCGGATGTAAAAGGACTCATAGATAACCAACCGTACCGCCGCCGGTACGGTGGATGGCAGGCGACCCGACCGCCTTGCTGGTTGTAATACGACACCACGATATCTTGCTCGTTCAGAGCTCACTCGCTTATCGTGGTCATGGTGGTATGTGTGCCTTGACAAAGAAAGACATAAAGTGCATTCCTAGGATACGATTTCGGTAAAGCAAATAAAACCGAAATCGTCGGATGCATGTGCGTAACAGCTAAACAAAGAGACCACGATGCGATGCTGGAATGTGCTAATTAGTTTTAGCTAGGTTACTGGGAAATGGTGTTTATGGCATCGCTAGTAAGAGTACGTATTGAATACATATTTGCATTGTTTATGCTTGAATTTAAATTGATGAGTAGGGACGCGGAATGCGTATTTGCTTTGGGTTGCACATTGTGCGAGTCAGGGAATTTTATTGCTGGGAGAAAAACGTCGCCAGCCAATGTATACATAAAGAAATTTATTGTACACATGAATAAAACTGGGAATAGGCGACGCTATGATAATTATCCCTGGCTGGAATGGTTACATGATATGTGGACCGGGGTTTTTCTTTTCAGGATAATTTATGATAAGGAAAGTAAGAACTCTTACAGGGGATTTGTAAGCGAAGGAATGCTTGAAAAGGTAAGAAGTCTTTATAGGGACCTTTAGGTAGATTTGATTTATTTGATGCGTGAAGCAGTTACAGGTACTAATACTGTTGCATTAGCAAACTAAAGGGAGTTGGGTAGTAGTTATGGGGTTTTTTTTTAGGTAAGTAGACCGTAGGGTTTGGCGGAACCGCTACAATTATATATTATAGGAGGGAGATAGTCATGATCGATGCCCAAGAACAAGTCGTACCGATGACAACATCCGTGCTGTTGGAGAGCTTATTGAAAGTGATCGCCGCTTAACTGTTGGAGAAATCCCATCAGAAGTGGCTATCAGCTATGGAAGTGTTCAATTCTATGGAAATGCTCAATCCTATGCTCTCGAACGGCATGGATGCCATCTATACGACTTGTCATTGGGCGTCGATCATGGGTTTCTCCGTCATATAATATTTAATAAAATTGAAGTAGTGTAACAGTACCACAGTAGAACATAAAGAGAATAACAGTAAATATCATAACAATTAAGAGTATAAGGTGTAAACGTATAAGAATTACTCGCATAAGAGAACCATGTACAGTATACAGTATATACAGGATGCAGAGTATAAAATTGTGTCGTATACTGGTTTATAGTATATTAGATTGCAGTATGAGAGCTTGAAGTATAAGATTTTGCAGTATAAGGGATTATAATATACAAGTTCCCGGTATTCGAGTTTGCAGCATAAGAGTTAGCGGTATAAGATCTGTTACATAATTAACATACGTTAATTATCACCCCCCCCCCCCCCCCCCCCCCCCCCCCCCCCCCCCCCCTAAATCATCAAAAAGTATCGCTAATGCGTATCCCTATCCAAAGAAACACACATCACATTCCTAAAAACAACATTTTTCTACATGCAATAGTCACATTTTAAAATCACATCATCCCTTATATCACAAAATCCTATCCTAACAATGATATTTTGTGGTAAAAACTTTCCGTCGTATTCTATATACAAAAACTTTCCACTCTTCCTCCATAAACTCTCAGGTCTTCAAATTCCTATCCCAATCATAATTACAAAATGTTCTGAACGAACACCCAAAGTATCATATTACACACAAAATTACCAACACTATCCTCTAATCCAGCAATTTGCCGCTATCTTCACCGTTAACTCAACGAATTTTTCACTTGGTATTGAATTTTGCGAATACCAACGCCAAATTCAACGAATCGATGGACGATAAAGAGGGGGTAAATTGAATCGATAAATAGGCTCACGAATTGGCGAGAAAGGGAGTCGAAAAAGAAAATTGCTAACGCCGGTTAAATTTGTAGTTTCGCAGTTAAATTTGAAACGTGTGGGTGTTGTTAAATTAATAAAAATTACAATGTGCTTTGAACAATCCAAAAAGGAGTTGAACTCAAATTAATAAAAATTATACTGTTGAAATTAAATTTAAAAAAATTACACTTTGCATTGAACAATAAAAAAGGAGTCGCATTTAATTTATTAACAATTACACTGTGCATTGAACAATATGAATCTGTTCCCAAGTGCACAAGAACAGCCACGCGAGGAAAGTTGAGACCCAACAACTGGTGAAATTTCAAAAGATCAACAAGGGACAGGAAGGACGGCCCAAACATGTTAGGCGAACATTAGGTTCCATAAGAACGGACAGCAAACGATGGCACAGCCGAGTCAGAGAGGTTATGAACTTCGGGGTTGCCACAGGCCAATAAATAATGATTATCAAATTGTACTGAAGTGAATTAAAGAATTTAAAGAAATATACAACATTTAAATATTTATTGAATTAAATTTTCACTTTGGCCTCCTTTGGCGCGTATTATGATCCCAAATCTGTCGAAGAATGTCTCACAAACTCCTTAAATGCGTGGAATTTTGCTCCATTGACGAAGAAGGGTTGTCTTGAGCGAATCTACAATGCGGTATTTTTTTGTAATGACTTTGGCCTGCAATATGCACCATGACTCTTTTTTCTTACTATCTACTACTTGTCGATTCCGACTCTCGATTCAGGGTTTATCTGTATCTTTTTGTTATCTTTTCGAAACCCGGACGCATCGAAATTAGAATCTGGGAATCTGTGTCTATTTGCAAGTCATAAAACATCTGGGATGTAGAGATATGCATTATGATGTATCGATTGCCTGAATTGTGTCGGCGGATCAAATAGACATGTTTTTGTTCAGGCACTTGTTCATTTTAAGTTTAGGATTCTAGCATTTAAAAGCGTTAATTGTACATACCATACATGTGAAGATATGCATTGTGCTTTTTGGATTTGAAGGAATTGATTTCAATGTTCGAGAATTGAACGTTGGGTTCAATTTGCTTGACATTGAATTCAATGTTAATTTGGCGATATGAATGGGATTTTTGGATGGGATTTTTGGATGGGATTTTTGTAGGTGGGTAGATATGTATGTGGGAGGAAAACGGTAGGCCTTCTTGGAGCACTACACTTGTAGAAAACAGTATTTATTTTCTCGCGTGTGTAAGGCCAATTGCGTCCCCTATGAATCAGTGGAATCGTGAAGCAACACCTTCGATAGTGTGCGGAAAGACAAGAGCACACGAGTTCGACACATCATCGATTTAAAACTGCCAACGAGACAGCACGTGTCCTTCTGTCTCGTGATCCGTACCATCGGATCAATTGTGCAATCCGTTTTGGGGATCTTAAATACATATAAGATACCCAATTGCATTATCGGTTCGCGCGAGAAGTCTTACTGTGGGATTCTAAACAAACAAACGAATCTTCACACACGCGTCCGAGTGCAGTGCAAAGTTTTCTGTGCGATCCTATGCAAATAAATGGATCTCCACACACGCGCCTTAGTGCTATGGAAAGTGTGAGAATATCCACGCGAGGGATGTGCAGTGCGCAAGGCTAATAACATTGCCCGGAAAAACAAATTATTATGGAAAATTTACAAGCCTCGGGACTTGCTAAAAAAGGCCAAGACCGGATCCCGGTTGTAGTGCCGAATGATGATTGTGATGATGTGCAGTGCGGGAACACCCTCTACCCTTTCTACCCCTTGTGTCTGTTTTCCTTTTTTTCGCAGCTCTGCTTGCCTCCCTCAGGCATCGATACTTTCGATTGATTTCTAATCTTTGGAGAGTTTTTTGTGTCTGAGTGGCATAATGTTCATCATGTAAGGGATGTGACCTGGATTTCGGCACAGATCTAGTGGGGCATCTACTACAATGGCATAACACCTGTAATGGTTGCTTTCGCTTATCTATTGCTGGTCCCGACTTGCATCCTTTCTCGAGGCGGTATTGGTTTTCTGTGTAGGGCCATTTCAATGGAGCGGGAATTTCACATTGATGTGTGTAACATTCGCAGCTTGAGATCCAATTTCTCTTCTGTGTCTGCCCATGTTTCTAACCAGAAACCAACTACCTTTGAATGTAGCGAAACCCAGGTAGTTACTGATACAGATATTTCCGATTTTAGTCTACCTGGATATAACTTAGTGTCTCTCTTCTTCCCACATCGTGGTATAGCCGCATACATACGAAATGATATTCCTTATCAGCTTCTGCCACAATATGGGCTCTGTTTCAACCCAGAATTTAATTTCTCTTGGCTAAAACTTCACGTTCGTAAGCACATCATACATTACTGCTTTCTTTGCAGAAGCCCAAACTTGGAAAGAAATGCATCCTTTAACGAATTTGATGCTCTGTCTGATTCTATCGGTAGGATCTTGAGCCTATATCCGCACACTGAAATCGTCGTTGCGGGCGATTTTAATGTGCATAACTCTCAGTGGCTTCGTCACTCCAGACACATAACACCTGAAGGTCAATATGTCCAGCTTTTGCTGATTCAAATAATTTAACTCAACTTGTCAATGAGCCAACACGGGTACCAGATATATATGACCACTTCGCCAACACACTGGACCTGTTTCTCACCTCCCATCCGAACAAATACACAATTGAAGTTTCTTCGTCCTTGGGCACTTCAGACCACTGTGTCGTGTCAGCTAAATTTCCTCTAACAACAGTAACGTTAATGAGAAAGCTCCCAAAGAACAATATGGTTCTACGAGAAAGCCAACTGGGAAGGTCTGAACGACTTTTTTGGGAGATTAAATTGGTCGTTATTTTTCCTAAATAACGATGTTGACTCTATAGCGGACACATTGACAGACACGATTCTACTTGGCATGCGGACCTTTATTCCACACAGAGTAAAGAGTATCAAACCCAAGAGAAATATGTGATTCGATTCCGGGTGCAAAGAAGCCATTAAGGCTAAGGAGTTGAGCTTCCGGATGTATAAATCAAACAATACTGAGGAAAACCGAAAAAGATTTAAGAGAGCTAGAAACGACTGCAATACGTATATTCAACGCGCCAAGTTCTTGCATGACCAGAGAGTGAGACAAAAAATATTGTACCCTCCCACAGGTAGTAGAAACTTCTGGACATTCGTGAAAAACATTCGAAACTCAGTCTCTTCATCCATCCCATCGGTTATAGTCAATGACAGACCAGTCACGAGTGCAATAGAGAAGGCGAATCTACTTGCTGCACATTTTGTAGCGAACTCAACAGTGCCATATACCACATCAGTTCCGTCTCAACTTGAGCATAAGCAGCACACAATGAGCCAGATTCACTTCCGAACGAGAACTATTGCCCGCGCACTCGAAGAGTTAAACGCTAGCAAACCCGATTGTCCGGATGGCATTCCCTCAATCCTCTTGACAAGATGTCCCTCTTCACTGGCTAAACTACAGCGGAAACTCTTCCATTTGTCTTATTCTACTGGCCGTTTCCCAAATAGATGGAAGTCAGCGAACATTTAGACAATTCCCAAAAAGGGTGACAAATCATCCCTTTCTTCTTATCGACTCATAGCACTAACTTCTATACTCTCCAAGGCAATGGAATCACTTATCAACCGTCAACTTTTGAAATATCTGGAATCAAATGACCTCCACAATGACCGCCAATATGGCTTTCGTAGCAACAGGTCCACAGGAGATCTGATGGCGTACCTTACCGAAAAGTGGAGCCATTCCATCCACTATCTCGGTGAAAACAAGGTAGTCGCATTGGATATTTCAAAAGCCTTCGACTGAGTTTGGCATCCAGCCCTTTTGTCAAAATTGCATTCATATGGACTGGACAATTCCCTGATCCAATGGATAGGAGACTACCTTTCTGGCCTTTCAATTTAAGTGGTTCTTGATGGTGTCAAATCTGCCTCCCATCAAATTAATGCAGGTGTTCCCCAGGGCTCAGTACTCTCACCCACTCTCTTCTTCATCTTTATACGCGATCTCTTGTCTATAACTCACAACCCAATTCGCTCATTTGCTGATGATAGCACATTGAGTTTCTCATACTCATACGAACACTCCCGTCCAAACTCTTCGAATATATCAGTGGGGATTATCTAACCGAGTAGAATTCAATGCCCTAAAAACTCAGTGCCGCCTCTTGTCGTCAAAGACGGGCCCCAAAGTAAATATACTGTCTATGAACGGCACTTGCATCGACGAAGCCAAGGAACTATCAATCCTCGGCACTCGAATTTATTCGACTATCAATTGGAGCGACCACATATTTTAAGCTGCGAAAAGTGCAGCCAAATGTATGGGGTTCCTTAAGAGATGCAAGAGATACTTCACTCCATCCAACCTGGCCACTATTTACAAGGCGTATATTCGTCCCAAAATGAAGTTTAACTCCCATATTTGGTAAGGCGCATCCAAAACTGCGCTACCCGTGCTCGACAGACGCAAAAACGAGCAGAGAAACTTATTGGGTACCCAGCTGTGAGTCGATCAATTCCGTCGTTAGAACACAAGCGCAGCGTATCATGCATATCTCTTTTACTTAGTACCGCGTCGACTCCACGCCAATTCAGCCGTGACTCTCCTTTGTGTGCGAAGGTGACCGAGAGTGTGCTTGACTTAATTAGTCGAAAGCCACTCTCGGTGTGAGTCTTTGCTTACGGCGACTGCGTGGAGGTTGTGGATTTTGCTGATCCGCCACATATATATATATATATATATATATGTATATGTATATATATATATATATATATATATATATATATATATATATATATATATATATATATATATATATATAATATATATATATATTGTGGCAGCACTTCCCAAAAGAAATCAGACGTTAACAACCTTACCGGCCAACGGGCTGAATGAGGGGAGAATGCCGGTTAGGTTGTAGAAAAAGAAGAAAAGTCAGTCGATGACAAGAAGTGTAGGAAGACAAATGCGTACGTTGGTGCGATAAGTGTATAATGAGTGTTTTATTTAGTAATATATATTTATTCAATAATAGTAAAAGTAACGAGTGTTTTATTCAGTTTAATGGATTTATTTCTTTGATATATATATATTATGACGCATATGACAATCAGTACTGGAATCTTCGAGAAAGTCCGAAACAAAGTACTAGATTATTTTAGGAAATACTGGAAAACTGGAATAGAAAAGTCGAGAATATGGAACGGACGGAAATGAAACGCCGAATCAATATGAGGGAACGGTATAAATACGTCGCACACAGACCATGGAGAGGAGTCATAAGTAAGGCAGTGAAGCAAGCGATACGTGCGGAAGCGAAAGTCTCGAGTAAGAAGTAGAAAGTGTTTACAAAGAAATCATTATGTGTACGGTAAAAAGCAACGGTTGTATTCCGGACTAATAAAGTGTTGTATCGATTTAACGGCTCTTATTTATTTTTAACATAATTAATCCAGCGAACCCTAAGCTCGCTACAATATATATATATATATATATATATATATATATATCTTGTATTGACTGAAAGGGGGGGGGGGGGGGGGGGGGCATACAGGGCAAAGTCTCTGCTTTCAACCCGGCCAAGGTGTTACGTTGGTATCTTCAACATCGGCTTTGTTTTGACCAGTATATGTTAAATAAAGACTGGCGGCGTGTAAACCCAGTTTCTTTTCGGCGGTGGTGGGTTGGGCTAGTTTCGAAGTCGACCGCCGTCGAAGGTGATTATTTTCGAGAAAGATAAGGGGTTGACAGCAGGTTGAGTGGTACAGTAGAGAAGAAAGAACAAAGAAGGGCTCCGAAGTGCAGGGAAAAAGAAGAAAAAAAAGGAAGAGGTGCCGCGACAGCTAAACACGGGAATTGAAATAAAATTAGTAAATTAAATTAACAGAGAGAAAAAACTAAATTACATAGTACGGGAAAGAAGAGACATAAACCAAATAAACCCTGTATTTTAATTTGCGTTAAATATTTGTACAAGTTAGAAATCACGTCACTGTAAAAATCCCATTTTGTAATAAATGAAATATTGGTGTTTGTGCAGATCGATTTCTTGTTCTTTTGTTCGGGTGCTGGCTGCGAGGAAAATTTGGAAACGGGAGCCGGTTTATATTGGCTCGGCAGTAGATACCACTTTTCTTTACATCTAAACAGCCGGAGCTGTGGATAAAGTAAGGTAAACTACTTTTATAATTGACCATCCACGGAAACCAGAAGACCATACGGTGACCATTGAGTGGTGATTGGGAGCCGCTAAGTGTGAACGCCAACCCGACGCCACAACAAACTTTATAATACAAACTGACACTGCGGACATTGATGCCCAATTGGTGGTTCTGATAAAATATTATTCTACAAGCGGGCGCTGCAAAATTGTCGCCCTACAAGCATTACAAATTATTACCAAACAAAGGCCCGGCCGATCTATAGCGTTTGAAACAATAGTGAAGAAGATCGTGTGATTCGAACTGACGCTATGACAGTTTGAATCACGAAAAAAATTGAACCTAAGCGTTACCCATCAGGCTACTGACCGTGTTTAGAATTTGATTTTTAAACTCGACTATACTCCACTGATGTGAATTATTTTTGTTATCGCTATGGTATACGGCTCTGATGTATTTTTTTATTCGATTTTTCGTTCGGTGCTCTTCACTATTTTGCTTGTGAATTGTGTGTGTATCTGTTAGAGTCGCCACAGATCCTTGTCCCTGTCCAATCCAAGTTGACATGCAATCTCCACGTGACACTGGATAGCTACTTTGGCCCAAGTCAAGTAGTAAACGAAAAACGAACTATTATGGACAATTTAACAAGTCTCGGATATGGATCGGATACCGGTGGAGAGACTTGCTAAATAAGGCCAAGACCGGATCCCGGCTGTAGTGCCGATGATGATGATGATGGTTGATTGAACTAATGAAGGAAAATACCATTGGTACTTAAGTTCTGGTGATTATTATACATTTACAGGAATATGTAGAAAGTTTACTACCCAACAACGTCAACGGTAGTAGCAGAAGTTGTAATCGAACATTGGCATCCTTCAAGTTGTTCACTAATTGTACCGTCAATGCTTGCATAGTAAGCTAAGAAATATAAAATCTTTCGATTTTTATATAATATCTAATGCAGTATCCCAAGGTTAAACGTTTATTACCGTATTGTTAAATTTATTAATTCAGTCGTCGTCGTGCCTATTTTCAAATAAAGGCGCCTTACCTTAGATTCGCATCTTGCAAATTGATGAGACTTCATCTGGGTGAACTCGAGATGATAAATGGCTTTCGCAATATTTTCATATCTCAAAAATATTTGCATAAACATTCACAATGAATCCAGTTGTGATGACAACGCAATTTATGGTACAGCCGTGATTGCATTCTATCTGAAGCCTTCGATTTCCTTGCAATAAATTACAGCCAGACCTGGGGTTAATGAAGTCATAAACAGGTAAACGAAGTCTAGACCGAGACTGCGCTGTGATGCTGACAATTACACCCCTTCCTATTTCCTTCGGATATTTATTTCACCATAATTCTTGCTGTTCCTGTAGGATTGAAGTGTAGTAAATAAGAACATGGCGTAGGTTGTGATTGTCCACAAATTGTTGTTACAGACTTCATATGGTTAACGAAGGCAATTCTTGGTGGAATACACTCACCAGATAAGCGCTAACTTTAAGCGGACACCTTAGATCTAGAATGTAGGCAACTATGTGGAGAGATCCTGTTGGTAAGCCACTACAAATCAAAACGATGATCAGAGCGCAGTAATGATATGGTACATAATTGGATACGTGCTATGATACCTACATGTCGTACCCAGATGCTGAATGGAACTAAAGTTCGAGGTATTAATTTGCAAACGTTGGATCTAATGCATGTGGTGATTTATTTTGAGCAACAAACTTGGCTGACCCGATATGCGAACTTGTTACTAAGAAGAAGTTGCTTGATACCAAGAACACCAGCTGTGGTTAGGTGATGAGTGTTGCTGCCGGAAATAGAGAATTCCTGGTAGAAAATAATCTAATTAATAGTTTAAAATACTCATTGTCGGTTGTGAAGCGTGTGATTTTATAGTAAAGCCCAGATAATGAAAACATATGTCTATCGAAGATCGCCAAGTGTTGAAAAATTAGCGGATGGTTATTGGAAAATCCTCCCGCTCGAGTCAGCAGGATAATTGAAGAGTGCGTTCCAGATAATAAGGAAGTAAATTGTGTTAGGTTGGATGCCAGAGGGAAGAATTATTTCTAACTTTAAAAAAATTGACTGTGGCAAGAGAAAAGAGTCTAAGACGGCAGAACACCACTTATTATATCTCGTATATATTAGTTTCCTCGGTAGTATGGTGGTTAATATACCCGCCTGTCACGTGGGAGACCGGGGTTCGATTCCCCGTCGGGGAGCCTCTAGCGCAAGACTAATGACCTTGCCCGGAAAAACAAATTTTCATGGAAAATTTAACAAGCCTCAGGACTTGCTAAATAAGGCCAAGACTGGTTCCCGGTTGTAGTGCCGATGATGATGATATATTAGTTTCAGTAATTGTGTTAAATGATTTATAAGAAGGATGAGCGAGTAATATGAGTAGCCTTTAAATCTACTCGTAGGTATATGAAAAAATGAATACTGTTCAATTTAGGTAGGAATATGGGTATTCTTGATATAAGGAACCTTTTCTAAATTATTGTCACGGTTGTTCGAGAGTTGCCTTTAACAGACCGATGACTGTACAAATATCCCATGTATTACTTATAAATAACTTTGTATGCAGTTTATTTTCTTTAAACGTTTATTTATTTTACTTAAATATTATACCATTTTTTTTGTTTCTTAGTCTAAATAAACATAAAACTATGTCTTGTTGTTCTTGTTGTAATGTATAAGGCCGTAGTGGCACACAATACTTATCATATTATTTTTATTTGTTTTTCCTTTACTTATCCTTACAAATCGTTTCTACATGTACTGTATGATGTTTTATTTTATTTTAATATTATTTGTCGTATATATATATTTTTTTTTATATATTTATAATAAAACTACTTAAACCTAGTAGTGCTTAAATCTAACTAAGACTAAATTAACTCTAACTAAGCCTAGCTTAACTCTACCTAATACTAATTAAGAATATGGACCTGTGGATCAGGTCCTGGCACACGTCCTCCGCCTCGCCGATTACCAGTCTTTTGACTGCCAGTCGACCGAGCGGGTTCCATTTAGGAGGACCTGCTCCCAAACGTTCATCAGCCTGTCTCAGCCCAGTTGAGCCACCAGTATTTTTTTCTATTGAGTCTTTCGAAATTTGTTTCGTCTTTTCAGGTATTTTAGAAGAATTCAGAATTACGCAGTATCTTAGGATGGTATTTCCATCTCCTATGATTGTTGGCACATACTTAATTTTACATACAACTCATGGTTGTAGCGTCTTCGGAAGCGTCTTCCCTCATATACGGGGCCAACAGTTCTCCTTAAGACCTTCCTCTCGAACGCGGCTAAGAGTTCAGAGTGCTGTGGTAATTCTCTATATCACACGGAGAACTAACCCACATTTCCTACCTAATTTCGACCGCTAACAGCGCGTCGCCAGAGCCCAACGCCCCATTCAACTTGCAAGAAAACATTTCCCAATCAGCAACAGCATCCATTCCCAAACTTGCAAAGAATCCATTTCCCAATCTGCAGAGCATATATTCCTCAATCTGTAATAGAATCCATTTTCATAACTTACAACAGAATATACCCCAAATCCTGCAACAGATTACATTTTAAATCATCTGCCTCATCTACACCAAACTGCATTTAGTTTTCCCCGAAAACGATTCCGGCTCACTTCCTACTCAAACTATTTTTTTCGCTTGAAACCAAGCAGCATTTATTTTTCCAAAAAAAAAAAAACCATTTCAGTTCCCATTCTACTTAAACCTTTTTCCTCGCTTGTAACTAAGCAGCATTTAGTTCCCCCGAAAAACATTTCGGCTCCCGTCCTACCTAAACCATTTGAAATAATACCAATTCTCCTTACTGGTAAGTCACCAGCACGATGCGTCGCACTTTCACGAAACAACCATCGCAACGATCAAGGCCCATGTTCCTTTGTCTAACCGACAACCCATGCCCATACTTGGTTATGCCTCCGAACCTGATTTCTCCGTATACACAGTAGCCGAGGAATCTAACTCGGCCTGTATGGCAGGAATTCCCTGGAACAAATTCTCTATGCACGCATAGCAACCCTTCTTCATGTTCCTAGTAAGTGGCAGTGAGCTCATTTAGCTATGACTCCACTGCCACGACACCATGAATGGATTCTTGCCCCCCCCTTAGTCAGTCGAGAAATAGCCACCAACGCGCACGCACGCGGGGTCGAAATTGAACTACCAATACGAGAAGGATCGATACTCACCCTTCAAGCGGGTTATAAGCTAATCGTTGAAGGGCGAGTCAGGAGTCAGGAGCAATCGTATCACGAGTAGAAGAACGTTACCACATACGTTAAATTCGATTTAGAATAAAGACAGTTAAGAGTGCTAATTTGCGTTTAGTTCGTTCAGACGAGCAAGTGCAGCATCGATAGTTATTAATAAAGAATATTATTCAATCCTGTAACATTACTGCATACGTTAAATTTAATTTAGAATAAAGACAGTTAAGAGTGCTAATTTGTGTTTAGTTCGTTCAGACGAACAAGTTTGCCTCGATGATTATAAATAAAAAAGGACGTTATTCAATCAGAAAAACCAAAGTGTTTCATTTCTCTCTCCGCTTGGGACGCCGATACCGTTGTAGTTAATTCCAGAGGACCGCAGTTGCGAAGTAGTGGGAGTTTAGTGAATCCAGCTTCCGTGCCGACGCACAGACTTGGTTAACCTACAAAGTCGTATCAATTTGTTTCGAATGCCGAACTCTCTCATGGCATTATATAGTTCTACCCTGGCTATGCTGTCGTAGGCGGCCTTAAAGTCTATAAATAGATGACATAATGATTGCAGTTGAGAATGATGTCCTACTTTGCAGTATGTGTTGCTTTTACCAATATACATATCCCACCCATCATCCCATAACTCCAAACGATTTCCCGAAACATTATAAAATATACATAGAAGCTGCAATAGCGGTTGCCCAATATAACGATTTCCGAACCGTCACCAAGCAAACATAGCAGCTGCTCAAAATGACGATTCTGAAATCAAATCATGTATCAATCAAGTATCTGGCTGGACTTGGTGATGATACTCCCTCTAGTTGTGACGCCAGAATCACGGATTGCTTTCTCAACGCCAGGTTGAAAAGGAGGCAGGCCAAACCCCCCTTGAGTCCATTAAAGGTGTTTATTGGTTTGGACAGCAACCCCGATATTTTTACTTGACTAGTTACGTTAGACATGGTCAACCTACAAAGTCGTATCAATTTGTTTGGAATGCCGAACTCTCTCATGGCATTATATAGTTTTACTCTGGCTATGCTGTCGTAGGCGGCCTTAAAGTCTATAAATAGCTGATATAATGGATTATTAAATCCCAGATATTTTTCCATCGCCTGCCGAAGAGTGAATATCTGATCAATAACTGATTTGCCTGGGATGAGGCCACACTGATATTGACCAATGATGACTTTAGTGTATGGGGTTATCCGATCTTGTAGGATAGTGGAGTGTATCTTATAGGCGGTACTCAGCAATGTTATAACCCTATAGTTGCTGCACAGTGTGATATCTCCCTTCTTATTATATATATGGGGCAAATTATTCCACGACGCCTATCTTCCGGCATCTCCTCTTGCTCCCACACGTGCATCACGATCTCATAAATTGCGTGATGTAATGCCGTCCCTCCTTGTTTGATCAGCTCAGCTGGTATGCCATCAGCACCGGGGGCTTTATTTGATTTTAGCTGTCTATGTTTCCTCAATACTTGGTGTCGGCAGCATTTGGTCTTGATCTTGCATTGGTCGAGCCTCCAATTCTTCTGTGTGCTGACCATTTAGTAATTCATTCAATTGCACTTCCCATCGCTCCAGAATACCTTCAGGATCCGTGATCAGATTACCCTATTTATCCTTGCAGTAAGTGCAGCGTGGTGGATCATTTGGTAGAACTTCCGCGCCTGGTGCGGGCCTCGCTCTCTACTTTCCTCTATTTCACAGACAACGCTTTTTTCCCAGGCACTTTTCTTTTGTTTGTGAAGCCTTTTTTCAGATCTTCTGTGCTCTTTGTATTTCTCCTCGCGTACCCGCGTCCTATGAGACTGCTGCATGGCCTGGTATGCAGCATTCTTACGTTCAGTCGCTAGTTTGCACTCATCATCAAACCAGTCGCTCCGATCTCTACGACTACCGCCTAAGATGGAGTTGGCAGTACTAATCACTGTATTCTTAAGGCGTGTCAATTTCTCTTCTGCGCCCGGCATTCTGGCCCCAGGACTTACTATCCCTCCGTCGAGCTCTTCGAGGGCGAATGCTAGCGCATGACCAAAGGTGTTACTGGTATTCTCATTGCCTAAGGCAGCCGTGTTGATTCGAACCTGATCGCGGATGCAATACGTCTCCGTAAGGCAATCCGCGCTCGGAAAACTGTACCAACAAGGTAGTGATCCGAGTCGACGTTGGCACCTCGGTAGGCTCGTACAGTCATCAGGGTCGAGGGGTGGCGGCGATCTAGGAACACGTGGTCAATTTGGTAGCGAGTGGCTCCATCAGATGATGCCCAGGTGGCTTTGTGGATATCTTTACGCGCAAACCTGGTACTTGCAACGATCAAGTTTTTCCATGCTGCCAGTTCGATGACTCGTGGTCCATTGTCATAAGTGTTCTCGTGCGAACTATGGGAACCTGTGTGGTGCTTGAAAACCGGCTCCCGACCTATTTTCGCATTCAAATCTCTAAGAACGACTTTCACATCGTATCTTGGGCAGGCATTGAGGGCCCGTTCGACGTTCTCATAGTAATCTTCTTTTTCGTCGTCAGGGGACTCCTCTGTAGGTCCGTGAACGTTTATGAGGCTTATGTTCTTAAACTTGCCTCGCACGCGAAGAATGCATAGCCTTTCGTTTATTGCATTAAAGCCGATGATAACAGGCTTCAGTTTTTGGCTGACTAGAAAGCCTACCCCGAGCACATGGTGTTTTGCATGACCGCTCTAATAAATGGCATACTCGTTTCTTTGAATTACACCACTCCCCGTCCATCTTATTTCTTGTAATCTTGACATGTCAGCCTTATATTTGGACAGGGCAGCTCGAGCTCTGTATAGTGAGCGAACGTTCCATGAGAAAATTCTTAAATTAGCCATTTTCGTTACCGTGGTCGTCGTCGTGTATCCGGTCCATATCCGAGGCTTGTTAAATTTGCCATAATAATTCATTTTACAGGCCTGGTTATTAGCCTTGCCCCAACCTTTCTCAGGATGTCGCTGCATGCATTGGTTCACTACTTGGCGGGTGCCAAAGTAACTATCCAGCGGTGTCACGTGTCAATTGATTTTAGTTGTTGGTACTTAGGGCAACCTCTAAAGTTAGCAGGATGACCTGAGCTATTACGGAGGACAGAGGATAGTTTATTTCTATCCGGGAGCTGTTCTTTTCCAATTGGCATTCTTCAATGATATGCTTATTTAGGCATTTGACGCATCTGAAATGCATGTTGCATTTCGCAGCCACATGGCCGAAGCGTTAACAGCGCATACACTGCAATACACGATCGGACTTCTTTATTCTCTCCCAACTTATTGTTTGGTGATTAATGTATCTAATATATCTGAGTCCATCAATTTTACTATTGGGGCTTAGTGGCACAAAGAAGAAAGGCAACTTGCGGATGCGATTTCTAGAATTTGCTGTAGAAAATGGTTTCACACCTGTAAAGTGCAAGGTATCGTTTTTGAAGCTTTTTAGTTCTTCGAGCACCTCTTCGGGAGTAAAAGAAGGATCAACTCCTTTGAGGAGCATGGAGACAGTTTTCTCCGATTTAGGCGTGTACGTGTAGTACTCGCATTTCGATTTCCCCAATGCCGATTTGATTTTGCTATAGCATTCTAAATCATCGCATGTTAAACTTGTGGGTAGTTTCTGCTAGGGCGTCATCACGGACGCTGGTTCAGCAGAAACCCCACCAATATTACGCTGGAAATTAGAGCACAACCGCGAAGACAATAGCTCTCCAAAGAAACACACTGAAGTAGTTTTGATGCCAATGTTTTTTATTTCGTGGTAAAAATCCTGTACAATTAAATCAATATCTCGAATTCTCGTTACACGCACGGTGACAATCCTGGTTTATTATTATAACGGGATCAAAGTTAGTGGGCTACAGAAAAACCACTTTTAATTGATTATGTTGCGACTCGATACGCGTTCGACTCGCACTCGACTTTTGTTTCACACCGTACCGGCGCCGGTACGGTGGATGGCGGAGCGACCGTCTCGATCGCTGCATGAAATTCGACTCAGCGATATCTTGCTCGTTCAGAGCTCACTCGCTCATCGTGATCGTGGTGGTATGTGTGCCTAGAACAAAGAAAGACATAAAGTGCATTCCTAGGATACGATTTCGGTAAAGCAAATAAAACCGAAATCGTCGGATGCATGTGCGTAGCAGCTAAACAAAGAGACCACGATGCGATGTGGAAATGTGCTAATTGGTTTTAGCTACGTTACTGGGAAATGGTGTTTATGGAATCGCTAGTAAGGGTACGTATTGAATACCTATTTGCATTTGTTTATGCTGTAGGATTTAATTGATGCCCAGAGACGCGGAATGCGTATTTGCTTTGGTTTGCACATTGTGCGAGTCAAAGAATTTATTGCTGGGAGAAAAACGTCGCCAGCTAAATGTATACATAAAGAAATTTATCGTATGCATGAATGAAGCGGAATAGGCGAGGCAATGATAATTATCCTGGTCGGAATGGTTACATGATATGTGAACCGAGGGTTTTTCTTTTCAGGAAATTTATGATGAGGAAAGTAAGAACTCTTACACGGGATTTGTAAGCGAAGGAATGCTTGAAAAGGTAAGAATTCTTTTGCAGGTACTTTTGGGTTATACGAATTGGATATATTTGATGCGTGAAGCATTTAAGATGCTAATGCGAATTGCATTAGCGAAAGGTTATGCAGACTGGGTTGTGGTTATGGGGGTTTTTTCAGGAAGGCGAACCGTGGGATCTGGCGAAATCGCCACAAACTTATCTTAAAATTATTTATCCGTTTTGTTTTAAAAGTTTTGTGTGTCAACTCACCCAATTTTTTGCGATCCTTTGTCTCCACGTAGCTGATGTAGATAGGAGGTACTTTCTCCCTTTTCTTGACTGGCACCTGCTGAGATGTTTCCTGCTGTTGAGTTTCCTTATCTTGTCGTGTTTTCTTTGTCTTTGTGGATTGCTGTTGTTGTTCTACCATATTCGTTTTTTGCTCGGTCTGGATCAGGTTGTTTTTTAGTTTAACAACTTCCTCCATTTGTTTATCCAGTTGTTGTTTTTTTAAGACTAATCTCAAGGGTGAGTCTGTTGAGGACCTCGATCTGATTGCTAACGTCTGCATTTGTTTCGCTGACAGTTAGTTCTTGGAATTGGTTTCCAGCCCCTGAGTACTGGGCACCATGAGTGTTGTCTTCGTCGTCGCTGTTGATAATCAACGTGTTTGTATCTGGAATCCATTTGATTTACGACCATATTATGGACCACGTGTTCTCACCTTTTTTTTATTGTTTTTTATTTTTTTATTTCGGGACTGACAGATAGATAATCACGGTCAGGAGTTTGTTTATTATATTGTGCACATACACTAACAGGAACACTTCATATGTCGCGTATCGGCATTAATTGTTTTTTTATGTGGCCTTTGTATGCACACTGCTATTGTCACTTTTCACAAAATAGAACACGGCGCGAAAATCAAAATGTATTGTCTTGTTCATGTAATAGGTCTACCTGACTACACTTTTAAGGCCTTTCCGTTGAAAGATTCGTTAACTGTCGTTTGTCGATTGTCGATACGTCTACATTGTCGATACGTATACACCAGTCGCTGTAAACACAAATGATTACTAGAGCTGATCGAGGCGAAAGTCTTCGAAAGTGAATAATGTGATGGGTTCACAGATTGGTATCTGGGGAAATCGGTACACTTTCCTTCTGTTTTAAGAGTAAGGAAGTGGTATAAAATGAGCGGGGGACGTGTGGCCTAGGGATTATGAGGCGTTGCGAACAATAAAGAAGTCACACTTTTAAGGGAGAGGAGCTGGTGACTAGGTTCATATTTGTTAGCCATTTATTGGTAGGAATGTAAACGGAGTCCGACAACTTTTCAAACATCGAACCCCGATCTTTTAGCCCTAACCGAGACTTAAATTGACTCCTCAACCGAATTGTCATATTTTTGTCGTCTAGGATACGACTTGCGAGATTTCGTTTTAAAGGTGCAGTCTCCATTTCCTAAGAGATGCAAAAATATTTCACTCCATTCAAATTAACCGCAATTTACGAAGTTTCCATTCTTCATAAACTGGAACTCAATTCATATATTTTATCAGCTGTATTTTAAACAGCGTTGCGCATTTGCGACAGAGTGCAAAATCGAGCAGATGTACGGCTTTTAATTTATTAACCGGAACCTAAACATCTCACCTCTTTTCTATTGGTGTTCCACGACCGCTGAATCCATTTCACTTCTCCATTCATGTTGTAAAATCAAAAATTCCAGTTTCCTTCGTCCATATGATTTATGATTACTCCAAATTCATCAATATGCCCCTATTCATATCAACGAAACCCAATTAACCATTCCCAATATAATTAATTGCGCAATAACATTAAAACATATGTCCAGTCATAACAATTTCCAAAGATTACATCATAATGAAATGCACATCTCCAGATGAAATTCATGATCTCTCATTTTCAAAAATTTGTTTAAAGAAATTCTAATCTATTCCTAGAGCGCTATTGTATTCGAAATGAACGAAAAATCTTGTCGACTTTTCTTATGAACTTTATTTAAACGAATTTTAACGGAGATATGCATAAAATGGCGGTTCGTGGTTTTGAGGCCAATCTCAGGGCTGGCACCCGACAGTGTACACGCCAACAATTCAATTATTTCAAACATTTTCAGTCTGATGATCAGATGGACGTAACCTCTAAGGACCCTGTAGGTATTGTATGTATAACACGATTGTCCTACGGTGTTTCCTACGGGTCGCAAGCAAGATCACAGCACAACGAGGTTCACTTGAGAGTCTTGTTAACCATATACAATCGTCTGATGCACTAATTGGCTAGCCAATAAGGTAGTATATCTTTACCCTGTTTTTTTGTTAGTGAACAGAACACCAGGACTTCGTTTTTCTTCATTTAAATAAACAAAATGATAGTATTCCTTTATTTCGTTCAAAAAAAAAAATAAACATAATAAACATTTTTTACGCTGGACTCAGTTTAAGTGTCTAGGACATGTTTTCCTTAGATAATAATTGTTACATATAATATTTTTCACACTTAAGTATTCATTGTTTTATTACTCAGTAAATTAACATACTAGTTATTATGTCGATACTAAATTTACACTTAGAGTTCTATCTTATTAATATTTTCACTTGGCATATTAGTTATTATGATCGATACGATATTTACAATTAGAATTCCGTCTTATTAAACAATTTGACATAGCATAATAGTTATAATGATCAATACGATATTTACACTTAGAATTCTGTCTTATTAAACAATGCTGCCCCCAAACACACTCCGATACCACACGCCACTATTGGGTTACACTCCGCTAATTTGCTCGTCCTGAACGCTACTCATCGACTGACCAACTCCACTCCCAATGGATGTGCACTATCCATAGGGGTTGCTCTCTTCCACTCACACATACTATAACGCTCACTGTGCAACCGATTCAACGCGAGGATCCACGATCCATGGAACACAGTCAAGGGTGTGAATTCGCAGCTGCCCTGATATCCGTGTTCCATGTTAGGACGGCAATACTCACCAACGATGATGGTGTTCGCACTGGGATGGATGTGCGTCGCAACGACGCTGGCGGTACCCCGCACCCATAGATGCCAGTTGTGCCTTTTTTGTGTTTATCTTTTGGTTTCCCATATCTGAAGGCATAGATACTCATATTCTGTATTACTGCTGACGATACCAATTCATATCGTGTATGAGTACAAGGGGCATTCGTCCGCTTAGTCGGCAACTTGGGCCAACTGCTGCACATTTGAATAAGTCGCAAACTTGTGCGACAGAACACATTTTATTATTATTATTATTATTATTATTTATTACAATGCAAGTAAATTACATGGTAACTTAAAACTAATAGCACTAGCGACTAAGGCGTTCGGCTACACATTTTCATATGCAGCAATTGATACAATCATGTGTATGCTGTGTTTGATCGTTTCCTTCGATGGAATACGGTTATTGCAATAATATACGTATGTTGCCTTCGTTTCTGTTAGAATTTAGGCGTCCTGGGATGGTCTGTGTTTAATTAGTTTCATGAGCATGAAACTAACTTGCTCTTGTGTGCATATTGCTTTTAGCTATAATGTATTTCTTTGACAAGGCATGGATAAAGTTCCAACAGGTGCTGTCGCGCGTATGCTAATGCAATTACCCCTCCGCAGCTTCGTATATGTATTTGAATGCATCCTACGCGGGAAACTGGTAAAAGGGACTGTCTGCACGTCACTGCGGCAGAACGGGACCCTGTACGCCTATTTCCCCAGGTAATCTATGTGTCTCAACTATACCCGGTAGATACGTATAGTGTAGAGTTACAATAGGCTTTCCGTTAATCTAGGTGTTTTAGGTGTTTAAGGCGGAGACATAAATAGTGGGGTTAGAAAAACCGCCACAACCCCCTTTTGATAGAGAGAACAAAAATAATTTAAATCGCCCTGGTCGTTAGTCAAGCTAGAATCCGGTCACCTTTTGGATAGAGAAAGCATGTTAACGGCTCTTTTATAATGTGAATTTCAGATGTACAAATAAATACAGAGAATCATCCTGTAGCCGATCCACGTCAATGCGGAGTGTTCCGTTTGATCATGGTTTTCCTTGTATTTGCAATATCCAATTTCCTTATCCTACACCGCGTTCGTTTCCCCCACTTGGTAGAAACCTTGACGTGGTGCGGGGGCTTAAATTACGATGAATCACTCAGGCTATGCTGGCGGAAGCATACGCTTCCAGTATGGTCACCCATGTCAGACAGGCTAGCGAGGAGTAACACACAAAGATCTACCACCCCTAAGCAAGAAGATTACGCCCCATGTAAAAGATGTGAAATTTATTAATGACCAAATGTCTGTGCTAAAAATACAGGGACCATGGTACAATTATGTACTTATAAACGTACACGCCCCGACAGAATCTACGGACGAAGAAACGAAGGACACGTCCTACGAGACCCTAGAGGAAGTATTTGATGGGACCTCATCATTCGATGTTAAAATCCTCCTCGGGGCCCTCAATGCGAAAATTGGAAAGGAAGATATCTTCCAACCAACAATAGGTAAAGAAAGTCTACACGACGTTTCAAATGATAATGGAATTCGAATTATCACGTTCGCAGCATCAAAAGATCTGTTAGTGAAAAGCCCGATGTTCAAACACAAGCAAATTCATAAAGCCAAATGGATATCACCCGACGGCGTAACGCGTAACCAAATAAACCACTTCCTCATAGACAAAAGACACCACTCGAATATCCTTGTCGTAAGATCATATAAAGGAGCAGATTGCGACTCCGATCATCTTCTAGTGATGGGCAAAATCAAGAGTCGCCTCGCAGCAATCCCACATGGGCAGTCACGGGAGACGAGCAAAAGGTTCGACACTGATAAACTGAAAGACCTGCGCAAAAGGACTGAATATCAAAACGAACTCACAAATAGATTTAGCATTCTAGAGAAAGGGAGCAGTGAGGAAGAGGTAGCTAATAGTGTGGACACTAAATGGACATCGATCAGAGACACAATCAAACAAACAGCTCAAAAGGTATTAGGATTTAAGAAAACAAATAACTCCAAACCTTGGTTTGACGATGATTGCAGGGCAAAAATCGAAGAACGTAAACGCCTCAGAGTGACCCACTTAGAAAGATATGATGAAGTCAACGCAGAAAGATACGCGACGATTCGAAGAGAGACAATGAGACTCTTCAAACGCAAAAAACGCGAATGGGAGAAGACTCGGATCGAAAAAATCCTAGAAAATTCTAGAGCGAAGAACATCAGAGGTATGTATGCCGGCATAAATTCAATTAGAAATGGCTACCGAGGGAGAGTCAAAATAATTCGAGACCCAAAGGGCTGTCTGGTCACAGAAACAAACAATGTCGTGACAAGATGGAAGCAGTACTTTGAAAACCTGCTCAATGTACGCACCCATCAACCACAAATAAACGCACCAAGCGTACATACAGCCGAGCCTCAGATCCCAGAGCCGTCTCTCAACGAAGTTGTAGACGCAATAAATCGACTGAAAAACAACAATACTCCCGGAATCGATTGCATACCGGCAGAGCTTGTGAAGCATGGGGGGGGGGGGGGCAACCGCCCGAAAGATCCACCAACTGGTTAAAATAATATGGGACAAGCAAGTCATTCCGGAAGAATGGAAAACCTCAATAGTCATCCCCATTTTCAAAAAAGGCGACAGATCTGACTGCGAAAACTACAGAGGAATATCATTGGTCCCAACCGCTTTCAAAATATTAACAAATGTCATTCTGGCGAGAATCACCCCGTACGCAGAAGAGATACTGGGAGACTACCAATCTGGATTCCGTAAGAACCGGTCAACAAGCGACCAAATGTTCACAATAAGACAACTGCTGGAAAAGAAGTGGGAATACGGAGAGACGGTTCACCAACTATTCGTTGACTTCAAAAAAACCTACGACTCGGTCGCAAGGCAAAGACTCTACCATATTGTAGTTGAGCTGGGAATCCCGAAAAAATATGCCGCCCTCATCCAAATCTGCATGACCGAAAACAAAGGGCGAGTTAGAATAGAAAACCACCTATCGGAACCATTTGAAATCCGGGACGGACTAAAGCAGGGAGATGGTCTATCACCGTGTCTTTTTAACCTTGTGCTCGAGTATGTCATCAGAAAGGTACAAGACGACAGGATGACCGGATCATCCCTGAACGGGGTCACACAAGTGCTCGCATATGCGGATGACATTGCCGTTCTGGGCGATAACCTAGAAACTATAAGTATAAACTGGGAAATCATCATGCAAGCGGCAGAAGAGGTGGGCCTAGAAATAAATGAAGACAAAACAAAATACATGATTACGACGACAGCAGGTGGACCTCAGGGAACACATATAAACGTCAGAGACAAGATATTTGAAAAAGTTAAAGAATTTAAATATCTGGGAACGACACTGACGTCCAGTAACGATATGTCGAAGGAAGTTAACAACAGACTCCATTCCGGCAACGCTAGTTGGCACTAAGTCAATAAACTGCTGAAATCCAGACTGCTATCACGTAACATAAAACTCCGTGTCTATAGAACCATAACCATGCCGATTGTTCTATATGGATGCGAAACATGGGCTCTCACAAAACGAGAGGAAAACAAATGCCGCGTATTCGAGAATAAAGTTCTAAGGGGTATCTTTGGAGGTAAATATGACGAGGAGGAGCTATATCGCAAACCTACAATAGTGAGAGTAATCAAGTCGCGAAGATTAAGATGGGCCGGACACGTGCCGCGAATGGGCAACGATAGGACCGTGCATAGAATTCTTGACGGTAGACCAACGGGAAAGAGACCGACCGGACGCCCGCGACGGAGATGGGAGGACAATGTTAGATTGGGCCTCGAGGAGATCGGATCGGATGGTCGAATGTGGAAGGAGAGCGCACAGGGCAGGAAACGATGGCGGTTCCTACAAGCCAATAAATAATAAATGAATAATAATAATAATAGCCCGTGTTCGTTTAAGCTGTGCTTTGATAGTTTCTCAAAATCCCCTTTGTGTGAATATTTGTGTAAAAAGAAAACCTGTCAACTTTGATGCTCACACTGGGCGAAACTATACAAATTTATAATTTCGGGTTCTCGTTTCAGAAAGTTGACCTGGAAAATGATCGTACGCCTACAATTGTCCTACTATTACTTTTATCAGTCTAGGGTTTCTCGTGAATTTCTTTGGCCGGAAATGACGACTCAAGACATTCGAATTTTCCCACTAAAAATCAATGCAAATCGATACCTACTTTTTGTATAAAACTGCGTTTCCAGCGCACTGTAGTTACCGTGTGACATTAAATGTTAATTCAAGAGGACTGTATAATTATAGAATCTCTCTCCACCCGAACTACTAGATTTCAGTCTCCAAGCATTCAACCCCAAACCTTAAGATTGCGATTTAATGGGACACACTTTAAGAAGTTCTACTGGCTTTGTGGAGTGTATCGAACAATATGCTATTACTGTTAGAACTTTGAATAACTTCTCGCTGATTTAAATAAGTTGACTTCATTCTTAATTCTTTCGACCGTTTGTGGAATCAACTCCTAATGATTTCTCAAGTTCAGCTAGCGTCTGACATGACGAACGCCATCTCTTGGAAGTGCGAGGACTTTTTCAGACTCCTGATAATTGTGAAAGAAAGTGTCTACGCAAGTTAGGAAATATAAACAAATTTCTAGGCTATTGTAACATTTGGATTTTAATGAAATATTCTTGTTGGCTCCACAGTTCAACATTTTTTTGGTTTTGTCATCGAACTAGCCATCGCCATAAATGTAATTAACAAATAAATCTTCAATTTTCTCTCACAGTTGTTGGCGTTCGTCCATGATACAGATCGCACACCATCTCATCCCATGCCAGTTACTAATCTTTCATGAAATCGCCTTTTCCGGCTGCACGCCCGCGTTCTCCTTGAATATTCACTACGAGGCACTTCGCATACCCAATCTCGATCTTGTGCAACACAATTCTCCATTCAAGACAAATCATTTAGCTCCCAATAACAATCAATATTCTCAGTGTGTGCATCCATTTATTTAACATACACTGCACAATACGTACGGGAGATAGTCGGGCCACGGTTAGACGTGCAGCTCAATGTCCCACAGTATACGCTGGCAGATCATGGAGGTGTGTCCGTGTGCACCTCCAACGACCGGCGTCTGATCTTCGTAATGGTGGAGCGCATTAAAAAGGTCCCAACGAGGTCACAAATGTGGTTAAGAAAAATCCAAGAAAATTATGCTTTCTGCCTCCGCACACGTGTGCGGCCGCCCCCGCCTTGCTGTGGTATCTTAGATGCATGAAATGCTATTTAATTCTCACACACATGTTCCGTGAATTCAGAGGGAAGCCACCGCACGTATTAGCCTCCTGACATTTAGCAAAATGAGGTCGCCTCCAGCTTTGCTGGCTTGTAGCCCAAAAAGTTCGATAGGAAAATACCCTTCTAGTCCCGTTAGTGTTGCAACAAAATTGTGAGAGGTTCTTTTACGTAATTGAATTTCTCTCTTTTCATCGGAGATCTCGATGGCAGGGGACTACATGTTCCGCTAAGCATCTAATCAATGAACATGACCACTAACAGCCGTCGGCTTCGTCGGATACACGTACATAGTGGCTGTATTCCGTGCCAGGGATCTTGGAATGCCATGGGAATGGACCCTCTGCCACCCAAATGGATGACTTTCACTCGCTTTTTTTTTATTTTTCATTTAGGTAGACTAAGCCTTCACCTGTTGCATTGCAGCCAGCGTCAAACGGCAGAGTCAGACCCACCAATACACAAAATCAATTGGATGCAGCCCATTGAAGACCAGGCTCTCGTTTTCCCCGCGGCACAACAAACTGAAGGCTTATACTGACGACTACAACGCATTTATCCACAAACGGACCTTCAAGGCGTTATGCGCTTCTCTGTCGATGCGTTGAAAATTTTAAGGTGATCGGGGTCAAACGCTGTCAAATGGCTCCTCCAGTGCGGTCAAGCGTAGATCTCGTCCAGCCCCTTTTATCTAGAGAAAGAGAGTACAATGGGCGATTCGTAACCTGCATCCGGCACTAAGGCCAAATTTGAGATACAATCCTTTTGTAATCCCTAGAATTAGTTGTAAATTGTGATTCGAAAATTGTTAGGTTTCCAAGTTGGTTATGTGGTTGGCTAACAGCCTGGATGCACCAGGATGCCGGTGGTCACTGGATTGTCTAAGACGAATCAGATTTCTTGCTGATCTACATGATCAGTGGGTCTTCACGGGGTAAAGCAAAAAGCTAAACTGATGCCTCCCGGGTGATTAGTTTAAGTCCGCACAATTTATTGCATCAACCCTGATGTTGATTGTTTTGGTCGGTGGGACTGCCACAACAAGTGGGCTGCCGAAATGCTATCTATTCTTCGAGTGCTCGGTGGAGGCGTGCGACGTAGTCGTTTATCTGTCAGTTATCTCGGGAAGGTTAACTTGTGAACAATTTACGATCGACGGCTGGAATGCCATTCGCAAACTGTCAAGCGGTTGAGTAGGATTCGCGCGACGGTAGATACCTTTCCTAACTATCTTTGAGGTTTGTTTGCTCAATATTGATTTTGGCGGGTGACTTTGGGTATGGATTGCGTGCGGTTAAATAGGAGGTCTTGTTAATTCAGCTAGAAGGGGATTCCACAGGTGTCGGTGGTAGTCTAAATGCTGTGGCGAATGCTGGCTTCAGGAAAAAGTTACTGGGCAATGTAAAATACATCGGAGATGGACTTACTATCAGGTTTTTACGCGAAGTTCGCAATAATGCGGTTTGAGAGATTTCCAATTGCTATGAGCGCGGTGGAATCAACTGATTTCCTTATTGTGAACTGAAGCGCTTACGGTTACTATATTTTCGGTACTTCGGCCGATGGTTTTGTGGGGAGGTTCCCTTCGCACAACTGTGCAGAACAGCGTGTTCTCACAGGGGTCACCAATGTGGGTTATTTCTTCTTGTGCGTCAGCACGGACGCTGGTTCAGCGGAAACAGCACCAACACCACTGTAAATTGTTCCTACCAGAAGGAATAGAGCATTCAGCTAACACGACAACCCTCCAAAGAAAAACACACACTCAAACAGATAACTTGTCTCACAGTTTTGCTCGTGCTATTTATCTTAATCAACCGTTATTTTCACAATAATTATCGCAATTTAATTATCATTATCTTGTTTTCTTTGCCTCGTTTTCCGCATACAAACATTTGAACAAGTGTTATAACCGTTAAGTTATGGCCCCAGGGCCACGTGTGTTAAACAAAATTAAGCGCAAACGGTTGCGTTACGACCCCGTTATTGGAGGCCAAACTGCTCCGGATAAACTTTCAAAAGTGAACAATTAAGAGCTAGAAAAATCTAAAATGTGTTCAAACACTAACTTTTTTCAACCACTTCAAAGTCTGATGGAAGACTCTCCTGAAATGGATCCGACCAATGACGAACAGTGCGCAGAACTTCCTAAAGAAACCGTTCCGCCAATTGTGGTGTTAAAAACAACTGGTGCTAAAGTGCGTGATATTTTGAGTAACATTAAGATAGACAAATACCTAATTAAAAACGTTTCACTTGGACAAAAAATATGTGCCCCAACAATGGACATATATAACAAATCAGAACCGAACTCATACGGTTAAAATGTGAGTTTTTCACCCACTCGCGTAAGGAAAATCGTCCATTAAAGGTAGTGTTATGCGGATTAGACATGATAAGCAACGATATAGTGAAAAATGAACTAATTGCACTCAGGATAAAGTGCCTAGATGTTAAAACCATCACATTAAATTCATCAACAAAAGCCCTGTACAAACACTACTTGTACATCGTCTATATTCAACGCGGTACTGTTAAATTAAACGAACTAAAACGGAACTACTCCACCTTGTTCAAAACCATCGTTCACTGGGACTTTAAAAAACATAATCCAGGTAAGGTCACACAATGTCATAATTGCCAGCTTTACGGTCACGGCTCGATGCATTGTCATATAAATAGCTTCTGTGCAATCTGTTCGGGAAACCATAAAACATCCGACTGCAAAACAAATGAGGTCGTCAAGTGTGCAAATTGTATTGGACCACATAAATCCACCGATCCAGAATGCATAAGCCGAAAGCAGTACATAGACATTCGCCGCAAATTATCCCCACGCGGACGTAGTACAGGAAATACAACGTTCCTACAGCCTCCGAGTGACAAACAGCAGCCACTGCCCGACCGATTATCCATTGATAATTTTCCTCCACTACCCCGATCTGTGCGTCAACCTTCACTTCCTTCATCCACGTGGGCTTCTGGCCTCCATCAAACCCAGCAACCTTCCAACAGTGATACGACACACACGAAGAAAAATCCGTCAGAAACTTTAACTAATGATAACTTGTTCTCATTTAGCGAGATAAACTCTCTTCTTAATGAAGTTGTAACCAAGCTTAGTGCTTGTCAAACTAAAGCTGACCAATTTAACGTCATTACTTCATTAGCTATTGAGTATCTATATTCGGAAAAGACATGTTAAGAAACTCTCTTAACATCATAACTTGGAATGCAAGAAGCATCAAAAACAAAAAGCACGAATTTTTTAGTTTCTTGATAAATTTTAATATTGACATTGCACTTGTTTCAGAAACCTGGCTCAAACAAGACATTTCTTTCTCACATCAAAATTACATATGTTACCGCCTAGACAGGGTACATGCTAGTGGTGGAGGTGTCGCCATTGTTGTGAAAAAATGTATAGAACATTCCTTGCGACCTTCATTGCACCTTAGGTTAATTGAGGAAATTAGTATAGATGTAACATTAAGTGATAACTCCAAGGTGAGTCTTTTTTCGGTCTATTTCCCTGGTGGAAATAGAAACATTGAGAAATCTACTTTCTTTAACTGGGATCTGCAAAAATTGTATAGAGTCAACACTCGAAACAAGGTAATTATTGGTGGTGATCTAAACTGCAGACATCAGTCGTGGAATTGTCTTAGGGCAAACTGCTGGGGTAACATTTTACTAGATGTTACTGAATCCAACCCAAGTTTTTCCATACTTTATCCAGTTCTCCCCACCTATATCGCATCGACTGCTAACAAGAACCCCTCAACTCTCGATCTATATATCAGTAATATTCCAAATTACTGCACAGTACCATTAACTCTAAATGCGTTTGTGGCGGTCCCGCCAAACCCCGGTACGCTTTCCTTAAAAACCCCCATAACATCCATCTTCCCATATAATTTCACCAACGCAATTTCACCCTATAAAGAAAACTTACCTTTTCATGCATCCCTTTGCATTCTATTTTCTGTAAGAATTCTTATTGCCCTTTTTAGAAATTCCATAACTCCCATTGTTTCCCGCCAATGCATTTGTATTTGCCCCAGAAAACATTTCCTTTTCCAAGGACATGTAATGCTTTCAAGCATTATCTGAAATTCCTAAAATTGATCCTTAATGTGCATATGCACCATAAATACCAAACATTCGATACCCTTTGTCTGAGTTAAAATACTATGTCGTCAGCTTGTTTTTACAGCTGCAACATTAGCGACAAACTATGATGCATTTCTTTCGTCGCCACCACTAGTTACTTGGAATACCTAAATGCAAGCAAGGGATGCGTATCGGCAATTAACCCAAGATACGATATACAATTTCCATGGTATAAAGTATCGTATCCCATTAACACCTTTTTTCCAACGTCCGTCATAGCGACGTTGCATAAACATGACCCTCATTACGGAGCAAACCATTTGGTCGCCTTTTCCTTTGTTCTCGCTGACTGCCTTTCTCGTTGTTCCACTGCTTTCGAACACGTGGAACAACATTGAATCTGTTCGATCGCGCACACACACCACTGTACCAAAAAGATCGCATTTTCTTAGTGGCCACACCCTTAAGAGAACATTTTCTCTTTCCCCTCCATATCGCACCCTTAATTGAGGATAGAATAGAAGTCAGAGTTCTATCCTCGAGGAGTCCTTTACCATCCGCAGGCCAGTACGGTCATGCCACTCCCGCCCGTAGTCGTGCGGGCGATAGTTTTAAACAATTTTTTGTGGAGTTGTAAACGTAACGTAAAATAAATAAGGCTAAAACAAAGAGATCCTGAGTTTATATTTTTACTTGTGTGATGGCGTGATCAGTGACAATTGATCGACGCTGGTGTTTCCTTTCCTGCTGCGGTGAATCATCAAAAGTTTGGGCGGAACCGTGTGAACAGTGGAGTGAATGCTGGAGGAAGAAGGGAACCAAGTGTCCGTGTCAGGCACAATACTTCTTCCCCACACGTTAAGTTCAGACCACCTTCCGATCAGCCTCACAGTGAATCATACAGTAGTTGTAAATCGTACCAGTTTATACCACAACTATTCCGCCACCAACTGGAATTGTTATAAATCATATATAAACACGAACTCGGTTCTAGGTAATACCAGCCTAAATTCTATAACCTGCAGCGAGCACATTGATATTCTATGTAACAATTTTGTTTCTGTTATCAATAGAGCGGCCAATCTTGCGATACCTAAATGTTCCACTGCTCCAGTTGATAAGGCACCGCTTCCTGAAAATATCTTACATCTGATTAGGCTACGAAACTCTGAAAGAAGAAAATGGCTGCGTTATAGAATCGATTGTTTTCTAGTTAATGTTAAAGTCTTAAATAATATCATTAAAAACGAAATCTCAACATATAGGAACAAGTGTTGGAATAAACACCTTTCCTCTCTTGACAAAGCAAGCAAACCGTTCTGGAAAATATCAAAAATTATGAAAAAGAGAGGGTCCAGTATTCCTCCGTTTAAAGTTCACGACAAGTTGTTTATTTCTTCAGTGGAGAAATCGAACCTACTTGCTAACACGTTTAGTAAGAACCACTCCATATCTATGCATCTAAGCGACGCGTATACTGAAGCTGAAGTTGCTAACACTATCCATGTACTTTCTCAAACATCAGCTGAAAGTACTTACGCAACTAATATTAGCAAACTTAAAGAATTGATAAAAAAATCGAAATCTAAAAAGGCTGCGGGTCTCGATAATATTAACAACAAATTAATCAAAGCACTTCCACCTGCTGCAAGTAACTATTTAACATTCATTTTCAACGCTTGTCTTAAGAATTGTTATTTTCCGGGCTGTTGGAAAACAGCAAAAGTAATACCTATCCCGAAACCCGGTAAACCGAAGAACAGCCCCGAAAGCTACAGACCTATTAGTCTACTTAGCTGTCTAAGTAAGCTCTTAGAAAAAATCATTAAGGAAAGGATTGATCGTTTTGTGGAAGACAATAATATCTTACCAAACTTTCAGTTCGGTTTCCGTAGTGGTCACAGCACAATCCATCAAGTCTTTCGCATTAAAAACCACATAGCTGGTAAATTAAGCTGCCTATGCCGCTTATCAAAATTATCCACAGCTTTCTTCGTTCGAGAAAATATGTTGTGAGTTTAGGAACCGACATATCCTCTACTCACCAAATCCAACATGGTGTACCCCAAGGCTCGGTCCTTGGTCCCATATTATTCACATTGTTTGTCGCAGGTTTACCATGTCTAGGTGAAAACATTCAGGTAGCTATGTTTGCCGATGATACGGCCATTTTCTCCTCGGGTGCCTTATTCACTATAGTCTACAACTCTTTGCAGGCAGCTCTTGACAAACTAGCAGTATATTACAGGAAATGGAAAATAAAAATAAATGGTAATAAAACACAAGCTGTCTGGTTTTCGAGATGCAGGAAACACTGCTACCTACCAAATGGCACTAAACTCAGTATGTGTGGAGTTGATATTGATTGGTCCGAAGACTGTAGATATCTAGGTATTATTCTAGATAAAAAACTTATCTTTCAAACACATCACTACCACAATTGACAAAATAAACAACGTCGTAAGAGTTATGTATCCATTAGTGTTGTAGCGATCCCAAATCGCTACCCCTATCTAAATCCCCAATATCATCCACAATCCTATAACGAAAATCCCAAATTTCATATTGAATCAATGAGCGATAAATTAAACCAAAAGCCAATTATCGCACATTAATTCAAAATTCCACATAATAAACCCAAATCCCAAACTTTCCATTTATCCAAATTCCATATTGAGTCACATGTAATCATACATTGACATTGACAATTCATCATACATTGACTCAATTCCTAAAAATCCTAACATCATGAAATGCTAAATTCAAAACGCATTTCATGATTCCCTTCCCAGAATCTATCCAACAAAACGCTTTAAATAATTCCCAGAACAAAATTCCAATCGAAGCACTAAGTCATTGTGTGTATTTCTTGGTATTTTGACATGAAAATAGTTGACAAAAGTCAACTCCAAAATCTATAAAAGGGGAATGCATTTTCAATTTCGGGATCAGTTCTAGTTGAAACTTCGGAGACTCATGTCCCGAAGTATAAACTTGAAAAGACCTATCAGATTCCCCATGACGACCTCACTGTTCGTCTCATCCGGGAGCGTAAAAAGCTCTGCAGAATGAGATATCGTCAAAGCTTTACGCAAAGGGAGCCATTATTGCGATCGATTATTCACAATATTGGTACACTGATACAACAGAGAATCCAAAACAATCGTACCCGACAATTGGAAGACAATCTGAAGGGTATTCAGATGGACAAGAACGTTTATAAAAATGTTAAAAAGATATGTGGCACTTCCCGTATCACTGGGCCAATCGTCCACAATGGCGTTGTTGTTAATAACGACACCAATAAAGCAAATATCATCGGAGAGACCTTCGAAAACAATCACAAACTCACTCTCCAAGATGGCGACCCGGAAACTAATGCAATCGTTAGTTCAGAGGTCCACAGTAAGTTGGACGACTTTAACGAGCCAATTGTTGTCTTTAACCCAACTAACAGTGCATACTTCGATGACACACGTGATAATGGTCACGGTTTCATCACACCAAATACCCTACAGAGTCTGGTTAAATCTCGACACCCTAAGAAGTCACCTGGTATCGACAACATGTCATACCACTCGTTGCGAAGGCTTTCTGCCTTATTCTTTATAAAGCTCTCCATTCTGTTCAACCATGCTTACAACATGGGGTACTTTCCCCAAGCTTGGAGGCACGCTATTATTTGTCCAATAGCAAAAGTTGGGAAACCAACGTATCACCCCTCAAGCTTTCGGCCTATCTCGCTTCTCACTTGCATCAGCAAAATATATGAAAAATTCATATACGAGAAACTAAATAACTTTGTCAGTGCCAGGCACCTAATACCCGATTTCCAATTCGGATTTCGAAGAGCGCACAGCACCACTATGGCTCTCAATTTATTTCAAAACCACGTCTGCGTGCGGCTCTTTAATAAGGAACCCACCGTTGCGGTAAGCCTAGACATTGAAAAAGCTTTTGATACGACTTGGATCGAAGGTCTCGCTTTTAAACTACTGAATACTGGCCTCAGTAGAACGCTATGTAGCATCATCTACCAGTTCGTTCTAAACAGAACCTTCCAAGTTAGAATGAATGGAAAGCTTTCCCGAACTTTTCACACCGCTGCAGGCGTACCACAGGGCTCCATTCTAGGCCCCATCTTATTCAATATTTACACTTCCGATATTCCCCGCCCTGTGGACGGGAGAGTAAACCAAATATGCTATGCGGATGACGTCCTGGTGTACACGTCAACCAAAGGCCCTAACCTCGCAACAAATCGACTCAACCGTCACTTGGACGAACTGTATCAGTATTACAGTCGATGGAAAATCCGACTTAATCCATCCAAAGCAGTAGCCATAATTCTGAGTAGTAAACACTCCCAACCTGCTTCTCGATATTCACAGAATATTCGAATAAAAATGGGAGATACTACGATTAGACCACAGGACAAGATGAAATATCTCGGGGTCACTTATACCCCAAAAATGAATTTCATCAAACATGTGACCCACATTCTCCAAAGGGGCCTCGTTCGGTCTAAGCAACTGCACAACATCTTGAAGTGGAGGAACAAAGTTGACACCAAAGTTAAGCTTCTCTGCTATAAACAGCTAATCCGATCTGGAATATCGTACGCCTTTCCCATAGGGTCCTGCATATCTTCGGCTCAAATGGAAAGACTTCGGGTTTTCGAAAGGAAACTCCTCAGGAGATGCACCAATCATTCTAGAAGGCCTGACGGTCGTCATTACCCCAACTCTCACCTATACGAAGGCGCCTTCATTACCCCTATCGACGAGTACTTGCTTCAATTAGCATATAAGTACCTCGAAAACATTCAGAACAGCGAGAACCTACTTGTACGGGACTCTTGCGTTCTTGACCCTTCTCTCTCTCGATCTCTTCGGATCAAACCCCCACAATTTCTTCTTCAGTACAAAACTGAAGAAAGCACCCTTCCCAACAACATTCCCCTCTATAATAGAGGATTCCTGGACCCACCCCATAGGGTCTACTATTAACAAACCAAACACACGAACGCACAGTACAAGACGGCACAAACACAAACATACACATCGACCAAAGAGCAGATTATCAGACGCCAAAGACGTGGTCTGCGTTTACTACCGCACCCAAGACCCACCGGTCTTGTATGATTTCTTCCCCACCATCCCTCTATAAAAGTAGTTAGAGAACACTTGGACTAACACTGTCCACACTATCCTTGGATACCCCCCCTTTTTTTTTCTTCTCTTTTCAGATGCCGCGAGACCGAGCCCAACATCCTCACGGATGTGGGTGATTCTGGTTATCGCAAGATGACCAGAAGTCAGAGACAATATGAAGGACACATATGTCCTCTCTCGCTGAATTCGGCCTTCTCGCCACAATTTTTTTTTTTTAATTTCGGGATCAGTCTCTTTTTCGAAGTCCGAACCTCTGGCCGTTCAACAACCAATGTAATTTCAGATCACCCGTGTACTTTTAAATTAAAGAAAAATAAAGCTAAGTATCATTATTTCAACTTGACCTTTTCGCGTCTTTCATTTTTACCGTCGACACTCCGGGCTCTTCTCCCAGCCGTTTCGGGAAAGCACGGCCTCGGAGCATTACAGTGTGTAGAAAGTCAAAGCTTAGCATCGAAAATAAAATTATAATATTTAAAACCATTTTTCAAGCGATACTCCTGTACGGGGCCCCTGTATGGTGTAATTGCGCTCGCACACACAAAATAAAATTGCAAAGGTGTCAAAATTAAATATTGAAAATGTTGCTGAATTTGCCATGGCATTATTCGACACATGAACTACATGAAAACGCTAACGTTAAACCGGTAGAGTTCCTTATTGACAAAATCAATCGAAACTTCTTCGTCAATTGTTCTTTTTCTGACAATGTTCTCGTTTCCCGTCTTGCGTTATCCTAAATCACTACATATGTACTCTGTCTATGAAAATTATATCGAGGTCATTACTATATAAAATAACCGGAAGCTCGTGCAATATTAGTCTTAAGTTTCAAATAAGGGTTTTTTATTGTAGTTTTCCCTTAATTTATTATTTGTTATTCATTAAAATTGTGCTATTGTCGTTATATAGATTTAACATTATAGTTGTAAAGGAATTGCTATCCTAAATCTCTTAAGTACTAGTTGTAAAATATACCATAAATGTGATTATCTACCAAATAAAATTGAATTGAACACTGGTGTAATTTATTCTCTTATTTTTATTTCAGTTTATTCTCTCGAACATAGCTTTTATTTTAAATACAAACACTGGAACTGTCTTTTAAATTATAGGTCGTTTTGTTTGTTCAGTAGTCTTGATTTAAATTTCCATTGCGCACTTGTTATTTACTGTGTGGTACACGAACTCTACGAATCAACGTCACGCTTGTATTTGGCAACCATTATTTAAGTAAATTTATTCCTATAAAATATTAAATTCATTCCCATAGAACTTATGTTTCTCGACAAACAACTCGACACGAAAACAAGCGTGTGTACGCTTAAGGAATTTAAATTTGACAACGGAAGGCGCGACAGGAGAGACTCGACGTCTCTCCTCGAAGGGTGATAAAATTTGACTCTTCGATTCAATCCACATCCGTCAGATTCAACGGTGGTGGATCACATCGATGTGGGAGGAGCGAACAGGCTCAACTTGGCGACGGCCAATGAGCGATTGAAAAGGAGTTAAATGGGAGGATTTCCCATGTGTCCGTATAGGACAAGTGCGATGCCCCTTAGCTTGCATATCGACAACGAACGATACCACACCTGTTCAAACAAATGGACGAGCAATAAGGAGCCGCAGGCATTGTGTTTATGTAATGCCGTTGTAGGGGATACATTCTTCGGTGACGATAGGTCGACCGAAGATTTGGGGTTTGTTTGATTTACCCGTATGGCTCTGGTGCTCTAGAAAGGGAGATATTTTGTTGACATTGAGTCAACCGAAATCTTGCCGACGGTGGCAAAGGTCGGGTTGGATGGTTATCTTATTTGGGTTAATGTGCTGGTACATGGATATGGTGGTGAGGAATTTGCCACCCATGGAAACCATGAACCAGCGTTGGTAACCAAAACAAACACAGTGCGGTACTGTATGTTTACTTTGATTTCCAGAAGGGTCATCGTAGAGCATCAACGTGGGTATGATTGCCTAAACAGCGATCCTATTCATGCCCAAATCCCATGATCGGTTGATAGCCGATAATGGGAAATTGGTTGCAGCTATTGCGAACCTAAAGATATGGGGGCAATATTTAATTACCGAATGGTAGGGAAACTATCGGCTGCACTTGTGTCAACAAGTACGTTGGTCGACGTGTATTCTGGACCAACGGATTGTTGTTTGGACGATCGATCGATAGTCCAGCAGATAAGGCGAGGATGGACATGTCATGCACGTGTGTGAGAAAGTGCTTCTCAGCAATGCGCATTGACATGTTCTTTTTTTTTTTTTTTTTTTTTTTTTTATTAGACTCCTCTCGCGAGAGGCGAACCTATAGCGCCGAGTGGGCGCCCCGAGGTGCCATCAAATAACTGTTGCAGTTCTTTTTGAACAGTTGCAGGTTGTAACGCACCGGGAACACTCGCGTGGGAAGGGAGTTCCGCTCTGTAGCGGAACGAGTTCTGATGTAGGGATGTTCGCGCCGTCGGGAGATGAACCACAAACGGGTGCGATCCGTCGGATTGTCTTGTGGAGCGCATATAAGCCGAATTGCGCGGAATAATACCACGAATCTCCGAAGAACAGCACCCGTGATAATATCTGTAAAACAGACAGAGGTCGGCTACGCGCCTTCGATGTGATAGCGACTGTAGTCCCGACGTCAGCGCCGAGCCCCCGATCAGGCGGATCGCTCGTCTCTGTATGCTCTCAAGTAGGTCGAGGGTATGTTTAGGAGCCGAACTCCAAATATGAGAGCAATATTCGAGCGCGGGTCTAATTTGGTATTTATATAGGAGGAGAAGTTGGGCTGGGGTAAAATATTTCTTGGCTCTAAAAAGATAACTCAGTTTTCCTAAGGCTGACCTGGCGATGTTCGACACGTGTTTATGCCATGATACATTTCCACAGACCGTGACACCGAGCAATTTCAAACTTTCCCCAGCCTCGAGGGCCCGGCAATTCATCATCAGCTGTGGAACCGATGATCCAGTTTTCTTTGTGAATGTTGTATACTGAGTCTTCGTTGCATTGAAGTCGACAAGATTGGCCTTTTCCCACTGTAGGACTTTATCCAGATCCCGATTCAGAGAATCAATCTGTCTACATCTCAACTGGTGTGACGCAGATGCACCAATCGGCCGATCACTCGAAAAGGAGGAAACAAGCGTACTATCATCCGCAAAACTGAACACTTTGTTATCCGTTGTCTCCAACAAATCATTTATGTGAAGCAAGAACGAGGTTGGAGCCAAAATAGAACCTTGGGGCACCCCCGAATTTACAGGATACAGATCCGAACACTCGCCGTCCACAACAACCCGGATCGATCGATTTTCAAGGAAACTCCTCGTCCAGGCGCAAAGCTGTTGGGAAAGTCCATATGAACGAAGTTTGCTCAGCAGTGCCCCGTGCCAGATGCGGTCAAAAGCCTTGGAGATATCCAATGCGACCGCCCTTGACTCACCATGCCGTTCAATTGCAGATGTCCATATATCGGTTATAAGTGTCAAAAGATCTCCTGTGGACCGCCTGCCACGGAATCCGTATTGACGATCATTCAGAAGACCGTTGCACCCCAAATACTTAACCAACTCTGTATTGATGACTTTTTCCATTACCTTAGATAAAATAGACAGTAATGTTATCGGACGGTAATTTTGTGGGAGACACTTTTTTCCCGTCTTTGGGATTGGCTGAACTCGAGCGATTTTCCAGCAGGCAGGAAAGGTCCTCCGTGCATAAGATAAGCAGAAGAGTCTGCCAAGAACCGGCGATAGTTCTGGAGCACAGTTCTTAAGGACTATTGCTGGTATTCCGTCCGGGCCGGTTGCCTTCCTACAATCCAGTTCACGTAGAATGCGTTGAATAGTGCGCGGACGAAATCTCACATCCCGTATGGAAGACTGTACCGGTTTGAATTCGCCGAAAATAAATTTGCGAATACATTAGCTTTATCCCTTGAATTCGTGACTAACGTCCCGCTGTCTGTCACCAACGGAGGGAAAGAAGAGGATGCAAAGTTACTGCTGACAGCTTTTGCCATTGACCAGAAGGAGCGCGAGCCAGTTGGGCACCGAAGGAGCTTATTGATCACCCTGTCGTTGTGAGCCTTCTTCGCGGTATCAATCGCCTGGTTGCACGCGTTTCTGATTCTGACAAAATTCGTTCTGTTAACTTCGGTGGGATTGGAGCGCCATTGCTTAAAAGCTCTATTTTTTGCCGCTGTAATCAGGTCGCAGTTTTTGTCAAACCAAGGTTTATCAGACGAACTTCGTTTGATGGAATGTGGAATATACATCTCCTTCCCCAAAAGAATAATCTCTGATACCGACTCCGCGCAAGCGTTAACATCGGAGTTTCCGAAGCACACCTCGGACCACGGAAAGGATGCGAAGAAGTCTCGCAAATCGTCCCAGTTAGCGGCCCCATACTTCCATACATGACGAAGCTGCCTAGGCCGGTAGCTTGCTTGGTATGCAAGTGCTTGCGCGACAGATACCAAGCAGTGATCTGAGTTTCCCAGTGGCGCAGAAACCTCTACGGTATAAATACTCGGTTCGGATGTCAAAAACAGATCCAGGGTGTTCGCATAATCGCCCCGGGCATCCGGCACTCGCGTTGGCTCCCCCACGAATTGAGTCAAGTTGTGGCTTACAGCAAACATCTCCGCTGTTCGGGAATAAATGCCGGTTACATGAAGAGGTAACCGGATTCGATTTTGGAAACATGATCCGTTGGATGCAAGCATGCCCTGGGTGAAAGTTTGATGCCACGGTAAGGTCGTAATCTTGCCATGGGCTTATGTTTTCAGGTGGAAGGTAATGCAGAGTAGCTTACGATGCTCATTTGCAGGTAAGTATAATGACTTGCCTGATAAGTGGGAGACGGTTAATTAAGAGGGAGTGGGTGGTTCTTTGGGAATGCCTAAAAGAACCCCCACAGTTTCTCCCGCTGCCACAGTAATATCCGATTGTGAATAGTTTGACTAAAATGTATCCAGTATAGCGCACATAGCCTATCTGGTTGAAGGATTATTATTACCGAAATAAGGAGTATGCGCTCTTAAAGTTGCGAATACAACCCAGGACTTCGCTAGGAATTTTTCAAAATATCGAAACCTTGTGAGTTTGTAAGCTTTACCATGATAAGAATGTTGGCTGACGTTTCGTCATTGACGGATCCTGGAAAAATTGAAAGGGTGTGTTCGTGTAAAATACAAAACTGTTATGTTCCTTTTCGAAAACCTTATGTAGGGTTCGAAAGAAGGTATGGAATTGTGGGTTGGTTCTCCATGTGGTATAGAGAACCCCCACACTTATATAATTTGATATTTGAAGTTTAGTTTTAAGGAATATTCTATTTTGACAAGCACCCAATAAAAAGATCCCTACTAATTGGAAATACATCCGTATAATTTGATACATCAAAACTGCCAAGTTTGAAATGGTAACGGAATTTTTTAATACTAGAAGCCTCGGTTTCACTAATACGAATGTAAACGCTCACATCAAATGTTCATACATTTTCATTGTTGGAACTTTTTTTAATTTTTTTAATTTCGTTTTATATTTTTAGATTCTAAATTATAGGCTAGACAAAATATGCTTAACTTCTAGCTTCATCATCATCATCGGCACTACAACTGGGAACCGGTCTTGGCCTTATTTAGCAAAAAACAAAAAAAAGTCCAGAGGCTTGTTAAATTTTCCATAATGATTTATTTTTTCTGGGCAAGGTCATTAGTCTTGCGCCAGAGGCTCCCCGACGGGGAATCGAACCCCGGTCTCCCGGGTGACAGGCGGGTATACTAACCACTATTATCTTATATTACAACTTACTGGTCCTACGCAGATGCTCTGAGATAAACATTAAATGTCTATTGTACAATTTGCCCTTCGACGACAGAACTTTGTTTGGCTTGTACGAGGGTTGCCTTTTATATTTCGGGATTAGAGAACAAAAACAAATATTGATCATAGAAAATTACTTTATTGTTTTTCAAAATATTCCTCATGAAGATCTATACACTTTTGCATGCGTTTGAACCAATTGTCGAAGCACTTTTGCCACTCTGATTGAGGTATCTCCAACACATGCATTCTGAATGCAGCAACCGCTTCTTCAGGTGTCGAAAATCGTTGACCTCTCAGTTTGTTTTTTACGTACGGGAATAAAAAGAAGTCATTCGGTGCCAAGTCAGGACTATACGGCGGATGACCCATCACATCGATGTTTTGGGTGCTCAAAAATGCAGTTGTCGCAGCCGATGTGTGAGAGCTCGCATTGTCGTGGTGAAGAGTGATCCGTCTTCCGCGGCTGGTTTTCCTGATTTCTTGGAAGACAACTGGCAAACAAATGGTTGTGTACCACTCAAAATTGACTGTTCTGCGTTGTTCTAGTGGTACGGTTGCGACATGTCCAGTTTTTCCGAAAAAAAAAACAGGCGACCATTTGCTTGGAAGTGCTTCGTGCGCGAACAACTTTTGTTGGATTTGGCTCATCTTGAAACACCCAGACAGTCGACCGCTGTTTACTTTCGAGCTCATACGCGTAAATCCACGATTCATCACCTGTCACGATGTCATAGACGTGTTTCGAAGCACCGCGACCGTATTTTTTGAGCATTTCTTTCGACCAATTGACACGAGCCTTTTTTTGGGCGATTGACAAATTGTGTGGGATCCTACGCGAACAAATTTTTTTGACAGTCAAATGTTTATGTAATATTGAATGAATGCTGGTCCCACTAACGGCTAAGGTTGTCTCAATCTCACGATAGGTCACATGACGATCTTCCAATATCAGTTCGCGCACAGCATCAATGGTTTTCGGAACAACAACTGATTTTGGACGACCTTCACGAAATTCATCTGGGAGTGAACTACGGCCACGCATGAATTCACCATACCATCGATAAACACTGGTCCTTGATGGAGTTTCATCGCCAAAAATTGAATTAAGTTCATCCATGCACTGTTGCTGAGTTAATCCACACCGAAAGTTGTAAAAAATAATCGCACGAAAATGTTGACGATTTAATTCCATTTTTGGGCCGAAATGAATCTTTTAAGTTACTGTAAACAACACAAATAGCGCTCGTATGTCAAAACGTTCTGAGAGCGTATAACCTCAAAAATGTCCAACTTTACGACAGAGCTGTCAATTGCCGGATTGCAATACTAGGGTTGCCAAATCCCGAAACATAAGAGGCAACCCTCGTATTTATGACTATTTGTACGACAAAGAAAAATTAGGAAAACTTTGTGTCGAATTTTTTTATTTTTTTTTTATTTACAAGAACTTAAGTAAAATATTATGCTAGCCCAATTCTAGAAAAACTAAGTCTGTCTAAGCTAGCTGGTGAGGCAGTGATTCTACCGACATTGGTAATCAGGTCTTTAACTGCCGTTCAACCACTAGATCTGTTGGTGCTGTCTAATATTTTCGTCACGGTCTCTGTAGGAGATGACCCTACTGAAGTGCAAGAGCTCTTCTTCGGCGCACGTGACATCCCGGTCGAAGCACAATCGCCCGTCTAGGGATAATCTACTTACATGATAGATCAGCGGAATTCCGGTTCCATCCTATATAAGTACATTCATGTCCAAATCAAGGAACGACTCTGGTGGAACAAAGCCGTTGCGACGCACGCTCTCAAAGTACAGTGTATTTGGATAATAAGTCCCGAAAATTAGGTCATTGGACGAGTTTATTGGTCTCGTAATATGTCCTCTGATTAATTTGATCATAAAAATATCGCCATCTCAATAGCTGAATTGGTAAGAAGGTTGTGTCTTGCGTTTGATTGTGCAAACCTAAGTTAAACTGACGACTTTTTCTATTGTGCAGTCCGGCACAATTACTGAGTGGTAGGTAGAGTCCCAAAGCCAAGCCGCCCGGTGAAATACCACCGCATTAAGCTATAGGGTTCGTGAAATGGTTGGGAGAAAACCTTGATCATCTTTCGGGGCTCGGCTGATGGACCCGGTCGAGCAAAATAGCATCTCAGGGCGCTGACTCAGCGCTATAGGTTCTCCTTTCCTGGGAGAAGTAATATAAAAAAAACCCTACTTATGTAAGTATTATAAAGTCTCATTTGAATCAAACATTCTATAGCCCTTTTCCGGTGTTCGATATAATCTCAGACAACTTCTGAGACACTTCCTTTCAAACACCCGAATCTTTTCCATCAAATTTTGACCTATGTTAAACCATACTGGACAACCACATATGGGCACTGGGCTGATTAGCGTCATGTAGCATATAACTTTTACGCTGCTGTCAAGTTGGCTACTGTGATATCGCTTTCTTGTCAAGCACAGGTTTTCCTAGCTTTGGCCAAAGTAGACTCTACATGCCTGTTGAAATACAGATATTGATGTAGGCAGATGCCAAGGTATTTAACTACACTCTTGGTTTCCAGTTTACCGCATCCCACCGATGTTAACAGAACCAATTTTGTTAGAATCAGAATCGCGCGTGTTACGTCAAAGAATCCTTGACGACACAAAAACCCATCAACCAAAATGTGTAACCTAATTATACATTTTGTCTAGACAGAAATATTATTAAGAACAAAACTCAAAAGGTTACTAACTACAAAAATTCAAAGAAACGTAAAATATGGAATAACCAAATTAGAATGTAATGTATATCACAACATATGTTACCTAATTACACATTTCATCCAGATGAACAAACTCAAAGATAATTAGCAAGAACTCGTGGAAACACGAAAATGAATATTACACTAATTGCAATATAATATCCATTGTGATAAAGATATTATATTGCAACGTAGAGAAACAAACCTAGATATAAGATTTTATGTTAGAGTAAGTTTAGTTTACAAAACGGCACTCTGAAGAGCAGACGTTTGTTAAATTCGAAATTGAATAAAATATAAATTTTATTTAAAAGTGTTTTCCTTCATTTCAGTCAAGTGGAGTTTAAGAAAACATAATTCGCACAACCAGACGATTGATACCGCGAAGAAAGCTCACAACGACAGAGTGACCAATAAACTCCTTGAGTGCCCGTCTGGTTCGCGTTCCTTCTGGTCAGTGGCAAGGGCTGTCAGCAGTAACTTCGCTTCATCCCCTCTCCCTGCGTTGGTGACGGACAGCGGGACGTTAGTCACAAATTCCAAAGATAAAGCCAATGTGTTCGCGAATTTACTTTCTGCGAATTCAAACCCCGATCCCGGTCTTTTGGAGCCATCTGTGATCGCACCAGCACGGTCTTCGATGCAAAATGTGAAGTGTCACCCGCGTACTATTCAACGCATTCTTCGTGAACTAGACTGTAGAAAGGCAACCGGCCCAGACGGAATACCAGCAATAGTCCTTAAGAACTGTGCTCCAGAACTCTCGGCGGTTCTTGGCAGACTCTTCCGCTTATCTTATGCACGAAGGACCTTTCCTACCTGCTGGAGGGTCGCTCGAGTTCGGCCAATCCCAAAGATGGGAAAAAACTGACTCCCACAAAATTACCGACCGATAGCATTACTGTCTATGTTATCTAATGTGATGGAAAAGGTCATCTATACTGAGTTAATTAAGTGTTTGGAGTGCAACGGACTTCTGAATGATCGTCAATACGGATTGTGTGGCAGGCGGTCCACAGCAGACCTTTTGACACTTATAACCGATATATGGACATCTGCGGTTGAGGGGCATGGTGAGTCAAGGGCGGTCCCATTGGCTATCTCCAAGGCTTTTGACCGCGTCTGACATGGGACATTGCTGAGCAAACTTCGTTCATACGGACTTTTCCAGCAATTTTGCGACTGGACAAAGAGCTTCCTCGAAAATCGATCGATTCGCAGGTCTCCAAGGAAAGAAGAAGTAAATTCTGTAAAATTATCGGGGAATATCTCTATAGTCTATATTAGTCAAGGTGATGGAAAACAGTAATGGACTCCTACATGTTTGCCAATGATGATTCCTGAACAAACGATTCATGGAATATTTTTGGAGCTTTGTGAATAAGAATTCGACAACTGTGGGTAAAGAATAATGGCTTTGTATATCTCTCATTAATTCTATTGTGCCGCAAGGTTCTGTCAACTACCACATATATTGGCTTGACATTAAGGATTTGGTAAAATCAGTGGGTTATCTAGTTGTGTCGACGATATCTATTTTCCAACGATCGGCCCGTTAACGCATCAATGGCACACCAGATAAGATGTAGTAAAATAGGCCTCGCCCAAAATTATATGGCAGGGATACGATAATTTCGATTTTTTCAATGCTAGGGATTTGTACTTTACCGACAGCTTTTTATTAGAATTTCAAGGTCGTGTTACAACCTTATTCGTTGTTTCTATGAGAAGTATTAAAAAAAAGACAACGGACTGGAATTTCCTAAATCTGCACCATATGACGAGTATCCGACATTCATTCTCTTCCTTAAAGGAAAACAAGAGTATGGAATGAAATTCGAATAAATTATTAGAAATTACAATATGTAAGTTTGAAGTTGTAAGCATTGATTACTGTGCAGCGACGTATCCCATTAGTAGTATTTGAATGGCGAGCTCCGTGATGCTATTCCTGGTCTTCAATACATATCCATCTAGTCTTGCCTTCATACAAAGGGATTGTCATGTAGAGTAATCAATTCAAGTACTTTCACTGACAAGAGGATTGTGCCGACTATCTACCTTGCCAACGACCATTTATGCCACTAACAACTTGATCACTCAATTTGGAGTCCCCCAAATGGCGGCGAATTCAATTCCTTCCAATTGCTGTCGATAACAAAGTAATAAATTCCACACGTGTGTATTGTGTTCCTGCGCGTTGGCGGTGCTGTCGTCGTGCATTGTCTGCACCACGTAGCACTGATTGCCTCCGGTTGGTTGGGCTGCTATCATAACAAATACTTGGCTTACAGTAGCCTCGTATTTGTTAGAACCACTGTAACATATTTCTTGTCACTCTAATTGAACCGAAACTTAACCGTAGGAAAGCCAGGAATCACATGAATAGCTATGATGCTGCACTGTCAACGTGTACTCCATATTCAGTTGGGCCTCAATTGCCGTCCACAGCAATTAATGGTTCACTAATATTAGGAGAGAGGCCAACCAAGAAAAGGAGTCCATCCAAAACGGTCGAGATATCGAAAAGTCGTGGGCAGCACTACTTCTCCTTAGTGAGGCATAAATAAGCCACAAACACGACTTCGCGCGACAATGATGACAGCCAGCAAGCAACAGCTGCCGGTGTTGAACGGCTCAACTGGAGTAGCACTACCAATCCAACCACGTCGGGATATCGTGGCAGGAAGAATGTTGTACCATAAAGACATGAACCCTACTCTTGTTACGAAATCCTTTGCCTACGGATTCAATTTACAAACGCGAATCTGGCCATCAATCAGCGCCTCGTAGCGTGAGGGCTCGGAAATCTTCTGCGGAAACGTTTTGTTTTTACCTTCGTCGTCAATGTGCTGCACAAATTCGTGCGGCAGGTTCGCGTTAAGTGTGGCAATTAAATGTGAACGTTGGTCAAATCGGGTAAAAACACGGCAATCGTTAGATTTGCTTTTAAGGTTGATCTTCTCAGATCCCTGGTGGACGATGTAGGGCCGCAATGTAGAATGGGGTTGTACGGCAGGAGAAGAAGTATACAAGGAAGCTGTGCCAACTGGACAAGTCAACAACTTTATTTATCTTAACGATGTTCACAATATCACAGACACTTGCTGCCAGGAAAGGGACAACACAGATCTTTAATTATTTCCATATTTGTTAGGAATACTCAAGTGACGGATTACCATTCGAACTTCAGATTCTATCTCGGTATTCCTGGCATTTGCTCTCAGGATTTATTGAGGACAATTTGTTGGGAAAAAGCCTCTCAGAAACGCATTTTGGTTTGCTTGAGGTGGTAATTGGCCACAATTTTTAAGGTATGTGGGTAGCTACTATCGGGTACACAATTGCTAAGCTGCGTAAACGAATGGACATACAGTGAGTAGGTGACTTGAAGTTGTAAAGGGAGCAGTAAACGACATTTATTATGGAATGGCATTCTTTAAATCAGTAGTGTGGTCATAAATCACCTTTCAATTATCAGAAAAGAGGGTTTTCTGGTATGGTAAAGGAGAAATCTCGATAACTATAACTTGTAACTGACGTTTGAAGGTATAGACAAATGTTAGGAATCTAAAAACCGAGAGGCATTGGAAAACAACCTAGTGACTTGATAATAAATGCAGGTATTGAAATTAATTCGAGTTCTTATAAATTGCTATAGTGTTTCACCAGCCACACCTTAAGTTAGTAGCTCCGTGAAATGGTTAGAAATCCTTGGGCATCTTTCGAAGCTTGGCTATTGGCCCGGTCGACATAAAATATGATTGCGTCTCAGCGCGCCGACGGAACGATACATATTCGCCCTTGGTGAAAGAAGTATAACAAAAATGTAAAATATAAATTTGATAATTGTATTCCACTTCAAGTTAATTAAAAAGAACATCGACCTGCAACATAAAAAGCTCCCGATACTAACAAACTTGTATATTAAAAACAAATTTTTATATTAAAAAGTAATATAAAATTGTAGCGTAGCAACCAGTTCCATGAGCCGCATAGAATTATATATTAAAATACCAAATTTGGAAAATATTAATTTTTGCACTGCTTGTGCGTAGTTGAAGAAAATTGTTATCACAAAAATGGGCAATCACTTGCGGAATGATCTGCCTGCCCATGTGTTTGTTTGTGGTTGTAATATCCAGGTATTCGAAACATACACAGGTATCTCCTTCCCGTATTTTTACACTCTTCTTGCGCTTAATAGCAGCACAGCGTCCACTTTTGTGCGCGCGTTTGTATAAAAAATATATCCCAAAATCCCCTTATCGAAAATAATGTTTAATTTACGCGTGCCGCTTTAAAGGAATTGCAACGGAAACTAGGAGATTCGTGTAGAATGGTTTCGAGAACCTTTGGTGAATGGGAGAATTTGGCAATGTGGCGGTAATTCGTGACATCGTTTTTGGGTCCCTTGTTGTATGTCCGAGACGCCGTGCTTCCTCGTTAGAGGGAAGAGCGTGGACCTTTTATTTTAAATTTCCAATCTCAGTCTTTCTGTCCGTCTTCTTTCGCGAACATTAATAAAACTGTTGATTTCTTCTTTTTATTTCTTTTCTTTTTTATTTCGTTTCTATTTCTTCTCGACTCTCACTCGACTTCTTCTCAACTCTTTAATCTCAACTGGATCTCAACTCGTTCTCAACTGTATTTCTCAACTTCTTCTCAACTAACTTTTCTCAACTAACTTTTCTCAACTAACTTTTCTCAACTAACTTTTCTCAACTAACTTTTCTCAACTAACTTTTCTCAACTAACTTTTCTCAACCTCTTCTCAACTCTAATAACTTCTCTGAACTGTATCTTTTTCTCAACTAACTTTACAATGAATTTTTCCCTCTTCTTATATAACATTGTGTTCTAATCTACTGTAAATTATAACTTGAACAAAAACAATTTTATCAAATTATTATTTAATCTATTGTGACTTTTAATTTTGAACGAACTTTGAACGAAAATCAATGAGCCATGTTTTAAATGAAAAAGGGGCGTGTTATGAAAAAAGGGGCATGTATGAAGTGTACTGAAACTGATTTGATATAGAATATAGTGGATGTTTATTTATGATATATATTAAATGAGAATGTTAGATATGTTAAGAGAATGTTTTAAGGATGTGTTAGATAAATAATGAGATTCAATAATTATAAGGACAGTAGTATTCTGGAATACTACACCCTTCTTGTGGACGGGGGTGATGAAGGAAGTTTTCCAAAGATGGGGGAAAGATTGAAAATCATAGGGCAGACGGTGGCGAGTGGCACCGAAAAAGGGCATTTGGACGGGTGGGTGAGGTTGATGTGTGGGGAGGACGAGATCGCGACGCCACATGGGCGAGAGTTCTACCTCGTCCCCACAATTCACTTAATGAAAGTTCCGCCGTAATTAGCTCACCGAGGGGAAACAGCACACACACGGAGAAATAATAAAAACACGTCGCCAATACACGCGGAGAAATTAAACACAGAGAGTCACGTTATAAGGTTCCTTTTATTAAACAACTGTATAAATTTTAAATGTTTTTTGTTGTTGGTTGCTTTTAAGTTAATTAGGGTATTAAGTTATAGCCAAAAATATTTAAAGTTGTGTTTTAATTTTACGTAAGACCGACACAAACTGGTGATCCTCCATTATCGCTTCCCTGTGCGCACCAGGGTAGCGATGGAGCCGCGACCCACTCGGGTCGAAGGATGGAATTTGACTCAGCGATCGTCATCTCATGCAGAGATGATTTCGCTAAGGAAGAAAAAGGAAGAGAGAGAAAAACGTTTCTCTTAAGGGTGTAACTAGTGGCGCCGTGGTATATGTGCGCGATCGAACAGATTCAATGTTGTTGCATGTGTTCGAAAACAAGGACAATAGGGAAAAATGACCACATGCGCCGCTGGTAATGCGGGTCATTGTTTACACGATGCCTCGTCGCTATTTTCGACGTTAGGAGAATAAGGTGCTAAAAGCAAATTGGATGTTTATGGCATCTCTGGCTGCAATAGAAACCGGGTTCATATTTGCATTAGGAAATGCTGGAGAATTTGGTTTCAGCGTCTATTGCGCTAATTATATGCAGCTGCTTGGGTTGTTTGTTGGTAAGACAAACAAAAAAGGTTGCCAGACAATGTATATGAAAAGGTATATGGCGCGGCTAGGAAAATAGACGGCGCGATATTTATGGAATTTGTCTGGTACCGAATTGGTTCAGAATACCAAATAAGCAAACAAAGAAATCTTATGAAAAATTGTATGCGAAGGGATGCATGAAGGTAAGTTTTCTTTATAGGGATTTTAGGGTTATAATAATTGGGTCTGTTTGATGCGTGAAGCATCTAAGATGCTAATGCGAATTGCATTAGCGAAAGCTGGTGCAGACCCGGGTTATGGTTATAGGGGTTTTTTTCAGGAAGGCGAGCCGTGGGATCTGGCGGAATCGCCACAGATGTATTGATAGAGTCCGTAAGAAAGATGAGGTATAACTGAATGCCCATTTGATTTCAAACATTGCTGACTTGACAGAGGTAGGGATCAGCTAGTCGAACAATAAAGAGATATTCGTCGACAGAGGTGGGGTAGGAGATAAGCCGCGATGACGTCCTCACAATTACTCAGGTCGATTATGTAGACAATAGTGTGGGGGTTCTTAAAGCTCACCTGAAGAACTCCCCATATTTGCATCTCAATCACCAGCATACCTGAAACATTTCTTTTCTCAAGGGCATTTAATGCATTCAACGCATTATCTTAAAATCCCTAAAAAGAATTCTCACAGTATTCACGCATTTAATGCGTTATTCAAATTCCGTTAAAAGAATTCTTCACATCATACGGCATCATAAATCCCAAACCATTCGGCACCTTTTGTTATCGTTAAAATGCTATGTCCGACAGTTTGTTTATACAGCTGCAATAAACCGACCCGCGATTCTTTTGTCCAATCGACAAACAATTACCGAATCTTCGGCATTATCAGCGAATCCAAATTCTCCCGCATTTCCTAGTACAAATAAGAACTCAGTTCCTACTGCAGTCAGTGATGCCATAAACATTTAAAACCCATTAGCACCCTTTCCTAATGGCGATACATCTATTAATGCATCTGCGCCACTCTGTAATGATGCCCTTATTTGCTTTTAGCACAATTTCTCCGATGAATTGCCGTCTACAATAGCTACAATGCACAGCGCAAACAATGATGTATACGATCCCCTTCTCTTTCGATTTTTCAGCTTCGTTCCCATGGCCTTGTGCATGAAAAAACCAATGTAATCTTCACGATCACACATACACCCATACCACCATGATCTTCATTGGTTTTCTATCCCACAAAGACAGACTTTACGTTTCTCTTGTGGTAAGTAAAACATATGCTTATCATCATCATCGGCACTACAACCTGGAACCGGTCTTGGCCTTATTTAGCAAGTCCTGAGTCTTGTTAAATTTTCCATAATGATTTGTTTTTTCCGGGCAAGGTCATTAGTCTTGCGCCACAAAACATATGCTTAGCCGAGAGGATATTCACCACCACCCCAAATTAGGCCATTAGCGAATGTATATCGCTGAGTCCTATCCCAACCACCGCGCGCGCAGCATCTCTTCGCCACTGCAGAGTGCACACGAGAGTGAGCACTCCACTGAGTGTGTAATCATTAAAGTAAATGTACAACCCCGAGTGCTAGTACGAATCGTGTGAGGTCGACTCACGAATGAACGAATTAAGGCGGAAATTAAAAATAACTTCTTTTAAATAAAGTTGGCAAATAAACAATGAAACGTATTAGTTCTAATCAGAAATAAAGAGAGTAATTAACCACTAAAACCTTGTGTGTTTATTTATCCTGTTGTGCTTATTTGGTGAACGCAACTCGGCAATCGTTGCTTGACTATTTCAGTGACTCAATTGGTGTTTCTCTTTTCCATCGTAAGCTGCTTCAGGGTCATCGTGCGGTGCGAACAATCTACGGAAGTGTTTTGATGGCAACCTGTGCCAATGCCGGCACAAAGACGAAGATTTATTCCACAATAGTATTAAAAGTGAGCTCTTAAACCCATATGGGCTGGGATTCCAAGATATAGACGCACATGGCAAAGATTGATTTGCGAGGAAGAGTGATTTTCACGCCGAGCAATTGCATGCTTTCTCCGGATTCGAGGGCCTGTCCACCCATCATCAGCTGTGGACCCGATGATCCACCTTTCCTTGTGAATGTTGTATATTGTGTCTTCGTTGGATTGAAGTCACCACGATCTTGGAGGAGGTAGAGAAAGCGACAAGTGACGAACCGAGGCTATTATAGACAGAGATGAGCACTCTTCGGTGGGTTTTGGGAGAGGGTAGATGAGGTAGGAGTTCATGAATGAAAAGTTTGTCAAGGTCGACCATACTAAGTTGAGGATGTGATAATCCTTTGGATTGAACGAAATGACCATAACCAGTAAGGTCATTCGATACTTTGACAGGGGATAAATTGAATATTACGTGTAATTTTACGAATAGTTTTTGGTGACTTGGATCGTCGGTGGGTTAATCTTCCTGTTGAATAGAGAGTTTGACACTGGTTTGGTTTTGTTTTCGTAGCAGACAGAATATGATTTGTCGTAGAAATACGTTAGAAAACGACGAATATTTTCAGACGTGTTTCTGTCTCTATGTTTAGACAGTGCGCAACGGTAACTTCGCCTTGTAAGTAGGGCGTTAGAAAATACTCACAGCTAGGCGACTAAAGGCCGAGTGGTAGGTGGGGTCCCCCCTCCCCGTTACCGGTGAAATAGCAACCCATCAAGCTATAGCCTCCGTGAAATAGTCGGGATAGATTCCTTGCCATTTTCGAAGCTTGGCTAATGTACCGATTCAATAAAAAGTTGGTTTAGGTGATAAGTCGGCCCCAAGGTGAGATACGTGGGCTGTACACTCCACGACATCGTCGGGGGAGAGTTCCGACTATGTTTCGGATATATGGCTGTGGCCCGGACTGACACGGAAAAAAATCATGATAGTGTGGCGGTTCCGCCAAACCCTACGGTTCTCTTACCAAAAAAAACCCCCATAACTTCCACCCAATCTCATAACTGCACTAATGCAATCGTATTAGCATCTTAAATGCTTCACGCATTAAATAGATCAAATCTTTAACCTTAAAGTGCCTGTAAAAGTAAACTTACCTTTCATGCATCCCTTCGCATACAATTCCCCGTAAGATTTCTTGCTCAACTTATTAGGAATTCCAAACCAATCTGGCACCTTCCCCTAGACGAATTCCTAATAACAAAGGATTTGGATTACATACTATGTAACCTTCACCAGGGACCATAAACATTGCGCTATCTATTTTTCAGCTTCGCCATGTGTATGATAAATCTCTTAACGTACACATTGGTCGGCGACCTTTTTCTCCCAGCAATAAAATACCCAAGCAGCTACATTCAATTAGCGCAATCGACGCTGAAGCTAATTTCCCTAACTCGCACCAAGTGCAAACAAAAGAGCGCTGTTCCTCCATAGGCTTCCTGGCGATACCATAAACAACCCATATCGTTCGTGGTATCCGAAAGACATTTTTCATTTCATGAGTGGCTGCTATTTATCCAGCTGACCCTCATTACCGAACGATGCATTAGGTCGCTTTTCCCCTTGTCTTGTAATTGCCCTGAATCCATTCCTCATTACCTCGATGCATAATCAAACACAAACCCATTAGCATGCCGCGAGATTCGATTTGTTTGTTTCAACGAACACACATCTCCTGGATGCACATTATGCCCCTTCTTGGTGTTTCAGATTCGTTGTCATGGCTTCGACCCATGAATAGAACCGACGTACACGTATACATGTGTACCATGACGATCTCCTCTATGAGATCCGGTTATCACCACCGTAAAAACGAATGCACCCAAATTTCCGTTGGACAACGAATGAATATCGTGGAGTCAAATTCCATCCGCCAACCGCCATGGTCGTTGCGCGCCGAGGACGCGAAGATTACCTGAAGTCGTGTATGTAGTAGTTTAAAATTAATTAAAATCAAGTCCGTACCGTGTGTGTTTAAATTTAACGGAATAAGAAAAAACATTAATTATAACAAACCTGTGCTCAGTGGTTTTTTTTTATTAATAGAATTATCCTTCACAATTTTTAAAGAAAATAAAACGGATTAAACACTGTGTTTTACTTCCTGTGTTGGTGTTTCTGAGTTTCGTTTGTGTTTCTCTCCCAGTGCGTACTTTTCATCCTTCCGCGTCTGTGGACAATTTTGGTGCTGCGATATTTGGCGGAACATTTAGTGACGATTCGGTTTGGCGGAACCTTGTCCGAACCGTAGTGTCTTCAGTGAGGGCGAAGTAGAACCTAGTGCCCGTGTTTGGTACAATACTTCCTCCCCCACAATGGCACCTTCTGAGATAAAGAATTCCAGAGGAAAACTAGTTTCCCAGTCGGATCTGTGGGGGCTACACCAGGGGGAACATCATCCAAATAATTTTATTAACAACCGAATTTTAGGAAATTCGTTATCGCGTAATCGGGTTCATTCTCGAAGCTCTGTCGACGTTCGGCTGATAACGTCATTTCGTAACATCAAGGGCATAGGTTTCAGCAATACGAATGTAAATGTCGTCCACAAATATTTGCAAACAGCGAAACCTGATATCGTTGCCCTAACTGAGACCCGTGTCGATTCGTCAACTGATTCGAAATAACTTCGTTTTTAAGAATACGACTTACATTTGAGAATCCCTTTTAAGGGGGGAGTCTGCGTCTTCACGCAATCCGATCTGGCATGGAGGCGTTGGAACCCTATAACATGGACATCATGATTTTAATGTGCACTATCCCGGCTGGTTGGTACATTCTACCAGAATCGACTGTTCCTGGGAGGCTGGCGGAGATTTTTGCTGTTAGCCGCAATTAGATTCAACTCGTGGAGGAAACTACGAGAGTGCTAGATGCCCAAGGTGATTACGCGAACACCCTGGATCTGTTTTTGACATCCGAGACAGCCATTTATACCATGGAGGTTTCTGCGCTACTGGGAAACTCAGATAACTGCGTGGTATCGGTCGCGCAACCGCTTACATTTCAAGCGAATAACCGACCTAAGCAGCTTCGGCATGTGCGGAGGTATGGGGCTGCCAACTGCGATGATTTGCAAGATTTTTTCGTGCCCCTACCGTGGTCGCAGGTGTGCTTTGGAGACTCCGATGTTAACACATGCGCGGAGTCGGTCACGGAGATTATTCTTCTCGGGATGGAGATTTACATTCCATATCCCACGCACCAAAGTCCATCTGATAAGCCTTGGTTTGATAAAAAATGCGAAATACTGCAAAAAATAGAACATTTAAGCAATAGCGCTCCAATCCCACCGAGGTACACAGAGCGAATTTTGTTAGAATCAGAAACGCGTGCAACCAGGCGATTGATACCGCGAAGAAGGCCTGCAACGACAGAGTGGCCAATAAACTCTTTGCGTGCCTAGTTGGTTCGCGTCCCTTCTGGTCAATGGCAAGGGGTGTAAGCAATAACTTCGCTTCCTCGTCTTTTCCTTCGTTGATGAAGGGCTGGGGGACATTTGTTACAAATTCAAAGGATAAAGTTCATGTGTTCGCGAATTTATTTTCCGCAAATTAAAACCTCGATGCCCGTCTTTTGGAGCCACCTGTGATCGAGCCGGTACGGTCTTCGAGGCAGGATGTGAGGTTCCGACCGCCTACTATTCAGCACAGTCTACGTGGACGGGACTGAAAGAAGGCAACCGGCCCGGACGGAATACCATCAATAATCCTTAAGAATTGTACTCCAGAACTATCGGCGGTTCTTGGCAGACTTTTTCGCTTATCTTATGCACAGAGGACATTTCCCATCTACTGGAAAATCGCTCGAGTTCAGCCAATTCCAAAGACGGACAAAAAGTGTCTCCCAAAAAATTACCGACCGAAAGCATTACTGTCTGTTGTCTAAGGTGATGGAAAAAGTCATCAATGCCGAGTTAATTAAGTAATTGGAGTTCAACGAACTTCTGAATGATCGTCAATACGGATTTCGTGGCATGCAGTCCACGGGAGACTATTTGACCATTATAATCGAGATATGGACATCTGCGATTGAGCGACATGGTCAGTCAAGGGCGGCCGCATTGGATATCTCCAAGGTTTTTGACCGTATTTAGCACGGAGCATTGCTGAGCAAACTTCGTTCATACGTACTTTCCCAGCAGTTTTGCGACTAGACAAAGAGCTTCCGGGTTGTTGTGGACGGCGAGAGTTTGGGTCTGTATCCTGCTAATTCGGGGGGTGCCTCAAGGTTCTATTTTGTCTCCGACCTTGTTTTTGCTTCATATAAATGATTTGTTGGAGACGACGGATAACAAAGCGTCCAGTCTCGCATATGATAGTACGTTTGTTTCCTCTTTTCCGACTGCTCGACCAATTATTCCATCAACGTCGCTCCAGCTGAAATGTAGCCAGATTGACTCTCTGGATCGAGATGTGGATAAGGTCCTGCAGTGGGGAAGGGCCAATCTCGTCGACTTCAATACAGCAATGACACAATATACAACATTCACAAAGAAAAGCGGATCATCGGTTCCAGAGTGGATGATGAATGGCCAGGCCCTCGAATCTGGGGTAAGCTTGAAATTGCTCGCCGTCACGGTTTGTGGGAATGTGTCGTGGCATAAACAAGTGTCGAGCATCGCCAGGTCAGCCTTAGGAAAACTGAGCTATCTTTTTAGAGCAAAGAAATATTGTACTCCGGCCCAACTTCTTCTCCTGTGTAAATCCAAAATTAGACCCCCGGTCAAATATTGCTCTCATGTTTGGAGCTCGTCTCCTCAATATACCCTCGACCTACATGAGAGCATACAGAGACGAGCAATCCGTCTGATCGGGGACTCTGCGCTGACATCGTGACTACAGTCGCTATCACATTGAAGGCGCGTATCCGACCCCTATCTGTTTTACAGATATTATCACGGGTACCGTTCTTCGGAGATTCGTGGTATTGTTCCACGCTATTCGGTTTATATGCTCTCCACAAGACAATCTGACGGATCGCACCAGTTTGCCGTTCATCTCTCGACGGCGCGAGCATCCCTGCATCAGAACTAGTTCCGTTACAGAGCGGGGAAGCAGTGGAACTCCCTTCCCACGCGAGTGTTCCCGGAGCGTCACAACCTGCAGCTGTTCAAGAGGAACTGTAACCGTTTTTTTGGTGGCATCTCGCGGCGCTATAGTTTCGCCTTTCCAGAGAGGAGTGTAATTAAAAAAAACCGCTTTTACTCCTTGGCTAAGATAATTGCGAGTTTAAAGTCACCAGAAAGCTGAGGAACGGCAGAATCGACAAATCAGTCGTTTCGCTCACCAGTTTAGGATCGGTGCTTCACGGATGCGAAGGTAGAGACAATATGCCAGTGAAATGCGTGAACCATAGCAGGATGGTTGATGACGAGACAGAAGCATTAGTCCGTTCTCATTTCGAAATCGAGGCCGTCGGAGTGCAGCGGCGTCGTCCAAGGAATGCCACAGACAGAAGAGCCTTGGAAGTACTGGATGAAACTGCAAGACGTTTGCCATGCGGAAGGTTCGAAACTGGCCTGCTGTGGAAGAGTGAGGTTGAAGTTTTGTCTAACAATTACGATCAAGCTTACCGGCGATTTGTGAATATGGAAAATAAACTCGATAAGGATGAAGAACTAAGAAGGATATACACGGAACAAATAAAGAACTTGTTGGATAACGGATGCGCAGAGTGGGCTCCTTCAAGTTCCGTGCCGGGAAGAACTTTCTGTCTTCCGCACCTAGCCGTGGCACACCTCACTTAAAAGAAACCGTGTATAATTTATGATACAGCTGCAAGATTCAATGGGAAAAGTTTGAATCACGCCCTATTACCGCGATCAGATTTTCTTCAATCTTCAATCGAGTCTTGGTCAGATTCAGGGAAAACCCAGTTGCTGTGGTGGCAGATATTAAAGAGATGTTTCTTCGAATCCAAATTCGAGAGGTGGATCGTGACATTCTAGAGTTTTTGAGGCACGGCGGTAGCAGCAATCGAAAGCCAAAAGAATATCGCATGATCTCAGTGGTATTTGGGGTTACGTCATCACCATCAACAGCTATTTACGCGATGAACAAAACCGGCGAGGAATTCAGGGAACGTCATCCGGCCGCAGTGCGGACTATGCGCGAGAACCATTATATGGATGAATACTTACAGAGTTTCGCGACAATAGAGGATGCTATGGAGGCGACGAAGGCCGTACATGAAATCCATGAAAGGCCAGGATTTCACCTAAGAGCCTGGGCTAGTAAAAGACCAGAGATACTCCAGGGGGAGAGGAAGGAATTCGGAACAGTCCTCCGGACATTCTTGGTGGAAAAAGGATTTCCACCAACAGGGAGGTTACTAGTGTGGTAATGTCCACTTTCGACCCTTTTGGAGTCGCAGTACCAGTCCTTATACAAGGAGAGAAAATGATACAAGACATCTGGCGCGCCGGCATTGGATGGGATGTCTAGATCCGAGAAGAGCAGATGGTGGCTTGGGCGAAATATTTGAGAGAGGTATTCCCCCTCAGAGAATTAAAGATTCCTCGATGCTTGTCGTGGAACCGGCAAGAGGGTGAATTCCACACAATCAGCTACGCCAACGAAGATGCATATGTAGGGGTAGTCTATTTGATAACTGTGGACAACGATGGAAGAGTGAGTGTTACTCTGATGGGTGATAAAGCACGAGTAGCGGCAGCAACTAAACCAGTCTCAATGGATTGGAACTACAAGTAGTATTGCTAGATAGCAGGCTATCAGCAGCAATTGAGAGAGAGCTCAGTGGGAACATATCAGGCAAATGATCTTGGACGTACTCCAGCACAGTTTTGCAGTAGATAAAGTCAAGTACCCTTTAATTCAAAGCTTTCGTAGGGCACCGTCTTACAGAGATCGAAAGACTTACCGAAGCCGGGAATGGAGATAAGTGTCGACAAAAGAAAACCCAGCCGACGACGCTACAAGAGGCACACGTAAGGAATTCAGCAGTAACACAAGATGGTTTAAGGGTCCCACCTTTTTGTACAAAGATGAAAGCAAGCGGCCCAACCGGTGTTTTAAAACAGAAATGAGCACTAGCGCTGGGGAAGAAGAGAATAGGCAAGTAATAGCTGCGGTAAGTTTCGCCGAGCGGTACATGCCACATCCAGAAGAATTCTCCAGTTGAATATAGGTGTTAAGAACTATGGCGCATAAGTTCCAATTCATATATATACTAAAAGGGCACCATCGTGATCGAAGAAAAGATACCACGACAGATAAAAGGGGTGACCGGAACTCACAGAAAGACCACCTTGAGAGGAAACTGCGTACGTCTTGGTCATAGAAAAATAAAAGAATCATCATGCCCATAGAAAAGGAAGGTATAATAAGAGCTGAAGAAGAACTGCTCAAGTTAAGTCAGCGAGAGAGTTTCAACGAGGACATATCTCTTTTTCGGAAACCAAGCTACTGCGAACCTCAAATCGGCTGCGAAAAATGGACGTTTACTTCGATGGAAATGGTGTCCTGAAGGCGAATTGGGAAGGTGCACATACCCAATTGGGAAGTAAATGCTGCTATATTGGACGGAAAGCACGTAATCAGTCACATCATTATGAAACACTACCACGTGAAGTTTTTTCACGGCAACACCGCCACGGTGATGAACGAAATTAGGCAGAAATATTGGATTGTGGGCCTAAGGACGACGACAAAGAAGATGATACATCAATGTCAGTAGTGCGAACTCAACAAGGGCAAGCCCCAAGTGCCGTCTATCGGTGATATACCCAGGCTGTACCACCATAAGTTCCCCTTCACCAACACGGCCATGGAATATTTGTTGGTGTATGCTATTCACATGTTTAACCACACGAGCTGTGCACTTGGAGTTGGCGAATTCACTCAATGATTACGGCCTTCGGGCGAATAATGGCGAGACGAGGAGCTCCGAAGGTGATATGGTGCGACAGCAGGACTAACTTCATGGGCTTAAATAGAGAGCTGGAAGAGGCGGCAAAAAGGGAAAGGATCCAGTAGAAGTTCATATCGCCTGGATGTCCGAACATGGGAGACGCATGGGAAAGGCTCGTGCGCTCGGCACAGCTTTGTTTGCAGTTTTGCGCACGGGGTTTCTGCCAGGGGAGGTTATCCGTATACTGATGATGGAGCATGTCATAAATTCAGGCCCTCTTAGTCCCTGCGGAATAACATCGCCTGGCGAATTCCGTGACTAGGAAAGGCGAACTGGAGAGCTGATCAATTTTAGCTGGCGGATCATTTTTGGAATAGGTAGATCAAGGTATATCTACCTACCTTGATGCCGAAGAGGATTTCCGGATGATCCCCTGCGGACCCAGAGGTCGGAGACATAGTCCTGGTGGTGGATACGTCACTACCACGAAACACCTGGCCTCGGGGATAGGTCCAAATGGTGTATTCAGGACCAGGTGGCAGAATCAGCATTCTGGATGTGAAGACACCATTTAGAGTGCTGCGAAGTCCGACCCGCCGGATTGTCGTTTTGGTTCCCATGAAAGCGTCGCCTCCATGGCATGAAGTGCCTTGTACTGCAGGGGAGACTGTTGGCGACGTAACATACGAGGCCGAGGACGGAAGGCCCACGACTAAACCGCTGACCCAGCTGCTCGATGCGTACAAGTGGACGCACGAGCCGGCAGTTTGTTTAAATATCAAACTCGGGCGCGAAGAAGCGAACGGGGACACGACTAGCCAATATAAAGCGAGGCGCGTTCTGTGTGAACGGGACATTGAAAGGTGATCACTGGTTAGATTGCAGATTCAAATAAATAAAATAAGTAATTAATAAATTAAGAAACTAAATTAAAATAGAACACATTAAATACAGTCCACTAATTTATAGGCGATCCGTACTCGTTATGTAATCGAGGCGCCGCCTTGCATTACAGTCTCAGTAGATGAATGTATTGGGTTGGGTGGTTCCAGTGTGTAACATGACTACGAGGGTTGCCTCTTATGTTTCGGGATTTGGCAACCCTAGTGTTGCAATCCGGCAATTGACAGCTCTGTCGTAAAGTTGGACATTTTTGAGGTTATACGCACTCAGAACGTTTTGACACACGAGCGCTATTTGTGTTGTTTACAGTAACTTAAAAGATTCACCTCGGCCCAAAAATGGAATTAAATCGTCAACATTTTCGTGCGATTATTTTTTACAACTTTCGGCGTGGATTAACTCAGCAACAGTGCATGGATGAACTTAATTCAATTTTTGGCGATGAAGCTCCATCAAGGACCAGTGTTTATCGATGGTATGGTGAATTCAATCGTGGTCGTAGTTCACTCCAAGATGAATTTCGTGAAGGTCGTCCAAAATCAGTTGTTGTTCCGAAAACCATTGATGCTGTGCGCGAACTGATATTGGAAGATCGTCATGTGACCTATCGTGAGATTGAGACAACCTTAGGCGTTAGTGGGACCAGCATACATTCAATATTGCGTAAACATTTGACTGTCAAAAAAATTTGTTCGCGTAGGATCCCACTCAATTTGTCAATCGCCCAAAAAAAGGCTCGTGTCAATTGGTCGAAAGAAATGCTCAAAAAATACGGTCGCGGTGCTTCGAAACACGTCTATGACATCGTGACAGGCGATGAATCGTGGATTTACGCGTATGAGCCCGAAAGTAAACAGCAGTCGACTGTCTGGGTGTTTCAAGATGAGCCAAATCCAACAAAAGTTGTTCGCGCACGAAGCACTTCCAAGCAAATGGTCGCCTGTTTTTTCGGAAAAACTGGACATGTCGCAACCGTACCACTAGAACAACACAGAACAGTCAATTCTGAGTGGTACACAACCATTTGTTTGCCAGTTCTCTTCCAAGAAATCAGGAAAACCAACCGCCGAAGACGGATCACTCATCACCACGACAATGCGAGCTCTCACACATCGGCTGCGACAACTGCATTTTTGAGCACCCAAAACATCGATTTGATGGGTCATCCGCCGTATAGTCCTGACTTGGCACCGAATGACTTCTTTTTATTCCCGTACGTAAAACCCAAACTGAGAGGTCAACGTTTTTCGACACCTGAAGAAGCGGTTGCTGCATTCAGAATGCATGTGTTGGAGATACCTCAATCAGAGTGGCAAAAGTGCTCCGACAATTGGTTCAAACGCATGCAAAAGTGTATAGATCTTCATGGGGAATATTTTGAAAAACAATAAAGTGATTTTCGATGATCAATATTTGTTTTTGTTCTCTAATCCCGAAATATAAAAGGCAACCCTCGTATATGTGACGATTTTGTGTGTCTCTGAAGTGGATGTGAGTCTTGGGGCTGAATATGATTTGGCCTGAAAAGTAACCATTCACTGTGGTGATCCCATGCATCCTTATTCCCCTGTCTTGAAAAAGAATTGATCTCGTGCACCCTTATACTCGTATAATGAGAACGAATTGCTAGCCGATGACCTGTCCGAATATAAGGCTGACATAACAGCATTGCAAGAAATAAGATCGACGAGGAGTGGTGTTATTCAAAGAAGCGAGTATAACATTTATTACAGCTGTCATCCAAAACACCATGTGCCCGGGATAGGCTTTCTAGTCAGCCAAAACCTGAAAGGCACTCTTCGCGTGCGAGGTAAGTTTAAGTACATAAGCCTCATAAACGTTCACGAACCTACAGACTCCTCTGAAGACGAAAAGGAATAATTCGATGTGAACGTCGAACGGGCACTCAATGCCTGCCCAAGATACAATGTGAAAATCGTTCTTGGTGATTTGAATGCGAAAATAGGTCAGGAGCCGGTTTTCAGGTACTACACAGGTTTCCATGGTTGAATGAGAACACTAATGACAATGGACTACGAGTCATCGAACTGGTAGCATCAAAGAACTTGTTCGTTGCGATACCAAGTTTCCGCGTAAAGATATCCACAAAGCCATCTGGGTATCACCCGATGTAGCCACTGGCAACCAAATTGATCATATGTTCCTAGATCGCCGCCACCCCTCGACTCCGATGACGGTACGAGGTGCCAACGTTGACTCTGATCACCATCTTGTTGGTACAGTTTTCCGAGCGCGGATCGCCTTACGGAGACGTATTGCATCCGCGGATCAGGTTCGAATCAACACGGCTGCCTTGCGCAATGAGAATACTAGTAACACCGTTGGTCATGCGCTAAGGCTCGCCCTCGAAGAGCTCGATGGAGGGAGAGTAAATCCTGGGGCCAGAATGCCGGGCGTAGAAGAGAAATGGACACGCCTTAAGAATACTGTGATTAGTACTGCCAACTCCATCTTAGGCAGTAGTCGTAGAGATCGGAACGACTGGTTTGATGATGAGTGCAAATTAGCGACTGAACATAAGAATGCTGCATACTGGGCAATGCAGCAGTCTCATAGGACGCGGGTACGCCAGGAGAAATACAAAGAGCTCAGAAGATCTGAAAAAAGGCTTCACAGATAAGATCAGAGTGCCTGGGAAAAAACCTTGTATGTGAAATAGAGAAAAGTAGAGAGCGAGGACCACACCATGCGTGGAACTTCTACAAAATAATCCGCAGTATGACGCGGCACACACCACGCTGCACTTGTGGTGGTTCCCCGAACCGCACAAATCACCATCGGCTGAGATATCTTCGTTCCACCAAGGAACGTACTCACCTATAACTAAACTTTACTTGCCTACAGACACGTGTCCCCAAAGTTCACCTTTTTATCTGACCAAAGGTGATATTCATACTGGTGTCAACAACCCACACGTATCTACAGATCCGTGGGCCCCAAGTCCCGAACAATTTCCTTATGCCTGTACGGCGATCGGCGGACACGACCCAGATTAGAAATAGTGTAGCGATCCATTAGCTGGATAAACACAAGGGGTTGACACAGCTGCGCCAGATGTCGCCAAACATCAAATCCCCTGCGATAAGCCAGTTGCCGTAAAACAATCCGTCGGCAAAGCCTTTGTCCCTGCCGAAATGCACTTCGCCTAAACAAAGGCCATTGCGGAGAAACAGCAATAAACGAAAACCCTGTTCCCATAGGGCAAAGTAAACACGATGATCACCACGATCCCACGATCGACAAAAATAAACAACACACCCGAATGTTTGTAAAATCAACGCAACCGAAGTGTGAAAATTCTAACGATCACAGAATGATCTACGGGAAACAGACGGCTACCTCCACGTCTGTATGTGTGAGTGCCATCTTCCCTGGTGGAGAGACTCTCGATTGAGAGAAAGACACCACCCAGGAAAAGCGAAAGGAAAAGAAAACTATGGGGTGAATAGAATCATCCCCAGAGAAGAAACGACAGTCGACACAGAGAGCCCTACGAGGAGGTCGGTCCGTGCAGCGCAATAAAATAAAAAACAAACGTACACACTCGACGTTCAACGCACACTAAAGCAACACGTAGCAGAAATAAGATACTCTCCACTATCCTACGAGATCGGATAGCCCCATACGCTAAAGCCATTATTGGTCAATATCAGTGTGGCTTCATCCCAGGCAAATCAGCGATTGATCAGATATTCACCCTTAGGCAGGCGATGGAAAAACGTCTGGAATTTTACATTCCATTATATCATCTATTTATAGACTTTAAGGCCGCCTACGAGAGCATAGCCAGGGTAGAACTATATAATGCCATGAGAGAATTCGGCATTCCAAACAAATTGATACGACTTTGTAGGTTGAACATGACCAACGTAACTAGTCAAGTAAAAATAGCGGGATTGCTGTCCAAACCAATAAACCTCTTTAATGGACTTCGACAAGGGAACGGTCTGGCCTGCCTCCTCTTTCACCTGGCGTTGAAGAAAGCAATCCGTGACTTTGGCGTCACAACTAGAGGGACTATTATCACCAGGTCCTGTCAGATACTTGTCTACCCAGATGACATCGACATCATCGGTAGAACCGAATCGGCTATGCAGGAATCCTTCACCCAGATCAAGCAGGCGGCACAAAAACTGCGACTGCACATTAATGAGGGGAAAACTAAGTAAATGGTGGCAACTTCTATAAAGAGAAGACCTAACGTTGGTCAAACTATCAGGGTAGTGGAGCTCGAATTTGAAGTAGTGCAATCCTTTAACTACCTTGGGTCAATAGCATCAGCCGATAACAATATGGAAGAAGAAATACGCGAACGGCTGATCAAATCCAACAAAGCCTACTATGGTCTATCAAGGCTCTTTAAACCCCGAAATTTATCCAGAACATCCAAGCTACTACTGTACAAGACCATGGTCTTACCAGTACTCATGTATGGATCCGAGACTTGGGTGCTGAATAAAAGGCACTCTGAACTCTTAGCCGCGTTCGAGAGGAAGGTCTTAAGGAGAATTGTTGGCCCTGTATGTGAGGGAGGACGATTCCGGAGACGCTACAACCATGAGTTGTACGCGATCTACTTTGAAGCTAATATTGGAAGAAAAATCAAGCTCGGAAGACTGCGTTGGGCAGGACACCTAGCTCGAATGAGCGAAGCGGAGCCTGCCGGGAAGGTCCTTGGAGATAGGATGTATGGAATGCGACAGCGCGGCAGTCCTTCTCTGCGATAGAAGGATGACGTAGAACATGACGCCTAGAGCCTGGGAGTTCCAAACTGGATGACGTCGACTCGAAGTCGGGACCGGTGGAGAGATTTGTTAAATAAGGCCAGAGCCATATCCCGGTTGTAGTGCCGATGATGATAATGATGATGATATAGATGGTATAGGTGTATGTGGGGTAATTTTTTTTCATGAAAATAATTAATTTTCAATGATTTATACGCTATTCCGCTCCATACTTTCATTTCCAGGCACATGTTTGATTCTCGTAGAAAGGTGCCGCTCAAAAACTATTTGAGATCCACCCTTTAGTATGTTATTCTTGAAGATATTATCGACACTTCGATTTTTCCATACCTAGATAACACAGACTCTTTTGATATATGTAGGATAATTCAAGGCAATGAACTGTAATTTAGTCCCACTGATCCAAAACTGCTTTATTTTAAAAAAGCAAAAGTAAGGGGAGATAAACATAGGGTCATTCAAAAAGGCCAACTTATGACGTCATTGGGCGTGTGTGGTTCATCGGAGGCCATAACAATATGATAAAACTAAAGGCAAACGCGGAATGAATTGATGAGGTGATGATGTATCATAGCTAAGCTTAGGTCTCAGTATGATGGAAAATGGTTGGCCTTTTGTTTAAATCTATTCCAACAGAAACACAGTCAGATCGTACTAATGAAAACTAACTTTAACAATCTTAACTTTCAGCAATAACCAACGCGCTGCCAATATTGATCACTTGACCAATAAGAAACTATCGCAAATATGAATCAAAATCTCCTTCTTCTCCATATTGGTAGTGCATCTACGAGTACTGGAACTCCATGTATGTCGTAAATTTAAGCCAAATAAATTCGGTGGATAGTTAGTATACCAAAGACGTAGTCTCTATACCATAGTTGTGGCTACTGTTGTTGCTACTTAGCATTTGTATGCAATGCGGCAACAAGTGAATTACAGTCACTTGCCAACAGCAGCTGCAAGCGATCGATACTATCCGAATGCATAACAGCAATCGCAGCTAGATACACGCGTATATTTGCCGCTTTTCAATGCCGGCCACAATCCCTGGTCAATTCATTAGGACTCCGGTAACTCGCATGCACCTTAGCATATTAGATGCGTACCGCGTGCTGCTTTACACCCGGGGATACTCTTTTACCTCCCTAACTGATCCTACTCATACCTCGATCGATATTGATGACAAATCCCCGCAAAACTTCCACTGACAGGTACATGAGTTTGCTGATTGCAAGCGATCGTTTTAGTATTGAATTTCAAATCACAAACGGAATAGACACTCGTTCTCCTGTTTGTCCCCCTCACAACTCATATCAACAAGGCGAGCTCCCTACATCACCAGACCAAGCCATTACTCTCTACTCAATGGACCGTGCTCGGCATCCGACTTCAGCACCAGCAGCCGAGCATTTAATTGCGTGGCGTAACTTTATGGGCATCCTAATGTCATGCTCGTTAGCTGTGTAAAAATCGGCTTTTTATTGCCTGACGAAGACCGTAGGGTTGTCAGTGATGACGCGTTTCGTTAGAACGCGCTTTTGTCTGAAATTTTACAATTCCGGTTTAAGCCCGCGAGAGGTGTTAAATAATAACAACACTGCCAGGCCTTTCGGCTTTCTTGTTAAAATTACAATCGATAACCAAAACTTTATTGGATACAAGATCCCCGGAGTGATCTACACAGACGGTTGCTGATCGGCGTTATTAAATCTCAAAACCGCCTGGCAATATCTCAATAGCAAAATCCGAACCCAAAACAATTTATGGCCCCCGCAAAAATAGCGGCAGTAACCCGTGCAGGTAATACTGCAAACAAGAGTTCATTCTTATGGTTCGTCAACTGGTGCTATGCCGTGGATCCGTTTGGGGTGATCGTAAAACTTTAAATTGGCACGTAATTCGCTGTAAACGATTTTGTTTCGGGACTATTGGATTCACTGCCTGATCAGGAAGTCTATTAGTGTGGTATGGTTCATTAGTGCTTTAACGATTGGCAGCCGAGTATTTAAGGGAAATCAGGTACAATTTCCAGCTATTCTCTTTTGGAAACCCGACTGGAAGTTATGGAGAGGTGACTAAAAAGAAGGGTGTAATTAAACTAGTTCATTAAGTTGGTTGGAAAATCCTTTTCTTGCAGTGTACTAGTTTATATTCTGTGCATAATCTCCATGGCAATATATGATCCCGAATAGGATCGTTAATAAGGCTACGACAATTTAAGGGTAACCATGACCTCTTTCCGATGGTTTGCAGGTTGATGAGAATTGCTTTTAGTTTGATACTAAAAACAAATTCGGGATTACCGCCGCGAAGTGATTAATGTGCGCTTTCCCAAGTAGCTATACTTCGCAATAGTGTCAGGGGGTTATTCGATTCCCATTTTACGACTTTTCACAGACAATTTTCTCTTAACTTCTCTCGGAAAAGGTGAACGAATAACGCAGAGACGTCTGAAAAGCAAAGTGGTCACCGTTAGAATTTTCTTTTAAACAGTTTTTTAGCTTTCCGGAAGCCCTCGTGACGGAATGAAATTGCAGGGTTTAGGTGTAGAGATGTACGTGTCACTAAGGTGTCATTAACAAGGGAACCGCAGACTCATGGGATCCATCATATCACCTTAACGGACGCCAATTAGACTAATGCATAGGGATTATAATGTGGATTTTCAAGGAACTTGCTCGCTTATATCCGTACACGAGACGAGGCGGTGCCATGAGTCATTGATGCGACAATGCCTCTAGCAGTCATGTCAGTCTTATGTTTTTTTTTTTTTTTTTTTTTTAATTAGACTTCTCTCGGGAGAGGCGAACTTATAGCGTCGAGTGGGCGCCCCGAGATGCCATCAAATAACTGTTGCAGTTCTTTTTGAACAGTTGCAGGTTGTAACGCTGCGGGAACACTCGCGTGGGAAGGCAGTTCCACAGCTTCCCCCCTCTGTAACGGAACGAGTTCTGATGCAGGGATGTTCCCGCCGTCGGGAGATGAACCACAAACGGGTGCGATCCGTCGGATTGTCTTGTGGAGCGCATATAAACCGAATTGCGTGAAACAATGATAAGAATCTCCGAAGAACAGCACCCGTGATAATATCTGTAAAACAGACAGAGGTGGGCTACGCGCCTTCGATGAGATAGCGACTGTAGTCCCGACGTCAGTGCCGAGTCCCCGATCAGGCGGATCGCTCGTCTCTGTATGCTCTCAAGTAGGTCGAGGGTATTTTTAGGAGCAGAGCTCCAAACATGAGAGCAATATTCGAGCGCGGGTCTAATTTCGGATTTATATAGGAGAAGAAGTTGGGCCGGAGTAAAATATTTCTTGGCTCTAAAAAGATAGCTCAGTTTTCCTGAGGCTGATCTGGCGACACCCGATACGTGTTTATGCCATGATACATTCCCACAAACCGTGACGGCGAACAATCTCAAACTTTCCCCAGCCTCGAGGGCCCGGCCATTCATCATCAGCTGTGGAACCGATGATCCAGTTTTCTTTGTGAATGTAGTATACTGGATCTTCGTTGCGTTGAAGTCGACAAGATTGGCCTTTCCCCAGTGCAGGACTTTATCCAGATCCTGATTCAGAGAGTCAATCTGTGTACATCTCAGCTGGTGCGACGTTGATGCACCAATCGGCCGATCACTCGAAAAGGAGGAAACAAGCGTACTATCATCCGCAAAACTGAACACTTTGTTATCCGTTGTCTCCAACAAATCATTTATGTGAAGCAACAACAAGGTTGGAGCCAAAATAGAACCCTGTGGCACCCCTGAATTAACAGGATACAGATCCGAACACTCGCCGTCCACAACAACCCGGATCGATCGTTTCTCGAGGAAGCTCCTCGTCCAGTCGCATAGCTGTTGGGAAAGTCCATATGAACGAAGTTTGCTCAGCAGTGCCCCGTGCCAGACGCGGTCAAAAGCCTTGGAGATATCCAATGCGACCGCCCTTGACTCACCATGCTGTTCAATCGCAGATGTCCATATATCGGTTATAAGTTTCAAAAGGTCTCCTGTTGACCGCCTGCCACGGAATCCGTATTGACGATCATTCAGAAGTCCGTTGCACTCCAAATACTTAACCAACTCTGTATTGATGACTTTTTCCATTACCTTAGATAAAATAGACAGTAATGCTCTCGGACGGTAATTTTGTGGGAGACACTTTTTTCCCGTCTTTGGGATTGGCTGAACTCGAGCGATTTTCCAGTAGGCAGGAAAGGTCCTCCGTGCATAAGATAAGCGGAAGAGTCTGCCTAGAACCGGCGATAGTTCTGGAGCACAGTTCTTAAGGACTATTGTTGGTATTCCGTCCGGGCCGGTTGCCTTCGTACAATCCAGTTCACGTAGAATGCGTTGAATAGTGCGCAGACGAAATCTCACATCCCGCATGGAAGACCGTACCGGCGAGATCACAGGTGGCTCCAAAAGGTCGGGATCGAGGTTTGAATTCGCGGAAAATTCATTCGCGAACACTTTAGCTTTATCCTTTGAATTCGTGACTAACGTACCGCTGTCTGTCACCAACGGGGAAAGAGGAGGATGCGAGGTTACCGCTGACAACCTTTGCCATTGACTAGAAGGAGCGCGAACCAGTTGGGCACCGAAGGAGCTTATTGATAACCCTGTCGTTGTGAGCATTCTTCGCGGTATCAATCGCCTGGTTGCACGCGTTTCTGATTCTAACAAAATTCGTTCTGTTAACATCGGTGGGATTGGAGCGCCATTACTTAAAAGCTCTATTTTTTGCCGCTGTAATGGGCTCGCATTTTTTGTCAAACCAAGGTTTATCAGACGAACTTCGTTTGATGGAATGTGGAATATACATCTCCATTCCCAGAAGAATAATCTCTGATACCGACTCCGCGCAACCGTTAACATCGGAGTTTCCGAAGCACACCTCCGACCATAGAAAGGATGCGAAGCAATCTTGCAAATCGTCCCAGTTAGCAGCCCCATTGTGGCGATTCCGCCAGATCCCACGGCTCGCCTTCCTGAAAAAACCCCCATAACCATAACCCGGGTCTGCACCAGCTTTCGCTAATGCAATTCGCATTAGCATCTTAGATGCTTCACGCATCAAACAGACCCAATTATTTTAACCCTAAAATCCCTATAAAGAAAACTTACCTTCATGCATCCCTTCGCATACAATTTTTCATAAGATTTCTTTGTTTGCTTATTTGGTATTCTGAACCAATTCGGTACCAGACAAATACCATAAATATCGCGCCGTCTATTTTCCCCAGCCGCGCCATATACCTTTTCATATACATTGCCTGACAACCTTTTTTGTTTGTCTTATCAACAAACAACCCAAGCAGCTGCATATAATTAGCGCAATATACGCTGAAACCAAATTCTCCAGCATTTCCTAATGCAAATATGAACCCGGTTTCTATTGCAGCCAGAGATGCCATAAACATTCAATTTGCTTTTAGCACCTTTTTCTTCTAACGTCGAAAATAGCGACGAGGCATCGTGTAAACAATGACCCGCATTACCAACGGGCATTTGCTCATTTTTCCCTATTGTCTTTGCCGCCTGCCTGTTTCGTCGTTCCACTGCACGTGTGAAACGCATCTATCTGAACGATCCCACACATACCACCATGACCTTTATTACGAGATCTGGTTTTCTTGTTCCCATAAGAGAGACTCTACGTTACACTTGTGGGAGATAAAACATATCCTTGGCAAGGATATATTCACACCCTTAAGAGAAGAGTTTTTCTCTCTCTTCATTTTTTTTCCTTAGCGAAATCATCTCTGCATGAGATGACGATCGCTGAGTCTTATTCCATCCTCCGACCCGAGCGGGTCGTGTCTCCATCGCTACCCTGGTGCACACAGGGGAGCGATAATCGCGAGAATCGCCAGACGCGTTGGTCTTTCACCAAGTAGTCAAGACATAGTGTAATAAGAAGTATAGAAATAATGGACGGAAGTCGGTTAAAAGTTAAATTTAAAGTTAAAATTATTACTTGTGCTATATTTTCTGTTAAGTTCTCCGTTCATTAAATTTAAAGTTAAAATTATTACTTGTGCTATATTTTCTGTTAAGTTCTCCGTTCATTAAATTTAAAGTTAAAATTATTACTTGTGCTATATTCTCTGTTAAGTTCTCCGTTCATTAATAAAACTAGAATTAAATAAAATAAAACCAGTTCAACTCAATATTAATTCGTAGTGTTTCATAATTTTTGTGCCGCAGCTTCCGAGTGTTTTATCTCCTTTCATCGGTGATCGAACTTTTCATCCTTCTCGGTTGTGGACGAACGTGGCGGCGTTTCGTTCATTTATTGCTGGTGACTTTCGGTTCGGTGCTTTGCGCGGCTAACAATTGATGATGGAGGAGGAAGTATAACTCGCACCCATGCCGGTGCCGCGACTTCTACACCACAGTGGTGACCTCAGGTTGAACACCGCAACCTTTAAACATTCGCGCTTTTAACCCTGACGACCGCGAAAGAACTCGATATCTCCTGAACATTGGTGCTCGTGAACAGTGACAGTGATGAGTGCTTGTGCAAAACAAAACATAAAGAAAGACAATAAAAGGGTAGCCCAACGCAACCGCCGGACCTTATACACCTTTAACAACGTTCGAGAGTCGCAGAGCAGCCATACCAACATCACCTGGCCGGGAGCAGCACCTGCCTCAACAGCAACGGCCAGGGTTTCGTAAGTTATGTAATATTCCTTACTTTTGTTTCTCCAAATAGCGATTCAGGCAACACCACCAACTAACCATGTCATGAGCAACTCATCATTCAATGCTCCAAGAATGCAACGTAATCTCAGAAACTGAATGAGATGGCGAGCATGAACCAACCGAGGCATTTATGGTGCACTTTAACGATTCCCGCATCAGAAAGATCAGCGTGCTATCGAGGAAATGCAAAAATTAACCGACAGCCGAAAACAAAGTTTTACCCAGTCCGAAACAATCCCAACAACACGAGGTGCAGGATTTGCAACCTACGACACCATGGCAGTGTAGTTGTAAACTTTTATTAACTTACTAAATTACACAAATTTTTTTTTTTTGTTTTGTAAATACGAATTTTTCATATTGTTTCATCAAAAATATATTTCGGAGAAATGTTGTGCCCTGTTTTTCGTTAACTAAATAAATGTATATATATTTGACAACACAGGAAAAATTTAGAAACAAACTTAAATTGTTAATAGTATACCAAGAAAAATCCATACAAATAAACACGCACAACCGTCAAATATATTTGTTTTCATATATCTTGTTGTTTTGCCGTTCTCCCCAAATTTCTGTTTTTCTGTAACTAAATTTAATAATTTGTACATTAAACAAACAATATTACAAATTACTTAAAGGGAACAAGTGAACTGTCCCAAAATATAATAAATAAATGCAAAAGAAAACCAAAAAATACTTTAAAATCAGGCAACAAGAATAACATGTATTCCCTATGCCATCACCACTTATCTTTACATTCAAAGCGCATTTATATACACATTACTTAGTACAGACAGTAACGAAATAATAATTTACATATATAAACAATACATGTATGGAATTTAGATATACATAATCATTCATTTAAAGGAGTAGAACGAAACAAAGAATTATGTAATAAACTGCTAGTCGATCGATTTCTGATTTTCCCTAAAATTTAGCAAGAGCAAATAAAAAGAGACAAACATGTAAAACTATAAAAGTTAAAAGTAAAATATAGCACACAACACAAAAAACTCGATTACGCACTTGCCCATATTTGTACAACCGATTATCGTTATGGATTGTTTAGGTAGAAATTCCCCCGGATAATTATTGTATTGCAACAACATCCAAACAATACACTATCATTTCATTTTGTTATTTTACACAACTTTGTATAACAAATTAAAATCTTTTTGCAGACTTTATGAACGATCGCCCAATTCCAAAATGGCATTTAATCCGTAATTCTTGTCAGTGTCCGGAATCATTTTAAAATTAAAAAACGAAATCTACCTAAACTTAAAACGATTAAAAAACAAAATATAAATATTGTAAGCCCCTTCAGGGTATTTAGCAGTCCACAACCGCTTCGACAATATTCACAGCGCTATTCGACTCCGTTTATTCACATCACACACTCGACTTTTCGACTCCGCTCGACTCTTTTTCGTAGTCTCTCGACTCCATTCATTCCTTCGACAATACCCGACCACCTTTCGACTCCACTCGAGAGCTTTCGGCTCCCTTTAGCCCCATCAGTCTCTCTTCGACCCTTTACACCATCCAACCTCACTCGACCCATTTCAACACCCGTTCGGTTTTTCTCACTATTGGCTCACAACGCCACCATTTGACTCCACGCAACCTAGCTCGCTTTTCCTCGTCTCTTCGCAACCCTCTCAATTTAACTCCTTCAAACCGGCTCCTTATGTAACAATAGCTGTTCCGCGCAGCACATAATCAATAGGACGTCTGGTTCCGTCTCGCTCGAACATTTCGACCCCTTTCTGGTCTTCCTTAATGCAGGCAAAATTCGCCTCTATCCACCCTTTTAAGGCTCCTTTTCTAAATATTGGCGCACACGCTCGCCATTACTCAACACCCTTTTTTTTTGCAAACCGGCCCCTTAGCTAACAACAGCTACTACGCGTAGCATATAATCAATAGGACGCCCGGTTTTGTCTCGCGTGAAACACCTCACCCTTTTCTGTCTCTTTTCTGAAGGTTGGCGCTCACGCTCACCAACCATAGCCTTCACGCAACCCCAAGCAACCCTTCTCGACTCTGCGTGACCTCTAACAACTTTTTCTGCCTCTGCCCAAATATTGGCGTCCATGCACGCCAAAGACAGTTATCACGCGACACCGTTCATCAATGCTCGACCTTCTACCCGATGTCAGCAAGCCAGCTTCCCTCGTTACCACAGCTACTACGCGTAGCATCCATCAGGGCACCTGGTTTTGCCCCCTTTTTTAAATTTCAGGACATTCGTCCTTAGATCTCCTACATCTCCCAAATCTCTCAGCAACACCGGTCCACAAATCAAACCGATACCATCGGGCTGAGACAACATACCTGGTTCCCCAATCCTTTAGCCACCATGGCTCCCCTTTAGCGGCAACTAAAGGCTATACACGCCCCTCTACGCCGCCTCAAATACCTAGGTGCATAATACTTCGGAGAGTGCAGCAGTTACTCTAGGCCGCCTTGTGGTTAGACACAACCAACCATACCCCAGGAGCCCCGTAATCTAAGTCGCCCAACTTAAACAAGCGCGATTGGCCGGCCCTCCCAACAAAGCGCCGCTTGGTCGAGGTTGCGGTCGCCGTTTATCAAGCTCCGGGGTCGACACCGGAGCCGATATATCGGACCTCCCTCGATCGGTAAGCCGCGCAACTGGAGCGCCCGCCCCCTTTTTACCAGTCACAGCGGCAAACAATTTGCCATACAAACGTATGGACAAAAGACACCCGCTCTGGACTTGGCCCTTTCCATTCCGCACACGGCAACCCGTCACTGCGGATGGGAATTACCCTGGGATATGTTCCCCTCCTTCTCGCACACACTATTTCGTCACTGCGGATGTGAGTGGATTTCCGATAGGTTCCGACCTATTCGGATGATAAGCCTGTTGGTCCATGAGACCCATAACAGGCCGATGGACCACGCCGCACACATTTGCCCTTGATGGCATCAAGCGGTAACAACTGTGTCCATCTTATCGATAAAGGCCCAAACAATAACCAGGAACTGGTCACCACGACAGTCCCTTAACATTACCACAGCGCATTTCCGAAGCAACCTCCCTATCATCACAGCACCCACCATCGAGCATTCCCTCGCCCCTACCTTTTTTTTCGTGACTACGTCACTGGGAGGGGAGTACTGTGGCGATTCCGCCAGATCCCACGGCTCGCCTTCCTGAAAAAACCCCCATAACCATAACCCGGGTCTGCACCAGCTTTCGCTAATGCAATTCGCATTAGCATCTTAGATGCTTCACGCATCAAACAGACCCAATTATTTTAACCCTAAAATCCCTATAAAGAAAACTTACCTTCATGCATCCCTTCGCATACAATTTTTCATAAGATTTCTTTGTTTGCTTATTTGGTATTCTGAACCAATTCGGTACCAGACAAATACCATAAATATCGCGCCGTCTATTTTCCCCAGCCGCGCCATATACCTTTTCATATACATTGCCTGACAACCTTTTTTTGTTTGTCTTATCAACAAACAACCCAAGCAGCTGCATATAATTAGCGCAATATACGCTGAAACCAAATTCTCCAGCATTTCCTAATGCAAATATGAACCCGGTTTCTATTGCAGCCAGAGATGCCATAAACATTCAATTTGCTTTTAGCACCTTTTTCTTCTAACGTCGAAAATAGCGACGAGGCATCGTGTAAACAATGACCCGCATTACCAACGGGCATTTGCTCATTTTTCCCTATTGTCTTTGCCGCCTGCCTGTTTCGTCGTTCCACTGCACGTGTGAAACGCATCTATCTGAACGATCCCACACATACCACCATGACCTTTATTACGAGATCTGGTTTTCTTGTTCCCATAAGAGAGACTCTACGTTACACTTGTGGGAGATAAAACATATCCTTGGCAAGGATATATTCACACCCTTAAGAGAAGAGTTTTTCTCTCTCTTCATTTTTTTTCCTTAGCGAAATCATCTCTGCATGAGATGACGATCGCTGAGTCTTATTCCATCCTCCGACCCGAGCGGGTCGTGTCTCCATCGCTACCCTGGTGCACACAGGGGAGCGATAATCGCGAGAATCGCCAGACGCGTTGGTCTTTCACCAAGTAGTCAAGACATAGTGTAATAAGAAGTATAGAAATAATGGACGGAAGTCGGTTAAAAGTTAAATTTAAAGTTAAAATTATTACTTGTGCTATATTTTCTGTTAAGTTCTCCGTTCATTAAATTTAAAGTTAAAATTATTACTTGTGCTATATTTTCTGTTAAGTTCTCCGTTCATTAAATTTAAAGTTAAAATTATTACTTGTGCTATATTCTCTGTTAAGTTCTCCGTTCATTAATAAAACTAGAATTAAATAAAATAAAACCAGTTCAACTCAATATTAATTCGTAGTGTTTCATAATTTTTGTGCCGCAGCTTCCGAGTGTTTTATCTCCTTTCATCGGTGATCGAACTTTTCATCCTTCTCGGTTGTGGACGAACGTGGCGGCGTTTCGTTCATTTATTGCTGGTGACTTTCGGTTCGGTGCTTTGCGCGGCTAACAATTGATGATGGAGGAGGAAGTATAACTCGCACCCATGCCGGTGCCGCGACTTCTACACCACACCATACTTCCATACATGGCGAAGCTGGCTGGCCGGTTATTCGCTTGATATGCAAGTGCTTGCACGACAGATACCAAGCAGTGATCTGAGTTTCCCAGTGGCGCAGAAACCTCTACGGTATAAATACTCGGTTCGGATGTCAAAAATAGATCCAGGGTGTTCGCATAATCGCCTCGGGCATCCGGCACTCGCGTTGGCACCCCCACGAGTTGAGTCAAGTTGTGGCTCACAGCAAACATTTCCGCCAGCCTCCCAGTCTCGTCGGTTCTGTTAGAATGTAACAACCAGTCGGAATTGTGTACATTAAAATCGCCAATGACAACAGTTTCAGAAGCTGGGTGGTTGATCTGTATCCAGTCGATGGTATGTGTAAGATGTTCGAAAAATGTCACCGGTCGATCGTCAAAGCGGTAAAGACAACAAAGAAATTTAACGGAATTCCTCAGCACGACCCTCAGCCATATGATGTCCATATTATTGGGTTCCTACGCCTCCATCCTCTGGCAAGCCAGATTGGACCGTGCGAAGACGCAGACTCCGACCTTAAAACGGAATCTCGAATGTAAGTCGTATCCCGAGCAACGAAGATATGTCGAATCAGTTGACGAATCGACCTGGGTCTCAATTAGGGCAAGGATATCAGGTTTCGTTGTTTACAAATATTGGTGGACGCCGTTTACATTGGTATTGGTGAAACCGATGCCCCTGATGTTACAAAATGCCATCACCAGTCAAGTGTGGGCCGAGCCTCGAGAGCTAGCCCGGTTATGCGAAGACGAACCTCTCAAAACTCCATTATTTATGATATCTGCATGATGTTCCCCCTGACATAGGGCGCCCCGGAGATCCGATTGGGAGACTAGTTTACCTCCGGAATTCTTTTATCAGAAGGTACCATCATGACTTATCCCCGTGTCAGTCCGGGCCATCAGCCACATATCCGAAACACCGTCGAAGATTTCTCTCGGCGATATCGCGGAATGTACAGCGTGACGGGGTGGTATCTCACCTTGGGACCGACTACCACCTAACCAACCTTTTCTCTTGCCGGTCCATCAGCCAAGCTCCGAAAGTTCGCCACGGATTACTCCCGACCATTTCACGGAGCCCAAAGCTTGATAGGGTGGTATTTCACCGGGCGCACAGGGCGTTGGGACCCCGGCTACCACTCGGCCTTTAGTCACCTCTTACGACAAGCTGGCCTAGCTGTGAGTATATTCGAACGCCCTACTCGCAGGGCTGGCTGGCATGTTCTCAATTAGCCAGATTTTTCAACACTGTATGCTGTCAAGAATGTCAGTGAATCAACGAATGAATACATGGCAGGTTCCTGAGTTTATTTCGCGTAGTACATGTCGCATAAACAAATAAACTTATAAATATACTTACTATATAATGTCATCAATATGTGGGATGTAGTTAAGCTCCGTATACATAAGATGCCAAGGTTACGAATCGTTTGTACAGGTGTTATCTGTTGGTTGATGAAAACATAGGAACGAAGGGGGGGGGGGGGGGTCGTTTACGGGAGAAGGTGATTGAGTGATTTTGGCAATATGTAGTTGGAGGCAGTTATTTTGGCATCAAGTTGAAAAGCTGTCGAGATCCATTTGGAGAAGTGGGGAGTCGACAGAAGAGCGGATCGTCTTGAAGAGTTTAGTGTCGTCCGCGTCTAGAGTAATGGAGGAGTGCTTGATAGTGGAGTCTATATCATCAATAGTAAGAATGAATAGGATGGGGTCCAAGATTACAGCCCTGGGGAACCCCTGACGTGGGAAGAAAAGGATTGGAGTGGGTGGTTCTAAATCTGCCACGATAGGTTCGATCGTTAAGATAGGAAGAAATCCAGTTAATCAGCGGGGTTCGAAGCCAAGGGAGGATACCTTAAAGAGGATGAGGTTGTGGGAAATTTTTTCGAAAGCCTTCTGAAATCGGTTGTGATTACATCGACTTCGTTGTCGTTCTCTAAGGCACGGAGAGCGTGGGATGAGAATTCAACTAGATCGGTGGTGGTCGACCTACCCGCAAGGAAACCGGTGAGATGATGGATTTGCAGCGGAAATATAACGCGTTGTAAAGAATGCCTCCGAACAGTTTTGGAATATGTGACAGTTTGACGATGGGACGGTAGTTACTAATATCGTTTTTTGGCCCCTTCTTATGTATAGGGTGACACCAGGGGATTTCCAAATATTTGGGAAGACAGGATGTCTTGGGTGTAAGGGATAGATTGAATATCTTTGATAGCGGGAGAGAAAAAGAAGAGGAACAGGTCCAGGACCAAACTCGTCGTTAAGTAAGTTTAATTTTTCTTCAACTAGGTGATGTTGTACAATTTGAGAGATGAGGGGGCAGGGGGAGAATTCGGGCAGGTTTTTGAAGTATGAGCGGTTAAGCTCGAAAGAGTTGTCCGTGCAGGATTTTTTAAAGACAGAAGCAAAAATATTGGCAATAGTTTGTCGGTCGGTTGAAGTAATCGTGTCATAGGAAGGGGAGTTGGTATGGGCGTCAGATTTACGTTTGTAGTTAATAAATTGGAAAAAGGATTTGGGGTAATTTATTAGGTTATTTCGTGTTTTTGTGAGATAATTGTCGTAAAGGGAGTTGTAAGACTCGGTGAATTTGTAAAAGGAACCGAGAGAGTTGGAGTAGTCCAGGGAAGAGCGTGTTCTTAGGAAAATGTTCCACAAATTATTCCTCTTGTTCCGAAGAGTACGCATATTGCGGTTGTACCATGGAGGCGATAAAACTGATGCCCTATGTTGAGAATAAGGGACATATAGGGAAATAGCGTGGTAGATTTCTTTATAAAGAGTGGCAGTAGCTTCTTGTACCTCAAGGTTTTTTTTTTTTTTGTTTATGGTAGGAAGGTGGAAATCTTCAAATGATACCTCTGACCGATGCAGACGCATCGCCGATTTTTACCAACTTATAGCGTTTGAAATAATAGTGAAGATGATCGTGTGATTCGAACTGACGCTATGACAGTTTGAATCACGAAAAAAATTGAACCTAAGCGTTACCCATCAGGCTACTGACCGTGTTTGGAATTTGATTTTTAAACTCGACTATATTCCACTGATGTGAATTGTTATGTTATCGCTAGGTATACGGTTATGATGTACTTTCTTATTCGATTTTCGTTCGGTGTCCTTCACTATTTTGCTTGTGAATTGTGTGTATCTGTTAGAGTCGCCACACCACTCCCTCTGCAGTAACTTCGTTACGATCAGATTCGTATGCAAACGACGGACGAACAAGAGAACGAGAAAACGTCGGAGGCTGGGCTTTATGCGGAAGTCGTGGCCGTGTGTGAAGTTCTGCTTACTATGGAAAAGTGTATGCTGTGTGTACAGATCACGTCGTAGTCACCAATTATAGCGTTTGAAATAATAGTGAAGAAGATCGTGTGATTCGAACGCACGCTATGACAGTTTGAATCAGGAAAAAAATTGAACCTAAGCGTTACCTATCAGGCTACTGACCGTGTTTAGAATTTGATTTTTAAACTCGACTATACTCCACTGATGTGAATTGTTATGTTATCGCTAGGTATACGGTTTTGATGTATTTTCTTATTCGATTTTCGTTCGGTGTCCTTCACTATTTTGCTTGTGAATTGTGTGTATCTGTTAGAGTCGCCACAAACTAAAACCACCTCCCGCCAGGCACATATTCCCGTTGATCGTTGTTATTCCATCGCGGGCCGGGGCGGAGTTTACCTGTTACTCCGCTCGTCGCGTCACAACTTCTGCATCGTGTCACATAGAACATCATTTGCTACGGACCATGCCTGTTTTGAACTTAGCATGTATTCTATTACTCCTCCCGGAGTAACTGTCCGTCACATATGTCTCTCCAAAATCGTTCGTGCGGTCTCGAATCTCACGCACTCTGTGAATACGTGTTCCACATTTTCTATTTTGCATTCGCAATATAAGCAGTATGGGTGATTCACATGCGTATACTTGTGCAAATGTTGGCGAAAGCATCCATGTCCTGATATTAGCTGATTCAAGTAGTGATTCAGCTCGCCATGTTTCCTTTTCACCCATGTTTCTATATCAGTCATCATGGTGTGGGTCCATCTTCCTTCGGTGGAATTATCCTACCTTCGTTGCCATTCTCCTAGGCTTGAGAACTCTAATTGTGACCGTATTCTCCGACGATTCTCTTGGGAGACCTAATGCAATGCAGCGTTTTCTTTAGCTGTAATGTCAAGTGGTGTCCTCCCGGCCAAAATATTTACAGCATATTCGGATACCGTTCGGAATGCACAATATACTCTTAGTGATGCCAGCCTATGTGCTGAGTTCACTCCCCTAATGTAGGACTTCTACACTGCTGCTCCCGCCCATATGCGAGCCGCATACATTATAATGCAGGTATTGACACTGGTTATGAGTTTCCCTATGTGGGTCGGTGGTCCTCCAACATTGGGTAGCAGTCTTGCCAAAACTTTGCATACTCTTGCCGTTTTTTTATTCGTTTTAGGTCAACCTGTTGTCGAGTATAACACCAAGATATTTAATATAGGGACTGGATCTGATTATTTGTCTTTCTATTTTCAAATCAAGGTGTTCAACTTTCCTGCGGTTGCTTATTAAAACTCCGTCTTATGTCAGCTAGTTTCATTCCGGCTATATCTAGCCAGCATTTAATGCTCTGGATTGCTTGGGAGCAAATATTCTCCAGGTCATCTAGATGTTTAGCTACGGCCATTATTGCCAAATCATCTGGGTAGCCAATGATCCTAACCCCTTCTGGTACATTGACCATGAGCACGCCATCATACATTATATTCCAAAACAGCGGACTTAATACAGATCCCTGAGGTACACCCGCTGTTATTTTATATTCCTGTGGTTCCTCATCTGTGTCATAGAGCAGTCTTGTATCCGAGAGATAGTTTGTTAGTATAGGCACCAAGTAGGGGAAGACTTGTAGATCGCGCAACGCTTCTAGAATCCGATTCCAGTTCACCGAGTTAAATGCATTTTACATCTATTGTCACCACCGCGCAATATTTTTTTGTACCCGCTAGCCATCGTGCTCCAGCCATCGCATAGCGAGCGATGTCGCACCCCACAGATAGTGCCTTACCGGATGATCTACCTTTCCGGAACCTGTCATTGAGAGAGCTCCGATGAATGAATGTAAGCGCTGCCCCATGGGTTGTTATTTAATTCATCCCTTAGGGAGCAGAACGCGTCATATTTACTTTTGCTGATTACATTCCTCAACTCTTTCCCTTTGTTGACAAATTCCGCATGCAACTGTGGGTAGGTGTTACTCTTTGTTGCAAGCGTCGAAGCCTGTTGCACTCCGATCGCACATGGGCTATTTCTGAGTTCCACCAATACACTGATTTGATAGCCCCTGCTGGTTGCCTTTGTCGTGGCATAGAAGCATCACATGCGGTAGTTAGCAATTGTTGGCATCGGCCTCTGCATCAACCTGTGCGATTTGATCTTCCAGTATATAATCAAGCAGTTCCGCATAGAGGTCCTTCTTTTTCCACCCATTTTTCTGGGCTTTCTTCACCAATTTGCCAGTGATGTATCCCCTGTGTGGAAATATTTCGTACATCATGGCTTGGTGGTCACTATGGGTGTAGCTGTCCAAAACTCGCCACTCAATACTTTTTGCCAACATGGAGCTGGCAGATGTGATGTCGATTTTGGACCGGCCTCTCTAGTTTATGAAGGCGTCATCAACGCCATCATTAAGTAACACCACATCTAGGAGTGCGAAAGCTTCGAGTAGTGCCTAGCCTCTACTGTTGGTCCTTGTGCTTCCCCATTCTACTGCCCAAGCGTTGAAATCTCCAGGATCTATAAGAGGGCTCTTATCTCTAGCTTCTTGTGTTATCCTGTCAAAACAGCATTTGAAATATTCTATTTCCCACCTTGGCGGAGCTTAAAAACAGTAGAAATGAACTCCTCTGAGATGGTGCCGAATCCCCATACACAGAGTCCAACTCATCTCTGATTTGCGTAGGCGTATAGCCTTTCAAAAACAACAATTTAATGACAACTCGATACTCAATTTCGTCCATTTTCACAAAAACACTTGTGGGGTTGAAGTGTAGATGCCGACGTATGGCAAGTATTTCACTAACTCCCCAACGATGTTGCTCTGACGAAAATAGTTCACCCAGGAAGACACGAAAACACTTTCTATTTATTTAACGCAAAGAAGGGTTTTGTTGTTTATTTTATAATACAATAAAAACGAAACTTTTGGATTAAATCGTGCTGAAAATTATTATCTTTTAGTTTTATTTCGTTCGTTTTTTTAAATTCTATTATCACTCTATAATTTCAATACACAATTGCTTCACAGACAAATAATAAACTTCTTCTATACTTAGAAAGGGCTCCTCGATAGTATAGTGGTTAGTATACCCACCTGTCACCCGGGAGACCGGGGTTCGATTCCCCGTCGGGGAGCCGCTGGCGCAAGACTAATGACCTTGCCCGGAAAAAAACAAATCATTATGGAAAATTTAACAAGCCTCAGGACTTGCTAAATAAAGCCAAGACCGGTCGCCGGTTGTAGTGCCGATGATGATGATGATACTTAGAAACTTTTGGCAATAGAGACGAAATTTTGCAGTTTTCGCGTTTATTACGAAGACGAGCGGCGATGCGACTGTATCAATGGTTGAGATGCGACTGGTGGAATTAGGGTGGAAATCGTGATTTCTGCTTTTACACATCGATCCGCCAATGGTAATCATGCTCTCCTGTGCGTCCCCCAACTCACCACACTCATCGAGGTAAAAACGTACTTGTGTATTCGTTCGACGTCGATGGGCATACCCAGGATGGAGAAATCAAAAGGGAAAGCACAATAACCCAGGGTTGATCTGGCGTCGTGTGTGTGCATCTGTGCCGCGTATGCGACTGGTCTACTGACCTAGTGGTGATCTCTTAGGTCATCGCACTATAGAAAAATAGAAATACGAGAGAGAGGAAAACTTAGCTGTGGTTATTCACCTGCAAAAAGCGATCATTGATCCCAAGCGAATGGGTGATCTGGGAAAAGTCAAGAGGACGCTGCGTCGGCTGGGGAAAACTCTGTGGAATGTTGGTAAATACCCAAGCCAATGGACGATGATGCAACCGCGTCGCTTGGTTTGACTTGGTTGTTGCTAACCAATACGAATGGAATTTCCGGTGGAAATCCCATGGTTAGAGCAATAGTGTTCCCATATGGCGAAGATCTGGCGCAAGACTAATGACCTTGCCCAGAAAAAATAAATCATTATGGAAAATTTAACAACCCTCAGGACTTACTAAATAAGGCCAAGACCGGTTCCCGGTTGTAGTGCCGATGATGATGATGATGATGGCGAAGATAGTAGCTAAACTCCATTATGCATAGAATAATAAGTTTAGCTATGCGTCCCTTTGACATGTTTTACAGGGTAATAACTTATAAAGGAATTGGGATTGGTATGACACGCTGAAAGCGGTCGAAATTAGGTAGGAATTGTGGTTGGAATTGTGGGTTGTTTCTCCTATAGAATAGACAAACCCCCAAACACTCATATCGACTCACTCAAATCCCTGTCAAATAAAAACGACGCGTCCAAAATGGCTGAAATGTTGGTGAGTAACTGTCAAAAGATGCACAACTACATTCACTAGCTTTTATTGACAAGTGCTGCTATCTTCACGTTGAGGTGAAACTTTTTGAGGGAAACTTTTAAGACCAACTTCGTATTGAGTATGGAAATATGGTTTTGGAGAGATCTACTTTCGAGGTCGCGGTTAGAATGAACGGATTCGTTCACTCTGTACACTGTCTCGAAACAGGCACCAATTGAGTTCGCTTTGTCTTGCGGATCCTCGGCTAATATTAGCACTCTGTTGGGGTTGAGGTATTCCAGGGAAAGTCCTGCATTCAGCACTGTTTAACAATTCACGGGATTCCGCGGAACTCACAGTCGCGGGATGTGGTTACAATCTTTCCCTCTAAATACTTTACTTATTTGTGGGAACAAATTCGGTTCATTAACTTTAACGGCTTTAATTTTGTTTTCATTAATTACTGATCTGTGTTTGGATCCCTGAACTATCTGTAAAGCAGTTTCAGCTTGGAGAGCAGGCTGCTCTTTTGCTTATACGAGTACAGAGCGTCATTCGTGGAGTTTCTGTATCGGCTTGTAAAGCCCACAGTGTGAGACACTTTTGGGATAGAATCACTAATTGCATTAGTAACAATGTTCATCATTAAATGATTATGATCAATTTCATTATTATGAAGATTTTTGTCAGTCGGTGGATCTACACCATTGGGGCCGTATTTCTATTTATATTAGGCGTTCAAAGCGCGACCGGTGTGTTTTTCATTTGTTCGTTTTTTTTCAACTTTTTCAATTTTTTTTTGTCGAACGCAGCAAACTGTCCTTGCATAGACAGTAAGATTGAAGTAATATCTGTTCGTGCCCCTGGAGCAGAGGTGTTATGTTATTACGTGAGTATTCCACGATTGGTGGATTCCTTACACCACCAGATATTTGAGCGTATGACACACTAGGCGCCACGAAGTTGTTGTAAGAACGAGTTTCCATTCGTTTCGCTTCTTCAACTTGCTTCTTTCCGGTTTCTCTTTGATTCTAGTTGTTGGTATTTAGGGCAACCTCTAAAGTTATCGGAGTGTCCTATGTTTACACGAATGGCTCAGGATGATTTATTTCTATCCGGGAGCTGTTCTTTGCTCAGTGGACATTCCCCAACGATATGCTTCTTTACTAATCTGATGCATCGAAAATATGTATTGCAGTTCAATGCCATGGGAAAAAAGCTTTGCCAACGCATACATTGCAATACGTTGTTGGACTTCTTTAATGTCTCCAAACTTATTGTTTGGTAATTAATATATTGAATATACCTACGTCTATCAATTTCACTATTGGGTCTCAGAGACACGATGAAGAAAGACATCTTATGGTTGTGATTTCTAGAATTTGCGGTAGACAACGATTTCATACCTGAACATTTAAAGTTGGCTGAAATTTTGAGCTCTTCGAGCACTACTTCAGCAGCAAAGGACAGATCAACTCCTTTGAGGTCTGGTGAAATACCACCCCATCAAGCTGGAGACTCCGTGAAGTGCTCGGGAGAATTCCCTGGCTATCTTTCAGAGCTTGGCTGATGGACCGGTTCGAGAAAAGGTTGGTTTAGGTGGTAGTCGGTCCCAAGGTGAGATACCACCCCGTCACGCTATACATTCCGCGATATCGTCGAGAGAAATCTTCGACGGTGTTTCGGATATGTGGCTGATGGCCCGGACTGACACGGAGAAAAGACATGAAGGTACTGTGGGGAAGAAGTATGTACCGGACACGGGCACTTGGTTCCATTCTTCCGGCAGCATTCGCTCCACTGTTCAACAAGGCTCCGCCAAACTCTTGGTGATTCACTGCAGCAGGAAAGGAAACAAGTCGAACATCGAGGCACGGGGCGGACAGCACAGAAAACAAAACAGGACAAAACTTCACAACACCGGAAACAATTTAAACCAGGAGAGTAAAACATTGGACGGTTACGTTAATGTTTTATTTACTAAATAAAAATCACTGCTTCTGTTACAATAGTGATCTGAATGAAAATTAATATTAACACTAATTTATATAATTTTGATGTTCGAGAAAGGAAAACCCGTGCGAAGGCCGGAGGATGTCTATTAATTTATTCTTTGATAACACTGTACGTGGTAAATGCGAGTTATCTGTGAGGCACACGATTGTTACTTATTTAATTATTCCTTTTGTTACTTCACACTAGACTCCGGGTGTTATCGCTCCCGTCCGCGGAACGGGAGCGGAAGTCCGCACGACCATTGTCGTCGCCACATGGAAGAGGACTCAGCGATATTAATTCGCTGACAAGGGAATTCGGCTAGTGAAACTGACTCTCTTAATTAAGGGGTGCATTTTCCTATTCCAAGAGAGACGTAAAGTCTCTCTTTGGAGTAACCAAGCCGATCTCATGGAGGAGATCTTCACGATACACAAGTGTGAGTGTACGTCGGTTCTTTTCATAGATCAAAGCCATGATGAAGAACCTGAAACACAAAGAAAGGGAAAAGGATCGTAGAGATCTTTGTTTATGTGAGAAGGTTACTGGGAAACGGATCCAGAGCTATGTGGGATAAAAGAGATTTATGACCTGTGAGTTCAACTGAGTAATCAAGTTGCAACTCATTAAATGGTAGATGCGCCTGGGATACTTGGTGATTGGATTGTTTGTGTATCGCCAGAATGCCTGCTGATGGACAGCGTTCTTTTGTTTGCACTTAATGCATTGGTAAGGCATTAGTCTCCCCGCAGATGGTGCTAATTACATGCATCTGCGTTGAGCTGTTTATCGCTGGCTAAAAGGGGTCGCCAGCCAATGTGTGTGTAGATAGTTTTTTGTACACACATCGAGGCTGGGAAAATAGACGGCGCAATATTTATGATCCCTGTCATGAAGGTTACATTGTATGTAAACCGAATCATTTGTTTACAGGAATTCGTCTAGGGGAATTTGTCTGCCAATGTAGATGCCGGAATTGGTTTGGAATTCCTGATAAGCTAATAAAGAAATCTTACAGAGAATTGGTATGCGAAGAGAATGCATGAAAGGTAAGTTTTCTTTACAGGGACTTAAAGATCATCGATTTGTTCTCTTTACTGCGTGAAGCATTTTCAGGTGCCTAATGCAATTGCATTGGCGAAAAGTTATGCGTCTTGGGGTGAGGTATTGTGGGTTTTTAGGTAAGTGTACCGTGAGGTTTGGCGGCACCGCCACAGTACCTTCTGATATAAAGAATTCCGGAGGTAAACCAGTTTCCCATTCGAATCTCCGGAGGGGGACTATGTCAGGGGGAACACCATGCAGGTATTATGATAAATAACCGAACTTTAAAAAATTCGCCATCGCCTAATTGTGCTCGTTTTCGACGCTCTGTCGATGTTCGACTGATAATAGCATTTTGTAACATCAGGGGCATCGATTTTACCAATACGAACGTAAACCCCTCCACCAATATTAGCGAAGAGACAAACCTGATATCCTTGTCCGAACTGAGACCCAAGTCAATTCGTCAACTGATTCGACATATCTTCGTGGCTCAGGATACGACTTCCATTTGAGATTACGTTTTAAGGGCGGAGTCTACGTTTTCGCGCCGCTCCGATCTGGCATGCCAGAGGATGAAGGCATTGAACCCCAATAACGTGGACATCATATGGTTGAAGTTCATGCTGAGGAATTCTGTTAAATTCCTTTGTTGTCTTGACCGCTCCCCGAATGACGATCGACCGGCGATGTTTTTCGAAAATCTTTCACGTACCGTCGCCTGGATATAGATCAACCACCCAGTTTCTGGAATTGTCGTACTTGGCGATTATAATGTATACAATTCCGGCTGGTTGTTACATTCTAACAGAACCGACGAGGTTGGGAGGCTGGCGGAGATGTTCGCTGTTAGCCGCAATTTGATTCACTTGGGGAGGAACCTACGCGAGTGCCAGATACCCGAGGTGATTATGCGAACACCCTGGACCTGTTTTTGACATCAGAGCCGAGCATTTATACCGTGAAAGTAGCTGTCCCACTGGGAAACTCTGATCACTGATCGGTATAGGTCGCGCAACTGCCTGCGTTTCAAGCGAATAACCGACCTAGACAGTTTCACCAGGTATCGATGTATGCGGTAGCTAACTGGGAAATTTCCTCGCATTCATTCCATGCTCGGGGGTGTGCTTCGGAGACTCCGATGTTAACGCTTGCGCGATGTAGGTCACAGAGATTATTCCTCTCGGGATGGAGATCTACATTTCGCATTTCATCAAACAAAATTTATCTGATAAGCCTTGGTTTGATAAAAGATGCGAACAGATTACAGCGGGAAGATAAAGAGCTTTTAAACCATGGTCTAATCCCACCGAGGATAACAGAACGAATTTTGTTAGAATCAAAAACATGTGCAACGACGTGATTGATACCGCGAAGAAGGTCTGCAACGACAGAGTGACCAATAAACTCCTTGAGTGCCCGACTGGTTCGTGCTCCTTCTGCTCCATGGCTAGGGAATCTCGATGCCGGTCTTTTGGAACCACCCGTGATAGCGCCGGTGCAGTCTTAGATGCGGGTTGTAAGCTTTCGCCCGCGTACTATTAAACGCATTCTACGTGGACTGGACTGTAGGGAGGCAACCGGCCCCAACGGAATATCAGCAATAGCCCTTAAGAACTGTGCTTCAGAACTATCGGGGATTCTTGGCAGACTCTTTCGCTTATCTTATGCACGGAGGAACTGTCCTACCTGCTGTAAAATCGCTAGATTTTAACCAATCAAATAAAGAGGGGGGAAAGGTGTCTACACCAACATTACCGGCCGATAGCATTACTGTCTATGTAATCAATGCCGAGTTAATTAAGTATTTGGAGTGCAACGGACTTCTGAATTATTGTGAATTCGGATTCCGTGGCACGCGGTCCACCGGAGACCTTTTGACCCTTATAACCGATAAATGGACATCTATGATTGAGGATCATAGTGAGCCAAGAGCGGTCGCCTTGGGTATCACCAAGGCATTTGACCGCATCTAACACGGGGCACTGCTGAACAAACTTCGTTCGTATAGCCTTTCCCAGCAGCTTGGCGACTATACGAAGAGCTTCCTCGAAAATCGATCGATCCAGGTTGTTGTGGACGGAGATTGTTCGGATTTGTATCCTGTTAATTTGCGGGTGCCCCAAGGTTCTATTTTGGCTCCAACCCTGTTTTTGTTTCATCATCATCATCATCATCGGCACTACAACCTGGAACCGGTCTTGGCCTTATTTAGCAAGTCCTGAGGCTTGTTAAATTTTCCATAATGATTTGTTTTTTCCGGGCAAGGTCATTAGTCCTGCGCCAGCGGCTCCCCGACGGGGAATCGAACCCCGGTCTCCCGCGTGACAGGCGGGTATACTAACCAGTATACTATTGAGGAGCTGTTTTTGTTTCACATAAATGATTTATCGGAAACAACGGATAACAAGGTGTTCAGTTTCGCGGATGATAGTACGATTGTGTCCTTCTTTTCAAGTGATCGCCCCAGTTGAGATGTTTCCAGATCGACTCTGAATCAGGATCTGGATAAGGTCCTGCAGTGGGGAACGGCCAACCTCGTCGACTTCAATGCAATGAAGATATAGTATACAATATTGACAAGGAAAATTGGATCATCGGTTCCACAGCTGATGATGAATGGCCAGGCCCCCGAACCATATATCTATATATATATATATATATATATGACTGCTGACGGAAGCATACGCTTCTAGTAGGGCCACCCATGTCAGACAGGCTAGCGAGGAGTAACACACGAAGATCTACTGCCCCTAATCCAGGGTGTTACGTGTCACTGTGCCCATTGGATGGTTTGCAGCCAGGGTTATACCGGCTGTAATATAACAGCGCCTCTCTGATACCGGGTCGAATCAGAGCAGTAAGCAGACCTTACCATATCAAAGAGGGGCTCTGATATGGCGGACCATTTCAAACCCGACAGTGATCCAATGAAATGAATGATCAATACACATGGAATCCCATCATTCGGTGTTATAATCCTCCCCGCGGCCCTCAATGCGAAAATTGGAAAGGAAGATATCTTCCAACCGAATATAGGTAAAGAAAGTCTACACGACGTTTTAAATGATAATGGAATCCGAATTATCACGTTCGCAGCGTCAAAAGATCTGTTAGTGAAACGCCCGATGTTCAAGCACAAGCAAATTCATAAAGCCACATGGATATCACCCGACCGCGTAACGCGTCACCAAATAGACCACTTCCTCATAGACAAAAGACACCACTCGAATATCCTTGACGTAAGATCATATAGAGCAGCAGATTGCGACTCCGATCATCTTCTAGTGATGAGCAAAAACGGGAGTCGCCTCGAAGCAATCCCACATGGGCAGTCACGGGAGACGAGCAAAAAGTTCGACACTGATAAACTGAAGGACTTGCGCAAAAGGGCTGAATATCAAGAGGAACTAAGGAATAGATTTAGCATTCTAGAGAAAGGGAGCAGTGAGGAAGAGGTAGCTAATAGTGTGGACACTAGATGGACATCGATCAGAGATACAATCAAACTAACAGCCCAAAAGGTATTAGGATTTAAGAAAACAATTAAGTCCAAACCTTGGGTTGACGATGAGTGCAGGGTGAAGATCGAAGAACGTAAACGCCTCAGGGCGATCCACTTAGAAAGATATGATGAAGTCAACGCAGAAAGATACGCGACGATTCGAAGAGAGACAATGAGATTTTTCAAACGCAAAAAACGCGAATGGGAGAAGACTCGGATCGAAAAAATCCTAGAAAATTCTAGAGCAAAGAATGTCAGAGGCATGTATGCTGGCATAAATTCAATTAGAAATGTCTACCGAGGGAGAGGTAAATTATCCGAGACGCAAACGGCTGTCTGGTCACAGAAACAAACAATATCGTGATAAGATGGAAGCAGTACTTTGAAAACCTGTTCAATGTGCGCACCAATCAAACACAAATAAACGCACCAAGCGTACATACAGCCGACCGTCAGATCCTAGAGCACTTTCTCAACGAAGTTGTAGAGGCAATAAATCGATTGTAAAACAACAACGCCCCCGGAATCGATTGCATACCGGCAGAGCTTGTGAAGCATGGAGGAGGGGCAACTGCTCGAAAGATCGACCAACTGGTTAAAATAATACGGGACAAGGAAGTCACTCCGAAAGAATGGGAAACCTCAATAGTCGTTCCCATTTTCAAAAAAGGCGACAGATCTGACTGCGAAAACTACAGAGGAATATCATTGCTCCCAACCGCATTCAAAATATTAACAAACGTCATTCTGGCGAGAATCACACCGTACGCAGAAGAGATACTGGGAGACTACCAATGTGGATACCGTAAGAACCGGTCAACAAGCGACCAAATGTTCACAATAAGACAACTGCTGGAAAAGAAGTGGGAATACGGAGAGACGGTTCACCAACTCTTCGTTGATTTCAAAAAAGCCTACGACTCAGTCGCAAGGCAAAGACTCTACCATATTGTAGTTGAGCTGGGACTCCCGAAAAAATATGCCGCCCTCATTCAAATTTGCATGAACGTAACCAAAGAGCGGGTTAGAAAAGGAAACCACCTATCGGAACCATTTGAAATCCGGGACGGACTAAAGCAGGGAGATGGGGATCGCCGTGTCTTTTTAACCATGTGCTCGAGTATGTCACCAGAAAGGTACAAGACGACAACATGGCCGGAACATCCCTAAACGGGGTCACACAAGTGCTCGCATATGCGGATGACATCGCCGTTCTGGGCGATAATCTAGAAACTGTAAGTAAAAACTGTGAAATCATCATGCAAGCGGCAGAAGAGGTGGGCCTAGAAATAAATGAAGACAAAACAAAATATATGATTACGGCGAGAGCAGGTGGACGCCAGGGAACACATATAAACGTCACAGGTAAGATATTTCAAAAAGGTAAAGAATGTAAATATCTGCGAACGTTACTGACGGCCAGTAACGAAATGATGAAGCGAATTAACAAAAGACTGCATTCCGGCAAAGCTTGCTGGCACGCAGTCAGTAAACTGCTGAAATCCAGACTGCTATCACGTAACATAAAACTCCGTGTCTATAGAACCATAATCATGCCGATTGTTCTATATGGATTGCGAAACATGGGCTCTCACAAAACGGGAAGTAAACAAATTCCGCGTATTCGAGAATAAAGTTCCCAGGGGTATCTTTGGAGGTAAATATGACGAGGAGTCAGGACAATGGAGGAAACTCCATAACCACGAATTGGAAGAGCTATATCGCAAACCTGCAATAGTGGGAGTAATCAAGTCGCGAAGATTAAGATGGGCCGGACACGTGACGTGAATGGGCAACGATAGGACCGTGTGTAGAATTCTTGACGGTAGACCAACGGGAAAGAGACCGGCCGGACGCCCGCGACGGAGATGGGAGGACAATGTTGGGTTTGACCTTGAGGAGATCGGATCGAATGGTCAAGCGTTGAAGGAGAGCGCACAAGACAGGCAACGATGGCGGTGTCGGCTCAGTGAGGACATGAACACCATGTATAGTGGTTAGTATACCCGCTTGTCACGCGGGAGACCGGGGTTCGATTCCCCGTCGGGGAGCCTCTGGCGCAAGACTAATGACCTTGCCCGAAAAAAAAAACAAATCATGATGGAAAATTTAACAAGCCTCAAGACTTGCTAAATAAGGCCAAGACCGGTTCCCGGTTGTAGTGCCCAATGATGATGATGACATTTTTATAATTTGCAGACGTTGTTCGTTCGTGTACTTAACCACGATGAACACGTTGAGTTTACTGAATGGCAGCGACAGTTCGATGGTTATTGAAAGGGTGCGTTCACAAATTAAATTCAAAGTTGTCAAGTCTCGTTTTGAAAACCCGATATATATATATATATATATATATATATATATATATATATATATATATACACCATATATGTAATTGTTCATTGCACTGGGTAGCACTTACCCACGTAGGGCAATGATATTCGAACGCGCACACGTTCGCGCTTAAAAATTCTACTCTCCTTTCGCAATCACATACGCATGCACCATCATTTTTTCTACGTCCGCCCTTAACGGCGATTACAGTGTAAGTGACAGTCTTTTGGTGTTACATCATTTCGTTACCAGTTCAGGGCAACTAATTTACATCCAGCATTTTTTATCTCAGAGGATACCACCATGCCATTTTACGCACGGTGTGTGGGGATGATATCTCACCTTGAAACCGACCTGCAACCTATTCCAACTTTGCCGATCGCTTCATTAGCCAAAAGATGGTCAGCGATTTTTCACGATCATTGAACGAAGCGTATAGGTGAACCCACAACTCAGTCTTTAGTCGCCTGTTACCATATGTCGACTTAACTGTTATTTTAAATAATTGTATGTAGTAATTTTTTAAATTTCTTTATATCGGTTGATAGCAAATCGCTTACCACGGCTCGTGTTCAATCTACTGGTGGAACTTTTTTCTTCACGAAATTACCTTGTGTCGTTAGCAGTTCCATGGTTGCTCGGAATCCAATCTAGTAATCAGTCAACTGTCGCTTAATGAGCTGACAACAGGAGAAATAGTCAACTTGTTCCGTGATGGCCAACAATCAATTGGTGTCAACAAGTTTTGCATGCTGTACGAAAGCAAGCGCCCGCCAAAGGCCAGCCATCTTGATGATCGTCATGTATCTCTCACCTAGTTTGGCTCCCAATAAATAAACGAGATTTACGACGACCATTCCCCTGATAAGCTATCTCTAGCTTAAGGCTCGTTTGCAAGCTCTTACAACTACTTCAAGAGTTCCTGCAGACAGTCTGCCATGTCGACAGTGACGACAACAGCGACACAACAATGATGATGATCATTCTAGTACCGCTGGAGGCAGCAACGAAGTCCTGTCGCATGTGAAATGTTATTGGATTTTAATGGCCCCCGGTGACGAGTGCATATCTCACGATCAGATCGTTTTTCATCACCGATCTGTCTCCTTGTTGGCTTCCTTCAGATCGCCTTGTTTCGCTGGATAAGTGCGGTGATTTGTAATATGTCCGCGAACTGATTTCATATTGCGAATACGAAAACGCCGAGGTTGTTCTAGTGGTAGCTTGTAACGAATTCGATCGGGTTGTGGGGTGCCTGAGGGGAGCAGTGACATTCGCGTTTGGTGATGTTGTTCGAGTAAGGAGGGAGACTGAGGTAGTGGGTTGATTTCAAAGTGTCGGAAACACAGTCATGCATTCTAAATTCAAATCAAAACTTGGACAGTGATTGAAATTCATGCCAAAGGGTGAGGGACTGAAATACACTGCGGCCAAGCGCTTGTGCAAGCGTATTTCTCAAAACCCGCTGTTTCGGAATGTGGCACGTTCCAGTTGATTCCACAAGGGAACTTCTCAGGTGCCACTTTGACTATGCAGGTGCCAATGGATTGGTGATAAATTATTACTTCTTCGATAGATTTGCATAAAGCTGGGGGAAGCAGGCATTTAATAAAATGAACGTAACAAAGGGAGGCCGCGAATAGCTGGCTGGCATTTGCATTCGATTGCCATTCTCTGGGCTGCTATTGTGCCAGTATCATGTCATCGGTTGGCAGGTATCTGTGCTTAAGCTGGTGATTAATACCCCTTGGAATATAATTGGCTGCTTAAAGATTTGGAAGGAATGATACAAATTGGTAGGATGCTTCGAGGCGGTATTGATCGTTATTATTTATTTGAACATTTCGACATTTGTTGATACTTAAGTAGGGATTGCCGCCGAACAACTTTGTCGGAAAGAGCGATTGACATTAATTAGACAACGTGGGAGGTGATGATGATCCTAAATGCTTTAGGGCATAAGGTGTTTGTGTAGGGGGAGATGAAATGTTAAATGAATCTTAAGCAACGCCGTGGCACATGGTAATATGCTCTCAGAGTGGTTTTGGTGATTTTATACCAAATAAAATTTACCTATGCGGCGATTACTTAATTCGGGATTTAATGAGGTGTATTATGTGTCGAACAGGAAATGAATAATTGATCTAAGCCCCACTAATGTGGGTCGGATTCCATACAAGGAAATGACGGTTGACAATACTTGGTATTTGAATAAGTGGTCTGGAGAATGGATGGATATGTAATGCTAGGTATGGATAACAATCGAAGGTTTCCAGTCAGACGAATCGTTCTAAAGTAGTCATGGAAGTAGTGAAGAAATTGTGAATGGAGTGAGACATTCGCTTTTGTGACCATCATTTCATGGTCAGTCGAAAGTTAAGCGTGAATATAATTTACCAAAGTTTAACCAAAGAATACCTGAGGTGTAAGAAAGTATTAAAAATTCAAAGTTTTTAATTAAATGGAAATGGGAAAACTCAGTAGAGATTTCTGTTTATTTAGCAACCGAGTGATCGGTGGATTAGCAGAAATTGTGCAATTAATTCAAATGACATAATTTTATAGCAACATATAGTAAATTCTAGATTAGTTAATATCAGTATTGTCTATTGAATTCACAGGCAGTCCCACATGTTTGAGGTACTTTAGCGTTTGGATTGAAAACTTACAACAAAAGATCTTATTGATGGACGAATATTAATTATAGTGGTTTAGCACTCGGTGTCTAGATTGGTGGTGGTGTCTTAGTCCACGTTGAGCGGAATAACAGACATGTATTTAGGGACTTTATAGCATGCCACTGAATCGTTACATTTACCCGGGACCGAGACCGGGTCATTGAGATCGTCAGTTTGGTGGCGATCTACATGGAATAAGGAAGCAGTACTGAAATCACGACTGGCGCAAGGCTAATAAGCTTGCCCATAAAAACAAATTATTATGGACAATTCAAAAAGTCTCGGACAATTTAACAAGTACCGGATACGGGTGGAAAGACTTGCTAAATAAGGCCAAAACCAGGTCCCGGTTGTAGTGCCGATGATGATGATGACTGAAATTACGACGGTCAAGTTTGAGTTTAAGTCGTGCTAGGTAAAAATTATAACGATTCAATACCTAGTATAATAAATACATTATCTTGGGGGAAAGAAATTTATTATTTTTACGTTTATTTCATGAGTTTTTATATAACATGTTTTGAATTATTAGATGTCACTCAAACACAAACTGTTTTGTTTTGTAATTTATTGTCATTTTAAAGGCAACATCCTGACTAAGTGACAATCACAATTTTGTCTTGATACCAATTTCTTATTACAAAGGATGCTTTCATTTCTTTTCAAAACGCGATAATCGCTTGGTGTCAAATTACTGGAGTTTTTGGCGCTGTCCTGATTGACCCAACATTGTGGCATTTCTAACAGATACACACGAATACAGTTAAATGCCGTGAAGAACGCAACACAAAAGAAAATTAGAAAAAAGAACTGTTTACTAGAGCAATAGCTTTAAACCAATTAACATGGGAATTTACAGTTTAAGTAGCGAGAAAATATATCATGGTACACATGCGGCCGTAGTCAAATGGGCTTCGATTTTGGTTCTAACCTTTACTAGTCTTTTTAGTGTACGTAATTCTTCACTAACAGTGCTAAAAGCCGTAATTGGTAACACCAACATGACTTCTACGAATTAGAAAACACATTCCCATACCAAATCAGTTTCGCTTAATGCATGTGTTGGGTAAGGGACTGGAATTACCCCGTCCTCCAGACGTTTATTGGAGCAGTAATTCGTTGACATTTTTCATCAATACTGCTTGCTTGATGGTTTGTTAATAGTAGTTGTGGGGGTTCTTTAAGCATTTCCGAAGAACCACCCATCGTCCTAGTCCAACTCCCCGTCCCCAACCTGCAAATAGCCTGCAAATACCTGCACCATCCATAAGCAGCTTACCGTATACAAGCATTACAAAGCTCGCTTCAACAATCCATCCTGATACATAAGTCCACGGCAAGATTACCATCTTGCCATGGCATCAAATAATAGCATCAATTAAACCGTCTCGGTTCGCCTGTCATGAACCGATCGGTTACTACGGGCGTCCACATGCCCATCAAACACAGACCAATACTTCCGAGTATTTTTGTTCGCTAATACAAAGCATAGCGCAACTCGCGCCTAGCTGCCAAGAGCCGAATTCTTTGCCAGTGTAAACATTCACACTGGAATTAGACCCTGGACTCGCTACCAATGCTGGATAAATACACAAACCGTCGTTGTGTAATCATCCTGATGACCAGATCAGGTCCCACGGTATCGTTCCCCTAATCAATCCATATACCATTGCCTAAGCCAAACAAACGCGTATCTTAGCGCATGACCCTCGAAATAGAGCACTGTTGACATAACACTGAGAAATCTAACCCTGCATCAACGAATCGCTATTTTAAACATGACAACCTTTTTCGGCCGCCATACGAGCGACAATTAATTTGCACAGCTGACCTGGTTTGAATTCGAATATCATTTAGTCAGTTGTTGTTGCCACCTTTCCTTATTCGACTTCAGTCTATATTTGAAATGCTGTCCTTTCCATGTACGGGCCCTTTCTCTATATGTGTGCAATCTCGAATTGAGATATCCGCGCGAAGCTACATCTAGATTCATGGTGGAGTCAGATCGCAACTACGAAACAGGGCAGACGTACCGGGGACGTCGCGCTTCCAGTTTTTCTCTGCCCAATTATCCCTCGTCGCGTACCATCACGACAAGGAGTCTAATTCCATCCGCCGACCTCGCCGGTCGCGCGATCTCCCGCTCTCCGTCGCGCGGCGGAGAAGCGTAGATATATCGAAGTGGTGTCGAGAAAGAAGTGTTTCATCCTGAATAAAATTTATAAAAATCAATTTAATATTAATAATAAGTTCTAAGTGAAGTATAAAAACACTAACGTATTTAATAATGGCTGAGAACAAAGAGAATAAAACTGAACAAACAAATTCCGGTGTTTCATTCATTTGCCTTGTTTCTTAGTGGCTCGTGACGGTGCGGACGGTCTACTTGGTGTGCATTCCTTAGCGCAGTAACAATTCGGTTTGGCGGAACCTTTTAGAACTGGTGAAGACGAGGTAGAACCCCGTGTCGTGCGCCGGCACAATGACCTCGTACCCCACATAGAGGTACCAACAAAAGTGGACAGCAATGATGATGTTTTTGGGCTCCGGTTCATCACTAAGTTTCAATACGATACAGACTGCTACTAATAGGTGGATTTAGTGCAAACCATCAAACATGATAATTTACAGAAATGCAGGTGTGCTCAACCCCATCTATTTGCTTTATATAGTCCCATGCTCTTCCTTTTGTAGCCGTTAGTAAGCCTTCTTCGCAGTAGTATTGCATTTCCGTTTTTTCCTAGATTTCCTTGTACCGTGTTGTCGAGTTCCAAAATCCCCGTATTTCCCTCTTTCTCTTTGTTCTTTCTTGTCTTATTTGTTTTTTGTCAAAATCTCCTTTTATCCAACACAATCCTTTTGTTTTATCTATTTTTTCGGTTTGTCTGACGACCAAAAAGGCATTCTTCCCTTGTCTGTTGTTATTGTTCGTTATCTTCCATCAAGATACTGTTATATTGATCCGCCCCATTTTTGCCGTGTCACAACAAAACGTAACAGAACTACATTGTTGTTAGTTCTAGGGTAGTACCACAAGATGAGGGTAGAGTGCCTTACAAGAATGTAACAGGGGTGCAAGTAAAAACTTGGCTCTGAAGTTAGTTGAAAAACAGATTTGCGCGCATCCAATTCGCTCACCATTTTGGGCATATGTAGCTTAGTCTTTGCTGTTGTAATGACTAAATGTTAGTAATTTACAAGCTGTCATTCCGTGTGCATCAGTTGGGTACGAGATGGATGTCGATAAGCATCATTAAAGCCATTGCATTATATTCTGTTTTCAAATTCTGCCCTGTGAACTCACAGCTAGGCCGGCTTGTCGTAAGAGGCGACTAAAAGCCGAGTGGTAGGTGGGGTTCCAACGCCCTGTCATCCGGTGAAATAGCACCCCATCAAGCTATAGGCTCCGTGAAATGATCGCGAGAAATCCCTGACCGCCTTTCGGAGCTTGGCTGATGGACCTATGGGTAATTTTAACGTTTTGGTTCGTCTCTGGGACTTATAATAATGTGCCGCATGGGCACAGATTCACTAAATTACCCGAATGCTGTTCTAGTGAAACGCTAATCTCAGCTGTCTGTTATCTCTCAACTAGTGTCTATGGTGATCACTTTACCAATGAAAAGAAACGAGGATCACTTGGTGTTACACATTTATTTCAATAACGCAGGAATTCAGTTCCCGATTGGGTCAATTCCAAAACCGGTGCTATTAATAAAACACAAATCGGATAACTCAAGTCTGGGGTCGGGTTTGGTTGATTTAAACTGTTGATGATGCACATTATCTATCGTCTTTAATTTCCGTTCTCGCGAGCAATCGCCTTCAATAGTACTTTGTTCGGATCGTTTTTCGTTTATTGTATAGACAATTTTGGAACTGTCTTGGGAAGTTCTTAAACACAACGCTTTCGTTTGCGCGAGACAAATGAACAAAAGAAAATAATACAAAAAAATAAAAATTGTTGTTAATTACGTAAGAAAGTGTAGTGCAAAAATATTAGCATAATACCAAATTAGAATTTTTGACATACGGATGCATAAGCGTGGTCACAGCTGCTCGTGCTGTTGGAATTTTTAAGTAATACGTACCATTGATCATTGGCACTACGATTCCCGCCTAGTTTATAAGCAATCTGGTTTTACAGTAAGGGGTGTCACCAAACCCTTTCCTATGCCATAGTATAAATAAAAAGACCAATGGCTATTCTGAGAGGTATTCACACATTATTGTACGTGATTAGCCACATATAAATTTCCATTCCGTAACATTTTTCAACAACAAACATACTATGAAGGTTTCCAAGGACTTTTTCCTGGTTCGATTACGTCGTCGTTCTGTAGATATCGCAATAAATCAGCAAAAAATCAGGTTGCTAAACTACATCAAATGACATGAAACTGCACCAATCTATCTATTAATATGAAAGCTCAGACTCACGGACGCTCACCGTAATGTCAAAAGTACATCCCCTTTACACAGGTGGTAAAATTTGACACAACCTTAAACCATCCACAACTCACCTACCCTGATATGGCATTCCCAGACGCAACCCTTCTCAACGGTGAACTTATTGCCTACATAAGTTCCACAACCCTATAACGCGTTGTTCCAAGTAAAGTTTGGTGAAAGCTCTCAATGGTTTGTTTTCCTCCAGTCTTCAAACGGAGCTATATCACACATTCGCATTTCCCACCAATCAAGGCCACAAACTACGGGGCTATCATTATGTCTCATCTAATACTTGCACCAGCAGCAATTTCCAAAGTCTATTAGCAGCTATCGTGAACAGGGGAAATAATTTATTGGAAACCGCCTAAATGGGACATAGATAGTATACAACTCAGCCAGCAGCTGTATTACAAGATCAGTAGCGACCGAAGCTACTGGTAGCGGTGAACATTCGGTAGTAGGACTTAATGATATGGCACTGCCCAATGTTTCAGCGCACTTCGTCTATTCATTAATCTCCAGATACATCCGCATGGGCGAGAAGCCGTCTAGCTGTATTGCTGTACTACCTCTATTATCAAGTCCTGGCCATATGTTCGCACTTTCATCGTTGGTCCGTGGGTACGGTGATAAATAACAGCCGCAAAGCATTGCGACCATGGGACAACAAGTCCTTCTCAATACAGATTGACTAGTAGCAGGAAGAAGTCGTCCTAATAGCAAGGCGTGGAGCCGATGGATTCCTAAAGTAATCGAACGGCCAAAAGGCAAAATTTATTGCATCATCATATAGTTTTTAGACGTACGGGTATACACAAGTAGCGTGTGAAGTAGTGCACCGGCACCGGCCAATGGGCGTTGGCCCACAGGCGTTACGGGTGACCGAACACAAGAATGCCTTAATGGCCCATAAGTCATTGTAATTACCGCACATGAAAGTTTCATTACTGCCCGCATTTGGATCGGAACCAAGAAGACGGCTACGCATGCCCCATGTCCCTTGTCCCAATGAGAGAAGCGTCGTATTTACAGCCGTCATCATGGCTCATGGCTGCCCATGCAAGCTTGTGTGGATTTATGGGATCTTGAGGCTGTTGCTCAACATCTGTGTAAGAGCCTAGTGGCCTGTTGATAGATCCCTGAAATATGGTCGCTGATCAAGGATCAGTCATAGCGGTACCGTAAATCTCGTGGTTAGAAGTTTTCACGTCTCGAACTCGGTGCGTGATCCGAAGAGTACATTCTAGGGAAATTGAGGTCATCATTTGTTGGCCAATTGGTTGTTGGCTAGCAAGATAGCTGGCGATCCATCACAACCATTCACATGGCTCTTGTTCATATAAGTCACAGAGGCCAGGCGGCGGTGGTAAGAGAATGCATGGAACGTTCGGTGTCGTAGGGAAGAGTTGCCGGTGAATCAATCAATTTGTTGAATTTCTTGTATGCAGAAGCTATGGGGACGCTCCCTTATAGGGACGAATAACATCTCTTTGGAGCGAAGGAAATAATTTATGGCCAGCTGGAAAAGGAATTACTCGCGGGATGGCTAGCTGAGGCAATGACCAAGATATATGGAGAGAAATTCTTCGTCATGGGAACTTGACAAAATGCTAAAGGCAACCCTTGCTTGGAATGCTTAAGCCCGAGAATGTCATATGGTACATCATTGTCTTTTGGCTGCTTCAGGCGAATTGATTGTTTTTGCTAAATAAAAACACCAATAGCTATGGTACCGGAAATGGGTTATGTAATGAAACATAGATTCAAATTGACTAAGGTGAAATCATGGTGTAGTATCTGTCTCGACTTTGTTTCAATATTTTGTCTAGCGCACTTGAAACAAAGTTCTTATTATTATTATGATGGCTTTTTTTTTTGTTTCTGGCAAATACTCACCGCAGCATCGTAAAATTGGGTTGCCTGGAATTACTTTCAAAAATGTTGGACCTAGGCAGGTCATCCCACCTATTTTATATTAGTATTCCTGCAATTTCGAATTAAGAGTTTCAGCTGCTATTCCGGTTGTTTTATAAATTCTCCAACTGAACTTTAAAAATTGCCAGTTTATATTTTGGAACCGCTTCCTTTGTGCTAGGCTGTTAAACGATTAGTCGATTGCCTTAGTATTTCAAACTTTCAATTTCTTTTTATGTTCAATTGGCTTCTTTTTTAGGGAAGAGTTTCACCAGAATAGAGGGCAGTGGTGCAAACTTGGCGATAAAAATAATTGGGACAATCTCTTTAAGAGGGATTTTGAAATGATCAATTCCCGGAACTTTTTTGACAGAATGTATTTTTCTTTACATGACCTGATTAATGAACATCTTTAGTCCATGTTTTCTCGGTGGCACATACAGCAATCAAACACGACGGGTGAGTTTTTTATCATTTCGATCCATCTTTCATGTAAAATCGTCTCTACTCCTCTCTCTGTTGATCAGGTGGTTATACCAGCATCATCAAAAATTTCAGTGCACAACCGATCACAAACTTTCGTCAGCAAATACGCGTTCTCAAAATATTACTGTCATTGCCTTCAATATCGTCATAGCAATCGAGTTAATGGATGAAATGCATCACCTCCTAATTGTCGTTAATGACGCTTTACCGCGCTCAGCCTGTGGTTAGTATGTCCCGCTTGATTGCGCCATTCGGGTAAGGCAATTAACCTTTCGCCGCATTGCATAACATACCCGACGACCTTGCCCAACTACTGACTGCTTCATTCGACATGACAGAATACCTTCCTCCGCCACGTTAAGCATTGCACCTGGTGCCTGATGATCTTTGCTTCTCGGCAGATAGATTCGAAGCATCGCCTGCATGATCGGACCTTTAAAATCGATCGAGAAATCTAAGATGGCGATCTTGCTCTGAATAGTTGGCCGGTGTTGGACCCATGGTGCGGACAATGGTGTTTTAGTGTTTATTACCCACATAAATACTCTACTTGTTGTTAGCTATAAGAATGATGGTTAGGCCTGGCGATTAAAAGTAAAATGCCAGCCATGTGATGGCTGAATGGATTCTTAATCGAGGGGCTTACGAATAAATTGGGGTCCGGGGACTCTTAAATGAATTTTATGGCATTTAGCTGCTCGAATGGTGTGGGGATCGTTGACTGGAAACTTATTGCACGGATCGGATTGCAGATGGATTATCATGAAACCGGGAAGTACTAGATTTGTGACTTGAGTGATGGGAACTCTTTGACGGGGAAATGTTTTCGAAGATTTTGACATGATAAAACGTTAAGTACTGGAAAGGGTTACAGATATATATGCCAAATAAAAAGCGGTAATTGGAAGGCTGGGTTCCAAAGTCCAATCGGCCGGCCAGATATTACCTCATTAAGCTGTAGGATCCGGTCGAGAAATATACTTGACCATATTTTGAAGCTTGGCTAATGGATCGATTAAAATAGTTAATACATGTGATAAGTTAGGTGAGATCCAACCACGGCATGCTATAAAGTTCGCAATATGGTCGGAAAACTCTTTGACAAAGTCTCCGTGTTTGGCAGATGGTCTGCTCTCAGGTTGGGAAAACAGATTAATTCTCTGAGAAAGAGAATGCGGGAGGGGAACGAGTCCCCCGTTCAGATCTCCCTCGGGGGAAATAAACAAAAAAGTAATAGACTCGACGACTCGAAATCGTATCTGGTCACGAAATACCGACAATGATGAACTGATAACGATATTTTGCGCGTTATAATATCAGATGACTCGATCTCTCTATAACGTCGACGCCATTCACCAAAATTTACAAATAGCGTAGGACGATATTCCGACACCGGTCAAGACATAAATTAATTCCTCGATCGACTCGACGTACCTTCACTGCCCCGAATTCGATTTACATAAGAGATTTTATTTTAGAGATCAGATTGCCAACTGAAAGAAGTGTTATGAGCCATGAAGTTCGATAGCGTTTGGATAAAAAAAAACGTTTTAAAAACTTCCGTTTCTTTCTTGTCTTTAACGCTCCCGAAATGACCAATGAAAAGCGGAACGCCTCGAAGATGTTTCGCACACAATCGACCACATACAAGTAAATATATTAGCAGCCCGTGGCGGTTCTAACGGACATAGTTGAAGAACACATCATCGAAAGAAAATCGAAAAATAAATCATCAGATTCGTAGGCTAGAGCCCTAACGTCGCAATTAACAGCTTAAGTAGCAGTATGCAGCTTCTTGCTTAAGGTTAAGATCGAGTTTAAAGTTAAGTGGGGCTAACACCCTATTTATTGGTTTAATTCAAGCAGTATAAGTACTTATAGCTAAAGTATATATAACTTTACAAACTAAAAAACGTAAGAACTAATTTAACTAAGTTTAACCTAAGGTAAACAGGACATATTATGAAGGCAAGAGTAGTGGCGGGACGTGGGGGGCAGGTTAGTGAAGAAAGTTAAAAAGCAACCCATAAGATTAGTGGTGAGAATGGTTTAGGAGCGGGTGCATGAGGGTATGGGTAGAGAGGTCAAAGTCGAACGAGGTGGAGTTGGAGCTGACATTTCTCAGCATCCGCGAAAGGGGTTCATTAAAACGTATCATTTCATTTTTATTTTTAAAACATTTTTTTATTTTCTTTTTATCTTCTAAGTTTCTAAATTACATGCTAGAAAAAAAATGCTTAAATTCTACCTTAATTATCTTATATTATAACTTACTGACCCTTCGCAGACGCTGTAAGCTAAACATTACATAACAATTGAATAATTCGCCTTTCGGCGACAGAACTTTGTGGCAGTACTTAGGATGATTTGATAGACAAAGGAAAATTTGGAAAACTCTGTCGAATTTTTTTTTGTTTTTTTCTTAAAATTTAACCTACATATTTTTTTTTTATTTTTATTATTTATTTATTTATTTATTTATTTTTTTTTTTTATTTTATTTTATTTAAAAGAAATTAACTTAACTTATGCTATCCTAATTCTAGAAAAGCTCATTAAAAAGTATCTCGAAGGTTTGTGTTCAGAGGAATTAAGTTAAAGTGGTAGGCACAGTCGACCAAGACGGAGGCGATCTGATGAATGAACACTATGGCAGACAGCCAGGACTCTGCGTTCCTCAAGGGCTCTAAGGTTGATTAATTTCAGGCGGTTAATGTATGGGATAGGAGTAGGGGGTTTTCCACATTAGCTCTCGGAGAGGGAACCGAAAGAAGCGACGTTGAATACTTTCCATTCTATGGATATAGGTCTTGTGATAAGGAGACCATACCTGGCTAGCATATTCTACAAGGTAAAGTAAAGGGATCGAGTTACGTAGGGGGTGGAGAATTCGTTAGACAATCGTTTCACGAATCCGAGGGCAAAGTTAGCTTTCCGGACCTTTTCAATGTGAGAGAGGAAGTTAAGTTCCCTTTCCAAAGGCTCCCAAGGTCTCGAATAGATTGGACAATGATTAAGGGTTCGTTATGAAGTTTAAGTTTAAGTTTAGTGAGGGCGGAACCCTCATTTATTAAGCTTAATCCAGGCATAAATTAATACAATACCTTACAAACTAACTTAAACTCTAAAGTAGTAATTCAGAAATAATTAAAAAAAAAAAAGAGAAAAAAGAAAAAAAGGAGAAAAATCAGGAAGGAGAAGAGGACTGAGAAGTAGGGGAGGTGGGAGGCAGGGGAAGAGCGAGTGTATGTGGGGGTGGCAAATGTGGCATTAGATAATCGTTAATATGGCGAAAGTTCTAAAAAAAAAAGAAGAACCTAACAGACAATCTTAAATCAAGAGTAAGAATAAAAAAGAAAAACCAGGAGGCTGATGATGACCGGTCGAGGGGGGGGGGGGGGGGGGGTATGAGGCGAGGAAAGAGCAAGTGTATGTGGGGGAGGCAAATACGGCTTTTGTGAGACAGTGACAGTGAGGGGCGCGTCTACGTACTGGTATGGGGCGGGGTTGGAGATCTGGGGGGAGAGGTTTAAATTGGGCTGGGGTGGGATTAGGACGGGTTTCTTCTGAGACGTCGTTTGAAGGCAGGAGTGGAGAGGTTGAAATCAAAGGAGGTGGGGAAAGAGTTGGCATGTCGTAGCATACGCGAGATGGGCTCGTTAACGCCGTAAGGAGTGTGATGAGCGGTCACGTAAAACAGGCGAGGGTTCCGCACATTACGGGGGTTTGTATGCAGTGATAAAGTGGAGAGCAAGCTTGGGCAATCGATTGAGCCTGACAGAAGGCGATGGACATAGATGATGTCGGCATGGATTCTGCGCTCCTCAAGTGTGTTAAGATCGATTAGAAGGAGCCGGCCTATGTATGGTGGAAGGATGAGTGGCTTTTCTCCGTTTAGTCCACGGAGGGCGAAGCGCAAGAAACGACGTTGAACGCCCTCGATCCTACGAATGTGAGACAGTTGATATGGGGACCAGACCTGACTAGCGTATTCGAGTAGTGGCCGGACAAAAGATATGTAGAGGCACCGGGTGACGTAGGGATTTATGAATTCCTTCGACCAACGTTTTACAAAGCCAAGGGCGGCGTTGACCTTGAGGATTATGTCATCGATATGTGCGGTAAATATAAGTTCCTTGTCGCATAGGACGCCCAGATCGCGAATCGACTCAACCGATGTTATCGGTTGGTCTAGCAAGAGATAGGAACGAGAAAGGGTGGGGGAGCATTTCCGAGAGAAGGTGATTGTGTGACATTTGGCGATATTCAGTTCTAGGCAGTTGTTTTAGCACCAGATCGAAAAGCTGTCAAGATCCGATTGGAGAAGTGAGGAGTCAAGGGCAGAGGGGATTGTCTTGACTTGATTTTGGTATCATCCGGGTAAAGCGAGATGAGGGAGTGGTTGATGCACGAGCCTATGTCGTTTATAGTTATGATAAATAGTAGGGGGCCAAGATGACTGCCCTGGGGGACGCCTGAGATTGGAAAAAAAGGATCGGAGAGGGTGGATCTAAATCGCACACGGCGGGTTCGAAAGTTGAGACAGGATGAGATCCACTGGATCAACAGGGGTTCAAAACCAAGGGAAGATAATTTGAAGAGAATGAGGTTATGGGAGATTTTGTCGAAGGCCTTACTAAAGTCGGTAGTGACTACATCGACCTCATCGCCGTTTTCTAGGGCAAGGAGTGTGTGGGATGAGAATTCGACAAGGTTGGTAGTAGTAGACCTGCCGGAGAGGAAGCCGTGCTGGTTAGGAGAGATGATGGGAGTGCAGCGAAAACATAACGCTTCACATAGAAGGCCTTCGAATATTTTAGGAACATTTTGCTCATTCATTTTTTGGGTGAGATCTGTGTTCAATGGCTCTGGTAATTGAACACTATCTCGTTTAAGAGACGTTAGAAGTTATAGATTGGTATTTGGTGACCTTACGCTGTACTGTAGTAGTGCAATCCTTTAACCACCTTGGGTCAGTAGTAGCAGCCCATAACAATGTGGAAGAACAAATTTGAAGACGTCTGATCAAATCCAATAAAGCTATGGCCTATCAAGGCTCTTTAAATCCCAAAATTTATCCAGAACATCCAAACTACTACTGTACAAGACCATGGTCTTACCAGTACTCATGTATGGATCCGCGACACTTAGCCGTGTTCGAGAGGAAGATCATAAGGAGAATTATTGGCCCTGTATGTGAGGGATGGCGATTCCGGAGACACTAGAACCATGAGTTATACGCGATCTACCTAGAACCTAACGTTGTAAGAAAAATTAAGCTCGGTAGACTCCGGTGGGCTAGACAACTAGCTCGAATGAACGAAGAGGACCCTGCCCGAAAAGTCCTTTGTGACAGGATATATGGAAGGCGACTGCAGGGCAGACCTTATCTGCGATGGAGGGACGGCACAGACCAGGCTGCTCAGAGCCTGGGCGTGCCAAACTGGATGACTTCGGCTCGAAATCAGGACCGGTGGAGAGACTTGTTAAATAAGGCCAAGACCGGATCCCGGTTGTAGTACCGATGGTGATGATAATGATCTGTCGATGTTAAGCACAAAGCAATTTTTGTAACACCAAGTCGAGAATATGTCAACGTCTGATTGCAGCAGTTTCAGAATCAAGTGGTGACTCAATGATCTTGTACCATATATCTTGGTGTCATCTGCATATAGGGATATATAACTATATATATATATATATATATATATATATATATATATATATATATATATATATATATATATATATATATATATATATATATATATATATATAGGATGGCAGGAATTCTTAATGACCTTATCAATGCCATTATTGGCAAGTATAAATAGGAGAGGGCCCAGGTGGTTTCCTCGAGGGACCCCATAGGCGGGAAGGAAGGGGTTGGATATCATGGACGTGAACTGAATCGAATAGAGCCTATCCTTTACATAAGAAGAAATCCATTTCAGCAATCCAGGTTCGAAGCCGAGGGTAGATAATTAGAAGTGAACTAGATTGTGGGAGATTTTGTCGAATGCATTACTGAGGTCGGATATGACCAAGACGACCTCGTTACCGTGCTCTACTGCTGCCAGTGTAATGGAAGGCTGGTTGTAGTTGATCGGACATTGAGCCTTAGTGAAATAAAAGATTTGCAACGAAAACTAAAAGATTCGTATAGAATGCTTTAGAGAATCTTGGGTAAGTGGGACAGTTTGGTGATGGGGGAATAATTCGCGACATCGTTTTTGGGGCCCTTCTGTGGATGGGGGTGATGAATGAGGTTTTTAAAATGTGAGGGAATACACCTTGAGAGACATAGAGAATGAAGATCAGTGAGTGGGCAGAAGTTATTAGTGAATGACTAATTGAAGTGAGTGGGGACTCGAAAGAAGGTCATTTGGAGGTAGAAGTCTATAGATTTAAGTACAGAGGGATGAGACTGACGTATATACGGTCTGTTGTAAAGCTGAGGTCCAGCAGCATAGACAAGAGGTTTTGAACGCTGCTGAGCTGACATAGGCAAGAATTATCTAGTCGAATAATGGAGAGACATTCCTTGGCCGAGGTCGGGATGGAGGTGAAGTGTGACTGGTTGTCAGATAAAGCCTAATTGATTAGTGGCAGATTAAAATCTTCAAAGACGATTATGTTTCTTCCCAATAATCCCAATCCGATAATAAATGCGCTCACATCGACTCCGTCAGACAACCGAACTGCCTACCCGAACTGTCTCCACACCAGAACCCTCTTCACCTCTGGCAGGTTGGTCAACAACTCCAATGAGATCGTATACCACAATACTGAACTCTCACCTCACCGGTTTAAATATTGTAATATACAACCCTTCTCTAATATCTTGCGTTTCAACGACCAATCGGAAAGTGTTCCCCCAACCCATATCCCCGACTCATAGTACCCACCCTAACCCAAATTCCACCCATCAACCACTATACCTCCCGCCACACCCTATTCTAACTTATTGTAATAATAATAGATTTAATAATTAGATAAGCTAGGCTAAGCTAAGTTAAGTTAAGTTAAGCAAATTAGTTATAGGTTAAGTAAATAATTATATCCTGGTTTTCTGACCTTTTCCAGGAAGCCCCACCTACTCCTATCTTGTCCACCCATGAAATATATAACTTTATAATAATGTTTGAAAAATGTACTAGCAAGTATGTGTAAACGATTAAAGCTAAGATAATTATAAGTTATCTGTATTACTTATTGTAACAAATCATTTATGGTCAATAAATACAGAAATGTAAAAAAAAAAAAAAAAAAGACGATTATGTCGTCCTCGCAGCTCGAATATGTGGTCGATAGCATTAAGAGCGTGATCGAAAACTTCAATAGTCTCAGATGGTAGGATATAGAAGCACATAACAAAGATTGATTTCCGTGAAAGAGTGATTTTGACAGTCACAAAGTCCAGCTTGGAGGAAGTAGGGAAAACGAAAAATAGAATCGATGCTGTCATGGACAGCGATGGGCACTCCTCGGCTGGGGGAAAAATCAATGGCCAGATTGAAGACGTAATCGCGGAAGATGGTGAACGAGGGAAGAAAACAGTTCCAGGTTATGAATGCTGGGGATTAAGTTCGTTTCGCTTAAAGCGAAAATGTCAACAGGAGTTGTTCCTTGAACGAAGCTCTTTTACGTTCTGATAATACAGGGTAAGCGGAGTTATACTGTCGATTTCCGGGGAGAAGGCGGTTTAGGGAGGAATCAACATATTGAGGTCGACCTTACTACGTTGAAGATGTGATAACGTTCTGGAGTGAACGATATGACAGAAAGCTTTAAGGTGATTCAACACTTCACGAGGAGATACATTGAAAATTACGTGGAATTTTTCGAATAGTTTGTGGAGTCTGGGAATGTATAACCTATTCCTGTTGAATAGAGAGTTTGGCACTGGTTTTGGTATTGCCTTCGTAGCAGACAGGATCAAATTTGTCGTGGAGATACACTAGAAAGAGACGAATATTTTCATATGTCTTTCTATCTCTAAGTTTGGATGGTGCATAGCGGCAATTATATGTGTAGTATTCCGGAATACTACCCTATTACGAGGGTTGCCTTTTATATTTCGGGATTAGAGAACAAAAACAAATATTGATAATCGAAAATCACTTTATTATTTTTCAAAATATTCCCCATGAAGATCTATACACTTTTGCATGTGTTTGAACCAATTGTCGAAGCACTCTTGCCACTCTGATTGAGGTATCTCCAACACATGCATTCTGAATGAAGCAACCGCTTCTTCAGGTGTCGAAAAACGTTGACCTCTCAGTTTGTTTTTTACGTACGGGAATAAAAAGAAGTCATTCGGTGCCAAGTCAGGACTATACGGCGGATGACCCATCAAATCGATGTTTTGGGTGCTCAAAAATGCAGTTGTCGCAGCCGATGTGTGAGAGCTCGCATTGTCGTGGTGAAGAGTGATCCGTCTTCGGCGGTTGGTTTTCCTGATTTCTTGGAAGACAACTGGCAAACAAATGGTTGTGTACCACTCAGAATTGACTGTTCTGCGTTGTTCTAGTGGTACGGTTGCGACATGTCCAGTTTTTCCGAAAAAACAGGCGACCATTTGCTTGGAAGTGCTTCGTGCGCCAACAACTTTTGTTGGATTTGGCTCATCTTGAAACACCCAGACAGTCGACTGCTGTTTACTTTCGGGCTCATACGCGTAAATCCACGATTCATCACCTGTCACGATGTCATAGACGTGTTTCGAAGCACCGCGACCGTATTTTTTGAGCATTTCTTTCGACCAATTGACACGAGCCTTTTTTTGGGCGATTGACAAATTGTGCGGGATCCAACTCGAAAAAATTTTTTGACAGTCAAATGTTTATGCAATATTGAATGTATGCTGGTCCCACTAACGCCTAAGGTTGTCTCAATCTCACGACAGGTCACATGACGATCTTCCAATATCAGTTCGCGCAAAGCATCAATGGTTTTCGGAACAACAACTGATTTTGGACGACCTTAACGAAATTCATCTTGGAGTGAACTACGACCACGATTGAATTCACCATACCATCGATAAACACTGGTCCTTGATGGAGCTTCATTGCCAAAAATTGAATTAAGTTCATCCATGCACTGTTGCTGAGTGAATCCACGCCCAAAGCTGAACGAAAATGTTGACGATTTAATTCCATTTTTGGGCCGAGATGAATCTTTTAAGTTACTGTAAACAACACAAATAGCGCTCGTATGTCAAAACGTTCTGAGTGAGTATAACCTCAAAAATGTCCAGCTTTACGACAGAGCTGTCAATTGCCGGATTGCAACACTAGGGTTGCCAAATCCCGAAACATAAGAGGCAACCCTCGTAGCTTTTACATTGAATCTCATTACGTTTCTAACAAATCCTTAAAACTTCCTCTTAACATATCTTACATTCTCACTTAATACATACGATAAATAAACCTACACAATAATATATCAAGCCAGTTACAGTTACAGTACATTTCATAACATGACCCTTTTTAATAACTTGCCCCTTTTTTATTTCAAAACAGAGCACTTTGATTTTCGTTCAAATTTTATTCAATTTAAAAGTCACAGAAACTAAAGGAATACTTTGAGAAAATTTGTTTTGTTCATATTATAATTTACAGTAAATCAGAACACAATGTTCCATAAGTAGAGAGAAATTCTAATTGTAAGTTCAGTTTGAGAAGGAAATTTGAGAGTTGAGTTTGGTTTGAGTAGAAGTAGAAGTTACAGTTGGATTTAGCAGTTGTAGTTAGAAGTTTGATTTATAAGTGGAATATTGAAAGAAGAAGTTTTAATGGAGAATTGTAAAAGCAGTTAAGTTTGAGTGTTTAAAATAAATACGTAACTAATTATCAAGAGAGAAGGAAATGTTTTGCTTTGACCATTGATTCTATCGGAGCTACTCAACAATGAAACGCGACTTGATGGAAGAAACAGAAGTAAAGATAAAATAAAAGGTCCACGCTCTTCCCTCATCCGAGGAAGCACGGCGTCCCGGACTATAACATATGATTCGGAGGTAAGCTGTGTGGTTTTTATTGAGGGAGGGAAGGCGGGGTCAAAAATGTGTTGGGCATGAGGGCTAGGGTGGCAGTGCGGGGGGGGGGGGGGGGGGGTGTCCAAGTACCGGAGCGCGATGAGTGGTTAGAATGAATTGGGACGGTAGATAGATGGGTACAGCTGGGAGAGTAAGGGACTTGGAAAATGACTGGTGTAATGGGTTAATGGAATGGGTTCTTATGAAATTGGGATATTTGTTTGATGTTATAGTGGTTGACGATCGGATGAGATGAGCAAGGAGTGTATGGCTTGGCGATTTTGAGGCGTTGACAAGCCTGAGGTTAGAGATAAGCGAGACTCTATTAGGAGGAGGTTTGAAGAAAACTTCTTTTTACGAGAGAGATTCTGGTAATCGGTTTTCTGTTTATTAGGGTAACAGAGTTGTTTTGACCGGGATGGTTCTAATATAATAGAATCCAGGATTTTCGAATATTGGCCTGGGAGGGAGATCGTGAATGTATGGACCAACCCCTCAAGCCAGTTTTTAATTAACGCTACATTCCAAAATACTTACTGTTACCTTTTTTTTCGTTTTTAGCTTTTTCGACTGCATCGGTGATGCTGTGAAGCTGGTCAATAGTATAGTGTTGGTTCTGGAAGCCAAATTGATGAAACGGAACAAGGAGTTTATAGCGTTTGAAATAATAGTGAAGAAGATCGTGTTATTCGAACTGACGCCATGACAGCTCGAATCACGAAAAAATTTTTACCTAAGCGTTACACATCAGGCTACTGACCGTGTTTAGAATTTGATTTCCAAACTCGACTATACTCCGCTGATGTGAATTATTTTTATTTATCGCTTGGTATACGGTTCTGATGTATTTTTCTTATTCAATTTTTTGTTCGTGTTCTTCACTATTTTTGCCTGTGAATTGTGTGTATCTGTTAGAGTTGCCACAAGTTTCTCTTCTATGAATTACATTTATATATTCTGAATATTTTGTTCTTCTCAGTAAAAGCTTTCCAAATAATTTCCACACTGCGGGTAACAATGAGATCGGCCTGCATGATGTTGTTTCCTGGGATGGCTTTCCAGGTTTAAGAATCATAATATGACTTCAGCCACTTTCCTCAGTTTTGGTATACACTGTAGTCCTAATGAAATATGGGTTAAGTTGGTTACTTTAAAAATTGCTTTTCGCGGAAGTTTCCTTAGAATCTGCCCTGAGATGATGTTAGAGACCTAGCAGGTCTTCTTCGGATTAATATTTACTTTAATCTCCCCTTTTAGCTTCTGTTTTAGTGACAGATGTTATTTTTAAAGTTTTCTGTTGTATTTATTCGACAATGACATCGTATCAGCTTCAAGCTGGGGATGAAATATTTTGTTGGGAGCTTCTCTAAACCTTGTACGTATCTTTTAGTACTTTGTTTCTAATGTTTCTAATATTTATTAGGAATAATGTGGAATTTAGGCACTTTTTGTTTAGCAAGTAACCAGGCGAAATAATAAAATAAAAAATGTACTGAAATGTCGCCGACTGACAACTAGAGATGTTGCTGATAGTATTGCCATTTCAGTTGGATCATTCAAAACGATTGCAACAAAAAAGAAATCAAATATCGATTGGTTTCGAGAACACTGCATTTTTTTTTAAAGACGACGTTCCAAAATCATCGCATTCACTGTGCATCTCCTGAATATTCCCTAAACTCAAAAGACCATTTCTGCGACATAGGTTTGACTCAATTGAAGACATACGTGATGAATCGCTGATGATGAAGACCTTTTCAGAAGTGGTCTATAACAAATGCTTCAAAAATAAGAAAAAACGTTGGCAAAAGAATACTACGTGTGAGGGAGATTTTCCTGAATACGACAACATCGGCTTCGAATAATAAGTAAAGATAAAAGTAAATTGAGCTTACATTTTGGACACAGCAGTATTAAGGAGTAAGCCTAAACAACCAGCCCACAGATCTGAGTAGGATCTTCGATCTAAAAGTCATATAAAAGTGTTAAAGTATAATACATGAAGCAATTATAAGCGAATCAAATGTAATTTGAAGTTAAATCGGGAAAATTCACGGATTGCCCTGACTTAAAGGGAATATATGACTTCAATAGTGAAATCCACTTAAAAACAAGTATTGATTGGGAATGTTTTCGAATACCGCGGGAAAATAAATTTGATCAGGCAACTCCATTACAAACTAAAGAGCAGCTGGACAAGGAAGTAGAAAAACTTTTTAATGGCACATATCATGGGACGTGACGAAACACTGAAAAGGGAGCAACTACCCTAAAGAAATTTTGATATAAATGTCAGCAATAAAGCATAGAAACAATGGCGCAATCCAGAACTTAGCAACGTAAAAGTAAATAATATAAACATTAGAATTGATAAATATGAAATAATCCTAACTTCAGAATCGAGAAATGATATTAAACAGGTAAAAAATGACACCATTAGTAAATTCTTATAAGAGCTTTTATTATTATTATTATTTATTGGCCTGTAAGAACCCGGAAGTTCATGACCTCACCGACTTGACTCCGCCATCGTTCCCTGTCCTGTGCACTATCTTTCCACGCTTTACCATCTGATCGCCCCAAGGTCAAACCTTACATTGTCCTTCCATCTGCGTCGCGGCCGTCCCCTCGGTCTCTTTCCCGTTGGCTTACCGTCAAGAATACCAAGCACGGTCCTATCGTTGCCCATTCGCGCCGCAAGTCAAGCCCATCTTAATCCGATTACTCCCACTATTGTAGGTTTGCGGTATAGCTCTTCCAATTCGTGGTTATGGAGTTTCCTCCATTGTCCTGCCTTCTCGTCATATTTACCGCCAAAGATACCCCTTAGAACTTTATTCTCGAATACGCGGAATTTGTTTTCTCCTTTGTGAGATGTTTCGCATCTGTATAGGACAATCGACATGATCTATAGACACGGAGCTTTATATTACGTGATAGCAGTTTGGATTTCAACAGTTTACTGGCTGCATGCCAACTAGCGTTGCCGGAATGGAGTCCTTTGTTAATTTCCTTTGCCGTTTCGTTTCTGGTCGTCAGTATCGTTCCCAGATATTTAAATTCTTTGACATTTTCAAATATCTTGCCCCTGACGTTTATTTGTGTTCTCTGAGGTCCACCTACATACTCGAGCATAAGGTTAAAAAGACACGGTGATAGACCATCTCCCTGCTTTAGTCCGTCCCGGATTTCAAATGGTTCCGATAGGTGGTTTTCTATTCTAACTCGCCCTTTGTTTTCGTTCAGGCAGATTTGGATGAGGGTGGCATATTTCTTCGGGATCCCCAGCTCAACCTCGTAGGCTTTTTTGTAGTCAAGGAACAGTTGGTGAACCGTCTCTCCGTATTCCCACTTCTTTTCCAGCAGTTGCCTTATTGTGAACATCTGGTCGCTTGTTGACCGGTTCCGACGGAATCCGCGTTTGTAGTCTCCCAATATTTCTTCTGCGTACGGTGTGATCCTTGCCAGTATGACATTTGTTAATATTTTATATGTGATTGGGAGCAATGATATTCCTCTGTAATTTTCGCAGTCAGATCTGTCGCCTTTTTTGAAAATGGGGATGACTATTGAGGTTTTCCATTCTTCCGGAATGACTTCCTTGTCCCATATTATTTTAACCAGTTGGTGGATCTTTCGGGCGGTTGCCCCCCCCCCCCCCCCCCCCCCAGCCCCCATGCTTCACAAGCTCTGCCGGTATGCAATCGATTCCGGTGGCCTTGTTGTTTTGCAGTCGATTTATCGCGTCTACAACTTCGTCGAAAGAGGACCCTGGGATCTGAGGCTCGGCTGTATGTACGTCTGGTGCGTTTATTTGTGGTTGATGGGTGCGCACATTGAGCAGGTTTTCAAAATACTGGTTCCATCTTGTCACGATATTTTTTGTTTCTGTCACCAGATAGCCGTTTGTGTCTCGGATTATTTTGGCTCTCCCTCGGTAGCCATTTCGAATTTATGCCGGCATACATACCTCTGCTGTTCTTTGCTCTGGCATTTTCTATGATTTTTTCGATCCGAGCCTTCTCCCATTCGCGTTTTTTGCGTATGAAAAGTCTCGTTGCCTCTTTTCGAATTGTCGCGTATCTTACTGCGTTGACTTCATCATATGCTTCTAATAGGATCATTCTGAGGCGTTTACGTTCTTCAATTTTTACCCTGCACTCATCGTCAAACCAAGGTTTGGACTTAGTTGTTTTCTTAAATCCTAATACCTCTTGGACTGTTTGTTTGATTGTGTCTCTGATCGATGCACATTTAGTGTCCACACTATTGGCTTCGTCTTCCTCAGTACTGTCATTCGCTAGGATGCTAAATCTATTCGTTAGTTCGTCTTGATATTCAGCCCTTTTGCGCAGGTCATTTAGTTTATCAATGTCGAACTTTTTGCTCTTCTCCCGTGACTGCCCATGTGGGTTTGCTGCGAGGCGACTCCTGATTTGGTCCATCTCTAGGAGATGATCAGAGTCGCAATCTGCTCCTCTATATGAACTTACGTCGATGATATTCGAGTGGTGTATTTTGTCTATGAGGAAGTGGTCTATTTGGTTACGCGTTACGCCGTCGGGTGATATCCATGTGGCTTTATGGATTTGCTTGTGCTTGAACATCGGGCGTTTCACTACCAGATCTTTTGACGCTGCGAACGTGATAATTCGAATACCATTGTCATTTGAAACGTCGTGTACGCTTTCTTTGCCTATAGTTAGTTGGAAGATATCTTCCTTTTCAATTTCGCATTGAGGTCCCCGAGGGGGATTTTAACATCGAATAATGAGATCCCATCAAATACTTCCTCTCGGGTCTCGTAGAACGTGTCCTTTGTTTCTTCATCGGTAGATTCTGTTGGGGCGTGTACGTTTATAAATACATAATTGTACCGTGGTCCTTGTATTTTTAGCACCGACATTTGGTCATTAATAAATTGCACATATTTTACATGGGGCGTAATCTTCTTGCTTATGATGGAGCTAGTCCCGAGGTTATGTGTATCGTTACTTCCACACACCGGTGTAAATCCGTTGGTTTCGATTACTTGATGTGGGAGTCGGACTTCCTGGACCGCGACGATGTCCATTTTATATTGTTTCGTGTTTTCTACGACCGTTTGTATCGCCCCTGGTTTATATAGCGTTCGAACATTCCACGTGCCGACGCGCATATCCCGCTTTTTCCGTTTTTCGTCTTCTTTTTGCCGAGTCGGTATTTCCTTGATGATCTGTTCCCTTATGGTAGTGTCGGGTCAACACACCTACGCCTACCGCGGTTTTCGTGAGATTGTTTTATGTGTACTGATCATTCATTTCGTGGGAACACTCTGGGGTTTCAGATAGTCCGCCAAATCAGAGCCCCTCTTTGATATTTTAAGGTGTGCTTACTGCTCTGATTCGACCCAGTGCCCGAGAGTCGCCGTTATAATACAGCCGGGATACCCCTGGCTGCAAACCATCCAACGGGAACGGTGACACGTAGCACCTTGGATTAGGGGTGGTAGATCTTTGTGTGTTACTCCTCGCTAGCCTGTCTGACATGGGTGGCCGTACTGAAAGCGTATGCATCCGTCACCATAGCCTGAGTGATTCGAGTGATCGTAGTTTAAGCCCCCGTACTACGTCAAGGTCTCTACCAAGCGGGGGTTATAAGAGCTTACAAACGACTATAATTTAAAATATTCAAATGACAAAAAAACTAAGCAGGCGCGTCCTAATTTGTTATTTGTTCTCGTCACATTGAAGGAACACTGGAGATATTATAATACCACAGAGGTTTTTCCTTGGAGATCCATAGTATACCAAACTGTGGAACTTATTTCAGCACGATAGTTTGCAAGGTCTTACAATTTGCAAATTTTCAAAAACAAGACCATCAGTTTTCTACTAATATTTTAGGGCATTGTCTTAGTTTAAAGGTTCGCTTTTTCTGATAGACATGTATGCAAGTAAATAGTAAAACGAAAATGAACAATCAGGGGTATGAAATTCACCTTCCAAGAAGAGTTCTACCTAGTGCGATTACCATCCAGAGGAATTAAATGATAGTATAGAAGCTCCCTCCAAAAGACTGCCCGGCATTGAGTTGTCTATTTCTATGTATCTGCTTTTTACTACTGGGATATCAAGGTTAAACATTTATCGACAGGCCCTTTTTAAAGAATTGCGCTCTAATGAATGTGGTCCGTGAGTAGCTAGTAATTTGCTAGCTTCCCACAGTTTGACGATTATATTTCAAACATTCATAATCGTTCTGTTTCCATGATTAGGAATAATCAGAATACTTTTTGCTTTCGTCAAACATTTTAAATACGTAATCGTCTCTGATAATTCCCAACCCTTAATATCGAGTTAGACAGCTTGTGTAGTATTCCGCCTATGCGAACCCTTTTTAACTAATTAAGACAGCAAGTTTCTTGTGCTTGTCAATCTATCTAAGTCCGTCTTATCTAAAGTATTCCACACATTCTTCTTGGAATATTGAACATTTCATTTACCATCATCTGGCGATATGAACCTGTCTTCTATCAACGTTGGCATATTCTGCATAATCGCTCACTGGCAGCTTGTCAAACATGTTAGAGGCTCAACGGTTTCATCTAAGCACCCATCGATTAAACGATCATTTTCCACACTGCAAGATCTCATGGTATCACCATGACCAGATCCACCAGTTCTGCTACCACTCATAGCATGTTAGTTGTGACTTCCTGTCAATTCATCATCAGCGAGATTAATGGATCCTTTCAAGAGATCACAATCCTTGAAGTGTGACAGAGCGGATCGCGTAGTCTTGCATGGATACCTACATGTAAAACCTCTCTTTATAGCTTATACGTCACGCACGTGGGCTATTGACCCGATACACATGTCAAACGAGAGCCTAACCGCTACATCCTTGTTTCATCTCCTGGTTGTCTTGTAAGTTAGCGTGTCTCACAGCTTTACAATAAATTAATAATCATTTGGTAGATCGGACGATAATATCATGATCCTGATCTCACAAATAGATCGTCCTACACATAATGAGTCTAGGAACAGATAGGGGTATCAATTGTAGCCGTAGGTATTGGCGACGAGACACGTCCAAAGCAAACGCCGCCATATTGATGATGACGACGGTAACGGCAGACGCGACACACTTGGAATGTAGATTAGCCCAGAGGAGACGCACTAACTTATCCATCAAGTATAATTACACAAGAGTACGGGTAGGCTAATGTCTTGAGGGGACATTCGGGCTAAGAGACCTTTTTCCTGAGGAGCATTACAACATGACCAATGGACCCAGCAGGTGCTCGACACCGAATGTGATGTCCAGTATACGGGCAGCGGTCGTTCTTGTCGGGGTCTTTCTGTTGTGCCATCATCCTTATGCCAGTCGGTCTTAATATCACGCTCTTATTTAACGTGTCTCAAAGCTAAAATCTTATCTTCCGGATCAAGGCGAACAAGGTTTTGAATGAAGATTACACTCATTACAGGACGTCTACGTAATGGATCGTTGGTGGCGGATAATATTGGCTAAGAAGTGATCTTTCGTTTAAATGAATGCGTTGTGATTAGGCGGCAACACATCCAACAGTTTGAATAATTAAGAGGCCGTTTGTGCAAGAACTCGTTGAACGTCATAGCTGAGACGGAATGATATTAGCCTGAGGAATTGTCCAAAGAATCAGTCTACAATACGAGCAGCTATAACATGAAATTGATACCCGTCAAATAAGACGCCTAAAGTGATGACTGAGACGTGTCTAAGGCCATGATTGAATGAAGTGCGTCTGGAAACAAAAGAATGCTATGTGTAAATAGTCACGTGGAATTTTAATGAAAAAGGACATGAAGATGGATATGGTAAGAGGTCGTCATGATATAGAAGCGATTATGCTGATATCTGTGAATTTCAATTAGCGGTCTTATCAGATTGATATGCGAGAGGCAGGTTCAACAGATGAAATTGTATTATTGTGGCGAGCGGACAACAAACTGTAAAACCAAAGCTGTTGAATGACGTTTTCCTTAGCACGGAACGTAAAGCAAATTGATTTTTATTTTTGTGTATAGAATACATAGGGTGGCAAGTAAGTTTCAAGACTGACGGGGGAAACCATTTTTGAAACAAGATATCTGAATTTTTTTTTATTCAAAATACTCTTTTCTTTACGAGTTTCGTTGCACTTGTTTCTGCGTTTATATTCCAAGATAGCGTCACGTGCTCATGTTGTAATAGTTTCGATGGTCGAAATGTCATAAGAAACACATCGCATCAACTTTTTTTTTTTTCTAATTTTGCGAATGGAGAGAGTTCGTACGAGGGCAAATTAGGTGCATACGCCGAATATTTCAGCACTCGGATATGTACAGGATACACGATGACGACCACGGAAAATGGCTTAACGATTTGTGAATTTTTTCATGGAAGGTCCGCCAATTATTTAGAGGTCGAGATGCACAGCAGCTAGCCGATGCCCTGTCCGAATATAGGGCTGACATAACAGAATTACGAAATAAGATGGACGGGGAGTGGCGTTATTCGAAGAATATGACATTTATTATAGCTGTCATGCAAAACACCATGTGCTCGGAGTAGGCCTTCTAGTCAGCCAAAAACTGAAGCCTGCCATCATCGGCTTTAATGTAAGAAGAACATAAGCCCCAAAAACGTTCACGAACCTACAGACTCCTTTGAAGACGAAAAGGAATAATTCGATGTGAACATCGATCGCGCCCTCAATGCCTACCCAAAATACAATGTAAAAATCGTTCGTGGTGATTTGAATGCGAAAACAGGACGCGAGCCGGTTTTCAGGCACTACGCAGGATCCCATAGTTTGCATGAGAAGACTAATGACAATGGACTACGAGTCATCGCACTGGCAGCATCGAAGGACTTGGTCGTTGCGAGTACCAGGTTTCCGCGTAAAGATATCCACAAAGCCATCTGGGTATCACCTGATGGAGCCACTCGCAACTAAATTTACCGCGTGTTGATAGATCGCTGCCACCCCTCGAGCCTGATGACGGTACGAATGTACCGCGATGCCAACGTCGACTCGGATCACTATCATGTTGGTACAGTTTTCCGAGCGCGGATTGCCTTACGCAATGAGAACACCAGTAACACATTTGGTCATGCGTTGGGACTCGCCCTCAAAGAGCTCGACGAAGGGAGAGTAAATCCTGGGGCCAGAATGCCGGGCGTAAAAGAGAAATGGACACGCCTTAAGAATACTGTCATTCGTACTGCCAACTCCATCTTAGCCAGTAGTCGTACAGATCGAAGCGACTGGTTTGATGAAATGTGCAAACTAGCGACTGAACGTAAGGATGCTGTATACCGGGCAATGCACCAGTCTCATAGGACGCGGGTACGCGACGAGGAATACAAAGAGTTCAGAAGATCTGAAAAAAGGCTTCATAGACAAAAGAAAAGTGCCTGAAAAAAAAATCGAGTCTGTGAAATAGAGTAAAGTAGAGAGCGAGGTCCGCACCAGGCGCAAAAGTTCTACCAAATAATCCGCAGTATGACGCGGTACACACCTCGCTGCACTTACTGACAGCGAGGGTAATCTGATCACCGATCCTGAAGGCATTCTGGAGCCATGGGAAGTGCACTTCAATGAATTGCTAAATGGTCAGCTCACAGAAGAATTGGAGGCTCCACCAATGCAAGACCAAAACCAAATGTCGCTGTCACCAAGCATTGAGGAAACATTAAAAGCCATAAGAAAGCTCAAATCAAATAAAACCCCCGGGACTGATGGCATAGCAGCTGAGCTGATCAAACAAGGAGCGACAGCGTTACATCACGCGATTCATGAGATCGTGGTGCACGTACGGGAGCAACGGGAGATGCCGGAAGTATGGTGTCGTGGTATAATTTCCCCCATACATAAGAAGGGAGATATCACACTTTGCAGCAACTATAGGGGTATAACAAAGCTGAGTACCGCCTATAAGATACTCTCCACTATCCTACAAGATCAGATAGCCCCATACGCTAAAGCCATCATTGGTCAATATCAGCGGGCTTCATCCCAGGCAAATCAGTAATTGATCAGATATTCACCCTTAGGCAAGCGATGGAAAAATGTCAGGAATTTAAGACTCCATTATATCATATATTTATAGACTTCAAGGCCACCTACGGCAGCATAGCCAGGGTAGAACTATATAATGCCATGAGAGAGTTCGGCATTCCAAACAAATTGATACAACTTTGTAGGTTGACCATGAGCAACGTAACTAGTCCAGTAAAAATAGCGGGATTGCTGTCCAAACCAATAAACATCTTTAATGGACTCTGACAAGGGGGTGGTGTGGCCTGTCTCCTTTTCAACCTGGCGTTGGAGAAAGCAATCCGTGACTCTGGCGTCACAACTAGATGGACTATTGTCACCAAGCCCAGCCAGATACTTGCCTACGCAGATGACATCGACATCATCAGTAGAACCGAATCGGCTGTACAAGAATCCTTCACCCAGATCGAGTAGGCAGCACAAAAACTGAGACTGCACATTAATGGGGGAAAAACTAAGTACATGGTGGCAACTTCTGCGACGAGAAGACCTAACCTTGGTTAAACGATCAGGGTAGTGGTGCACGAATTTGAAGTATTGCAATCCTTTAACTACCTTGGGCCAATAGTATCAGCCGATAACAATATGGAAGAAGAAATACGCGAACGTCTGATCAAATCCAACAAAGCCGACTATGGTCTATCAAGGCTCTTTAAATCCCGAAATTTATCCAGAACATCCAAGCTACTACTGTACAACACCATGGTCTTACCAGTACTCCTGTATGGATCCGAGACCAGGGTGATCAATAAAAGGCACTCTGAACTCTTAGCCGCGTTCGAGAGGAAGGAAGGTCTCAAGGAGAATTGTTGGCCCCGTATGTGAGGGAGGATGATTCCGGAGACGCTACAACCATGAGTTGTACGAGATCTACCTTGAAACTAATGTTTTAAAAAGAAACCAAGCTCGGTAGACTCCGGTGGGCGGGACACCTAGCTCGAATAAGCGAAGAGGAGCCTGCCCGGAAAGACGTTTGTGGCAGGATGTATGGAAGGACCTAGCGCGGCATACCTTGTCTGCGACGGCGAGATGGCGTAGACCAGGACGCCTAGAGCCTGGGAGTGCTAAACTGGATGACGTCGCCTCGAAATCGGGCCCCGTGGAGAGATTTGTTAAATAAGGCCAAGACCGGATCCCGGTTGTAGTGTCGATGATGTTGATGATGATGAAATCCTAAGTACTCATGTACGTGAGAAGCAAAATCCTACAATGCAACCGTTTGAACAGATTGGTTTGGAAATTTCATGAGCTTTCACAGGCCTTACTAAGCTTGGTCGATCCGGCACCTCCGATTCTATAGAGCTACCGATTCTATAGACCTAAGGTAGATGCGAAATTCACTGTTTCTCTTATAGACGGGACTGCCATATATTCAGGCTTTCCTCTCTATGTGTCCAGGTTCTATTTCGTATGACGCCTTCGCAGTGTGGTTTGATATTTAAGGGAACTTTAAAATCCCCTTTTGCATGCATTCGTGTAAAAAAAGAGAGAAAAAAAAACTCTATCTGAGAGACTTTTCTCTTACTACTATTTATTGGTCTGTAGGAACCCGGAAGATCATCACCTCACCGACTCGACTCCGCCATCATTCCCTGTCCTGTGCACTCTCCTTCCACGCTTGACCATCCAATCCGCTCCGCTCGAGGTCAAATCTAAAATTGTCCTCCCATCTACCTCGCGGCCGTCCTGTCGGTCTCTTTCCCATTGGTCTACCGTCGAGAATTCTACGCCCGGTCCTATTGTTGCCCATTCGTGCCACATGTCCGGCCCATATTAACCTTCGCGACTTGATTACTCTCACTATTATAGGTTTGCGGTATAGCTCTTCCAATTCCTGCTTGTGGAAGTAAATGTTGTTGTGACAAACCTCATGTGTGTTAGTATTTGGTGCATCTCGGCTTGGTGGTCACTGTGGGAGTAGGCGCCCAAAACTGACCAATCCATGTTTCTTGCCAACATGGAGCTCACAAAGTTGATGCCGATTTTGCACCAGTTTCTCTCAGTTACGAAGGTGTCATCAACATCTACTGCTTTGATCAGAATTTGGCCTCTACTGTTGGTCCTAGTGCTTCCCATTTCTATCGCTCAGGCCTTGAAATCTCCAGCAATTACAAGAGGGCTCTTATCTTTGGCCTCTCCAGTTACTCGGTCAAGGAAGCATTTGAATTCTTTTATTTCCCACCGTGGTGACTAAGGTTTGTGTATTCACGTAAATCTGTTGAAAATCCTACAGTATGACTTTGGTACTTTGGATAATACTCTAAAGAGTGTAACCAATGGACTGAAACGTATGCTGCTAAGACTGAGAAGCCGCCTGCACCACGGTGCAACTGCTGAAGGAACTGTTTTGAACACAATCGCTATGCAAAAAGAATAAAATTCATGAGTAAACAAAGTAAAGAAAAAAAAAAGAAACAGTGTCATTACTTTTCCAACACTTGTTTCGGGTCCAAAATTGAATCAAACGAAACCGTGGTCGAGCCGGATCTGGTTCAATGAAACGTCGCACCTCAACTGCCAAGCCTATCCCTATTAGTTGTACGTTTTGCCTCAACAGTTTTGACAAGAGGAAATAGTAAAAGTCATTCTGTCATTCTTCGACCATCACGCACTCCAGATAAAAATTAATCTGAAAGAGTTCACTTCATAGATCATCGAAGGCAGAATATGAAGACCCTTAAAAAGATCATTCTCTAGATGCGACCGCTGGCCAATAAGTCTTTAGAAAATGAGCACGAGTTTATTTTATTTTCTCATCTGGGTTGCGACGCATGCACTTCAATAGTTCTCAGCTGAGAGCAGATGCGGCACCCATCTTGCAGATATTTTTTTCATACCCATTTTATCATGCAAAATTGAAACATGAAACAAATTGAAAATTGACAGATATCTAGCGATGAAAAACAGTCCATTAGCGGTGCTACCAGTGGCATCGTAGGCGTTTCTATGGACTTATTGACCTACCCTCGTAGAAAAAAATGGCAGAAAGAGCTACAAAAAAAAAAAAAAAAAAGGGTTTATCGCTACCAACATATATTCGGTGTGAGGTAATGTAAATTTTCGGAGTGTCTTTGCTAATAACTAAATACGGAACTCACAAAAACACAAATGTAAAGTGTACAATCTCCAAGAGGGCGATATTTCAGTTTGCCACTTAAACTGCAGATTGCTATGCTAATGCTCTGGTTTATGGTTCTAATATTTTTTTTCCAATTCTCTCTTTTGTGTTGTATTTTTCACAACAGTTGTGTATTCGTGTGCGGCTGTTCGCCACACCACTCCCTCTCCAGTAACTATGTTACAATGTATCCAGAATGACGAAGCTACAGATCAGGCAATGTCAGCCCATTGGGTTGATCAAGCATGTGAGGTAAAATGTTGGACTTAATTATGGCAGAGGGTTTCTGATGTGTGCACAGATCATGTCCAGGTCATTAATTGTAAAGTTTTGTGACGAGAGTCAAGAAAGAGAATCCCTGCTATGAAAACATTATAACCAAAGCATTAACATATTAGACCACGACTGTGGGTCCATTTAAGATGTGGACTGCTATGCTAATGCTCTGGTATACGGCACTGCTGGTTTATTTTTTCAGTATATCGTTTTGGTGCTGGGCTCTTTACTATGGTTGTGTGATCAGTACATAAGAACTCAAGCCCACTGACCATGGAATGCACCGTACATACTCCACTGGGTGCTCTCGCAATCAGTTGATTTTTCAAACAAATAAATTGGATTAATTTAAAAAATTGTATTGGATTTGGTGTTGCATAATATCATACATGTTCAGGCTGAATTTTTGGAGCAAGATTTTATGAAAATATTGTAAAGTAAATGTACAGTTTCGATTAAGGTAATAATCTTAATAAATACGAATACGCTATTTCGTACAGTAAGAATTGGCGCAACTCACTCATATCGTAAATGGTGACCTTATACCAAGAACCAACTTGCTGGAGATGTAGATCGACTTACTTCCTGTCTTACTGTAAAAGTAATGCCTGCTCTACAGCAAAACCCCATTCCAGACCCTAAACGGAAATATAATTTGAAATTGCCCAAAATAAGATCATAACAGTGGTACATATATAGCACAAACAGATAAGACAGCAGTTAGAAGCAATACAAGCCGTTTACTGATCCTAATTACTACATATATGGCGCCTCAAACCAACTTGAAGTCTTAAAAGACCTCACATCGTAGAGCATTTCATTAAGTAAGAGACTTCTCCCACGACGTTGAACTTCTAAATTATGTACGGCCAATTCTGCCACAGATCAAATGGTCAACTAACAACTTCATTAAATTAGCAATAAAATGTACAGAAAGGCAAAGGACACACAATCCCATAATTACCTCCGCCCCCTACACTCCACTCCCCCCATCTACAAACTACTTGTCATACATAGCCGCCCATTGTGCGGACAGTGAAATCAGACACCATATTGTGATCCCTATCAACCCGGTCGGCGGACTCTACGAGCTATAAACTTTACGCCCGTCTAATGAGCACAAATTAATAATTACGCTTTTGTTTCGGTACTTCGGGGGCAGCTGGAGCATTGGTAGTCGACTTTGTTAATGAAACGGACAGGCGCCAGGAAGCAGTAGCCAGCTTTTAATTTTATGGGAAAAGTACGTTTTACGATGCCACCCCAGATATTTATTCCGATTTTGATTGGCATTTTGATCGAATTTGTTGGCACAGTGGAATAGGTTGATTATCTCTGAACTTTGTATTCTCTGCTAGCCAGAAAGCAAAAGGTTTGAGAGTACGACATAAAGTTATAAACTGCAAGGCGGTTAATGCACAATTTATAGCTGCATTCGTAATGGGATCGAATGCACTTAAGATACTTTCTAATTCCGGGCGAAGTCAAGAGATACGATTAACGATGTAAACACCTATAGGACTATACTACATATTTATTAAATTTATTGCGTTCAAGTGATTGTAATTAGATTAACAATGCTGGTTGAGCTTTACCAAATGCAATTAATCGTTCATGCTATATCTTTGTAGGATTAGAGAGTTGGCATAATAACTCTTTGGTTTAGTTGTGAGCGATGTTTTGTCTGTGCGCGGCAATTTTATGACTCCTGAGCAAAATGTATGGTCAGGGAAATTATACGATGTGTCAGTTATCATGTATTATACGCCCTCTTCGGAAACGGAAGAGATACGAGTTAGATCAACACCCTTAGGTGAAAGTCAAAATAACAAAGGAAAAGACCGAGAATAGCCCCAAGCATTTTTCGAGTATCGAAGGTCAATCTTTATAAGCTTTTCCTCTCTTTTACCTTTATACGTTTTTTTCTACCATTTATGTACCACCAAACGACTATTTATTACCATATTATTAAATAGTTGAGGCCGTGAATAGTTAAGAATGTAAATACTTGAGGTTGTTGAATTAACCGCCTCTGGTTTGGTTACTATTGGCAAGCTTCTTGTGTACTTGTGTAATATAATTTTAATGAATTTTTCAACACCTTTCTTAAAAAAAATTAACAAAAACTAACATTTTTCATTTTGCAACATTTTTTATTTCCGTTTTATATTTTTAGATTCTAAATTATAGGCTAGATAAAAAATGTTTAGATTCTAGCTTAATTATCTTATATTATAAGTTACTGGTCCTACGCAGACGTGTGGCGGTGCCGCCAAACCCTACGGTACACTTACCTAAAAACCCCCATAACCTCATCCCAAGTCGCATAAGTTGTTGCTAATGCAATCGCATTAAGCACCTGAAAATCCTTCACGCATTAATTAGGTCAAAGCCATAATCATAAAGTCCCTGTAAAAAAAACCTACCTTTTCATGCATCTCTTCGCATACAATTTTCCGTAAGATTTCTTTCTTTGCTTATCTCGAATTCCAAACCAATTCAGCACTTTCGGTACCTGACAAATTCCTGTAAGCAAAATGATTCGGTTTGCATACAATGTAACCGTCATGACAGGGACCATAAATATTGCGCCGTCTATTTTCCAACTTCCCCATGGGTACGATAAATTTCTTTACGTACACATTGGCCGGCGACCTTTTTCTCCCAACAATAAAATTCTCTAACTCGCACCATGTGCAAACAGAAGAACGCTGTTCCTACATAGGTTTCCTGCGATACCATAAACAATTCATATCGTTTGTGGTATCCGAAAAACATTTTTTTGATTTAATGAGCGGCTTTATTTATTTAGCTGACCCTCATTACCGAACGATGCATAGGCAAACCCTTTAGCATCCGACGAGATTCGATTCCTTTACACACATCTCTTCGATGCCCATTACACCACTTCTTTGTGTTCCACGTTCGTCTAATGGTTTTGATCGTTGAAAAGAACCGACTTACACCCATACATGTGTGCCATGACGATCTCCTCTAATGAGATCCGGTTATCACTACAAGTAAAGCAGATGCATCCAAAAATTCTTTTGACAGCGACTTAATATCGTTGAGTGGTTTTACAACAGCAGACCAGAACGGTCACGCGCCACTCCCGCCCTCCGCCGGTTGCGGAGACGCGTAAAAATATCCGGAGTCGTGAGGAGTATTTTGAACAGTGTTCGGTTTCCAATTGTTTGGCGAGTTTTTTTAATAGTTCAGAATTTATAAAGATCATTCAACATTAATAATAGTTATAAGTAAAGACCATTTACAATAATAAAAAGTTTGTTTCTGTGTTGTGTCCGCTCGGTCGCGAAGGTCAACCATCGTTTTCTTCCCCCTCGCGTTGTGAGCAGTGTCCGCGTGAACAATTTATGATAGAGGAAAAAGAGAATCAGCGCCGTACGCCGGTGCACAGCGCTTCTTCTCCACAGACGCTCTAAGGTAAACTTAATAAGACTATTTTGCAATTCGCCTTTCGGCGACAGGACTTTATTTGCAGCTTTAGTTATGATTTATTGTCTAACAAAGAAAAATTCGAAAAACATCGTGCCAAATTTTTTTTTGTTTTTACTTAAAATTTAACTTGATTCTAATTGTTTTTATTATTTACTTAGAAGAACTTAAATTAAATCTTATACTACCCTAATTCTAGAAAAGCTAGGTCTGTGTCAGCTGGCAGATAATGCAGTGTTTCTAATGACATTGGTAATCAAGTCTTTAATTGCCGTTCAAGCACCAGAACTGTTGGTGGTGTTTAATATTATCGTCCCGGTCTCTTTGGGAGATAGCCCTACTGAAGCGGGAGAGCTCTTCTTCGATGCACGTGACTTCCCGGCCGTAGCACAATCGCCCGTCTACGGATAATCTACTTACATGATAGATCAGCAAAATTCCGGATCTATCCTGTATAAACCCTTTCATGCCCAAATCAAGGAACGCCTCTGGTCAAACCCATACGTCGGTCATTGTACTGGGTTGATAGAAGTGCCGCTTTGATTGGTATTAGCTTCGGCGAGGGTGGCGGCAAGAAGGGTGATTTTCGTGGAAGTGCGAGGCAGCTAACTTGGACGATTTGCGAGATTTCTTTGCATCCTTTCCATGGTCGAAGGCGTGCTTCGGAGACTCCGATGTTAACGCTTGAGTCGGTCCCAGCGATTATTCTTCTCGGGATGGAGATCTACATTCCGCATTCCATCAAACGAAGTTCATCTGATAAACCTTGGTTTGACAAAAAATGCGAGCAGATTACAGCTGCAAAACTTAGAGCTTTTAAGCAATGGCGCTCCAATCCCACCGACGTTAACAGAACGAATTTTGTTAGAATGAGAAACGCGTGCAATCAGGCCATTGATACCCCGAAGAAAGCTTGTGGGGGTTCTCTATATCACATGGAGAACCAACCCACAATTCCTACCTAACTTCGACCGCTAACAGCACGTCACCCTAATCCAACCTGTAATCCATGCGCAAACACACGAAAACACATCCCAATATGGAACAGCATCCGTCCCCAAATCCGCATTGAATACACCACCAACTTACCAAGAACCCATGTCCCAAGCTGTAATAAACGCATATGCAAATTTACAACGGAATACCCTTCATCACCATCAACTACATCGAGCCGCAAACATTTTCCCAAAACCGCTTCGGTTAATTCTTTATCTAAATTATATTCCTTGTGTTGTATTCCAGAATACTACCCTTATTAAATTTAACACTGAATCTCCTTACACATCCTTAAAAACTTCCTTTAACATATATTACATTCTCACTTAATACATACCATTCATAAACATTCACAATATTGCCAGTTACAGCACATTTAATAACTTGCCCCTTTTTATTTCAAATCAGAGCACTTTGATTTTCGTTCAAATTTTATTCAATTTAAAAGTCACAGAAACTAAAGGAATACTTTGAGAAAATTTGTTTTGTTCATATTATAATTTACAGTAAATTAGAACACAATGTTCTATAAGTAGAGAAAAAATTCAATAGTAAAATCAGTTTTGTTATACCCCAAAAATGAATTTCATCAAACATGTGACCCACATTCTCCAAAGGGGCCTTGGTCGGTCTAAGCAACTGCACAACATCCTGAAGTGGAGGAACAAAGTTGACACCAAAGTTAAGCTTCTCTGCTATAAGCAGCTAATCCGATCTGGAATATCGTACGCCTTTCCCATATGGTCCTGCATATCTTCGGCTCAAATGGAAAGACTTCGGGTTTTCGAAAGGAAACTCCTCAGAAGATGCACCAATCATTCTAGAAGGCCTGGCGGTCGTCATTACCCCAACTCTCACCTATACGAAGGCGCCTCCATTACCCCTATCGACGAGTACTTGCTTCAATTAGCATATAAGTACCTCGAAAACATTCAGAACAGCGAGAACCTACTTGTACGGGACTCTTGCGTTCTTGACCCTTCTCTCTCTCGATCTCTTCGGATCAAACCCCTACAATTTCTTCTTCAGTACAAAACTGAAGAAAGCACCCTTCCCAACAACATTCCCCTCTATAATAGAGGATTCCTGGACCCATCCCATAGGGTCTACAATTAACAAACCAAACACACGAACGCACAGTACAAGACGGCACAAACACAAACATACACACCGACCAAAGAGCAGATTATCAGACGCAAAGACGTGATCTGCGTTTACTACCGCACCCAAGACCCACCGGTCTTGTAAGATTTCTTTCCCACCATCCCTCTATAAAAGTAGTTAGAGAACACTTGGACTAACATTGTCCACACTATCCTTGGATACCCCCCTTTTTTCTTCTCTTTTCAGATGCCGCGAGACCGAGCCCAATATCCTCACGGATGTGGGTGATTCTGGTTATCGCAAGATGACCAGAAGTCAGAGACAAGATGAAGGACACATATGTCCTGTCTCGCCAAATTCGGCCTTCTCGCCACCATTTTTTTTTTTTTTTTTTTTTTTTAGTAAAATCAGTTTGAGTTTGGAGTTGAGTTAGAGAACAGAGTTAGTTGATTGCTTACAGTCTCAAGTAAATTTATGTTTTGAGTTGAGAATAAGTTTTCCTTGAGTGAAGAAGATGATACACAAAATAAACAATATTAAGGAGACGGAATTAGTTTTTTTCTTAATTAATTAATTATCAATTGCAACAAATTTCCGCTTAAACGTACTTTCTATCGGAGCGGAATAATAAATAAAAGGAAAAAGAAAAGGAATAATAACTAAAAAAAAAACAAAAGGTCCCCGCTCTTCCCTCAACCGAGGAAGCACGGCGCCGGACGTCAACACTTGCTTGCGACCAAGCAATTCTAATTTCCCCCGAAAATCATTCCGGCTCACTTCCTGCCTAAACTATTTCCTCGCTTGTGACCAAGCAACATCTAGTTTCCCCGAAAATTATTTCTGCTCCCATCCTACCCAATACCAATTCCCCTTACTGGCAAGTCACTAGCACGATGCGTTACATTTCCGTGACACAAAGATCACAACGACCAAGACCCACATCCCGTCGCCTAACCGACAACTCATGCCCATATTTGCTCGTATTTCCAAACCAATTTCCTCGTATACATAGCGCCAGAGGAATTTAACTTTTTCTCGCTGGTAATGAGTCAGTCGCTATCCATTCGCCAAGCCGCACACAGTCAGTGGAATATCAACCCACCAAGAAGTCAAGTCGAGGTCGTTGCGCTGCCGGAAGAGTATTTCTAAATAACGTGTCAGATTCGAGTGTCCATACATCACCGTCGAGCGTCCCGTCTTTGAAGATCCGTACTCTTTAGGAAAATAACGTTCTCCCGTACGTACGTAACGTGAATAAAACGCGGATCGACCGTGTCGCTGGTAAAGGAATATATATTGCAACAGACGTCTAGGGGAAAAACAAATCCCCCATCACGGACCAATCCATCCGAAGAACGATTAATACCAAACAGGGGAGACTGTCCCTTTACATCCGTGTAGCGCTTAACCCTTTCGTTTGTATTCGCGTTGTGTTGTTAATGTACAGAGACTCCCCCTCATAATGCAAAAGTCGATCTCCTTAAAGGGAACAAGTAGCGAAGTAAAAAGAACACTCAAATAACATGTATGTACAAAAACAAAAAGAACACTCAAATAACAATTATACAGAAGAAATAAAAGGAACACCCAAACGACATTTATACAGAGCAAAGCCGTGTGTTTTATCTTCCCATTTTCTGTAAGTGCACCGGGTGTGGCGGACCTTCGACTTTCGGGACAATTCTCTGTGGGCAATTTCCGGCGGCGCAATCTGGTGGGAGCGTAGTGAATCCGTGCCATATGTTGGCATCGAACTATAAACCCCAACAATCTCACAACAACAGAGTGACGAATAAACTCCTTCGGTGCCCGACCGGTTCGCGCTCCTTCTGGTCAATGGCAACGCCTGTCAGCAGTAACTTCGCTTCCTCCTCTTTCCCTCCGTTGGTGACGGACAGCGGGACGTTAGTCACAAATTCGAAGGATAAAGCTGACATGTTCGCGAATTTATTTTCTGCGAAATAAAACCTCGATCCCAGTCTTTTGGAGCCACCTGTGATCGCGCCGGTACGAACTTCCATGCGGGATGTGAGATTTCGCCCGCGTACTATTCGACGCATTTTACGTGAACTGGACTGTAGGAAGGCAACCGGCCCGGTCGAAATACCAGCAATAGTCCTTAAGAAATGTGCTCCAGAACTGTCGCCGGTTCTTGGCGGACCCTTCCGCTTGTCTTTTGGACGGAGGATCTTTCCTACCTGCTAGAAAATCGCATGAGTTCAGCAAAGCCAATCCCAAAGACGGGGAAAAAGTGTCTCCCACAAAATTACCGGACGATAGTATTACTGTCTATGTTATTTAAGGTGATGGCAAAGGTCATCAATACTGAGTTAATTAAGTATTTGGAGTGCAACGGACTTCTGAATGATCGTCAATACGTATTCCGTGGCAGGCGGTCTATGGGGGACCTTTTGACACTTAAACCGATATATGGACATTTGCGATTGAGGGGCATGGTGAGTCAAGGGCGGTCGCATTAGATATCCCCAATGCTTTTAACGGCGTCTGGCACGGGGCATTACTGAGCAAATTTCGTTCATATGGACTTTCCCAGCAGTTTTGCGACTGGACAAAGAGCTTCCTCGAAAATCGATCGATTCGCGTTGTTGTGGACGGGGAGTGTTCGGATATGTATCCTGTTAATTCTGGGGTACCCGAAGGTTCTATTTTGGATCTAACCTTGTTTTTGCTTCACATAAATGATTTGTTGGAGACAACGGATAACAAAGTGTTCAGTTTTGCGGATGATAGTACGCTTGTTTCCTCCTTTTCGAGTGTTCGGCCGATTGGTGCATCTACGTCGCACCAGCTGAAATGTAGACAGATTGACTCTCTGAATCGGGATCTAAATAAAGTCCTGCAGTGGGGAAGGGCCAATCTGGTCTACTTCAATGCAACGAAGACACAATATACAACATGCACAAAGAAAAGTGGATCATCGGTTCCACAGCTGATGATGAATGGCCAGGCCCTCGTATCTGGCGAACCCTGAAATAACTCGGCGTCACGGTCAAGAACAGTGCCTGGATATTGCTACCGTGTTTCGAGCTCTGCTCCTAAGCTTACCGTCGAACTACTTGTGAGCAGACAGAGACGAGCGATCCGCCTATCAGGGATTTGGCTCTGACATCGGGACTTAGTCGCTATCACGGGTACTGTTCTTCGGAGATTCGTGGTATTGTTTCGCGTAATTCGGTTTATATGCACAATCCGACGGATCCCACCAATTTGCGGTTCATCTTCCGACGGCACGCATATCGCTTCATCATAGCTCGTTGCGTTACAGAGGGGGAAAGCTGTGGAATTCCCTCCCCGCGCAAGTGTTCCCGGAGCATTACAACTGCAACTGTTCAAAAAGAACTGCAACAGTTATTTGGCGGTATCTCGGGGCGCCTTGTCGGCGCTATAGGTTTGCCTTTCCCGAGAGAAGTGTAATAACAAAAAAACAGGCCCTGTGCATTGTTGCTTCGCCTTGTTCTACTGTATGTCGGAAACGAGAACAGTGTCATGTTGCGATCGAGAATCAAACTGGTTGTTCGGAATAATACCATTTTTCCACCACCAGTTAGTCAATGCCTTATTTGTAATTTCTTGAATACCTTGCTGATATTCGGAAGCAAACTAATCGAGCGAAGATTGACTGGATTGCTCCTATCCTTGCCCTTTTTGGGGACGGGATGGACTACTGCGGATTTCCATTGAGCTGGATAATACGGTTTATTTAGAGCGTTATCGAACAAAATAGTGGAAACCTTCACGACTTCAAGAGGTAAATGCTTTAGAACAATGTTTGGAATACTATCTATTCCAGAAGATTTTTTGTTCTTAATCGATCTAAGAATGTCCGTCAGTTCATCCTTGTGTACAAACATGCTAGTGTTTAGATCTCTAATCTCTGTTATTTCCACTAAAGATGGCGAAACTTCGACTTAAGAGACGCCAATTGTTAAGTTCATTGCGTAGCGAAATATTTTTAGAGAGCCCTATTTTCCAGGTCTAGGTTAGAATGAGTCGATTCCTTCAATCTATACACTGCTTCGAAACAAGCACCAATTGAGTTCGTTTTTTTTTTGTGGATCCTCGAATATTATGAACTCTTCGTTAGAGTTGATGTGTTTCAGGGTAATTCCTGCGTTCAGCAGAGTTTGACAATTCTCGGGAGTCCGCGGAACTCGTAGAAATGGAATGTCATTATAATCTTGCCTTCGAAAGACTTTATTTATTTGTGGAAACATATTCGGCCCACTAGTTTTAATGGCATGCATTCAGTTGTTCCAGTCTTCATTAATTACTGATCTATAGTTGTCACGGATCAGTTTTTGAAGATTTTTAATTAGTGACTTAATTGTTTTTATTTTCTGGCAGTTTTAACTTAGAGAGCAGAATACTCTTTTGCCTATACAGCTCGTCGATCGTTGAGTTTCTGTATCGGTTTGTATGGCTCTCCATGTGAGACACTTTTCAAGGCTATGGAACGGACGGAAACGAAACACCAAATCGGAATGAGGAAACGGTATAAATACGTCGCACGCCGATCAGGGGAATAACTGGTGTAAGAAGTAAGCAGAAGCAGTGAAGTAAGCAGTAAAGAAGCGAAATATCAAGTAACGGTTATCATTAAAAGTTTATTAAATTGTTATATTAATTCAAAATCGATTTAACGGCTCTTATTTATTAAAAATAATTAACCCAGCGAACCCGAAGCTCGCTACAATTTGTGTCAGAAGTGGGATTAATTATTGGTGAAGTGAAAGTGTGTTATAACGGTGTCAGATCGACATTTGGAGGGTCTTCGCGTTCCTGAGTTGAAGAAGGAACTTCAGGACGGGAATCTGGATAGTAGAGGACAGAAACAAATTCTTCGACAGCGTCTGCAAGCAGCAATGAAGGAAGAGGGTATCGATGTCGACACATATGTTTTTACGATTGGCCCAGACTGTCCGGATGGAGAAGAAACAGCGAGTCAAGATGGTGCCACAGTCGGTATTTATATGTCAGTTTGACGCCGCGGCCAATTATAATAAGTGGTCGGATGAGCAAAAGTCAACATCACTAATCGTGTCACTCCGCGTGGCGGCTGCAGAATTGCTACAAACAATACCAGCAGAGAAGCAAACAGATTTCCAAGCGGTAGGAAACGGCTTGTATGGAAGGAGACAGCGCGGCAGACCTTGTCTGCGATGGAGGGATGGCGTAGACCAGGACGCCCAGAGCCTGGGAGTGCTAAACTGGATGACATCGGCTCGAAATCGGGACCGGTGGAGAGATTTGTTAAATAAGGCCAAGACCGGATCCCGGTTGTAGTGCCGATGATGATGATGAGGAAACGGCCTTGAAGCTAGGTATGGAGACAACCACATGCAGCAGGTCTACCACATGCAACTCCGGAACGCAGAAACCTGGAGAAAATCTTCAACAGTTGCAGGTAGACATTGAACGATTGGCAAACTTGTCTTATTCAAATATGACTAGGGAATTTCCGAACCAGGTAGCAATGGATGCATTTATAAACGCACTCCAAGATCGGGACTTACAACAGGCCGTTCGTTTGGCAGGAAAGAAGACGACTAATGAAATACTGGCGTTCGCATTGGCATATGAATCTGCTAAACTGGCTACCAGGAGTACATATAGAGTCCGAGAAACGTCAGTCCAGGAATGTTCTTGCCAAAGAATCGGGCATGTACAACGGACAACCTCAAGACCTGATATGAAGTGCTGGACATGCGGCGAAGTCGGCCACATCTTTGTTGACTGTAGGAAACGTCGACGAATGAATGAAACATCAATTGAGAATTGTTGTTCATGCGCTAATCACAAGAGAAGCCTTCAGCGCGATTCAGACTTGGACAGCACCACGACCGAATGTAAATCCTGGCGTCAACAGATAATTGCTCTTAAGACCAGTGAGAAATCGTCATTGAGGAGAACAATCGTTTATCAACTGATCTATCAGAGAGGCAAGCTGAAATGTTGATCCTAAAACGTCGCCTTCAGGATTCGGAAGTAGAAATTGATCGTTTAGAACAAGAGGTGTACGACCTCCGAAATGTACGAGTAGAAGTACTAGATGGGTGGACAAGTCGCAGCTTAACGTCAGTATAAAGATATGTCGCTAATCGTGGAACACAAAGAAAAGAACGAGCGACCAACTTGGAACAATATTTCCGACAAGAGTGGAACATTTAGAGCATATTGGGCAGAATTGAATTCCTTGCTGGTGGAAGATGGAATTCTAAAGCGTAAATGGGAAGCCGCGGACGGAAAATCCCATTGAATGCAGATTCTAGTCCCACTATCAAAAGTGAAGGATGTGTGGGGGTTCTCTATACTACATGGAGAACAAACCCACAATTCCGCCCACAATCCTAACCTAATTTCGACCGCTAACAGCGCGTTACATTATCCCTTATCCCACCGTTCGGCGATTTAACCTGTAGAACAGAGCATAGCTGAATTCATTATTCTATGCAGATAATGCAGAATTGAATTTAGCTACCTTTTGCCATAGGGCAACTCCATTTTTGCTAGCCCATGAGATTTCCATCGGAAATCATATCATGTCGGGCAGCAACAACAAGTCGAAGCAAACGACGCCGTCGCATCATAGCGAACTCCTGGGGAATTTGTCAAATATCTAATTAGTTTTCATGATAAATTATCCTAGGCAATTTGGCGTCACCTCGCCTTTTCTCCAGACACTTCATTCGCTGGGGATCAATGCTCTGTTTTTGCAGGTGAATAGCATCAGCTTAATTTTCCTCTCTTTCACAGTTCTGTCTTCGTACAGATCAATGTACTCTGAGCTCACCATATCACCGAATTAGGTCAATGGGTTCCGCTCAGAACTACATTGATTCATGCATATACAACCAAATCCACCCCAAGATAATCATACATTGTGTTTCTGTTCTCTCATTCTCCCGCTCTCATCGATCATCAGTTTACCGATGTAACCTACCACACATCGACGGACGTGGCAATGAGAGAGCAGATGTATGTTCTCTTTTGGTTGTCAAGTGCAAAATTAAAATTATCCAATTTCATCCCTTTTCGAGTCAGTCATTTCGAAACCATCACCGCGGTGGCATGCATATGCATACGCTCTCGCGCAAAGAAAAACGAAAGACATGTCTGTCGGCAGTTTGTGTATCAACAACCATTCCCATTAATGAGTTAAAAAGAGTTTCATTTTAAATTACATCCATTACAATTCTTTTCGGCCAGCAAGTTTTTATTGTTCAATCTTATAATGCATACCGCTTTATCTCGTGGACAAGCCACCGTGGCGTACTCACTCAGTGTGTTGGCGTGCCTTACATTCTGCTGCTGCATATCATCAGTATTCATAATTTAAAAAAAGGTTAAACTAAAAATAACATTCAGTGTGTGTATTTATTGCATCTTCGCGAGTGAACCACAATTCTCGCAGAGGAACTCGATGGGAATATGAAAGACCTGCGTGCCATACGTTGGCACATTTCTTGTACCCCACAAGTGTACTAACAGAAATGCACGACTGGGCCTCCGGTGGACATCTGGGAGTTAATAAAATACTTTCAAAATTAATGAGAGATGACGTCGAGTCTTGGTGTAGGAAGTGCACACCTTGCACTGCGACCAAAGGGCCAACAGCAAAACCAAGGAGCGCTATGCAGCAGTACAACGTGGGTGCCCCTTTCGAGCGAATTGCGATCGACATCCCAGGACCATGTCCAAAAACCAACGACAACAACAAATACATGTTGGTTATCATGGATTACTTCAGCAAGTGGGTGGAAGTTCCTCCAATTCCAAACCAAGAAGCAACAACCATCATTGAGCAGCTTATCAATAATTGGATCAGCAGATATGGAGTTCCCTGTGAGCTTCATCCCAATCAAGGCCGAAACTTCGAATCACAGATATTTCAAGGCATCTGTGCGGCACTGACCGTAAGGAAAACCAGGACCACACCCTTATATCCGCAGTTAGACGGAATGGTCGAAAGGTTCAACCGAACAATGAAAGAGCATTTATCGAAGGTCGTTAGTGATCACCAACGAGATTGGGACAAATATGTACAAACCTTTCTCATGAGCTATAGATCGGCTAATCACGATACGACAGCCCATTCTCCAGCAAGAATTATATTTGGACGAGAAATACGATTACCAGCCGATCAGCGATTCGGAATACCTCCAGACGCCATGGATAAGACTGAAGACTACGAAGCCGAATGGAGAAATCGCCTCGACGAGATTCATCATTTGGTTCGAAAGCAAATCAAGGTATCAAGTGACAGGATGAAAACAAGGTACGACGTTCGAGCCAACGCATTCGGATTTAATGCAGGCGATAACGTGTGGCTCTACAAACCTCACCGGCAAAGGGGAAGATCCCCGAAGTTGCAGCAACATTGGGAAGGATCGTATAAGGTCCTCAGAAGGATTAACGACGTTGTCTATAGGATTCAGCGAAGACCGAACGCCAAAATGAAAGTTGTACATCGTGACCGACTGACAATTTTTGTTAACCCAGAAGACCAGCGAACTTAGTTCGGGACGAACTAATCTAGGTGGAGGGTTTTTATTTTATTTATTTTTTTTTTTTTTGGATTCGGTAGGAAGGTGGAAATCTTCAAAAGATACCTCTAGACCGATCCAGAGCCATGCCGGGTTTTTACCGACTAAAACCACCTCCCGTCAGGCTCATAATCCCGTTGATCCCCGCGGAACTTTCTTTTAGATATTCCATGGCGGGGCGGGACGGAGTTTACCTGTTACTCTGCTCGTCGCGTCGCAACTGCTGCATCACTTCACAGAGAATACCATTTGTTGCGGACGATGCCTGTTTTGAACTAAGCATGTATTCTATTACTCCTCACGGAGTAACTGTCCGTCTCGTATGTCACTCCAAAATCGTTCGTGCGATCTCGAATCTCACGCACTCTGTGAGTACGTGTTCCGCATTTTATATTTTGCCTTCGCAATACAAGCAGTATGGGTGATTCACATGCTTATACTTGTGCAAGTATTGCCGAAAGCACCCATGTCCTGATATTAGCCGAATCAGGTGGTAATTCAGCTCGCCATGTTTTCTTTTCACCCATGTTTCTACATCAGGTATCATGGTGTGGGTCCATCTTCCTTTGGTGGAAGAATCCCACCTTCGTTGCCATTCTCTTAGGCTTGAGAGCTCTAACTGTGGGCGCATTCTCCGACCATTCTCTTGGGAGACCCTATGCAATGCAGCGTATTCTTTAGCCGCAATGTCAAGTGGTGTCCTCCGGCGGGTGGGGGGTAGTGTGACGCATATGACAATCAATACTAGCATATTCTAGAAAGTCCAAAACAAAGTACTAGAGTATTCTAGAAAGTACTGGAAAACTGGAGACGATGGGCAGTAGAAAATTCGAGGCTATGGAACGGACGGAAACGAAACGCCGAAACAGAATGAGGAAACGGTATAAATACGTCGCACGCAGATCAGGGAGATAAGTAAGAAGTAAGGAGTAAGAAGTAAGGAGTAAGCAGTAAAAGACGCGATAAGTACGGAAGCGATAAATCAAGAAAACGTTAAGTGTACGGTAAAAGTAATGGTTGTTATTAACGGACTAAAAAAGTGTTACATTAATTCAAAATCAATTTAACGGCTCTTATTTAGTAAAATTAATTAATCCAGCGAACCCTAAGCTCGCTACAGTGCCATATCTTAGTCCATCGTTCCGTTGAACGGTTCATTAACTATCGTTTGTCGATTGTCGATACGTCTACACCGGATGGTGGTACATTTGGTACGTCTCGGTAACATGTTCTCAGTAAAATGTTCGCACACCCTGGTACACACCTGTGTTGGAGCAGCTAAACTTGACGATAACACAGTCTTTAACTTGACTACTACTTTATTTAAAAATGTATATACAGGTATTCCCCGACTTACGACCGTTCGGCTTACGACTATTCGCACTTACGACCATTTTTTTCCAATTTTTTTCATAGAAAATACTTAAAGAAGACAAATATGTAGTTGCGGGGAATCCCTAAAATATATGAGAAACACTTAAAAAAAAACAAAGTTAAAAAATTCGAATTACATACATATTTCAGTACAAATAATACATTACATTAGCTAAGTCGGAATTTTTTTTTATATGAAATTCGACTTACGACTTAATCGACTTACGACCGATGGCCAGGAACCTATCTCGGTCGTAAGTCGGGGAATACCTGCACTCGTTTTACACTTATTTTCACTATTTAAATGATTACCTTGGTCTGTTCTTCCGGTGAACTACCTCCAGGGATATTGATTTTGTCATTACTGCCTCCGCGAGATCACGATACATCCCCTTATAAATGAAACCAAATCGAGATTTTGTATCTCGAAAATATGCTTTGGCTAGAGCCAAGTGTTAGTATTTGATATAAGAATTCAGTTAGGCGAATTCTCGGAATTATGAGTGTGAGTAAGGTAGTTGAACATCTGGGTCAACTTACCATGTGTTTGTTTCTGTTTCGGGATCATGGAAAATTGGTGGTCGTATTGTGCCAAGACATGGGCACTCGTTTCACTAACTTCCTAACGTTGAAAAGTCAAATCGCCAACACACCACGAATAAAAATGCTAATCCTTCTCCTCAGTTATGACACAAATCAAAGACACTGGAGGGTTTTTGTTTATTAGTTTTTTTTATTTAATATTTTCAAGGATTATTGTACATCGACACTCTATGAATTAATAACTATCGAAGGTACTTTACATGTCCAGACTCTACGATGCAATCCGTACACAGTTTTCAACGCGACCAGTAACGTATTCATTGCTGCGCCCAAACCAACTATTGGAGTTGGCTTTTGGATTGATTACTTTGCCTAACACCAGAGCCTGTTTCATTGGTTCCACGTTCGATCATCCGATCCGATCTCCTCGAGGTCCAATCTAACATTATCCTCCCATCTCCGTCGCGGCCGTCCTGTCGGTCTCTTCCCCGTTAGTTTACCGTCAAGAATTCTATGCACGGTCCTATCATCGCCCATTCGCGCTACGTGTCCGGCCCATCTTAATCTTCGCGACTTGATCACTCTCACTATTGTAGTTTGCGGTATAGCTCTTCCAATTCGTGGTTGTGGAGTTTCCTCCATTGTCCTGACTCCTCGTCATATTTACCACCAAATATACCCCTTAAAATTTTATTCTCGAATACGCGGAATTTGTTCTCTTCCCGTTTTGTGAGAGCCTATGTTTCGCATCCGTATAGAGCAATCGGCATGATTATGGTTCTATAGACACGGAGCTTTATATTACGTGATAGCAGTTTGGATTTTAATAGTTTACTGGCTGCATGCCATCTAGCGTTGCCGGAATGTAGTCTTTTGTTAATTTCCTTTGACGTTTCGTTTCTGGTCGTCAGTATCGTTCCCAGATATTCAAATTCTTCGACATATTCAAATATCTTGCCTATGACGTTTATAGCTGTTCTCTGAGGTCCACCTGCTCTCGTCGTAATCATGTATTTCGTTTTGTCTTCCTTTATTTCTAGGCACACCTCTTCTGCTGCTTGCATGATGATTTCACAGTTTTTGCTTATAGTTTCGAGATTATCGCCCAGAACGGCGATGTCATCCGCATACGCGAGCACTTGTGTGACCCCGTTCCGGGATGTTCCGGCCGTGTTGTCGTCTTTTACCTTTCTGATAACATACTCGCGCACAAGGTTAAAAAGGCATGGTGAGAGGCCATCCCCTGATTTCAAATGGTTCTGAGAGGTGGTTTTCTATTCTAACTCGCACTTTGTTTTCGTTCATGCAAATTTGAATGAGGGCGGCATATGTTTATGGGATCCCCAGCTCAACCACAATATGGAAGATTCTTTGCCTTGCGACCGAGTCGTAGGCTCTTTTGAAGTCCACGAACAGTTGGTGAACCGTCTCTCCGTATTCCCACTTCTTTTCCAGCAGTTGCCTTATTGTGAACATCTGGTCGCTTGTTGACCGGTTACGACGGAATCCGCGTTTGTAGTCTCGCAATATTTCTTCTGCGTACGGTGTGATTCTTGCCAGTATGACATTTGTTAATATTTTATATGTGATTGGGAGCAATGATATTCCTCTGTAATTTTCGCAGTCAGATCTGTCGCCTTTTTTGAAAATGGGGATGACTATTGAGGTTTTCCATTCTTCCGGAATGACTTCCTTGTCCCATATTATTTTAACCAGTTGGTGGATCTTCGGGCGGATGCCCCTCCTCCGTGCTTCACAAGCTCTGTCGGTATGCAATCGATTCCGGGGGGCTTGTTGTTTTTCAGTCGATTTATCGCGTCTACAACTTCGTCGAAAGACGGCTCTGGGATCTGGGGCTCGGCTGTATGTACGAAGGTTGCGTTTTATATTTCGGGATTAGAGAACAAAAACAAATATTGATCATCGAAAATCACTTTATTGTTTTTCAAAATATTCCCCATGAAGATCTATACACTTTTGCATGTGTTTGAACCAATTGTCGAAGCACTTTTGCCACTCTGATTGAGGTATCTCCAACACATGCATTCTGAATGCAGCAACCGCTTCTTCAGGTGTCGAAAAACGTTAACCTCTCAGTTTGTTTTTTACGTACGCGAATAAAAAGAAGTCATTCGGTGCCAAGTCAGGACTATACGGCGGATGACCCATCAAATCGATGTTTTGGGTGCTCAAAAATGCAGCTGTCGCAGCCGATGTGTGAGAGCTCGCATTGTCGTGGTGAAGAGTGATCCGTCTTCGGCGGTTGGTTTTCCTGATTTCTTGGAAGACAACTGGCAAACAAATGGTTGTGTACCACTCAGAATTGACTGTTCTGCGTTGTTCTAGTGGCACGGTTGCGACATGTCCAGTTTTTCCGAAAAAAACAGGCGACCATTTGCTTGGAAGTGCTTCGTGCGTGAACAACTTTTGTTGGATTTGGCTCATCTTGAAACACCCAGACAGTCGACTGCTGTTTACTTTCGGGCTCATACGCGTAAATCCACGATTCATCACCTGTCACGATCTCATAGACGTGTTTCGAAGCACCGCGACCGTATTTTTCGAGCATTTCTTTCGACCAATTGACACGAGCCTTTTTTTGGGCGATTGACAAATTGTGTGGCATCGAACGCGAACAAATTTTTTTGACAGTCAAATGTTTATGCAATATTGAATGTATGCTGGTCCCACTAACGCCTAAGGTTGTCTCAATCTCACGATAGGTCACATGACGATCTTCCAATATCAGTTCGCGCACAGCATCAATGGTTTTCGGAACAACAACTGATTTTGGACGACCTTCACGAAATTCATCTTGGAGTGAACTACGGTCACGATTGAATTCATTGCCAAAAATTGAATTAAGTTCATCCATGCACTGTTGCTGAGTTAATCCACACCGAAAGTTGTAAAAAATAATCGCACGAAAATGTTGACGATTTAATTCCATTTTTGGGCCGAGATGAATCTTTTAAGTTACTGTAAACAACACAAATAGCGCTCGTATGTCAAAACGTTCTGAGTGCCTATAACCTCAAAAATGTCCAACTTTACGACAGAGCTGTCAACTGCCGGATTGTAACACCCTCGTACGTCTGGTGCGTTTATTTGTGGTTGATGGGTGCGTGCATTGAGCAGGTTTTCAAAGTACTGCTTCCATCTTGTCACGATATTTTTTGTTTCTGTCACCAGACAGCCGTTTGTGTCTCGGATTATTTTGGCTCTCCCTCGGTAGCCATTTCTAATTGAATTTATGCCGGTCTACATACCTCTGCTGTTCTTTGCTCTGGCATTTTCTATGATTTTTTCGATCCGAGTCTTCTCCCATTCGCGTTTTTTACGTTTGAAAAGTCTAGTTGTTTCTTTCCGAATTGTCGCGTATCTTACTGCGTTGACTTCATCATATGCTTCTAATAGGATCATTCTGAGGCGTTACCTTCTTCGATCTTTGCCCTGCACTCATCGTTAAACCAAGGTTTGGACTTAGTTGTTTTTTTAAATCCTAATACCTCTTGGGCTGTTAGTTTGATTGTGTCTCTGATCGATGCCCATTTAGTGTCCACACTATTGGCTTCCTCTTCCTCACTACTGTTATTCTCTAGGATGATATATCTTAATTCGAAACGCACAAGAACTCTTTAATAATGTCAAAGACGCGACCGTCAATAGAACTTCGCCTACGATGGCAAGGCTAGGATGGATGGGGTGCATATTTGTTTTACGGAAAACGTATCGTGGGATACGATCATTGGTATGATTGTGTAAATAACAATCATGATCGTGTCTAGTTCTATGATCGGTTGGTGGCCGATAATGGGAAATTGGTTGCAGCCGTTGAAAACCTAATGGACATGGGGGCAATGTTTGTTTACTACTTTGCCATCGCGTGTGGCATCACTTTGATTATGTTCAAAATGGTAACGTCTCATCGGTCGATGGGTCGAGTGTGTGTTTACATTAAACAACACTTGAGTTCTCGTGTAGATAGCCCGCGATGGGCAGTGCTGTATATCGTCGATCAAACGATCGACCTATGGATCTGCCGATAAGGCAAGGGTGAACATGTCATGCACGTATATGGAAAAATGCTTCTCAGCTATGCGTATTGACATGTTCGGGTGTTAATGTCGGTTACATGATAAGAAGACCGAATTAGATTTCGGGACATGATGGTTGGATGCAAGCATGCCCCTGGGTGAAAGTCTGTAGATGCCAATGCGATTGCAAAATAGCAAACGGCAATCATTCTAGGTGATTTTGCCGCGGGCATATGTTTTCAGGTAAGTATTGTTGTATGGGAGCTTGACTGCTCGTCTGTAGGTAAGCTGGTTATGATAGGTAGGATTGTTGGTAGGGAAAGGGGAGTTGGGTTAGGCCGATGGCTGGTTCTTCAGGCGCCTTAAAGAACCGCCACAGATTTGTGTTTAGGATTATGGGAAATTGGGTGCAAGGGCGATAAACGAACATTTGATTCGTTTATTGCGAATTTTGGATTTGGATGATTGATTTTTGAATTTCAGTTAAGGATTATGAGGAATTGGGTGCAAGGGCGATAAACGAACATTTGATTCGTTTATTGCGAATTTATGTGTGTATGTGTGAGGGAAGGAGATGGTGAGGCTTTTCAGAGCACTATAATTTTACGCCAAGATCTGTAATTATCTTACTGGCCGTTGCCTTGAATATCTCGGTGTCAATTTAATCTGCATTTTGTAGGGTTAAACTGATTGGTTTCAATTCTTTAATTGTTGTATAGACGTTTCCTAATCCTCTGTTATTTTGATCCACTACTTTTCTTAGTTCGGCATTTTCTTGATTTATGTTTATAAAATTTTCATGGAGTAGTTTTTGGTTTGTCGCTAGTCGCGCTATATGATTCTGAATTTTGGATATGGCCATATTTGTCGTATTAATTACACTTTTCTCATAGTTTATATCTTCTTCACTTTCACTTAGTTCACTATTAGGTTTTCCACTTAAAAGGTTTATTCTTCGCGCGGATTTGTTCCTTGATGTTTTTATATAGTAGTTTGTAGATGATTTTCCTCGTCCTATGGAGAGTTGAAGTACGTATTTCTAACACCGCTCGTCAGCGCTGCTATGTGGTCCATCTTAAAACAACGGTTTAGTGTTTCGAGTGGCAGGATCGCCAGTTAATGTCGTACTTGGCAAATGAGGAAAAAAATGTTTGTTGTTGTTTCAGCCAGCTTGCTTCCACAACTAACTTTAATTTGCTTAGCACTTATTTCTAGAAGAGTGTATCCATTTGTATGTGGTAGTCCCACTAAACGCCACTACTCACCTTCCGAAATGACCTAAAAGCTTCCAGTCCTGAAGCTCCCATAAGCCCATTGTTTCGTTAATGCAACTACATTAGCAGCTGCAAACATTTCCTTTCTCAAGGACAATTAATGCTTTCAACGCATTACCTAGGAATTCCTGAAAACAATTTCTCCCACAAGGATATTCTCGTATGCATCAATCCATCTCAGCATTAGCAACCAAAAACCGAATTCTATATTGGTGTAAATATTCACACTGGAATTCGACCCTTGAGTTGCCATAGATGCCATATACAATCGACATAGATGTTATACACAATCGTCATTGTGTAACCATCTAAATTGCTTCTTAATGACGTGCAACTATTGATTCAGCTGCAAGCACTTTTCTCAGAAATGCTCCTTTGTTTGAATCTCGAAACAATCACCAACTTAGCCACCGAATTCGAATTCAATAGCATAAACAAATGCAAATAAAGAATTCGTTTCTTACAACGACCAAAGATACGATATACAAGTTGTATGAAGTATTCCAAACCAATTAGCACCTAATGAGTGGAAGCGTATTTACTTAGGTGAACCCTCATTACACAACGATACCCTAGGTCGCTTCTCCTTTTGCTCCCTTTCCCTTGTTTTAGGTTTCGTTTATCCTTTGCCGAAATGTCTCGATAAACAATATGATCTACACGATCACACACACACACACCACCGCATACCAGAGATCGCTTTCCATTGGTCACTGCAATAAGGAAAGATTTCATTTCCTTTGGTGACACACCCTAAAGAGAAATTTTCTCTCTCTTCATCCGATCTCACCATCGAACTGAGGGTTGGATCAAGAGTCAGATCCTAACCCGCAGTTGAGTCTTCTTCCATCCCCGTAGCCCCCACGGGGACACGTTCACCCGCTTCGAGTAATAACCCCCAGTCGTGTTCTAATAGTTTACCTTTTCAATTTAACGCTTACTAATTAATTCGATTAAGTGTACCCTCAAACAAACGGCTTCTTGTATGGTGTTTTTATTCTATTTTCCGAGGTATGGTGTTGTGAGTTATTCGCGTATTTATAAAATTACTACTGTTCATTTTCGACACCACGTACGCAATCTAAAAACATAGTAAACTACTATAGAACATCTTTTCAATGTAATGCGTTTATGAATATAATTATTTTACAAATGAATTACACCTGTGGGGGTGTAAGTCTGGGCGCCAACGTATGGCGCGGGTTCACTATCACCCACCAACGATTTTTTACACAAGAATTGTCACCAAGAGGATAAGCCACGAAAGAAAACACACTGGCGTAGTTTAAATGTTAATGCCTTTTATTTGTCCTTTACTGTTTTTTTCTTCTTTGTTCTGTTTACATGTGGTTCAATTGTTCCTTGTTGCTTCTTTTATATTTTAAGGGAGAGCGTTAATGGGGGAAAATCTTTGCACTCGACGTATGTCACGCATGCACTTAACTGAACACCTTGGTGGGGGAAAGAGGAGCACACTACGTGAGTTGACGATTGGGTTCCACTGACTAGCTCCGCTAATCCGCTTGATCCGCTAATTAACTGTTCCAAACGCACTCGGGGGTGAACTGTCATTGCCCGCCTGTTCAGTCGCCGGTTGCAAACAATTTCAGACGCGCGTGAACCGAATAACTATACTAAAACTCGGGGAGCCGGAATAGACACGCTTGGTACCGTTGGTGTGCACGCCGCGGTGGTTGAGGTATGACTTGGGGTGATGCGGAAGCGATGCGCGCTCGGTAGTTGCTGTGACTCGACTGACTAATGAAAGCAAAAGTTCATCGCGTCGTGGCAGCGGCGTCATAAACTCACTGTCACTTACGAGGAATTTCGAGATGAGTTGCTATGCTCGCATAAGAATTCAGTTCCAGCGAATCCTCGCCGTACAAGCTGAGTTGGATTCGTTGGTTGTGTATACCGGGAAATTGAAATTGCTTGGGTGAAAGCAAGGAATATCGTTTAGATAAGATATAATCTGAAGTAATTTCGGGGAAATGTATGTGGCTTGGCATAGTTGATGGCGATGGTTAATGTTCCGTTGTGGATTTGAATATGCGTTTGTTACAGCATATGAATTTCGGGGAAATTACGATTGCTTGGTCGCAAAGAGGGAATATGAATTAAGTAGAAAACTGACCGAAGCAATTTTGGGAAAAAATATATGTGGGGTGATGTAAGAGATGATTTAGAATATATTTTATTGAATTGTATTCTGTTGGGAGTTTTGGGAAATGCCTTTCATTGCAGATTGGGAGATGAATTCTTGCAAGTTTGGGATGGATGCGCTTGCAGATTGGGATTTGTTTTTGCATGTTTACAGGTTAGGGTAGGGTGACGCGCTGTTAGCGGTCAGGATTGGTTGGCATTGTGGGTTGGTTCTCCATGTGGTATAGAGAACCCCCACACGCCTAGTTCATTTTGGAATATATCGCGATCTGAATAAACGAATTAATTATATTACAAGTGTGCTTTAATTCTACCAATTCTTTGGATATCCTTGGTGAACAGTTTGCTGCGGCGGAACAATCGACCAGTGGAAAGTGAATAGTTTGTGGGGACGGAGTAGAACCCTGCGCCCATGCTGGCGCCACGACTTCGCCGCCCAAATGTACCTCTTGGATTACTTGGTAGTTATTGACAAGGAATCTGAGACGCAGATTCCTTTTATATCTTCTCATCTTTACAGAGGGAGATTATTTTTTTATTCATGGGTGATAAGAAAACGTAATAGTTCCTTTTTGTGATAATAGTTGTAATCGTATTAGGATGTGTCATATTCCTAATGATAATTGTCTTAGCTCGTGGAGGATTAATCTACAGACTCTCATAATAAACTATACAATTGGTTTGTAAAGTTATGTATACTTTAGTTTATAAGTACTTATCTTGCTTGAATTAAACCAATAAATAGGGGAGTAGTGTGGGGAAGAAGTATTGTGCGCCGGCGTACGGCGCGGATTCCCTTCTTCCTCCATCATCACTAAAAGAAAGTTCCGCCAAAAATTGTTCGCCAGGAATTGTCCCTAAGGAACGAAGCAAAACACACAGATGGCACCTACGCGAAAATGAATGGAACGCACTGTATATTGCTTATTAATTAAAGGAGTTCTTTATTATTTTTGATCCTAGCTATTGTATTTTATTTATTTGAACTACATGCACTTAGTAACTTTTGTTTGTCGCGGAAAGATTGTTTATATTCTATTAGTGTTCCGCTTACGCGCTACCTTCATGTTCATTCTTAATATAAATTACACCATTGTTGTACTAATATCACGACACTAATTTAATTCTATATGTTGCTGTTTAACTCGACTGTTATGACTCGGCACACTCAGGGGTGTAGAAATATAAGCGACTACAGGATGGATGCGTCCCCGCGGCGTCGCGGGGAGCAGGGAAAGACACAACCGGCGTGTCTGGTGGTTAAGGTACGACTTATCGAGGAAAAAGCTCCAACCTGTATTAAATCCTCGGTTAAGGGTGTGATTTGTAGGTGAAAGAGAAAATGTTCGCTTTAGGGTATGGCCACCAAAGGAAATGCCACCTTTCCTTACTGCCAGTGAACAATTGAAAGGCGATCTCTGGCACGCAGTGGTGTGCGTGTGTGATCGTATACATCACCGTGTTTATCGATGCATTTCAGCAAAGGATAAACGAAACCTACAATGACGGAAAAGGGAACAAAGGGATCGTGAAGATATTTGTTTATGGTGTTGTGGCGTCTCTAACAGATACACACACAAACACAAGCAAATAGTGAAGAACACCGGACGAAAATTGAATAAGAAAATGGACCAGAGCCATATACCGTGGCGATAAAATAACAATTCAGATCAGTGGAACATACTTGCGTTTAAAAATCGAATTCTAAAATCGGCCAGTAGGCTGATGTGTTACGCTTTGGTTCAATTTTTGGTGATTCTAACTGTCATAGCGTCAGTTCGAATCACACGTTCTTCACTGTCATTTCAAACGCATAATTGGTGACTACGACGTTATCTGTACACACAGCACACACTTTCCCGTAGTAAACAGAACTTCACACACGATCATGACTTCCGGATACAGCACCAAGGCACACTCGCCTGCTCCGACGTTCTCTCGTTCGCACCGAAGCTGGTCGTAACGAAGTTACTGAGGAGGGAGTAGTGTGGCGTCTATAACAGATACACACTCAAACATAAGGAAATAGTGAAGAACACCGAACGAAAATTGAATAAGAAAATGCATCAGAGCCGTATACCGTAGCGATAAAATAACAATTCACATCAGTGGAATATACTTGCGTTTAAAAATCGAATTCTAAAAACGGCCAGTAGCCTTATGTGTTACGCTTAGGTTCAATTTTTTGTGATTCTAACTCTCATAGCGTCAGTTCGAATCACACGCTCTTCACTATCAATCCCAAACACTATAACGTGCATTGCGGCTAAATAAATAGACGGCAAAGCATCGAGGAAATTGTGCTAAAAGGAAAGATGGGACGAAGGCATCATAAAAGTTTTGGATGAGGGATGCCCTTGCGTAAGTAGACGCATAGTCATTAGAAAAAGGTGCTAATGGATTGGGATACTTTATACAATGAACATTGTGTATCGTATCTTGGGTCGGTCGACGAAACGAATCCCTTGTCTGCATTTGTAAATGCAGGGTAATTCGTTTGTGGCAAAGCACGAAATTGGTGATTGCATACAAATCATGGTGTATGTTCAACAAGCGTTGAACATACCTTCCACGAACACCGGGTTCTTATTTGTGTTGTGGGCTGGCGTCAGGAACAATGCGGTCTCCTGACATGCAACGATGATATTTGCATTTGGCTGAAACAATGTGCTACTTAATGTTTTGAAAGTGAAAAAGAATACTTATGTCGTTTGTGCAACAAATCCCAGAAAATATCCTCCTCCAGATGGTAGCAATAAAACGGGTTGATTTAATTTACTAAACTAGTGCTTTTATTTTAATTGATCGGCCGGATATTTAAGGATTCCCTCCGGTTGCACATCTGATTGTTCCAAAAGGTTAACGAAGAATGTAAACAAACAGGTAAAAATGGTTGTCATTTGACAATCAAAAGAATTAATGCCAAAATGTCAGCTGGTTGCTGACATTGTTTACGGTGAGGCCACATCTTGAATTTAATTGCGAATTCGCCGGTTGTGTCCAGGGCGAATCCGCAACACATGGGTTGGATTTTATGCATGTTTACATGCGAAGGAATTCCGTTTATGGCACTTGACGCTAGATGCGCGTATTTGCTTTTGTCCCTTGGACAAAGGGTCTGCTAGATATGTGCATGTGGCTAGATTAGGGTGCACATGAGGGACAAAATTGCTTGGCAAACAGTGGTGCCGAAATAGTTTTCCTGCGAATTCTAGTGATGCATTGGATTATGAATGCTAAGAATTCTTTGTTGGGAAAATTGTTGCCGATGCTTGATGCATGGAAAAATGCCCTTGTAGGTGAAATTCTTTTTACAGTTGCCAATGCAATTAGCAGCAATTAGCTATTAGGAAACAATGGAATTTGAGAGGCTTCAGCACAGGAAGCTTGGGGGCAATTGGGCAAGTAGGCAGTGGCGTTTTCGGGACCGCCACAGCAGCCCCACTAAACTTGAAATGCCACATTACTTTTAATCAAATTTTAATGTTAATTATAAAAATGAGCTTTTTTTAAATATCTGAATTCAATTGTTTTTATTTTAGAAAGTTTTTAGGTTTAATAGCATATTTAAAGACAAAAAAATCGTACACCAATTTTTTTCTCAACAAACATAATTTTTATTTGTTTTTACTTTCTTACAAAATTCGTGGAAAATCGATTAAGCTGATTTTGATACTGAAAGCCTCATTGCAATTATCTCTTCCATTTTCACTTCACTCTGTGGCAACTAATGGTTTTCTTAAGCCATCCTCAGACATTGCTGACTTCAATGTACTGTCCCCCCATTAAAAATACAATTAACAGGTGCAATCCCACAGTCGTTTTACGCAACTCAAATTCACATGTTTGCACCCTTTAGGCTAGTGGGGATACAGCGTATTTTCAAACCCGCGTTGTCTACCCAAGTGGGTGTGTTCCCGCACTATCAATTTACGCAATTAATCTCAGTACTTATGGCGATAAGTTATCTTACGATCAGTGGGCGCAACTATATATAGATCTTCTCCATTCGATATGAATCTCCTTAATTGATGTAAAGTCTTGGGCAAAGGAGATAAAACGCCGAAAGTTATTTGTTCGATGTTGTATGGCGCTACCGCGTAAATAAAACAACATACCTGCTGATCGCCTTGAAATGCTTTTAGGCCTGACTCCTTAAGACGCTAAGCCTCTGAATAGAGAGTTTCAGTATGGGTACTAAGTGCAATTGGCTAGGAGCCGGCATGGCTGGAACTCGTTTTATCAAGCTACGTTATCGAAGGCGTCAATAACGCGCCGTGCAGTCATCAGACAACAGGGAATTAGTTCGATGGTGTAAAACTTCACCGTAAGTGATTCTGAATTAGAATTTAACAAAGCACCTTGATGGGGCTATAATTCAGATGGCTGCCGTTGCAGTTGCGTCGCCTTAGTGGAAAATTCAGCTTAAAATAAAGACCAACGATACGGATCAGAGCTGTCCCGCAATACTACCGTGGTGGTGTGTACAACACCGTCAAATCCACCTGGAAAAACGAACCAGGTGCCTTGGTAAATGTAAACATCACCAACGCAACCAGAGTGAATTGATTGACTTAATTAACGAAAATGAAAGAGTAAATATTATTAAAAAACAAGAAATAAAAACGAGGAAAAAAAAAATAAAACAAAGACGGATAAAAGAAGTGAAATGTTAAAGGAGGAGCAAGTAACAAGATAGATACAATCGCGGCCCGCATGTGAATTAAGGTGTTGTTCACACCTACAGCAATGTGAGCTGATTGCAACGCTAGCTCATACGTTGCTCTACGCTGTGCACGGTTGATTTGAAAACTCAATTAAGCTAGGTTTTGTTATCGATATTGTTCCGATCATCTCCTCTCCGAATTGTTTTAGGGTGTGAAGCTGCTGTTGGATGGGCCTCGTCCCTTTATTTGAATTCTGTAGGTTTAACATCATCTGATAGAAAACCGAATATAGAAAGAACTTGGGAAGGTAATGTGGGTTGATTTTTGGGGAATGTTCCTAATTGCGATATTCAACCCTGTAATTTATAACTTTTCTCAAGATACGTTAATGCTTAGTAGAGCCAGTGCGCGAACCCCACCGTGGGCGGGGGTCGGGTGAAAGAGATATAGAGAGACCGAAAGACAGAGAAAGATAGAGAGAAAGAAAGAGAAAGAGAGCGCGAAGGCGAATTAACTGATCGACGGAATAAAAATGAGTTTTATTATTTTAATTTGTACGTCTTCCCTTTATAAAAAGTTTGCCTATCCGACATTTAAATATTGATTGTCGCACATTTTGTATTTGTTATAATGACTGGATTTTCCAAATAGGGATATATATTTTTTAAATATATCTTATATAACCCCATCGAAACCTCTTTCCTTCAAGTACTGACTTATAGGCTTTCTACCGCCTTATTTCTTTCCTTCTGGGCTGCTTTTTCTCGACTTCACACTGTAATGCCAGCTGTCAACTAAACTCTGTATAATGCGTTTTTTAACTCCTTAAAGTATATAGTAAGGTGAAAAATATAAATTCCTTCGACAATCCTGTTATAACATTTGTTGTGTGATTTCAATTATATGGGGCTAACTAAAAATCGAAAGTCCTGTGGTGAATATTCGAGACATGGTATTGTGAAAAATATTTATATTGCTGTGATCAAACGTGAGAATGGCGGAATGGGTGCGCAACAATGGAGCGGACGAGATATATAACTGTAGAGTGCAAGAAATAGGGTGGACCTAACGTTGTCAACGAAGTTATAGACAGCGAAGTTATAAACTAATGGACCAATAGCTGGTAGAGATATCACGCATGTACCTTAATTGCCGTAAATACTTTGCGTCGGTGTTTAAATAGTGTCATTGAAAACTCATAAATTCACTTTTTACTGCGTTGAAATTGTAGCAACAGAATCTATGTTTATTATACAAAAGTCATTGGTAACTTTGCCGTTTCTGCTTCCATCGCTGTAGGTTATTGAGAGCTATTTACATCATGTTTACGCTTCAGTGCTGTAGTTCGTAAAATTGTTGTGCATGGCCTCACTGCACGACAGTGTGTCGTTAAAGCGATTGGGCAATAAACTTACTATTAAATTGTGGCAAGTTGCGGAGTCGGGACTTAATTTAAAGAGGTTTTTGCTCTGAATGTATTTGTTGCTCGTTCTACAATGTACTTTCGCCGGCTCTTTTAGAAGCTTGATGACTAAATTAATGGCATATCCCTTGAAATTATCTGGATTTGTAAGTTTTTGGTTACTTCTAGTTTCTTTTCTAGAGGAGGTCCTAAACGGTTTTCTTTTATACTCTCTTGTGTTGCAGCATTGATTTGACTGCACAAATGTATCCCTCATTTATTATTTTCATTATATCCCTTGAGTTCTTACGTCAAAAGTGCTGTATCCTAATTTATTTTAAGGGGCCAGCCAAACGAAACAACATACCTCCCGGGCTTTATCAGAAAAGCTAAAATAAAGAAAGAGACTCCATTCCCCGCGATGCTTACACAAAACTGCAACAGAATTAGATAATATATGTTTTGCTAGAGACTGTACATCGAATTTGCCATTGCAAGCGAATATTTGCACATGCCCTCTGAGGTGTTACAAACGTTTTTCAAGTTCACCACCTTTCCACAGCAAGTCAGGCTTTAAAGACGGCGTCCTCTCATACCATAACACTTTATGCACGTGTGCATTTATGTGCAGCTTTCGAGGACACCATAAAATCGTGTTCGTCATTTTCTACATGTCGTTCTATATCAACCCTTTCTTGTTCTTGAGAATAATGATGCCGATGCCTCTGAGTGTAAGTGCAGTACGATCCTGGTACAGCCCAGCAGACAGACGTCCCATTATGGAATAATAAGCGGCGAGGTTGGATAGAAACAAAAGGCTTTTTGATATATCCTTGCAGTCTCAGAATTTTTTTTCTCATTTCGTCCTCGCTATCGTCCTTGTCATTTCATTTTTTTTTTGTATTCGGCTTCTACGCTTGTTAAAAGAGACCCCCACATGGATTGGTGATTCATTATTTATGGATGCATCCTGGAGATGCCCGTGAGACACTTGTGCATGTGTGTGGGGATGCAATTATTTCAAGGCTGCTAGATGAAATTTTTTGTCTTCACCTCCAACGAATGGTTCTTGTTCTTCTTTTTTTGTTTTTAGTCAAGTGCCCCTGGTATACGACTATAAAATCTCTTAAGAACGTGGTGTGAACTAAAGCCGGTTCTCTTTTCGAGATAAAAGGGAAGTCGTCATCCCTTGGCAACAGTCACAAGGGAGTATGAAAACATCAGTCTGTTCTTTTCCACACCACAGGATGACTTTTTCGTTATAATTTGTTCCACGATATTCAAATAATGGGAATCTCATACTCACTAGAGTGATTGCTGTCGAATCTTAGGGCGATTGGATGCTCAGGGACCTCAAATTAATTTTGGCTTCCCTTTAATCTATGCGAGAAATGTCTCTCAAAAGTTGATCTGCACCCTAGTAGTCTTTACGCCTAGAAGATGATGAAAATGATTTAGAAATAATGGAGTACATCAATAAAATGATATCATGAAACAAGGAATTGAAAGATAGGAACGGTGTTTTTGAAGTAAGTGGTAGAATGGGTTTTATCGCACCCATTGAAGTATCACTGTGTAACGGGTAACGGTAGAAACCCTTAATCATTGACTGATGAACAGTTCGAAACAATGATAGGTCTATAGCCAGTCCAACTGCAGAGAACAACGGGATTCGAATTCATGCTACAGAAAGGTCAAAACCAAAGCACCAAATCATCAGACCGCTCTCGCATGTATGCGAAGATATCTCAGCTCTCTACAGAAGCTGTGATCGATACGTTAATGCTTTGGTAAATGATGATAACTTGTTCGATTCCATTTTGGTGTGTAGCTCTTCACTATGTGTAGGTAATTCATTTGCCACTTTCATAAGTCCTGTGACTGGGGCGTGGTAAAATACTCACAGTTAGGCCGGCTAGTCGTAAAAGGCGACTAAAAGCCGAGTGGTAGTTGGGGACTCAACGCACCGCCACCCGATGAAGTACCACTCCATCAAGCTATAGGCTCCTTGAAATGGTGGGGCGAAATCTCTGGCCATTTTTCGGAGCTTGGCTGATGGACCGGTTCAAGAAAAGGTTGGTTTAGGTGGTAGTCGATCCCAAGGTGAGATACCACCCCATCACGCTGTACGTTCCGCGATATCGTCGGGAGAAATCTTCGACTATGTTTTGGATGTATGGCTGATGGCCCGGACTGACAAAGAGACAAGTCGTGATGGTACCTTCTGAGATAAATAATTCCGGAGGTAAACTAGTTTCCCATTCGGATCTCCGGGGAAACTATATCAGAGGGAACATCATGCAGATGTTATGATAAATAACCAAACTTTAAGGAATTCGTCATCGCATAATCGGACTTTTGATTGTAAACGCCGTCCACCAATATTAGCAAACAGCGAAGCCTGATATCCTTGCCACAACCGAGACCCAGATCGATTCATCAACTGATTCGACATATTTTCGTTGTTCAGGATACGACTTACATTCGAGATTCCGTTTTAAGGGCGGAGACTGCGCCTTCGCGCCGTTCGATCTGTGGCTTGCCAGAGAATGAATACGTTGGAACCCAATAAGATTAGGAATTCTGTTAAATTGCTTTGTTGTTTTTACCGCTCCCCGAATGACGATCGACCGGCGACATTTTTCGAACATCTTTCGCGTACCGTCGACTCGATACAGATCAATCACTCTATTTTACTATTTACTTTTAAATGGCCTGTAGGAACCCGGAAGTTCATGATCTCATCCACTTGACTCCGCCATCGTTCCCTGCCCTCTTCACTCTCCTTCCTCGCTTGACCACCCGATCCGATCTCCTCAAGGTGAAACCTAACGTTGTTCTCCCATCTCCGTCGGGGCCGTCCTGTCGGTCTTTTTCCCGTTGGTCTATCTTCATGAATTCTACGCACGGCCCTATTGTTGCCCATCTTAATCTTCGCGACCTGATTACTCTCACTATTGTAGGTTTGCGGTATAGCTCTTCCAATTCGTGGTTACGGAGTTTCCTCCATTGTTCTGCCTCCTCGTCATATTTACCTCCAAAGATGCCCATTAAAACTTTATTCTCGAATGCGCGGAATTTGTTTTCTTCCCGTTTTGTGAGAGCCCATGTTTCGCATCCGTATAGAGCAATCGGCATGATTACGGTTCTATAGAAACGAAGTTTTATGTTACATGATAGCAGTTTCGGTTGTAGTGGTTCCGCCAAACCCCACAGCCCACTTACCTGAAAACCCCCATATCTTCCATCCAATCATATAATTTCGCTAATGCAATCGTATTAGCACCTTAAATGCTGTACGCTTCTAGGATTATCTAAGGTATAATCTAAAAAGTCACCGGAAAAGAAAACTTACATTTCATGCATCTCTTCGCATACAATTCCTGTAAGATTTCTTTCTTACCCTATCAGGAATCTCAAACCAATTCGGCACCGTCAGTGCCAAGCAAACCCCCCTAGACGAACTCCTGAAAACAAGATGATTTGGTTTGCATACAATGTAACCATCATAACGCGGACCATACTCGTACACATTGCGTCGCCCATTTCCCGTCCTCACCAAGTGTATCATAAATCACCATACATACACATTGGCTGGCGACCTACACCCAAGGGACCAAAACAAATATACGCATATCGCGTCTCTTGGCACCAATTAAATCCTACAGCATAAGTAAATGCAAATAGGTATGGTATACTTACCCTTGGCAGCGATGCAATAAACACCAATTCACGGTAATCTAGCTAAAACCCATTAGCACATTTCTACATTGCATTGCCGCCTATTTATTTAGCAGCAATGCACATCTCAGACAAAGACCCAAACATTTCCTTTGTCTTTTCATATTTCGGGATCTGCTTCTCATCAGCAGCAGTATAAGCAAACACAAACCCCATTAGCATCCAATGAGATTCGGCTTGTTTGTTTAGCCGAATCCACTTCTCATGGATGCACATTATGCCCCTTCTTGGTGTTTCAGATTCGTTGTAATGGTGTGTCCATGAAAGAACCCATGTACACACATACATGTGTACTACCAACGATCTTCACCCCAAATAATAGATCTTCTGCCACTTGCATGATGATTTCACTGTTTTTACTTACAGTTTCTAGATTATCGGCAGAAGTTTCTAGATTACCCAGAACGGCGATGTCATCCGCATATGCGAGCACTTGTGTGTTCAGGGATGATCCGGTCATGTTGTCGTCTTGTACCTTTCTGATAACATACTCGCGTACAAGGTTAAAGAGACATGGTGAGAGGCCATCCCACTGTTTTAGTCTGTCCCGGATTTCAAATGGTTCTGAGAGGTGGTTTTCTATTCTAACTCGCCCTTTGTTTTCGTTCATGCAAATTTGAATGAGGGTGACATATTTTTTGGGATTCCCAGCTCAACTACAATATGGTAGAGTCTTTGCCTTGCGACTGAGTTGTAGGTTTTTTTAAACTCATCGTACAGTTGGTGAACCGTCTCACCGTATTCCCACTTCTTTTCCAGCAGTTGTCTTACTGTGAACATTTGGTCGCATGTTGACCGGTTCCTATGGAATTCGCATTGGTAGTCTCCCAGTATTTCTTCTGCGTACGGTGTGATTCTCGCCAGTATGACAGATCAATCACCCAGCTTCTGAAATTGTCATCCTTGGCGATTTTAATGTAAACAATTCCGGTTGGTTGGTACATTCTAACTGAACAGACGAGTGTGTGAGGCTATCGGAGATGTACGCTGTTAGCCACAATTTCACTCAACTCGTGAAGGAATCTACGTGAGTGGCGGATAACCGAGGTGATTACGCGAACACCCTGGATCTGCTCCGAGCATTTATACCATGGAGATTGCTGCGCCACTGGGAAACTCAGATCACTGTTTGGTATCGGTCGCACAATCACTTGTATATATTTCAAACGAATAACCGACCTAAGCAGCTTCGCCATGTATGGATGTATGGGGCTGTGCCCACTGGGATGATTTGTGAGATTTGTTCGCATCCTTTCCATGGTCGGAGGTGTGGTTTGGCCATTCCGATGTTAACGCATCGCGGAATCGGTCACAGTATTATTCTTCTCGAGATGGAGATCTACATTCCGCATTCCATCAAACGAAGTTCATCTGATAAACTGTGGTATGATAAAAAATGGGAGCAGACTACAGCATCAAAAAATAAAGCTTTTAAGCAATGGGGCTCCAATCCCACCGAGGTTAACAGAACGAATTTTATTAGAATCAGAAACGCATGAAACCAAGTGATTGATACCGCGAAGCAGGCTTACAACGACAGAGTGACTAAAAAACTCCTTGAGTGCACGACAGATTCGCATCCTTTCTGGTCAATAGCAAGGGCTGTCAGCAGTAACTTCGCTTCCTCCTTTTTTCGTTCATTAGTGTTAGTCACAAATTCAAAGGATAAAGCTAATGTGTCGTTGAAATTATTTTCTGCCAATTCAAACCTCATTGTCGGTCTTTTGGAACCACCTCTGGTCGCGCCGGTACGGTCTTCGCTGCGGGATGTGAGGTTACGCCCACGTACCATTTAACGCATTATACGTGGACTGGACTGTAGGAAGGCAACCGGCCTGGACGAAATACCTCCAATAATCCTTAAGAACTGTGCTCCTGCACTATCGCCGGTTCTTGGCAGACTCTTATGGTTATATTATGAACAAATGACCTATCCTGCCTGCTGGAAAATCACCCGAGTGCAGCCAGTCCCAAAGAGAGGAAAAAAGTGTCTTCCACAAAATTACCAGCCGATAGCATTATTTTCTGTTTTATCTAAGGTGATGGAGAAGGTCATTAGTGCCGAGTAAATTAAGTATTTGGAATCCAACGGATTTCTGAATTATCGTAAATATGGATTCCATGGCAGGCGGTCCACGGGAGACCTTTTCAGCTCTATAACCGATATATGGACATCTGCGATTGAGGGGCATGGTGAGTCAAGGGCGGTCGCATTGGATATCTCCAAGGTTTTTGACCACGTCTGGCACGAAGCATTGCTGAGCAAACTTTGTTCATATAGACATTCCCATCAGTTTTGCGACTGGGAAAGGTCAATCTCGTCGACTTCAATGCAACGAAGACACTGTATACAACATTCACGACGAAAAATGGTTCATCGGTTCCACAGCTTACGATCTATGGCCAGACCTTCGAATCTGGGGAAAGCTGGAAATTGCTCGGCGTCATGGTCTGTGGGAATGTATTGTGGCATAAAAACATGTCGAGTATCGCCACATCCATCTCACGAAAACTGAGCTATCGTTTGAGAGCCAAGAAATATTTTACTTCGGCCCAACTTCTTCTCCAGTATAAATCTAAAATTAGACCCTTCAAAAAAGCCAACGACTCAGTCGCAAAGTAAAGACTCTACCATATTGTAGTTGAGCTGGGAGTCCCGAAAAAATATTCGCCCTCATTCAAATCTGTATGAACGAAGATAAAGCGGGAGTTAGAATAGAAAACCACCTCTCAGAACCATTTAAAATCCGGGACGGACTAAACGAGGGGAAGGCCTCTCACCATGTCTTTTTAACCTTGTGCGCGAGTATGTTTACAGAAAGGTACAAGACGACAACATGGCCGGATCATCCCTGAACGGCGTCACACAAGTGGTCGCATATGGGGGCATCGCCGTTTTGGGCGATAATCTAGAAACTGTAAGTAAAAACAGTGAAATCATCATGCAAGCGGCAGAAGAGGTAGGTCTAGAAATAAATGAAGACAAAACAAAATACATGATTACGGCGAGAGCAGGCGGAACTCAGAGAACACACATAAACATTGGGGTCAAGATATTTGAAAATGTCAAAGAATTTAAATATCTGGGAATAATACTGATGGCCAGTAACGAAATGTCGAAGGAAAATAACAAAAGACTACACTCCGGTAAACGCTAGTTGGCATGCAGTCAGTAAATTGCTGAAATCCAAACTACTGTCACGTAATATAAAGCTCCGTGTCTATAGAACCATAACCATGCCGATTATTCTATACGGATGCGAAACATGGGCCTCCGCAAAAGAGGAAGAAAACAAATTCCGCGTATTCGAGAGTAAAGTTTTAAGGTGTATTTTTGGCGGTAAATATGACGAGGAGGCAGGACAATGAAAGAAACTCCACAACCAGGAATTGGAGGAGCTATACTGCAAACCAATAATAGTGAGAGTAATCAAGTGGCGAAGGTTAATATGGGCCAGACATGTGGCGCGAATGGGCAACGATAGGACCGTGCGTAGAATTCTTGACGGTAGACCAATGGGAAAGAGACCGACAGAACGGCCGCGACGGAGATGGGAGGACAATGTTAGATTTGACCTTGAGGAGATTGGATTGGATGGTCAAGCGTGGAAGGAGAGTGCACAGGACAGGGAACGATGGCGGAGCCGAGCCGGTGAGGTCATGAACTTCTGGGTTCCTACAGGCCAATAAACAGAAATAATAGCAAAAGTCTCTCAGATAGAGTTTTTTTCTCTCGTTTTTTACATGAACGCGTGCAAAAGGGGATTTTTAAGTTCCCTTAAATATCAAAGCACATTGCGAATTCGTCATACGAAATAGAACCTGGACACATACAGAGGAAAGCCTCAATAAATGGCAGTCCCGTCTATAAGAGAAACATGCATTTGAAACAGTGAATTTTGCATCTACTGTAGTGTAACAACAAATCCATGAAATGACCATAAACAATAATCTCAAATGAATCAATTGCCCTTGTCACACTTAGCAAATCTCAAGTAACCAGCATTCGTTGTTGACAATAAATTCAAGGTCAATTCATTTCATTAAGTAAAACAAACGAATTGCTCCGGTTACGATTTGAAAGAATCATATGACAACCGTTTGCGAATTTGCCACTGGCAAATCATTCACGAATTAATTGGGTCAAATCGTGTCATTGTTCCTACGCTATGCGCTAAGCTGGTGATAGGAAATTAAGTAGCATAGTAAGCAGAATTGTATGAGTGAAGTTTCAATTAAGAATGGAATAGCTTGTTAAGCAATATTTGTATGAGTGAATTATGAAACTTGTATATAAACGAGTGATTGATTGGGAGTATAAATACCCCAGCATTTTGCAGAATAAATTAATCTGTTCAAACGGTTGCATTGTAAGATTTTGCTTCTACCGTACATGAGTACTTAGGATTTCATCATCATCACCATCATCGGCACTACAACCGGGATCCGGTCTTGGCCTTATTTAACAAATCTCCCACGGAGCCCGATTTCGAGCCGACGTCATCCAGTTTGGCACTCCCAGGTTCTGGGCGTCCTGGTCTACGCCATCCTTCCATCGCAGACAAGGTCTACCGGGGTGCCCCCTTCCACACATCCTGCCACAAAGGACTTTCCGGGCAGGCTCCTCTTCGCTCATTAGAGCTAGGTGTCCTGCCCACCGGCGTCTACCGAGTTTGATTTTTCTTACAATATTAGCCTTAAGGTAGATTGCGTAAAACTCATGGTTGTAGCGTCTCCGGAATCGTCCTCCCTCACATACGGGGCCAACAATTCTCCCTAAGACGCGGCTAAGAGTTCAGAGTGCCTTTTATTGAGCACCCAGGTCTCGGATCCATACATGACTATTGGTAAGACCATGGTCTTGTACAGTAGTAGCTTCGATGTTGTGGATAAATTTCGGGATTTAAAGAGCCTTGATAGACCATAGTAGGCTTTGTTGGATTTGATCAGACTTTCGGGTATTTCTTCTTCCATATTGTTGTCGGCTGATACTATTGACCCAAGGTAGTTAAATGATTGCACTACTTCAAATTCGTGCTCCACTACCCTGATAGTTTGACCAACGTTAGGTCTTCTCTTCGCATTCCTCATTAATGTGCAGTCCCAGTTTATGTGCCACCTGCTCGATCTGGGTGAAGGACTCCTGTACAGCCGATTCGGTTCCACCGATGATGTTGATGTCATCTGCGTAGGTAAGTGTATGGCTGGACTTGGTGACAATAGTCCTTCATGTTGTAACGCCAGAGTCACGGATTGCTTTCTCCAACGCCAGGTTGAAAAGGAGGCAGGCCACACCGTCCCCTTGTTAGAGTCCATTAAAGATGTTTATTGGTTTGGACAGCAATCCCGCTATTTTTACTTGACTAGTTACGTTGGTCATGGTCAACATACAAAGTCGTATCAATTTGTTTGGAATGCCGAATTCTCTCATGAAATTATATAGTTCTACCCTGGCTAGGCTGTCGGAGATGGCCTTAAAGTCTATAAATAGATGATATAATGGAATCTTAAATTCCAGACATTTTTCCATGCCTGCCTAAGTGTGAATATCTGATCAATCGCTGATTTGGCTGGGATGAAGCCACACTGATATTGACCAATGATGACTTTAGCGTATGGGGCTATCCGATCTTGTAGGATAGTGGAGAGTATCTTATAAGCGGTACTCATCAATGTTATGCCCCTATAGTTGCTGCAGAGTGTGATATCTCCCTTCCTATGTATGGGGCAAATTATTCCACGAGGCCTACCTTCCGGCATATCCTCTTGCTCCCATACGTGCACTACGATCTCATGAATTGCGTGATGTAACGCTGTCCCTCCTTGTTTGATCAACTCAGCTGGTATGCCATCAGCTCCGGGGGCTTTATTTGATTTGAGTTGTCTAATAGCTTTTAATGTTTCCTCAATGCTTGGTGGCAGCCGCATTTGGTCTTGGTCTTGCATTGGTGGAGGCTCCAATTCTTCTGTGAGCTGACCATTTAGCAATTCATTGAAGTGCACTTCCCATGGCTCCAGAATGCCTTCAGGATCGGTGATCAGAATACCCTCTTTATCCTTGCAGTAAGTGCAGTGCGGTGTGTATCCCGTTATACTGCGGATTATTTGGTAGAACTTCGGCGCCTGGTGTGGACCTCGCTCTCTACTTTTCTCTATTTCACAGACATGGTTTTTTTCCCAGGCACTTTTCTTTTGTCTGTGAAGTCTTTTTTTCAGATCTTCTGAGCTCTTTGTATTTCCCCCCACACACCCACGTCCTATGAGACTGCTGCATTGTCCGGTATGTTACGTTCAGTCGCTTGTTTGCACTCATCATCAAACCAGTCGTTCCGAACTCTACGACTACTGCCTAAGATGGAGTTGGCAGTACTAATGACAGTGTTCTCAAGGCGTGTCAGTTTCTCTTCTACGTCCGGCATTCTGGCCCCAGGACTTACTCTCCCTCCGTCGAGCTCTTCGCGGACGAGTCTTAACGCATGACCAAAGGTGTTACTGGTATACTCATTGCGTGAGGCACGCGTGTTCATTCGAAGCTGATCCGCGGATGCAATACGTCTCCGTAAGGCAATCCGCACTCGGAAAACTGTACCAACAAGACAGTGATCCGAGTCGACGTTGGCACCTCGGTACGTTCGTACAGTCATCAGGCTCGTGGAGTGACGGTGATCTATCAACGCATGGTCAATTTGGTTGCGAGTGGCTCCATCAGGTGATACCCAGATGGCTGTGTGGATATCTTTACGCGGAAACGTGGTACTTGCAACGACGAAGTTTTTCGATGCTGCCAGTTCGATGACTCGTAGTCCATTGTCATTAGTGTTCTCATGCAAACTATGGGAACATGTGTAGTGCCTGAAAACTGGCTCCCGACCTATTTTTGCATTCAAATCCGCAAGAACGATTTTCACATCATATCTTGGGCAGGCATTGACGGCCCGTTTGACGTTCTCGTAGTATTCTTCTTTTTCGTCGTCAGGGGACTCCTCTGTAGGTCTTTGAACGTTTATGAGGCTTACGTTCTTAAACTTGCCTCGCACGCGAGGAGTGCATAGCCTTTCGTTTATTGCATTAAAGCCCATAATAACAGGCTTCAGTTTTTGGCTGACTAGAAAGCCTACCCCGAGCACATGGTGTTTTGCATGACAGCTGTAATAAATGTCATAGTCGGACAGGGCATCGGCTAGCTGCTGTGCAGCTCGAGCTCTGTATAGTGAGCGAACGTTCCATGAGAAAATTCTCAAATCGTTTAGCCATTTTCGTTTCCGTGGTCGTCGTCGTGTATCTGGTACATATCGGAGGCTTGTCAAATTTTATTACGGGCCTGGTTATTAGCCTTGCGCCAACCTTTCTCGGGATGTCGCTGCATGTATTGGTTCACCACTTGGCGGGTGCCAAAGTAGCTATCCAGGGGTATCACGTGGCGACTGCATGTCAACTTGGATTGAACAGGGACAAGGATCGTTCTGGCCTTCGCCGGATTGAAAGCAATCAGTAACTTTGCCCTGTATGTTCGCACCCATTCCCCCTTAGGATTTCAGCCGTGTGTAACACAGTTACAATATCGTAGGCGATTCTAGAGGTGCTATCAGAATCAAATGTGTAAGCTATCTCACTGTTGATGTCGTGAAAAGTTAAGTTTGATAGGTTCCGGCGGGCAAGATCTTTAACCCAAATGAACTGCGAAGGGTCTGTGCAGTTTTCGTTTACGATCGAATTTATGGTGAACGACCGCGCATAACAGTTGATCAAGGAGACGTTGGCCAGGACGAAACCTAGCTTTAATTTTCGCCGTGAATCGCCTCCCTATATGATTGTACATGGAGATTGTCATTAAGTAGTTTTTAAAAAGAGGTCTTTTGTTGTAAATGTTAAACTATGTGCAAATAGATATCAGAGAATATAAAGTAAAGGTATTATAAAAAATAAAGTAAAGGAACTTCTCTCTCCCCGTAAAAATACCACTAAGAAATTGCTTTCGGGCGCATGGCGTCAAAAATACGTTACAGTCGTCAACTTCAAATGTATTCCCTTTTTTATGTTCTCAATCGTCGGCTATTCAACAAGGTCTACCATTCTCAATTCGTCTGCTCAAGTATGTGTTCGTTTCTTTTCGATCAGTTGGTGCTGTTATTCCTTTTTCCTTATAGAATACGTCCCTGTAGAGGGCATGTGAACTAAGTGCATTCGCCTTAGACGCAATCACAGATATGCACTGCTAAAAAGGGTTCCTTACTATGAGCATGGCTCTTGCGAATTTTTCAAGGATGTTTCTATGTTTCAATGGATTTGCTGTTATATTTCGCGGCTTTCATCAGCACGAACATTCAAGTGTTGTAAGGATAATTTTACACCCAGATAAAAAAGGACAGACTTTTCTTTTTTCGTTTTAAAATTGTTCATTAAAACAAAAGCATCCTGTTGTTTGGTATGCAATCCTTTCAGGTGGTAGAATACTTACAGAAACGGACTTTTTTGCTTTCTAGATTGTGATGTTAAGTATAGAATTTTTAAGTTTCTTGCAGTCCAGCCCCAGCGAGAGTGGTGTTGCAACTCTGCCCACTGGCGTAGCAGGACGAAAGGGAATATTTCTTCTTGTATAATCCTTGACTAGGCTTTCAGTTAATAGGTGTGTAACTGAGATTTTGAATTAATTGAAAAGAAGTGCAGAGAATAAGGTTATAAAAAGGATTCCATCCACCACAACGGGTAAGTTATGCAGTTGCACTTATGGGTGAAAGGATTTCGTGAAATGTATGAAAGGAGTGCACAAGAAACTAATGCAGTTGCGACCAAGTGCAGAGGATTTTCGCTTGAATGGATAAGCGATGAAAGCCGAGCCAGTGATTATGTTGACACTTGAATCTCATTACATTGGATAAACACGTTGCACAAAGTACCTTGTTAAAAGAGAGCGTGTGTGTGTGGATCATTAATTTCAAATGAAGAGCACCCATTTGAAAACGCATCCGGGCCGAAAAGGTGTCGAGAGCGATACTGACGAACAAGGATGAGGATTCACATGTTATTGTGCTCATGAAAATGCATTTTAATGAAAAGGATACGTTTAATTACTCAAAATCTTAACCCGCTAGATGTCATATGCAAATTTCAATTGCAATGCGGCTAAAGAATGAAAGCGTTGAATTGTCCGCGTGGAGTGGCGCATGGCCACACACTGGAAGGTGGAAAAACTCGTCATGGAGTACTGTAGATTATTATATAGCGATGGAAACGAAATAGTTGATTATTTTCACGCTGATGTTAATTGTAAATGAAAGCGTGCAATGTTTTTAATATAATTAATGTATCAGTTGCTAATTGGGGGTTGTCCTAGTTGGTGAAGGAGTTTTATCTTTAAGTAGTTATGTTAAGGCTCTTTTCTAGAATAATATATTATTCAGTATAAGCGATGGGAATAAGTTTTTGGGCTTTTCACCTTTAACAAAAAAAAAAAAAATTTAATATAAAAAAAAAATAAAAAATAGTACAAAGTTTAGAGCATCATTCATCTGTAACACCAGAGTGTGATGTCTGATGTTATCATTTAATATTTTATGTTATCAGGAATAATGTTTGGTTAAATTAGTTATATTATCTTTTATTAGGCCCCACGTTGGGCGCCAAAATGTAACACCTGAGCGTAACCCCAGATATTAACATTTATTATTTATTTATTGTTATATGCTATATATCTATAGTTATAATATACTACTTACGTAGTTGACACCCTGTGTGTGTTGAGTTGATCCTTTGCCGCTGATGGAGAGTCGTAGTTACGGATGAGTAGCTCTGTTATTTTTGTTAAATAAAAGACACTTTTGTTCACTTCAACCTTTGCTCTTCGCACTTTATTATTAGAGGAAACTGGGAATTTCCATCCCTTAATTACTTAACACTTTTACAAAAGCGAGAAGACCCGCTGTACATACGCTAGGCCGCAGTCTTCTTGCTTGATTACTACACTGCAAAAAAATTCATTTGCACCACCCGTTTTATACCAAATTATTGGTGAGTTAATGCAGATGATGCATTTTCTTCACCTAGAATGTTTAACCTATTCTGAGGTTATTTGCCTGTCATAAGCCATTTGCAATATTCCATAATCGTTTAATTTGCCGTGCTCAAAATGCAGCGACAAAGAATTGAGCAATTACTTAATTGATTTCATACGAAGAACCAATTATAGGGCATTGCCCGTGTGTGCCAATCGTACGATTAATTTCGCCTCACTGCGGTGTTCGCTATTTCGTCGAACTCAGCACTTTTCCGACGCTCAATTATTTTGTAGTCGGTGGCCTTTGACAATACCGCTTGTGTCATATATCGTGTATCACACTTGTTTCCCCGGCAAAAAAAATATGTATTTGCAATATGAAACCGTGTAGGTCCGCGGACAGGTACTCGCTTGATTTTTGAAATACGAAGCAGAATGCAGTGGCCTTGGGGAGTGGGTCAAGTTTTTGGTACATGATAATTGTTTTGGTATGGAAGGTGGGCATGAATGGGGAATTATCGCAACGTATGCGATATGAATTAATTGCCCGTGGAGAAGGCTTTGCTTCTGAATGGATGAATGTGAAATTCAATTGTATGCGTTGTATGCGAAATTGTTTGAGGATTTTTTGAGAGTATTGGATGCAACGATGATTAATTGTTTGAGAGGGGGTGTAAAGCGAGGTGTAACACATCTGTGAAGTAGTTGGTTTTGTTATCAATTCCCAGTTATTCCTTTGTGTAAATTTCAGGTGATCTGACAAACATAGAACGTTGTTCTTCAGTCGAAACACACAAAAAAGGAACGTAGTCCCAAATCATGTAATCTTTCACGAAAGCAATCTACAGACAGTCAAAGCCAATGTGCATCAATATCTTTCTTAGTTATCTACCTTTTCTTGTATAGTGTGCGTTGACAATTGTAAATATTGATAAACCGCTTCCAAGTTAGCGCATTTTAGAAAGAAAGCCTATAAGCAATTAAAGCACGATGAAGAAGGCATGTGTTCGTGCGTCTATTTTTCATAATCCGTTAAGCTGTATGTATTGTGGAAGTGCAATCACAGACATTCAAAATATGTATTGATATATAAGAAATCTGCTTTGTAGACGCATATAATAAAAACAGAAGATTGGATCTTTTACATCCAAGATGATTCATCTGGATTGGAATTTAGGGAATTTTGGTTTTGAGAATGTTCCCGCACTATTGGAAGGCCTTCGCCATAGAGGATCTTTTACTTTGTCAACGTTAAACACTACTAGTAAATATTATGTAGCAATATCTGACTTTCGAGATCACACAATGATTAGTTCTCGCTTTACTAATTATTGGTCGACATTCAATGAACCAGAATAATCAAGTTCATGTCCCGACTATCGTATAGTGTTCCCGAAAAGCTATCCTTTCGCAATAAGGTCCTCCGCAACTTCCTACAGGATGCGCCATCCTTTATGTCAGTATGTGAATATTGAATAACTTAAAGAAAAACAACCGATTACCACATATGAGGTATTTTTATTTAATTGGGTCCTTTACAATCTATTGGCTGAGTTATTAGTTAGGATTAGGATTTAAAACATAAATCAAGTTGTCGCCTCTATTGAGCCCTTGTTGCTGCGTTTTCTATCATTTTTTCGGGCATCTCGGGCGGTATAGCAATGATTTCGGCACTGTAACATCAATGGATATATTGGCTTCAACATTTACTAGGTGTACCGGTATGAAGTGAGCGTTTTTTTTTTTAAAGTAAAAAAACATTTTATTCGAAGTATTGGCCATTGCTTTCCACACGTTTCGACCACCTTTCTGGCAATTTGTGGATACCACTCCAATAAACCCGGTCGTCTTTTGAGGCAAGCCATTCGGAGACCCAATTTTCGACTTCGTTGGAATTGAAATGCTGCTCAGGCAATGGGTGTCTCATCGATTAAAACAAATGGTAGTCGGAAGGAGCCATCATCATCGTTGGGCACTATAAGCGGGAAACGGCCTTGGCCTTATTTAGCAAGTCCTGAGGCTTGTTAAATTTTCCATAATGATTTGTTTTTTCCGGGCAAGGTCATTAGTCTTGCGCCAGAGGATCCCCGACGGGGAATCCAACTCCGGTCTCCCGGGTGACAAGCGGGTATACTAACCACTATACCGAAGGAGCCAAGTCTGGTGAATACGGCTGATGGGGTAACACTTCTCAGCCGAGAGCTTTTATTGTTTCTTTGACGGATTTTGCTGTATGACTCGGAGCATTATCATGCAATAAAATTACTTTTCCGTCTCTGGTGGCCCATTCTGGTCATTTTTCGATCAATACATGGTTCTCATTGATCATTTGTTGAGGGTAGTGTTGCGCATCAACAATTTCGCCAGGTTTTAGAATTTCATGATACACCACCCCCATCTGGTCCCTCCAAACACAGAGCATTGTCTTTTTTCCGAAACGATAAGGCCTTGCAGTCGATATTGACGCTTCTCCTGGATGTATTCACGATTTTTTGCGTTTGGGATTCTTAAAATAAATCAATTTGTCATCACCAGTCACAATTTGATGCAATACTGACTTCCTTTCGTGTCGTAGAAGCAACGTTTCACGTGTGATGTTTCGCTTTTCCATCTGCCTGTCATTCAATACATGCGGCACCCACCTTCCACACTTTTGGATCTTTCCCATAGCTTTTAAACGGTCAGAAATTGTTGTTGTGCAACATTTAATATTTGTGCTATTTGGTTTTGACTTAAAGTGTCATCTTGTCCAATATTGCTTGCAATTCGGCGTCTTCAAACTTTTTTGCTGGCCTTCCACGTTCTTCATTTCGCACATCAAAATCATTCTCTCTGAACCGCTTAAACCATCTTTTGCATGTTGCTTCCGATAGAGCATGGTCACTATAAGCCTCGACAAGCCTTCGATGCGACTCTGCAACACTTTTCTTCAAATGAAAACAAAAAATTAATGCTTTCCGCAAATAATCATTTTCTGGTACAAAATTCGACATTTTAACAGCATTAAAAAAAAAAGATGTTGTTTGTACAATGACTTGATGCATACTAAATATGTTTGACGATGTCTGAGCAACCAAATAAAAAAAATATATGGGGTCGTTCACAACAAACGTTCCTTATCGACACATTTATATCTTGACGCTCACTTCACACCGGTACACCTGGTATTAGCGTAACACCAATTGATAATTGATGTCATCATAATTTTGACACCGGCAATATCCTGCCATCGGCGCCAAATGTAATACCACCAAGGTATTACTTTTAATTATTTATCTGGCACCGGCTGTATGTATGCCGTACGGGCCAAATGGTAAGGTTCGTGGTTTTTTGACCTTACCTGTCAGTTGTAGGACGGTCCGACCTTTCTATTCCGGGTGCCACTGGAGAGTCCAAATGAGTAGACGTATATTTTTGTGGAGTTTATTTTGTTTTATTCTGTTAAATTAAGTTATTACACTTAGTTATTATTTCATTATTTTATTTCGAGTAACAGGCCGGTTGTACCATTGCAGGGCTGCAACCTGTTACCTTAGTTATTAACTGCTTAGACTGCTCTCTGCAACCACTCTTTATATACTCTAAAATCGGATGTAGAATAGCAAACAATGCATTTCATTTCGTCTGGACTTTCATCCAAAACGCATGACTTGCATCGACACCGATTTTCCCATACGCGCCGTCGATATGGCACATTTATCATTTAAACTTAATTGACCTTCGCCCGCTACAACGGCTTAAACGTTTGCTGCACCGAACCACAAACGATTTACTTTGTTCCGGTCATTTGCATCGTTCATACGTTACCTGTGACCGACAAATTGAAATATGATAGGTTGCATCCGCTCTGTGTAACGGATCGACGTTAAGCATGACTGGCAGGGTGGGTTTTGCATTTGTTTTATTGCTTCTATTACTACGGTAACGCTGCTGGTGTCATGCGTCCAGCATGGGTTCTAGACGTGAAGTCGCCGGTGTGCAATCTGATGCCATCGGCCGAGTGGCACTGAGCGCCAGCTAATTCTCCGCTAATAGGACGTTGGATCGTGTGCAAATGAGTATTTACGATACGTGGTGCGTTAAAATATACTCACAGCTGAAGCGGCTTATATTAAGAGGCGACTAAAGGTCGAGTTGTAGGTGGGGACCCAACGTCCTCTCGCCCAGTTAAGTATCAACCCATCAAGCTATAGGCGCCGTGAAATGGTCAGGAGAAATTACTGGCCATCTTTCGGAGCTTGGGTGATGGACCGGTTCGAGGAAAGGTTGGTTTGGGTGGTAAGTCGGTCCCAAAGTGAGATACCAACCCGTTACGCTTTACATTTCGCGATATCATCAGGATAAATCTTCGACTATGTTTCGGATATATGCCTGATGGCCTGGGCTGATACGGAGAGAAGTTATGATGATACCATCTGAGGTAAAGAATATCGGAGGTAAACTAATTTTCCATTCGGTTCTCCCGGGGCGACTATGTCAGGGGGAACATCATGCAAATATTTTGATAAATAACCGAACCATAGGAAATTCATCATATTCAGCACATTCGGGTACGTTCTCGGAACTCTGTCGACTGATAACGGCATTTTGCAATATCAGGGGCATCAGTTTCACCAATACGAATGTAAGCATCGTCCACCAATATTAGCAAACAGCGAAACCTGATATCCTTACCCTAACTGAGACCCAAGTCTCTCGATTCGTCAACTGATTCGGCATATCTTCGTCGTTCAGGATACGACTTATATTTGAGATTCCGTTTTAAGGTGGGGTCTGTTAAATTTCTTTGTTGTCTTTACGCCCCCCAAATGACGATCGACCAGCGATATTTTTCGACCATCTTTTAAGTACCGTTGACTGGATACAGATCAACCACCCGGCTTCTGAAATTGTCCTCCTTCGCGGTTTTAATGAACATAATTTCGGCTGGTTGGTGTATTCTTACAGAACCGACGAGGCTGTGATGCTAGCGGAGATGTTTGCTGCTGGCCGCAATTTGACTGAATTTGTGGAGAAACCTACGCAAGTGCCGGGTACTCGAGGTGATTATGCGAACACCCTGGCCCTGTTTTTGACATTCGAGCCTAGCATTTATAGTATACTGTGGAAGTGGCTGCGCCACTGGGAAACTTCGCTGATTGTTATCAGTTGCGGAAGCACTTGTATTTCCAACGAATGACCGACCTAAACAACTTCACCTCGTATGGGGCTGTGGGGAGGAAGTATGTACCAGTCACGGGCACTAGATTCACTTCCTCGTCCATCATAATTACTTGTTCGGACGAGCACTACACGATCTCGCCGAAGCAAAGGAAACACCAACACAAGATGTAGGCCGAGAGAAATAAAACACTCGTGTTGGTTGGTGATCACCACTTTAAATTAATTTTATGGTTTGTTTCTTATCAATATACACAGTTTTATTTAGACCGCGGTCGCTAGAGAACTTGGTGTTTATTTATTTAGTGGCGAAATTTACACATTAAAGATTTTCAATACGACAAAGTTAATTGATATGATCTGGACCGCGATGGCAATATTCGGTGGCTGTGACACTTTTTGGCCAACGTACTCAACACCACAACCACGACGGTGTTTTAACTCGCGACTTGACTATATTCGCGGCGCCGTGCGCACCGGTGAGCGGAAGTCAGCATGACCGTGGTGGTCAGCGGATGGAATTTGACTCAACGATTTTCAATAGTTGTCGAAAGAAATTCAGCCAGTGAAACTGGCTCTTTTAAATTAAGGGTGCATTTCCTGTTCCAAGAGAGACGTAAAGTCTCTCTTTGCGGTAACCAACAGATCTCATACAGAAGATCGCCACAGTATACATGTATGTGTGTACACTGGTTCTTTTATGGATCAAATCCATGGGAAAGAATCTAAACAGAGAAAGGGAAAATGTGCATTCATGGGATGCGAGTCTGGTAAAGCAAACAAAACCGAAACTCGTCGGATGCTAATTGGATCTTTGTTTGAGATGTGCGTCGCGTGGTGTTAATGGGTTTTGGCTAGATTACCAGGAAATGGTATTTATGGCATCACTGGTAAGGGTAAGTATTGAATTCCTATTTGCATTTGCTTATGCTGTAGGATTTAATTGGTGCCAAGAGATGCGTGTATTTGTTTTGGTCCCTTGGGTGTAGGTCGCCAGCCAATGGGTTTGTCTGGTGATTTATGATACACATGATGAAGCTGGGATAAGCCATCTCAAGGGTAAGGTTTCCTGTTTATGCGGTTGTATTATATATGAACTGATGAATTTTCTTCCAGGTAGTTTATGATAAGGTAAGAAAGAACTCTTACAGGAATTGTATGCGAAGAGATGCAAGAAAAGGTAAGAATTCTTTTACTGAAGCTTTTTAGATTATCCCTTAGATAATCCTAGATGCGTAAAGCATTTAAGGTGCTAATGCGACAGCATTAGCGAAATTATGTGATTGGATAGAGTTATGGGTGTTTTTTAGGAAAGCGAACCGTGGGGTTTGGCGGAACCGCCACAGGGCTGCTAAGTGTGACGATTTGGGAAATTTCTTCGCATCTTTTTCGTAGGCGGAGGTGGCATTTGGTGAATGCGATGTTAACATATGCGCAAAGTCGCTCACGGAGGTTATTCTTCTTGGGATGGCGGTCTACATTCCGTATTCCATCAAACGAAGTTCATCTGATAAGACCGGACTGATAAAAAATGCCAATAGATTACAGCGGCAAAACAAGAGCCTTTAAACTATGGCGCTCCAATCTCATCGAGGTTAACAGTTTTAAAGTTAGACTACCGATCTAATATTGCTCCCATGTTTGGAGCTCTGCTCCTCAACATACCCTCGACCTACTTGAGAGCATACAGAGACGAGCGATCGGCGGTGACATCGGGACTGTAATCGCTATCAAATCGAAGGCGGGTAGCTGACCTCTGACTGTTTTACAGACATTATCACGGGTACTGTTGTTCGGAGATCCGTGGTATTGTTGTGTTTAGTAGGGGTTAGTTTCAGGACGCGAGTCTCCTGATCCTTAAAAGGACAAGGCGATCTCTTAAAACAGACCGCTCCTGAAATCTTGTCCTACAAGGGGTCGTTAACCGTGCTTCCTCTGATCCAGAGGGAAGAGTAACGTCCTTTTGGTTTGGCCTTCGTCCTTAGTCTTCACTTGGTCTTCCGTGGGGGGCAGGTGATACTTAGCTATCCATTGTTGGGTAAAAATGAAAGCACGTCTTGTTTCCTTTGGAATGTGTTTTTTATTATTTTCTCAAAGATTATCCTGGGGTACTTCCTCCAGGGACTGTACACGAATTTAGACTGCGGCCCGGAGATCACGAAACCATTCCTTTATAAAGGAAAAGGAATCGAAAATTGTATCTCAAAGATACACATTTTCGTGCAACAATCTCGATCTTTTGGATATTTCGAGCGAGATGTTGTGTTTACACAAGATAAGAAATCAATTTCTTGAATTCTTACGAAACCATTACGCAGATGTGTGAATGTATCTGCTTTTGAGTTTTTGTTTGTTTAACTCAATGGAATTTTTAGGATAGAGATAACAATCTCTGAATTTTGGATTTGGGTGATGCTGTGGAGCAAATATAGAACAATAAACGAATATTAGATTCGTTTATTGTGAATTTTAATTTTAATTCGGATTTTGGATTAAACTTCGCCGTGGGGGCAAATGTTATGCGATAAACGAATTTTGATTCGTTTATTGCGAATTTTGGGTTATGTTTGGGTTTTTGTGGGTTTTGATAGGATTTTGGGTTTTAGGGTAATATTGCTGGGATTTTGGATTAAGAATGGCGGAAAAAGATGGTAGGGCTTTTTGGAGCACTACATCCTCCCCTCCTTGAAAAAAAGAAAATTGATCTTTATGAGATTAATTTTCTGGAAAATGGTGTGATTGGGAATAAGGATGACGGTATCGTGATTCCGTTACATATGCCTGATATTTTCTAACATAGTAGCTTTTTGTATACAATATTTATTATAAATGTGTAATTTTTGTTCTTTGTTTTTTTTCTTAATATTTATGTATTCGTATTTATGGTCGTGTATTCAAGTTTCCACAATGGTTATATAATAAAATATTTTCTTTTTTTTCTGAGTGTAAGGTTAATTGTAGAATGTTTTATAATTACATAAGTATTTGAATTCATTATATTAAATTTAACTTTGCGTTTTTTTTTTTTTTTTTTTTTTTTTTTTTTTTTTTTTTTTTTTTTTTTTTTTTTTTTTTTTATAAAGTACTATTTGTAAAAAGATACATAGATGAGTAAGGTTTTTATGGTTTATTCTTACAATTTGTATATTACATAGAATTTTCATTGTTTATATACTCGTATAAATTTATTTACATATATTATTTTTGTTCTCTTTTTTTTTCATTGTCCTTATTAGTCGGGCGTTTATTTATTTATATAATTTTTTCCATGTATTTGGACGTACAATTTAATTCTATAACTTTTCCTTTTTGTTTTTTTTGTTATATAAAAATTTTCTTACTTTCTTAGTATTTTCTTAGTTGAAAACTGTTTTGAATTTATATAAATATTAGAAGTTCTTATTTTAACACTGTTTTGTAAGTTTTGTTTTTGTATTTTCGTTTTTTCATATATATATAATGTGTTTTTTCTTATAACCTAAGATTATTTATTATTATTACAAAATTTTGTTGTTGTTGTTTATTTATTTAAGTTAGTGGTGGTTATTTAAAACATGATATAAACTTATTTTATTAAGTGCGTTAATATTTGTTTTTATTTATATTTTTTTTTTTTGTGTTTTGTTTGTTTTTTTTTTTTTTTTTTTTTTGTATTAAATGTGTTGTATACTATTTACAAAATTATTTTATTCGTATACAATTATTTGAATAGAAAATTTTTTTCGCAAATTTTAAATACATTATCGTGGTATTTTGGTACAGTGTTAGTTTATAATTTTTTTTTTTTGTTTACTATACGTGTATGCATTTATTTATTTCTCTTTTTTTCTTTTTTAAGGTTATCTATACATATATACATTTTTTTTTTCAACTTTTATTTTTCTTTGGAGTTTCTTATTCGTGATTGCCTAGTCCACAAATAGTTTTATATTATTGTTGTGGACTATTGCAGTTCCTTTTCCTATTTTGAGGATTGAATTTTCTTCGGATAGGATCTTTACAATTTCGTAGGGGCCTTTCCACAGGGAGGTTAGTTTGTTAGGTCTTGAGTGATTCTTTAATAGAACCTTGTCGCCAACATTAAATTTCTTACGGCCTACTTTTTGGTCGTAGTATACCTTAGATTTTTGTTTTTTCTCTATCAGTATTCCCTTGGCTGTACGATAACCATGTTGTAATCGCATTTTTAATTCGTTTGCGTAATGGTCGTAGTTATAAGAGCTTTCGGGGTTTTGTCTGAGAGAACTGGGTATTTCGGCTGGGAAACCGTATAGTAATTCATGCGGCGTGTAGCCTGTATTACTGTGGGGTGTAGTATTGTACACAAACATTGCGTAAGGTATCCAGGTGTCCCAAGTGAGAGGATCCTGGTTTACATAGTGGCGGAGGTATTCCACCAGAGTTCTATGGCTCCGTTCTAGTGCTCCATTTGTGGATGGTAGGGTGCTGTGTTTAGTTTTCTCATTTTAAGTAAGGAACAAATGTCCTTAAAAAGTGCGCTGAGAAAATTTGCACCTCGGTCAGTTAATAGAGAAGATGGTATGCCGTGCTGGCAGACGATATTTTCAACGAAAATTCTGGCCACGTCCTTGGTTTCGGCGCTGGCCAGTGCGTAAGCTCCTGAAAATTTAGTCAAATCGTCTTGAAACGTTAGTAGGTATTTATTTCCATTATAGCTGACTGGTAATGGTCCTACTATATCTAAAGCAATTCTTTCGAAAGGTTTTGAGCTTGTTGTGGTTATCTTCATAGGAATTCTAGGATTCCTTCCACTTTTGTTTATCTGGCAGGAAGCACATTTTCGAATATACGCCGCGACGTCAGCGGTCATTGTGCGCCAGTAATATTTTTGCTTCAATCTATTGATTGTTCGGGTGGCTCCTTGGTGTCCTCCGAAAGGTGAGTTGTGGTATTCCGCGAGTAACTTTTGTATTTCGTTAGGATCTGTTAGAAGCTTCTTTTTATTGGAGAAAACGTACATTGTCACGTTGAGGTGAGCAAAAGTTTCTTTTAGCAAGTTATTAAGTGTTACTTTTGATTCGTTTTCTATGAAGGGGACTAAAATTCCAATGGAATTGAAATTCCGGTCTTCGCAAATCTTCTTCAGATCAATAAGGGAACTCTTAGCGGTTTCCTGGTCGCTTAGGTTTCTGAAAGGCAATGGCAATGTGATGGCGCATAACCCATCTTGCTCATGAAACGTAATTTTACCTACGTCTGGCTTGGTGAAGTTTGGGATTCTTCCTGCCAGGTTTTCTTCCTCAGCAGAGTCTATCAGTGGGAGGATTATAATACGTAGTCCAAGTTTTTTCTTGGTATAGATGGACCCTGTTTGTTCTTGCCATACAAGATTGGTAGTATCTTTGTATGATTGTGCAGCCACATCTTCTTCGAGTTTGGCTTTACTTCGTGTGGTGACGAGGATATTATTTTTGATGGAATCGACTGGGGTAGTAATTGTTATACGGCTGAGAGCATCAGCATTTGCATTTTGCTTTCCTTTTTTATGGACGATTGTGTACTCATACTCTTCGAGTAGAATTCTCCATCGCATAAGTCTGGATGTAGGATCTTTTCGTCCTATAAGCCACTGTAGAGAGCTATGGTCAGTGACTATAGTAAATGTTCGTCCGTAAACGTATGGTCGGAACTGGGCTAGTGCAAAAACGATTGCCAATAATTCCTTTTCGGATGTTGTATATCGAGTTTCTGCGTCGTTTAAAGTTCGGCTAGCGAAAGCAATAGGTTTATCTTGTCCTATTGTACCTTGAGATAGCACTGCTCCTAACGCAACATTGCTAGCATCCGTAGTTATTATAAACTCCCGGTTAAAGTCTGGATAAGCCAGTATTGGTGGGGTAATAACCTTTCTTTTTAGAGTTGTGAATGCCTCGTCACAAAAGGCACCCCGATAAAATGGAACATTCTTCCTGAGCAATCTGCTTAAAGGTTTTGCCAGTTCGGCGAAATTAGGGATAAATTTTCTATAGTAGCCTACAAAACCGAGAAAAGATTTTACATCTTTTTGTTTCTTGGGCGTTGGAAACGTTTTCACCGCTTTAGTTTTTTCTGGATCTGGTTTTATACCTTCCTTTGAAATAACATGCCCCAAGTAGGTGAGCTCTTTCCTTATGAAGTGACACTTTTCTGGTTGTATTTTCAGATTGTGCCTTTGTAATCGCTCGAAAACTCTGGTAAGTCGGGAATTGTGATCGTTCAGATCGTATCCGTAAACTACAATATCATCTACATAGACGAAACATTCTATTCCTTGGAGACCCATGAGTACATTATTCATAAGCCTTTGGAATGTGGCGGGTGCGTTTTTAAGTCCGAAGGGCATTCGATTATATTCGTAATGTCCGAAGGGTGTGCTAAACGCTGTTTTTGCCTTGTCTCTATTGTCCATGCATATTTGGTGAAACCCATTTGCTAGATCTAAAGTGCTAAAATATTTAGCTTTTCCTAGCTGGTCCAAAATATCTGTAATATTGGGCAATGGATATGCATCTCCGACTGTTATTTTATTTAAGGCTCTAAAGTCGACAACCACTCTCCACCGTTTTGTCCCATCAGGTCCTGCCTTCTTGGGTACTAGTAAGAGAGGGGAATTCCAAGGACTGAAACTTGGTTGTACCACGCCATCCTGAAGCATTTCATTCACTTGTTTGTGGATTTCTTGCTTCGAGCTATCTGGGAGGCGATATGGTCTTATGTAAAGTGGGGCTTTCCTTCTTCAGTGATGATCTGATGCTCTATGGCGTCAGTGTGTGTGAGATGGTCGCCCTCTAAGTAAAAGAGATCGTTAAATCTGCGGCAGATGTCTAGGATAGATATCCTTTCCTCCTGGTTACAATGACGCAACTCTAGGAGTGATTCTAGCCGTTCAACCCTATTTTTTAGAAAGTTCTTAGTTTCATCCGCCTGTAACACATTGTAGTCATCCAGATCTTCCCATTCGACTTCTATGTCGTTGGTGCTTACTTCTTGATCGGTGTCTAATGTGTTCATTAATAATACCTTTATTTTGTTGTCCTGTGGTGTTGTCAAACTATTACCCAGATATATCCCTGGCATGATCTCGGATTTTTTTATAATCAGTTCTTGACTGGATTTTTCTTTAAAGGGAATCTCCATTATTTGTTGAGATCGTGAATGCAACTTTATGAAATCGATTTTGGCATTTCGTTTTAAATTTTCTGGGGATATTAGAGTTTCAGGTTCATGTTTTCCTGAACTTAGTTTTTCAGCAGTTTCCTTAACTTTTTCGTTACCACAAACTTTATTTAAATGGGGAGAGGAAGATTCAAAGGTGGTTGGTTTCGTTGTGTTTGTCACAGCATCAGATCCGGCCCGTAGACAAACGGATTCGGATGTTGACTCACGAACGGTGTTATCCAATTTTTCAAGAATGCCTGTATTATCCGTGGAAGATACCTCGTAAGGCGTGGCCTTCTGAATATTTTCCTTGACCTCATTTTTGTTCCCTAAAGGCTGCTCGAGTTCTACCATAGTTCTCTTCTTTACAGCGAATTTAAGGAATCCCTTTTCAAAGTTAATGTGGCACTGGTGCTTCGTAAGGAAATCGCTTCCCAGTATGCCATCGTGTTGGAAGTCTACGTTGCTTCCCACTACAAATAGATTATGCTTAAAGGGTATGGAGTGCCTATCAGTTCTGAATTCGAACTCCCCCAATACCTTTCCGCATGTGCTGACCGTTTTTCCAGCAATGGTGGATATAGTCACTGGGTCTGAATTTTCTACAGATTGTTCAAAATAAAGATTATCTAATTTGATCAGGCTGATGTCGGCGCCTGTATCGATAAGGAAAGTCGAGTATTGTTTATCCGATGGATTAAATTTTACACGTATTACTGGCTCCTTAAATTCAGGGCAGAAAAATACGCGCATTTGAAAATTTACATCGGGATGGGGTGTATATCGGCGATTGTCTGAACTCGAGAAGGATTGCCGTTGCTCGCTGCCCGAGTGAGTTCGTTTCCCTGTTGTTGATTGGATACCCTGTTAATATTTTGATTTTGTCGGGTATTACGATTTTCAATGCGGGGCGAGTTTGTTATTGTCCTATTTTGAGATTGATTGGATTGGTTAAGATGAGTTTTAAAGGGATTACGACTCGTCGAATGTTGGTCCTGGTTTCGCATATGAGCTAACCTGGTTCTGCACTCTGCCTGAGTGTGATTATACTTTCGACAGTATGTGCATTGGAGACGTTCAGCCTCAGTCTTAATGCGTTGGGGGACGAAATTAGGAAAATTAGTGTTGCGATAGCAAGTCGCAGAAGTATGTCCCCTCTTGTTGCATGTTTGGCAAACAATTTGTTGGTTATTTCTCCTAAAATTGTTATTGGAAGTTAGCATTGAGTTATCGTTACCTAATCTTCGAGATTGTTCTAAAGCGTAGCTAATGGCTGCTTTTAAATTTGGGGCGTTGTGAGACTTCACCAAGATTCTGAGGCTGGAATTTCGTATCCCATCCTCAAACGTATTCAACGCGAGTCTCTGATTCTCAGCCAGAAGATAACTTCTGACTGCAGGCTCAGGTGAACTAGCGTATGTGGCGCTGTCCAATTCATGCAGGTGATGTGTGAGTCTATTTGAAAATTCTTTCACACCCTCCTTGCTATCTTGTTTTGTTGCCACTAAGTTATTTTGGGCAGCAGACCTAGAGATGAGAGCTTTAAATTCTCCCTCTAATTCTGAAACAAGATCTTCCCAGGTAGAAATGATTTTATGCCTGATACAATCACGCGCCGGTCCCTGCAATCTGGTTTTGACCACCCTTAGAATAAAGGACTTCTGATTGTCATCTTGTGCTTGTGAGAACAAAATGTCTCCACAAGAGACGAAACCCTCTAATTCGTCAGGATTACCGTTAAATATCGGCACGAGCCCCAGTATGTCACTTAATCCTATTGGTAAGTTCATTCTAGAACTCTGTTCGCGTGTTTCCATACGTACGGTTTCCGATATTTCGTCCTCGCGATTTTGTATGAGCTCGGGCTCAGGTCTCTGCGAACGCGTACCCGGTTTATTTTTGTCGCTCACGACATATTTGTGAAACAGACCTTCCCAAATGATGGTGAAAAGGGGTAGAGAACAAAGAGATGAGATCTTCATCGTTCCTAACAAGAAGAAAACACAAGACGAAAAAGCTTCTGCAAACTCGTTTAAATTCGATCCTATATGAGGATGTTTGTTCTGTTCAAAGTGAAAGAAATAAACCCTTTCGCCCTATGGAAAAAGTGTCTAAACTGTCGAGAGAAAAATATCCCAGAATAGATTTTCAAAAGTCGCAGATGGTTCAGAGGAAAAATTCGACCTAAAGAAAACTTCCCAAAAAAGACGCTAAGGACAAAGACCAAGGATTTAAATTTTGTTCATTATTGTTCAGCTTATCACGTAAGAAAAATCTTCCCCAAAAAGTTGAAATAATTTCAGGAAATATATATATATATGTATGTGTATAGTAAATTCAAATATATCAAAAATCAAAAAATAAAAATCTAATTTATAGTTTATTTTTGTATGGGGTTTTTATTTTGTCCCCTTTTGAAGAATAAAATGTTGAAATTTTAAAAAATGTGTATATGTATGTGTGTAAAAATTTTTGAAAATTTGTTAAAAAAATGTTTTTTTTGTTTTTTAAAAAATGCGTTTAAGAAGGATGTATTTAAAAATTTTCTACAAGCCTAAATAGTTGTAAAAATAAGTGGGTACTTGTCTTTTTTAAAAAGTTTTGTAAAAAAAAATTCTTTTATTTTCTTGTTTGTCACTTTGGGCACTTGTGCCTGTATATATATTTTTCAGAAATTTAAATTAAAAAATTTTCGGCTTGGGGGTTTATTCTTTATCCCCGTGTAAAAAGAACAATTAAAATAAATAGTCAACTTATTCTTGGCGTCCCCTTTTTGTTAACAATTTCAAAACTTTTTAAAAATTTATTTATTTGGGAGCCAATCACCAAGACAAAAATGACAAAACTGAATTTAATTTGAGTTCACTTTTTGTTTCTAAGAAGTTACATTTATCACTTTGGGGAGCTCTCTTAGCCTCATAAAATTTTCCACTATATATTTAAGAAATGAAATCTTTTACCTTATTTTCCTGGTGCGTGGTTCAGCTTTCTCCTGTTGGTGTTACCGCTGCTGTCTTCGCTGCTGGATCTAGCTGCTTGGTCCTGGTGTTGTGCTCCTAGTGTTATGCGGGACAAATTTTCCTGCTTCTCCACGGGACTCGTGGTCGTCATACAATTAACACTTTGCTTTTTCTACCGCCGGTGTCTAAGCCCCAGGCAACGCTTGTAAAAGTTTTACTTACTTTCCGGTGTCAGCCCCGGAATACGCTTTTTTTTTAAAAAAATTTAAAATATTTAAATCACTTTCCGGTGTTAGCCCCGGAATACGCTTTAAAAGAAATTCTGCTTTTGTTGCAAAATTTTTTCCTTCTGCAGAATTTTTTCATCAGTCTGCGTGTTAGGATCCGCACCAGTCTTTTCAGATTTGCAGAGGATTTTCAGATTCCGCTTAATCGGGACGTCCTTCGTGGATAATTTCACCAGTCTCTCTTTGGTAGGGGATTGTTGGATAATCCCCGAGTCTTCTGTGGTAGGGGATTTTGGGTATCCCACGCGCTGCCACCAAAATTTTTTGTTGTGTTTAGTAGGGGTTAGTTTCAGGACGCGAGTCTCCTGATCCTTAAAAGGACAAGGCGATCTCTTAAAACAGACCGCTCCTGAAATCTTGTCCTACAAGGGGTCGTTAACCGTGCTTCCTCTGATCCAGAGGGAAGAGTAACGTCCTTTTGGTTTGGCCTTCGTCCTTAGTCTTCACTTGGTCTTCCGTGGGGGGCAGGTGATACTTAGCTATCCATTGTTGGGTAAAAATGAAAGCACGTCTTGTTTCCTTTGGAATGTGTTTTTTATTATTTTCTCAAAGATTATCCTGGGGTACTTCCTCCAGGGACTGTACACGAATTTAGACTGCGGCCCGGAGATCACGAAACCATTCCTTTATAAAGGAAAAGGAATCGAAAATTGTATCTCAAAGATACACATTTTCGTGCAACAATCTCGATCTTTTGGATATTTCGACCGAGATGTTGTGTTTACACAAGATAAGAAATCAATTTCTTGAATTCTTACGAAACCATTACGCAGATGTGTGAATGTATCTGCTTTTGAGTTTTTGTTTGTTTAACTCAATGGAATTTTTAGGATAGAGATAACAATCTCTGAATTTTGGATTTGGGTGATGCTGTGGAGCAAATATAGAACAATAAACGAATATTAGATTCGTTTATTGTGAATTTTAATTTTAATTCGGATTTTGGATTAAACTTCGCCGTGGGGGCAAATGTTATGCGATAAACGAATTTTGATTCGTTTATTGCGAATTTTGGGTTATGTTTGGGTTTTTGTGGGTTTTGATAGGATTTTGGGTTTTAGGGTAATATTGCTGGGATTTTGGATTAGTAATGGCGGAAAAAGATGGTAGGGCTTTTTGGAGCACTACAGTATTGTTCCGCGGAGTATCAATTTGCGGTTTATCTTCCGACGACAGGAACATCTCTGCATCAGATCTCGTTCGAGTACAGAATGGGAAAGGTTCACCTCTCCTGCGAGAAGTAATAACACATCACTTCCATGATGAATATTACGCCAACCATACACCAAAAACCTTCCAACGGTTATAAATCAATCGAGAGTATCGATGCCAGAGGGACGCAACAGAGGTACGAAAAAAAGGATAAACATGCGCAAGGAAAGGAAAGGGTAAGCGGGTTTTCCCGCACTGTAGACTTCCACACAATTTTATCCCTGCCCTATACTCGGGCGCGTGTGTGGAGCTTCGTTTGTTTACCTCGAATCCCACAGAAGACTTGACATGCGAACCGACAGTGCAATTGGGTATCTTATGTTCATTTAAGATACCCAAAATGAGTTGCACAATTTGTCCGATGGTACGGATCACGGGACAGAGGCGCACCTGTGGAGTCGCCGGCGGTTAGGTAACTATATGGGGTATTATGGTCTTGGTAGGGTGCCGGCCCGACACAGGTTCACCAAGACATCCCAAACTCGGTATCGTCCGTCTAAGCTTGTTCACCAATGTCTTGCAGTTCAGGGAAAACAATCTGTCTCCTCGTTTAATATTTTTATTTTTAACTAAAACTTATTCATTATTGTACAAAGTATTTTTACGAGTATTCTCGAGTGAAACTTAGTTATTATTAAACGTAGTAATTTAACCCTTGGATGAACTTGTTTTATATAGTAGCTTGTTTTAATTTAATCATAGTATTGTAATTCTAGAATTTATTTTATTTTATCTAGTATGTAGTAATAACAGTATAAACAAAGCTTATTTCATATAGCACATAGTATCGTAATTTTAGAATTAATTTTATTTTACTTCGTACAAAGTATAAACAGTATACACAAAACTTGTCTTGTATAGTACGTAGTATGGTAATTCCAGTGTTAATTTTATTTTATCTAGTACGTAGTAGTAACAGTATAAGCAAAACTTATTTTATATAAACGAAACTTACTTTATGTCTGCGTAGTAATTCATATTACACATAGTATTTCAACTCGTAATTATTCTTATTTTATCTTGACGTAGTGTAAACAGTATAAATCAAATTTATTTTATATAAACGAAACTTACTTTAAGTCTGCAATGTAATTTATGAGGGAAGATCGGTGTAACCGTCGTAGATTTATTTCAAACCATTGGAACCGCACACGTTCACGGGGTAAAAAAACTAGAGCACTGTGTTAAGCACTAGCTTTATTTTTGTGCTTGAAGTAAGTATATTTTACTTGCGCGGTAGTAACATTTACTTCTTATAATTGGCACTGTAAAACAGAACTAACGCACTGAGATTAGCACCAGCTTTATCGTTTGTCATTGAAGTAAGTATATTTTTCTTTTACTTGCGCGGTAGTAACATTTACTTCTTACAATTGGCACTGTAAAACAGAACTACAGCACTGAGGTTAGCGCCAGTTTTATCGATTGATATTGAAGTGTGTATTATTTTACTAACGCGGTAGTAACATTTACTTCTTATAATTGGCACTGTAAAACAGAACTACAGCACTGACGTTAGCGCCAGCTTTATCATTTGATATTGAAGTGAGTATTTTTTTTACTAACGCGGTAGTAACATTTACTTCGAATAATTGGCACTGTAAAACAGAACTACAGCACTAAGGTTAGCGCCAGTTTTATCGATTGATATTGAAGTGTGTATTATTTTACTAACGCGGTAGTAACATTTACTTCTTATAATTGGCACTGTAAAACAGAACTACAGCACTGACGTTAGCGCCAGATTTATCATTTGATATTGAAGTGAGTATTTTTTTTACTAACGCGGTAGTAACATTTACTTCGAATAATTGGCACTGTAAAACATAATTCGTATAATGTGCAACCGTAAACATAACACCTCAAAGGAACTATATCACTGCCTGGTCGCTAGCTAACTGCTTATTTATTAATTAACGTAAGGGCACGACCTGCCCTCACGGAATCCAAGACGCGATTAAGTATCGCAACCGAAGCGACAGAATTACCAAAAATTCTTTCATCGCCTCGATGACCATATATGGTAATTTTTCCATTCTGAGTTTGGTTCCACTAGCAGAAGGGTTGAGACGCACACACACGATGATCCCCTTTGGTTGCTCATCGCGTGTGTCGCCCAGCTTGCGTACCATAAACATGAAATTAAATAAAACTAAACAACCTTCGCAGCTGGGGCAAGTCATCCTGAAAAGGGTTGATTTAGCACACCGACACAGCAACAGCCATCTCTCCGCAGGCCAGTTCACGCGGAGATCATTACTTTTGGTGAATATATCTCACACAGCCAAGGATGTGATCACCGCTGCCTTGAGCTGTGTAAGTCATCGCAGGGTCCGGGATCAATGTTCGTCGCCACACCGTATCCTTGCCGGTGTGTACTTTGGTCATTACATACAGTGGTGAGCGCTATGTGTGTGGTTCTCTTATTGGTGCATATTGCTTATACGCGGTCGCCCGCACAACCCACCCGAACGACTTGATGTGTCCTTTTATGGGCATGCGTAGTATCTCGTATGTTTGTTCGGCTGCTTGGTAACTCCTGAAATTTGTCGCAGGCTTGTGCAACCGAATGATATGTTCGTTGGCGATTCTGAGTTGTTAGATCGCTGCATGTTGTTTTTATAAGAGCGTGGTGTAGGTGTCCTGCGCTTGCCAATGTCATCAAGTTTCAAACGTTTGCAACTACGTTGCCTTTTGAAATTGATGTTATGCTTTTTGCATTTTAGTGATGTTGTAGCGATTCTAACAGATACACACACGATTCACAAGCAAAAATAGTGAAGAACACCGAACGAAAAATCGAATAAGAAAAATACATCAGAACCGTATACCAAGCGATAATTAAAAATAATTCACATCAGTGGAATATAGTCGAGTGTGGAAATCAAATTCTAAACACGGTCAGTAGCCTGATGTGTAACGCTTAGGTAAAATTTGTTTCGTGATTCGAGCTGTCATAGCGTCAGTTCGAATCACACGATCTTCTTCACTATTATTTCAAACGCTATAATGTCGCCTACATATTATATGTTTGTGAGTTTTCCACCTCAAATAGGGTTGCAATTACTTGCAAGGGAAACTGTACCAGGCGACCGTCGAAATGTTTTGTAGTACGTACCTGTTAATGCGCCTTTTCTACAGGTTAGGTGTACGCCCCTTTGGTTACACCTGTGTACCCCGTCACTGTGGCTTTTGGTAAATTCTTATTTTTCAGGTGTAGTGGTTCTGCGGTGGAGGATCAATCGGTGGGGTTCGGCCCGAACGCCACAACTACATTAGACCTTTTCCTCAACTCCCATTAACTAGCTTGGCATAAAAACTTAGTAAGTCTCAACTGAGTTTAAGGAACAAGTGTTTTCTTATCTCCAATTGGCACGCTGGGTGTCTATAAACATTTGATGCACTTTGGGTTTTACATTTCGACTATGCTTTTGTATTTAACAAATAAATTATTGGAATTTGGTGACCGTTAAATTATTGGACCACATTCCTGTGGCGTGTTTTAGTATTTGCAACTTTATTCCAGAAAATTGTTTGGCTTTCGTTTGGGTCGCTTTTCTGGGTGATCATTGCGCATCTTTACTGACAACTTAAATTATAATAACCTACCAACCCCCGGTTAATTCCGGTCCCACAACACCGATAATTCGGCAAAATAGATGTCATTGCGTGATATCTCAATCATCTAACTTTTTGACAAGTGCCTTCATACCATGTTTAGTGTACGCACTAACGGGGATTTGACAGACCAGAAGCACGTCATCCATATTCTGTTTGCCTTTTACCATTAAATGCGAATAGGTTAAGAGCAAGACAAGCCTTAAGTATAGTCGCAATACTCCCAACGAGGGGCTTCTTGCCTATGAAACGAACATACATCCAAGGGTTCTTAATTTCCATTGTTTGTGACACATTGCAGCCTCGTATATTTTTCGGTTGAATGGCAAATCCTTTGCCTCCTCACTAACGATCGGATAATACTACAGTCGGTGGTAATGGCATATAATTTTGGATAAAACAAAGGATTTTACCGCTTCCCCTCCTGTTCCTCTGCACCTCATTTGTAGATGTGTAAAGCCGAAAAGAGAATAACAGGGTGTGGTGTATAAATGTGGTAAACGGCGGAAGGATATTTTTCCCTCAACAACATTTTGTATGTGTCCGTCTTTCTGGTAGGTGTTTCCTTTTCCTTTTTTTTTTTTTCTTTTCTTGTTCCCCAGTTATTTTATTTTTATTTTCCTGACTAAATAACCAACCAAGTGAAAGAACGAGATTTTTCATCCATGCAACTCATTACTTGGGCTATTATCCTTGTGAATTTCGTGTGTATTCCACTTGAGACGTTCTTTTGTTTTCATAGAAATTATTTATTTATACATTTGGTCGTTTCTCGTTTGGCTTTTGTTGTTGGACCCTTCGGGTCCTTTGCCATTCGCTGCTTTGTCGTGGCGTTCATATTTTTATATACTCGACTCTTTGGATTCATCTCTGAGGATCTCGCTGCCTCTAAGATTACCCTTTCATATTTGGCTGAATAGAGAATTTGCTTTGTGTGTCCAAGTCTAACTTTAGGCCATGGGACTGGGGATTACTTGGTTTATGAAATCATTTTTTTCTCTGCTTCTCAAGGAGCAATTCTCCCATATACCCAAAGTGGATATTTTGCGACAGTTTCAAGGATCGAGTTCATTGTATTCCCCGTGCAAATTCTCTATACACAATTCTAATGTCTGGATACGGTAATGGATTGGGACTTTGAGATTTGCGTTTCCTTCTTCTAGCACAGAACGCTAGTCTGGCTTACCATACTGCCAAGGCACATAAGTATGAATCCATTAGCATTCCACACTTGACATCAGGTATTCGAAACCAGTCCCAAAGACGATTTTGTAATTAGCATTAAAAATTATCCTCCATAACTTATTAGATCTCGTCTAAGAGACGTATCGAGTCGAATAACGACCATTCGCCACATTACAATGATTCCTTGCGACTATTATACAAACAGTAAACCTACAGCGGCGGATAATTAATTAAATATTCGTAGTTCGATGCCCAACTCGGCACCGGCCGACATGCACTTCCATTGTTAGAACCTAGACCAAACTAGCTGGTTAACAAGAGAAGTGCTTATGTCCTACCTCGATATGTGCGCGACTGAAGCGCGGACAACAAGTCTAATAAATTCTCCTTAAATATGTCGGGCTACCTGCTGTCGCGATCACCTGTGCTATGCGGCATTTGGCTCTCATTGTCTACGGAATGAGGCGGCGATAACTACTGGATACGGCTCACGGGGGACCCAAGGGAAGTGCTCCCTATAGAATGCACAATATGAGCTCTACGGAGCATTTTATTCCACTGGCGTAAAATATGGAAACAACTTAAAAGGCTGACAATATTCATTGTGCATATTAATTTCACCAGAGTCAGGTTGGATGTCTTAGCGAGAGCGTGAGTAGGCTTTAGCTTCGCCTTCTGGCTTCAATTATGTGGCCTGTAAGGGACTTTGGAGTCGATAATGGAATTCGAACACTTAAGTAATTTTATGATGACTTGTCACTGATGATTATTTGTGCAGGTGTTGGACACACTGGTTAGTGCGCTAAACTAATTGACCAACTAGCTGAACGTATGGCGAGATTTGTTGTAGTTTTGAGGGCAATTTAGCAACAGGTTTACACTCCATTCGTCAGGTGATAAAATAGCCGTGAAGTAAGGAGTTAAAAAAAATAAACATATAATTCCATCGACAAAGTACAACACCATAATTCTTATAGCGATATGGTGTGCCACAAGGAATCATTTATGGGCCTGTTTTGGTTTCCGTCATTAAAATGTGTAAAATTACACACACATCGAGACAAGTTCGATACTAAATATAGCTTTTGTATTAGTTGTGAGGGTTGTCACTGCTACTTTTGGAGCGCTTTAGAAAAGTTAACACATGTAACAGTCGTGGGTAACCAAACTTGATTGTTTTCACAAAAAATTTTGTAGAGTTGGAATGAAAGAGTCAACATTTCTTGACCTCTAACAATAATTCTCAGCTTTCACCGGCAAGTAACTCCATTTTCATTTTGAAAAAAATATGATGCGGCGATTCTACTAGCTCAAATTACAGACAACTTAACAACCTTAGGGCTATCGAGAAAACGTTTAGGCTTCTTTCGAGGATTATTCTGAGAAGAAATCAACAATTGCGGGTCGACATGGCTACCAACAAGGAAATTGGCCTCTTGGCTGAACATTATGTTGGAGAAATTGTCGAAATATTCCAACACCATTTTAGCAAAACTAAAACGAAGATTTGTGTTTCCCGACTGCAATTCACGTGGATTTAATAGGCTTTGAGATACAAATCTCAATGTGAAATTTTTTGTAAAGGGGTTCTGTGGGAGTTCTCTACACCACATGGAGAACCAACCCACAATTCCAACCAACCATGACCGCTAACAGCGCGTCACCTTAACCCAACTCCCCATACAAAATCCGTAATAGCCTACATCTTAAACCCTGCAATAAAACACATCAACAGAATATATTCTAATCAACCCCGCATACATTTTCCCAAAATCGCTTCGGTCAATTCTCTACTTAATTCATATTCCCTCTTTGAGACCAAGCAACCACAATTTCCCCGAAATTCATACGCCGTAATAGAACGTGTAATTAAATCTACAACAAACATTAACCATCTCCCTCCATTACATCACCCCACATACATTTTCCCAAAATTGCTTCAATCAATTCTTTACTTAATTCATATTCCCTCTTTGCTACCAAGCAATCTTAATTTCCCAGAAATTCATATGCCGTAACAAAACGCATATTCAAATCCACAACGGAACATTAACCATCGCCACCAACTATACCAAGCCGCATACATTTCCCCGAAATGACTTCGGTTAATATCCTATCTAAACGATATTCCTTGCTTGCACCCAAGCAATTTCAATTTCCCGGTATACGCAACCAACGAATCCAACACAGCTTGTACGGCGAGGATTCGCTGGAACTGAATTCTTATGCGAACATAGCAACTCTTCTCGCAATTTCTCGGAAGTGACAGTAGGTTTATTTCTGCTATGAAACTTTTTTCCATTTCATTAGTCAGTCACTGTCCAACCGTCATCAATTGCGCATCCCCCCTCTTATCATCCGCCAGTGAGTCGAGATCCAACCGCCATCGAGTGCGCATCGCCGCCTGCAAGTATTTTGCATAATTACAGACGTCTCCATTCAACCCACCCAGTCGGTGTTAACACAGTATATTTCGGGAGTCGCTCAGCAGAATCTGACGTGTGTGTTTTGGCCACCTTACGTTTGGCAACCCCCGCGTATTCAACCGCCTTTTGAAATATAGCGCGGAGCGACTCGGGCAACTGTTAGGAGCACGTGGCGTTACCAAACCACCAGACGCTGAAGGTCGCACAGTGTCCCGAGGTGCTATTTACGAGAGTCCGCGTTCGTTGTTACTGGGGTCGAACTAGAATGTCGGTTGGGGAACCAAGCCCAAACCAAAACTTAGTGCCCCCGAAACCGCGGTTAAGTGGAATATAGTGCTGGAGTAATCCTAAGTAAAAAGGGGAAATTAACCATAAACAGATAAGTAAAGACAAATAAAAAGAGAAGCATTAACATTAAAACCAAGTGCGTTTTATTTCCTTTCTCTCGTCCCCGTTGGTGAACATTGTCGGTTTTATTTTTCCAGTGACGTGTTGGGGGCGCAGTGAAACCGCGTCCGTGCTGGTGCATACGTCGATCCCTCACAGTTCTCTTAATGTTTAAGACTTCACTTTTTTGGTGAGTCGATTGTTGTTGATTTTTTTCTACCGTTTCTCTAACACACTAAATAGCCCCCGGTGTCCTCCTTGACTTCAGACGGTATTCGTTCATTGCAGTTGATCTTGTTGTTGCAAACTTTGCGATTCATTTACGACTAGACTTTGTACTTGGAGTTTGACTAGTGTTTCGTAAACTGAACATTGTACATTCGTCGTGGTATCGTCAGGGATTAACGACCACAAAACACACTCTTACCGTCTGTGAACGGATCCATGGAGACTAATCCGTCGACTAGCCCGTCAAATAACAACTTTATAAAAAACGAGAATATAGTTAAGACCCACTCTCTATACAGTGCATATGAATCAAAATCAACCTGAAAACCAAAGATAGATACAGACTTTTCAGATTTTTAGATATACTAGTGAAATCCTCGAATTTTGAACAAACTGCAGCAGCGAATGCCCCAAATTGCTGAAAATCAGACCGGATCGGTATTTATTTAGCAACTCTGATGAGATGGGGCGAAAGATAAAAATTATGACATCTACTAGAGTAGCTGCTATAGGGAAATCAGACATCATATATAGGTAAACGAAGATCTTATAAATGTAGCGATCCTAAATCGCTACTCCTATCCAAATTCCCAGTATCACCAAATAATCCCAATTTCATATTGAATCAGAGAGCAATAGATTAAACCAAAAGTCAATTTGTCGCACATTGATTCAATTCCACATAATAAACCCAAATCCCAAATTTTCCATTGCTTCATATTCAAATTCCATATTGAGTCACATGTACAACGAATTTAAACAAAAGTTAATTCATCATACATTGACTCAATTCCCAAAATCCTAACATCATGAAATGCTAAATTCAAAACGCATTTCATGATTCCCCTTCCCAGAATCTATCCAACAAAACCTTTAAACAATTCTCGGAACAAAATTCCAATCGAAGCACGCCAAGTCTTGTGTACGCTTCTTGGAATTTTGACATTAAAATAGTTGACAAAAGTCAACTACAAAAACTATAAAAGGGCAGTGCTTTTCAATTTCAGAATCAGTAGATCACCAGAGGCCGAACCGCTGGCCGATCAATAGTATAAAAGTCATTCTTTTAATTTTAAATAAATAACAATAAAGCTTACCTGGACTGTTTCAACCTGGCCGATCAATAATGTAAAAGTCACTCTTTTAATTTTAAATAAATAACAATAAAGCTTACCGGGATTGTTTCAACCAAACACCTCGCCTTTGTCTATTATTGTCACTCATTCGACAATTCCGCGCTCTTCTCTCGGATCTACCGTCAAAGCACGGCGCGGAGCATAACATAAAGGTTTGTACCCAAATTGGTGTGCGTTTGTCGTCCCACAAATAAAGCGTGACGTGAACAAAAAATTAGCTTCGAATAGATCAAGCAACTATTGGGTTGTTCAAAAAGTGATTGCGTTTCTTTTATTTGATTTTCAAACCCAATCATTTAATAGATGTGTGGGGGTTCTTTTTAGCTTACCCGAAGAACCCCCCATATCTACAACCCAATTTCCATTGTTTCCCGTTAATTAGCACCTCTAAATGCTTCACGCATCAAGGTTATCTAACGCATAACCTAAAAGCTCCTGGAAGAGAATTCTTACCTTTCATGCATCAATTCGCATTCAAAATTCCCTACAAGAATTCTGTCCAGCTTATAGGATCATAAATCCAAAACCCAATTCGGCACCTTCGGTTGCCAGGCAAATCCCAATCCTACCATATGCATTTTCCTTAGATGAATTCCTGAAAAGAAATAATTCGGTTCACATATAATGTAACCATCATAACGAGGGATAATGATCATTGCGTCACCTATTCGCAGCATCACTATTTGTACAATAAATTTCCTTACATACACCCTGGCTGGCGATCTTTTCACCCAACGACAAGGCAACTCCTAGCAGCTTATTGATACAGCTGCATACAATTAGCGCATTAGGCGCTAAAACCGATTTCTTTAGCACGCATCATGTGCAAACAAAAGAACTCTGTTCTTCCGCGGGCATTCTAGCGATACGACAAACAATTCAAATTGTTTCAAGTATCCCAAATGCACTTAGCATCTAATGAGTTGCAACTTGCTTTCCTTAGTTGAACCCTTAGCTCATAAATTCCTTTATGCCTTTTAATTTTTCTGGATCCGTTTCTCATGACCTCGCGGCATGAGCAAACAGAAATCCTTTAGCACCCAATGAGATACGGCTTGTTTACTTAGCCGAACTCACATCTCATTGATGCCCGTTACCCCTTTTTAATTTTTCAGCTTCGTTCTCATGGCCTTGTCCCATGAAAGAACCAATGTTCACACATACACGAATAGCACCACAATATCCCCTATGAGATCCGGTTACTTACCCCAAAGAGAGACTTCATGTTTGTCTTGTAATAGGAAATGCACCCATAATTAAGAGAGCAAGTACCACTGGCCGAATTTCCCTTCCAGCGAATTGACATCGTTTACTCGTTTTCCATCACCCGACCGAGCCGGTCGGTCCGCCTTCCGCTCCTCGAAGCGCGCCGAGGTTGCGTACATCCATTAGTCGCAGATTTTCAACCCCTGAAAGTTATTTTAAACCAGTCTTAGCTTTGTCGCGAGTGCGTCGATGCTAGCGCTGTAATCGGACGCGATTGCAGTTTATTGTGTTTTTTGTTGGTTGTTGCCTTTTGACACGTTGCGAGTATTAAGTGCATGATATATCCGCGTCAGCTTGTATTAAGATCGTGAAGCCGAAAGTGAGTCGTAATTTCAATAAAAATAAATAAAAATAAAAATGTAAACAGCCTGTGAACCATGTCAGCGAATTTTTAACGATCGATTTTGTTAACAACCTTAACTTTCAATAAAAATAAAAACCATTCAAACATTAGACAATAAAACAAACTCCATTAATTACAAACGACCCAATAACGGCGTTTCAATTATACCTGGTGTACGGTGGAACATTTAGTGACGATGGTGGTTAGGAGTGAACCCAGTGCCGTACTCCGGCTCCACCTACTTCTAACCCACAGATGTCAGGAACTTTAAACGATAATGTATTGCCCGTTTTGTTCGATATTATTCTGTCATATCTCGAGCAATTTCTTAATCCCGCCTTCATACATTTTTTTTTCGTCTTTTTCTATGGAAGACTAGTCATTTGATGAGGTCTTCGGAAGCAACCGTTTTATCATTCAAGAAGTGGTGCAAGGAGCGAAATAAATGAGGGCATGATGGCGCAGGGTGTGGGCTGTACGGTGGATGTGGCAATGGATTCCAACAAAGGTGCAACAATTTTTGTCGAGTGACAAAACTTGTGTATGGTCTCGCATTATTGCAGTGAAACACCACTCGATTGATTAGTTGGGAAGGTTTCTGAGCGCTGGCATTACTTAATTCCTGTAACTGCCCACCGTAAACATCAGATCAACTTGTTCTTTCGAAGCAGCTCATAGAAAACGTGTCCCTTCCAATTGCACCAGACTGCGAGTATCACCTTCTTTTGGCAGACATCTGCCTTTGTTTATCTTTCTGGAGCTTCATCTCATCTGCTCCAACTTCTTTTTCGGCTGACATTATGGTATACAGTCCATTTTTCGTCGTCCGTGATCATACGCTTCAAGAATGGATCGTTTCATTCGCGTTTCATGAGTTGATCGCAGATGCTCGCACACTTCGTCAAATGGAATTCTTTCAGCTCATACAGACCCACGAATCCAAGCAATTTCACTTTCAATATTCATTTTTAGAGAGGTTGCAACCTCCTGAAATGTTGAATGCTTGCACTAATGGATTGATTTTATCATGGTCAATCTCGGGGGTCATACCACATCGAATTGTGTCTTTAACTGAACAATTTTCACTCTCGTTTTCCGTCGACATTGTATTGCTCCACGAAGCCCTCCCATTTCCCTCCCACACACATATTTTATTTTATTAACATCGCCATACACATCCACCTACTATATCATTAATCCATATCCCGAAACTGACATTCAATCCAATGTTAGACAAATTGAATTGTTCAATTCCCACAAAGTTCTAAAAATTAAACACCACAATGCACATCTTCATATGCTAACAAACCCATGTTAAAAGACATCCTTTTCGTTCCCATACACACAATTTCTAAAATCCTTATCTCCATCTGGATTGTAGCCAGATGTGTACATTCTAAAAATAGATATCCCATTCCTTTTCTCCAGTTTCTCACATACAAATCTCAATGAAGACTTGTATAAAAGGGCGATGAATTTCAGATTCGGGGATCAGTCTCGATTGGCATCTGAAGTGGTGGGACGCCAAAAAACTAAATTAAAATAAATAAATTAAAACTGAATTTATAAAATATTTGCCATTTTAATTGAGCCTGGCCGATTGCCAGATCCCAATTCAACAATCGGTCGTCACTCTTCCCTCAGGTTTGAGGAAGCACGGTGGCGTGCGCAACGAGCCTTCTCAGGAGTGGTCTTGAGAGATCCCTCGTCCTTTTAAAGACAAGGAGACACGCTCCCTCGGAAAAAGGCTGTGGGGAAGGAAGTATGGTGCACCGACGTACGGTACGGGGTTCACTACTTCTCCCAAACGCCACTATAAGTTCGTCGGTTCCGCCATTAACCGATCACCAAGGATTTGGTTCAAAATACAGAACAAACACAGCACAGCGAATCAAACACAACGATGGAAGTTACCGAAAAATAAAACGCATTGAGCACAGGTTTGTTATTATTAATGTTTTTTTATTTCACGTTTGCGCGATTGGTAGTTTCATTTTACAATTAGAGAGGTCCTGCGGGAAAATTCCCAGCGAGGGAGGGAAAGAATAATTACATTACAAGCTTAACAGTACGTCAAAGGTAATTGGTATGAACTGAACCACGATGGGAATATCAGCTTCGGTGGCTGTCACACTTTTTGGCCAACGTACTCAACACTACGGCAACGACTCCGGGGTATATTCGCGTCCCCATACGCGCCGGGGAGCGGGAGCGGTAGATACCTGCTCAGTCGACGGGTGTAAAACGACTCCGCGATATTAAATCGATATCAATAGAAATTCGGCCCGAAAAACCGGCTCTCTCAAATTAAAGTACACATGTATGTGTGAACATTGGTTCATTCATGGGACGAAACCATGAGAACGAATCTAAAACAAAGAAAGGACATAATGTGCATCCATACGACGTGAGTTCGGCTAAGCAAACAAGCCGAATCTCATTGGATGCCAATTGGGCCTTTGTTTGCTCATGCCTCGAGGTCATGAGGAACGGAACCAGGGAAATTAAAAACAAAGGGACGGTATAGATCGTTGTCTGGGATGTGCATCGCGGCTAAATATATAGACGACGATGCATCGAAGAAATGGTGTTAAGAGAAAAGATGGGACGAGGGCTTTATAACAGTCTTAGCTGAGTGATGCCCTTGTGTAAATAGTCGAATAGCCATTAGAAGGAGGTGCTAATGGATTACAATACTTTATACAATGAGAATTGTATATCGTATCTTGGGTCGGTGGCCGGAACGAATCCCTTGTTTGCATTTGTATATGCAGGGAAATACGTTTGTGGCAATGAACGAAATTTGTGATTATTTATTCCTTTAGACGAGGGTTCATGGTCGGTTAAATGCCAGCTGAACAAACATGCTGCGCGACGCTGCTTTGGTAGTTGGACAATGAATCGCCAGCCAATGTGTATGTAAGACATTGTTGTACACATGTGAGGCTGGGAATAGCCAACTCAAGGTTAAGATTCCCTGATTATGCGGTTACATTATATGTGAACCGATAAGCTTTCTTCTCAGGGATATGCTGTTTGGAACAGAATTCTTAAAAGGAATCTCGAATTCGAATAAATGGACGCAGGTAAGAATTCTCTTCCAGAAGGTTTTAGCTAAATACATTTGGTCATTTGTTGCGTGAAGCATTTACAGGTGCTAATGCGATTGCATTAGCGAAAACTTAATGAAGGTTGGGTCGTAGTTATGGGGGTTCTTCGGGTATGTAGACAGTGGGGTTTGGCGAAACTGCCACAAGGCTACAACGAAATTTCTGCCATAAACTTTACAGTTTTTCCCTTCTTTCAGTTGCTTTCTTCCCTTTTTTAAAGTAATAAAACAAAACATGGCAAAATGGTCGAACTAAAATTGAGAGCGCAAATCGCACTAATTTTTTTTAACACAAATTAATTATTGAACATTAATTTTTTTTTGACACTAATAGCACGTACCAAATAAACTAAAATTGCTAACACCAATCATTGAAAAAAAAAATTCCTTTTTGAATAACCTAATAGTTTTCTAATTGGCTCCTCGATAGTATAGTGGTTAGTATACCCGCCTGTCACGCGGGAGACCAAGGTTCGATTCCCCGTCGGGGAGCCTCTGGCGCAAGACTAATTACCTTGTCCGGAAAAAACAAATCATTATGGAAAATTTAACAAGCCTCAGGACTTGCTAAATAAGGCCAAGACTGGTTCCCGGTTGTAGTGCCGATGATGATGATAAATAGTTTTCTAATTACAATCTTGTAGGTAGTTTGAAAGCCAAAATAGTAAATCCAGTATTTAAAAAAAAAGAAGCAAACAAGTCCTCTTCCCCATAAGCTCAACAATGAGCTGATACTCTTTTGGCAATTCAAGGTAGGGAATGCTGAGAAAGCTCTGTATATCTGTCGGGAATGTAGCGGGAGTTGTTCAATAAAGCATATATATTTCATTTCATAAGCCCTGCGAGTGGGGCATTCGATTATACTCGCATCTAGGCTGGTTTGTCGTAAACGGCAACTTAAGGCCGGGTGGTAGACACGCTCCCAATTCCCGTTCGATTAGATACCACACCACCAAGTTATATTCTTTCCCCCCATGGTACATTCACAAGCTTTGCTCCCCGCGGAACAAAAGGAATAAGTTATGGGTCATTTTCTCTCGGAATCGAACTACTCCAACTTTCTTGGCTGTTACCTCCAATTCACGGAACTTTGCCACACCTTTTATCGCAACGGTCTTATCAAAACTCAGACTAGTCTCAAAAATGAGCCCAAAACCTTCTAACAGTTCGTCAATCATAAGCGTAGATCCAATGGTTACCCTATTTCGCCTACCTTAAACTCTCACACCTCATCTGATGCTGTTACTATTGCTAACCTCTTCGCCATTCACTTCAATCAGTCATTCACTAACGACTCCTTTGCTCCTGACCCGTCATACTTCAACTACTTAACTTACTTTTAGCTCGGGCTCCTTCTCCACAACCCCTTTGATCCGCCTTTAAGTGAATACATGCTAGTGCAACTCAAACAGGAGTTTACACTGGACCGCGATGGTATCCCTGTAATTCTCCTCAAGAAATAGTCATCCATTTTCTCGGCTCCCCACTCACTGATCTTCAATCTCTCACACTTTCAAGGCGTATGCCCACTCATTTGGAAAACCTCCGTCATCACTCCCATCCACAAGAAGGGTCCCAAAAACGATGTCGCAAGCCACAGCCCCATCGCCAAACTGCACCACTCACCCAAGATTGTCGAAAGCATTCCATACGAATCTCTTAGTTTTCGCTGCAAATCTTTTATTTTCCCAAGGCAACATGGTGTTCTCAATGGCCGATCAACTAAAACTAACGTCGTTGAGTTCACTTCCTTTACACTCTCAGCACTAGAGCACAGCAACGAACTCGATATGGTTTCAACCGACCTCAGTAAAGCATTCGACAAGATATCCCACAATATAATCCACTTCAAATTATCCGCTCTCGGCTTCAAACTCGGATTGCTGCAATGGATTTCTTCCTATCTAAGAGATAGACTTTATTCCGTTCGGTTCGGATCCAAGATATGAAGCGGAACATCATACAAATATTTTGATAAGAAACCGAATTGTGAACGACTCGTCACCTCGTAATCGGGTTCGCCTGCGAAACACTGTCGACGTTCAACTGATAACGGCATTTTGTAACATGATGGGGATCCGCTCCACCAATACGAAAGTAAAGGCTCCCAACCATATTTGCAAACAGCAAAACCTGATATCCTCGCCCTAATTGAGACCCAGGTCGACTCTTCAATTGACTTGACATATCTTCGTTGCCAAGGATAGGACTTATATCCGAGATTTCGTTTTAAGGTTGGAGCCGGAATCTTCACCCGATACGATTTGGTTTGCTAAAGGAAAGAAACATTAAAGCTCAATAACTTGGACATCATTTAGATGAAAATAGGGCTGAAGACTTCTGTTAAATTTCTTTGTTGTTTCTATCGCTCCCCAAATGACAATCGACCAATGACACTTTTCGAAAATTTGACTAGAGGTAGATAATTGGGTAGAGCTGGGAGAGTATAAGGACTTGGAAAATGACTGGCGTGATGGGTTAATATAATACGCTTCGAGGAAATTGGGATATTTGTTTGATGTTATTGTGGCGAAGGGTGGTATGGGATGAGCAGGGAAAGCGTGGCTTGGGGGTTTTGTGGCCTTAGAAAGGGTGGGGTTCGGGTTAAATGAGACTCTATTAGGGATAAGTTCATGGCATAAACACGTGTCGAACATCGGCAGGTCAGCCTCAGGAAAACTGAGTTATCTTTTTAGAGCCAAGAAATATTTTACTCCGGCCCAACTTCTTCTCCTATATAAATCCGAAATTAGACCCGCGCTCGAATATTGCTCTCATGTTTGGAGCTCGGCTCCTAAACATACCCTCGACCTACTTGAGAGCATACAGAGACGAGCGATCCGCCTGATCGGGAACACGGCGCTGACGTCGGGACTACAGTCGCTATCACATCGAAGGCGCGTGGCCGATCTCTATCTGTTGTACAGATATTATCACGGGTGCTGTTCTTCGGAGATTCTTGGCATTGTTCCACGCAATTCGGTCTATATGCGCTCCACAAGACAATCCGACGGATCGCACCCGTTTGTGGTTCATCTCCCGATGGCGCGAACATCCCTGCATCAGAACTCGTTCCGTTACAGAGCGGAGAAGCTGTGGAACTCCCTTCCCACACGAGTGTTCCCGGAGCGTTACAGCCTACAACTGTTCAAAAAGAACTGCAACAGTTATTTGATGGCATCTCGGGGCGCCCACTCGGCGCTATAGGTTCGTCTCTCCCGAGAGAAGTATAAAAAAATGAAAAGGAAGACCTCTTTTTACGAGAGATGTTGTGGTCATAGGTTTTCCGATATTTTGGGGGAATCAGGGTTGTCTTCATTAGGCCGAAAAGGGGCTAGTGTGGGTTTGAAATGGGCAGTACGTCGAGATTGGGGATATACTTTAGCCGGTTGATAGGTTTGGGGGGTGGGGCGTGATAGCGGGTTTGGAGGATCAGCTGTGTCGTAGTAAAAAGCTATGTTGGCGAGGAGTTTTGGGTGGGGATCTTGTTGAAAAACAGTGACAGGGGTGGGCACGTTTATGAGTGGGTCTATTTTTATGAATAAGGGAAGTGTTGATGTCAGTATGGTTTTAAAAACGAAAAATATACCCAGTTTAAGAGCGTCACCTGTCGGGTGATGGAATAGCTATTCATAGAGAGAGGCGATGTAAAAACAAAATGAGAATCAGAGTTGTCTGATGGAATATGCATTCATAGGGGGAGGTGATGTAAAAACAAAATGAGTTGGAGTCCTGGTTTGCAATATCTTGTTGACGTTAATGATCCTAATTGCGCAATTCTTTAGAAAGAAGTTGGATACCCAGGAAGCATCAGCGCTTGTGGGGATGCCGTGATAGCAAAAGCAGAGAAGTTATTTTTACTTAATTTAGTAATCAATTCATTCCACTCTGCAACGGGACCCAGTTGATCCAAGGCGATGACTAGAGGGGGGGGGGGGGGGGTGGTGGTGGTGGTGGCCGGAGGATCGCAGAGCGCGAACTTGGGTTAAATCTCTCAAAGTTTCTTTGACCGTATGAGGTTATGAATACCCTGCGCAACGATTGGTACGTTGTGCGTCGGATAGAATCAGGGGACCAAACAGACATCAGCCGCCGCCGACTATATGGAACCCTGGGCAAGCGACGACAGTGAGGATTTATTTAGGAGCGACGAAGAGGATGAAGGCGATGAAATTTCGGGTTGAATGTCCAGTCAGGATGGCTGTTTTTGGAATGGAAATGACAGAGTTGAATTTGAGATATACTTATAGTTCATAGTCACATCGCGACAATGGAGATAGGCCGAATTTTGTTTAGTCTTATAGTTTATAGTCAATCAGAGCTGGGCACTCTTAATAAAAAGACAGTTTGTGATTAATTGTCAGCTCAAAGTAATAGCTAGTTCTCAGATGAATTAATAAAGTAAATATTTTTATACTATATGCTCTTCAAAATGACCAAACTTAAATTGAATGTATACAACTCGATCGGATCGCATTTTTTTTTTTATTTTAATGTTAAATGTTAACAACGGAGTTGACATTCACATCACGTGCAGATATAAATAATAATTGCTAACACCATTCATTGGAACAATGACTTTTGGTCGATTCTGTAGTTTTTTAGCTACAACCTCATAGGTGGTTTGAAAGTTAAAATAGGAACATAAATCCGGTATTTTAAAAAAGAGCGAATAGGTCCCATCCACACTTCGTGTCCTGTGTATTCTTATTATTGCAGGTATTGAAGTATAGTTCTTCTAATTCGCGGTTGTGGAATTTCCTCCATTCTCCTACATCTTCATCATACTTAGCACCAAAGATACTCCTGACCGACTCCATTTAAACTTGGCACCATTATTAAGGACAGTTGTACCAAATCTATGCCCTTGGTGAGCGCGGGTAATGTAAATCGACAATTCCTTACACTGTTTTGACCGAATATATGCAACACGCATATCCTACCACTTACGTACTACCTATTGCATTTCATCTCATATACATATATGGCATTAACACGTGTGTCGACAAGCTTTCTAAGTTCTAAACTGCCAGGATTTTTGGGTCCTCCTACCCTTTACAACTAATAAGTTTTATGTTCAGGCATCTTCTTCTCTCTTTATTCTGTCCTTTCACTTTCGCATTTATCTTCACAATTGTTTGATTCAAAATTTACAGATTGCAATTTATAGCTTTCACACATGCCAACATACTCTACATTCTATATTGCACGGGTATTCGTCCCATAACATTCTTTAAAATCATTGGGCTAAAGTATTTCCTTTTCTCTGTTCATAATGTTTTTTCCCCACATAGACTTTCTCTATTTCAAAATTTTACAAACGGTCTCCTTAAATTTTTTTTCAATCTCAGTGTTCGGTAGGAAGATGTGGTTTATTATGGCAGGGTCGCCATGTAAGGTAGGATCCGGGGGGAGTTGCCTTGTAAGGATTCGTGCGTCACCAAGCATGATAATGCAAAAATCTGACGTAAAAGATGAAGAGTATTTTTCAAATTTGTAGCGGTCAACGCAATAGTGTCTCGATTTCAATTTACTCGAACAGTGCTATCAGGGGCAGAAAGCCCTAGAGGGGAGGTCTCCTCTTGAATATATGAGGGGCAGGAATGCCAACGGTTTTTCTGCCAGAAAGTTGGAGTATATTCATAGGGCAGGGCACGAATGCCATAAATATTTGCCAAGGGGGAAAAAATAATAATGGGACGCATGTTTGATTATAGTCAGCTTATATCTGCTTTATTCTTTCAAAAAACGGTTCTTAAATATTATTTCTCCCATCAACATTTCCGACGCATATTGATACCAAGTAGATCACATGCTATCATATTTCAGCCGTCCGTCATGACCTGAAAACGATGTTCCTAATTTCAAATGCTCATTACACATTGCATGGCAAATCCATAATGAGTCACTCCTCAGATGACACGTTAGTAGGTGAGTACCATGCACCTATCGGAACACCTGGGCAACGAGTCCTGTTATGTAATACCTTTTGTGAGTATCAGGCGCCGTAATATCGTGTGCCATACATGACACATATCTATCGGGACACCCGTGCAATTCAGTATTGCCGTCTTTTACTCTTAGTTTGACTTCTCATGGTGTCAGTGCTTTGGCGGGTGCCGTCCAGTATTTTATTTCATTATCGTGGATTTTGATTTGTGATTCGGTATATATTATGGGCAATGCGTTTCTGTTTCAATGGGTACACTACATCAGTACCCGACCACAATTTTACAAGTATAAAAAGCGAATTTATGGTCCTACTTGTCCCAACCACACAAACTCTTGATACTCACAGGTAAGCCAGCTTGTCATAAAAGGCAACTAAGGTCCAAGTGGTAGGTTGGGTCCTAAGTTCTTCAGCCCGGTGAAACACTACCGTATAGGGTCCGCGAAATTGTCGAGAACACATCCTTGACCATATTTCGGAGCGCGATAAAGGGACCCAACCAAAAGCAGTTGAATCAGGCGGGAGATCGGTCCCAAGGGAAGACAGCACACTGTCGGGCTGTACATTCCGAGGTCGGGAGATGTCTATAACTATGTTTTGAATGCGTAGCTTCGACTAAAGTTGAGAAAATGACATGATGCTACTTCCTGAGATAAAAAATGCTGGAGATAATCTAGTCCCCATTCGTATTCTCATTGGTGACTATGTCAGGGAGGGAAATATAAGTAATTTAATAAGAAACCAAATGATAAACAACATGTGGCGCTCTCAATAGACACACAAACAACCAATAGTGACGAGCAACAAGACCAAAAGAAAAATCAAAACAATCAAAGCATCAGAGATATATACCATAGCAATTCCACATCAGTTGAGTGTGTTTGGGAAGGACAGCCGAATTTGTAGACATGGTAGTGGTCTGATGGGTTACCTTGGTTCTCTATTTTAGTGATTCTAACTATCATAGCGTTCATTCGAATCATGTACTTTCCACTATCGTCGCAAAATGCTACAAGCTCGTCTCTGTAGAATCCGGTCCTCCCCTGACAACTTTCTATCAGATGACTCGGTTTCACGAATAGCATCATCCCTACGTAAACAAAAGGCCAAGCCCGTTATTCTATACTCTGCTACTAAGCTTACCTTTGGCTTACTCGTTAGCATGCTGATACGAGCAGTTCGCCTACCTGAAAACGCAGCTTTGGCATGAAAGCTATACTCATTATCACATAAAAGGCGCTTAGCGAACCTTTGTCTGTTTTACAGATATTATCATGGGGACTTCTGGCGTCCTCAGTTGCAAGCGCTTCTCTCGGTTTGCTTTTATAGGATTTGTGTGTCCACGGTCCGCATAGTCGTGGACACGCGTCATGAGCAACCAAAGCAATCATCGTGTGTGTTTCGCGCCCTTGTTGGGACCAATGAATAAAAGATCTTCTCCTATTGGTTGCTCAGTGGCGAGGGATGTAATTGAGTTCTTGTTCTCTTGAAGGGGTGTAGCAGTCTGGACCAAGCGTTTAACATAGATAATCAGAATTTAGCCGTCACAGTGTACGGTCGCGCTATAGGAAGGGAGAAAGTAAAGAGTATCGAGTCTGTGTCTCAGAAAGTGTCATAAGCAGTCAGAATCTTACATGTTACCTTTAAGCTAATTGTACATTCTATATTCAACTTACCATATTGTAAATATCCAAAGTGTTGCCGAACAGTGAACTAATCTTACATAGATTGTTAGGAGGGTTGAATCGTGGGTATGGTCGCGTGCCAACTTTTTGAAATCCCCCACTTCATCAGCTACTAACTTTTTGAATTTTGAATTTTTTACTTTCAATTTTTTTTTTACTGTATTCTTGAAATATTAATAAACATCCTATAAAAAAATGTATAGTAAAAATGTTGATTGTTGTTTTTTTACAGCACCTAAACAATTGCGTTAAATTCGTGCGTCTAGACCAGAATACTCCCTTTGTTGTATTCCAGAATACTACCCTTATTCGCTTTAACACTAACTCATGTCCTTTCAAACACAACCCTTAAAACTACATCCTCACATATCTTACATTCTCAGTTAATACAATTCATAAATAAACAGACACTATATTCTATATCCAGTCACTTACAGCACATTTCATAAATAAACAGACACTATATTTTATATCCAGTCACTTACAGCTCATTTCATAAATATGCCCCTTTTCATAACAAGCACATTTTTCATTTCAAAACATAGCCACTTTGATTTTCGTTCAAAGTTTATTCAAAATTCTAAGTCACAGAGACTTCTAGATTGTTTTGTTCAGTTTATACGCCACAGTCAGTTAGAACAAAATGTTCTATATAAACAAGTAAATTTATATGAAAAAAGTAGAAAGAAGAGAGCTCAGCTTGCTCAGCCCTCGAAAGAGGAAGCACGGCGTTGGAGTCGTAACACCTTAAACTAAGTGTACAGTCTATATTCAACCTTCTATATGCAGCTTACTATATTGTAAATATCCAAGGTGTTGCCGAACAGTGAATTAATGTTAACATGTTATCTTTAAACTAAATATGTACATTCTACATTCAACTTTCTATATTCCTCTTACCACATTGTAAATATTCAAAGTGTTGCCGAACAGTGGGCTAATCTTACACTTTAAGTTTAAACGAAGCTTACATTTATTTTAGTATAAAGTTGGATTGTGATTTATTTTACAACTGAATAAAGCTAAGAAGAAAGCGAGTCGTTTGTTTATTTATTATAAGGACGGCGTTCGGAGATCAACCTCAATTTCATGTTCGGCGCCGTGATCAGTGACTATTAATCTAGGAAGTTAGTGAAGCTGTGCTCCCGTGGCACCTTACTAAAGAACCTTTTTTACCCACAGACTGCTCTTCCGGGATTCGTGGTATTAAACTAGAGAATTCGGTTTATTTGCGCCCCACAAGGCAATCCAACAGTTCCCAATAGTTGAGGGAATTTAAATTTAAGAAAGCGATGACACCAGCGTATGAGTGTTTCAATTTTGTTTACACACGTATTAAATAATAAAACTGACCCACACTAACCCTATCACAAAAAAAAAAATACTACAAATGGGAAATGAAACCAAAATCGGGCATTACAAGTTCTTTTTAAAAACGTTCAATTTAGTATAACAGAAGTAATTTGAAACACCTGACGAGCGTCACAAAACCCCCTCTACTCGGACTCAGTGCAGACTAAATAGTCATAGTTCACAATTCATTAAAGGATTCCAAAAAGCGGATAGGAATGATAAATATTATTTTCATGTAGGAGTTAACTCCTTTAGCCTTTAGTGTGGCACCTTCTGAGATGTCAATCGTCATCAACCAGAGGGTTCATCTTTCCATTTTCCATAACATATCCTGAGCGCATGCGGTTTTTTTTTTGCGCTTTCCCACTGCCAAACCCACAAGCACCCAAGAATGAAGTATTTCAGCGAGTGTCGGCAAGACAGCCTATGAAGGCAGCCAACCATTACCCACACCCCTCTAGGTTTCCACACAAAATCGTTAAGAAAGGACTCAGCATGTGTGTAGTTGATTTGTCCGTGTGAAGATTTTTGGATTTTGGGTTGGTTCCTGCCAACTGTCGCTCCAATCCAATCGTTTTTACTTTGAGGGTGAACATTTTTATATCTTTGTTATGGCGGTTGCATTCTGGAAGTGAAACGGATGAAAAGTTACAAAAAAGAAAAATACTAAAAAGAAATGTCTGAAAAAAAGAAACACATACAAACCGTCACACATATTTATACAAATCGCTTGTGTCAGGAAAATTACATTTTGTCCTCCCGCTTCCACCAGCTATCCTTTAAAATTTCGCAAGGAGTACTTTGGGAAAGGAGCGAGAGCTCACATTACCGAACCATTATTGCACTTATCTCTTGCCTTCGAAATAAGGAAAAGGCGTTTCCGGTACACATTTTATTTATTTATTTATTCCATTCTGGTCCTTTTGGATCCCGGTTCGTGTCCGTCTCGATGTGTGCTAGAAACTGGATGGTCCTGACAAAGAAATAAGAGCAAGAAAAAGATCACATCCTGACAAGACGTGCCGATGGGATGAGAAGGAGTAAAAGCTGTTTGTCGGGCGTATTCTTGAAGTTAACTGTTATGCTTTTATGTCCTTCATCGTGGGCAGGGATATTAAAAGGGAATCTTACTTTGGAAAGAAATCTTTCGACATCAATAACGGGAAACATTTTTATTATTATTTTTATGTCGGCCTGAGATCAGAGGAAGAAGTAGAGTGGTGTGTTTGTTCTCCCTACACTTGGACTCTTTTGATCTGCTGGAATGTTGAAAACTTTAAAAGTAAATATTGTATTATGTAGGGTCGTATACTAATATGTTGTGTTTAAGGAATAAGTTCAACTTGTAGAGGATGAAAAATAAAACACATGGTACAAAAATAATTGGTCACTTAGCCAACTTCCTGAAATCCATACCTGATTCTATAAAATGACACAATTTTACAGGATTAATTGATGAGGTTGTTGACATGTATCAATTGTAATTATCATCGCTTCTATTTACCCCACCACTTTAAAAGTGCTTGCATTAGTAATGGATTGCCATTTCGAGCACTTTTTTTATGTGTCCGCTGACAATCAGTCCTGAATTGTTAAAATATTAATTTAAGTGGTTTGGCCATTACGCCAAAATGCCGATTACATCTGGGACAGAGTACTACATGAGCTGAAAAGTCCTGGGATTTTTCAATAGGTGGCGCCATTAGAAAATTAGCATGACTCATTTCGAGAGGTTCATCTGTCATAAATTTACGTGTGAAGTTTCGTAACATTTCGGGTTTTTGTTTACAAGCTACAGTCGTTTGAGTAACGCCACTTTCGCCTTCGTGAAGAAAATGGAAAAACAGTAATATCGCATCTTGATTAAACATTGTTTTCTGATAGAAAGAGGTTCTGAACAATCATTACAAAGGTTACAGAAATGTCATCCCACTTCTGTTCCTTCGAGAACAACAGTTTATCGGTGGGTTAGTGTATTTAAAATGGGTCGTACAAACACCAAAGACGGACCTCCCTCTTGAAAGCCAAAAAAAGATACGAATGCGTAAAGTAAGTGTATCGAATCGTTTTGACAGTTCGTACAGTGAAGTTGCCCGAGAGCTCAGACTGTAAGCATCTCCAAAGGACGGGCGGGATATGTTTTACACGAGCTTTTGAAAATGAAAAAACGTTCGGCGCGATGGGTGCTGCGTTTGCATCGCCCAAAAAGAGCAGCGCGTTTGGCGTTGTTGCAGCGTAATCGAGTGGACTGTTTTCGACGTTTTGTGGCGATACCATACTCCTGAGTACGATAGGCAGTCTGCCTTCGTGGCTTTCCGACAAAAGCAGCCAAAAGACCAAGGCTCGGCCGACAGGTTATGATCTCCGTTTTTTTGGATGCGCTTGGCATAATCTTCATCGGTTACCCGCAAAACGGAAGAACAGTCACGAGACTGTGTGGGGGTTCTCTATATTACATGGAGAACTAACCCACAATCCTAACCTAATTTCGACCGCTAACAGCGCGTCACCTCAATCCCAATTCCTACCGTCGGCTGTTTCACCTGCAATAGATAAATCCGTAAAAGAAGACTGACCGGAAGTCACAATTGCATTCAGTGTTTTCTTGCCATACGGCAACACTATTGCATTAACCCATGAGATTTCCACCGGAAATTTCAAAGTCATTTTGGTTAGCAACAACCAAGACCAGACCAAACGACGCGGTTACATACTCATGCAATGGCTGGAGAAATCCCAAATTCTTCGAGTTTGGTTCACACGATAATATTTCCCTAGCCGATTAAGCGTCACTTAGGACTTCCCCCAGCCACTCTATTCGCTTGGGATCAATAATCTCTTTTAACAGGTGAATAGCTAATAATATCCTCATTGGGTCACTAGGTCAGTCAGCTAATTCCACCTCGAGCTCATTGCACTTTGCGTTCTGGTTCTCTCATTCTCTCTGGTCCGTCGACTATCGGATTAACCGAAGCATTTATCTACCTCGATAGGCGGAGAGTATGAGAGAGCACAGATGTAAGGATGATCTCGATTGGTTGTTTGTCATGCAAATCCAATTGCCCATGTTTCATCCCCTAATTCAGTCAGTCGATATTCATCCTCCGAAGTGTGCGCACACGGAACGTAGAGAGCAGAATTCGTTGAGAGTCACTGGTGCTATATCATCACGTAAGTATAAAATTTGATGTGCAATAATTCGCGATAAAAGATAGAAAATTTGCTGTGCAATAATTAGTGGTAAAAGATAGAACATTTGCTGTGTAATAATTCATGAACAAAAAACTTGGATACTCATTGTAAACGGGCACCAGCTTGATCACCAACACAAAAAGGGTAATAAAAAGAAAAAAAATATTTTCAAGAACAGCAACTCCCCGTGTTTTAATTTCTCCTGTTTTCTCTGGTGCGATCGGTGTATTGTTCTATCCGCGGTGGGTGTTAAGTGAACCAGTGTAGCACGTCGGTATCCATACTTTTACCCTTTACCCCCACAAGTGTATTATACAGAGTTATTGGATAAACTAAACAACGACATGAGGAAACATAGGCCTATATGGCAGAGAAAAAGTTCCGGATCATCACAATAACGCACCATCACACACGTCTTTGAAAGCGATGGCCAATTGGACTAATTACGCTATAATTAGTTGCTCACCCACCGTATTCTCAAGGCATGGCCTCCTGCGGCATTTAACTATTCCCAAACATCAAGCGGTGGCTCCAGGAAAAAATATTCTGATTGAATGAGGAAGTCATCGCGGCGTATTTCGAGGGCTTAGACGTTTCGTACTACAGAGGGGGCATCGAAATGTTGAAAAATCGCTATATCAAGTGTATCGCCCTCGAAGGCAACTATGTTGAGAAATAAATATAACTCTGCAAAAAAAAAAAAAAAACGGTTTTTTTATTGAAAATACCGGGACACTTCTTACCCTGGTGCTTTACATGTGCAATGTAGTGTATATTGTGTCATATCATGAACTTGCCCCTTTGGACGGCTGGTATTCTCTTTTTTTTTACACTAACGCGAGCACAAAAGTGGATTTTTTGTTCCGTTGTGGCGGTTCCGCCAAACCCCATGGTCCACTTACCTGAAAACCCCCATAACTTCATCCCAAATTGCATAAGTTTTTGCTAATGCAATCGCATTAAGCACCTGTATATGCTTCACGCATCAAATAGATCAAATTTATAATCAAAAAGTCCCTGTGAAAGAATCCTCTCCTTTCATGCATCTCTTCGCATACAAATTCCCTGTAAGAATTCTTTCCTAACTTATCAGAAATCCCAAAACCAATTCGGTGCCAGGCAAATCCTCCTAGATGAAATCCTGAAAACAAAATGATTTGGTGTACATACAATGTAACCATCATAACAGGGATCATAAATATTGCGTCGCTTATTTCCCGTCCTCACCAAGTGTATAATAAATCACCATACATACACATTGGCTGGCGACCTACACCCAAGGGACCAAAACAAATATACGTATCATGCGTCTTAAGGCATCAATTAAATCCTACAGCACAGGCAAATGCAAATAGGAATTGAATTTCCCGGTAATCGAGCTAAAACCAATTAGCGCATTTTCACATTGCATTGCCGCCTATTTATTTAGCCGCAATGCACATCTTAGACAAAGACCTAAGCGTTCCCCTTGTCTTCTCATATTTCGGGATGTGCTTCTCATCAGCAGCGGCATGAGCAAACAGAGACCCAATTAGCATCCAAGGAGATTCGGTTTGTTTGCTTTACCGAACTCACATCTCACGGATACACCCTATGCCCTTTTCGTCGTTTCAGGTTCGTTCTCATGGTTTGTCCAATGAAAGAACCCATGTACACACATACATGTGTACCACCAACGGTCTTCACGGTCCCTTTGTCCTTATAGCCTGTCTGCTTCGTTTATCCATCGCCTTCGCGCGTGTGTTGAATATTATGATCCTCACGATCACCCATGCACACATACTACCATGATCTCCATTACCAGATCTGGTTTTCTGTTCCACAAAGAGAGACTTTACGTCTCTCTTCTGGTAGGTAAAATGTATCCTTAGTGGAGAGGAACACTTTCTCTCTCGGGGAAACTCACCCCATTAGGGAGCAGGATCTGCACGAGCCGTTTATCGCTGAGTCCAATTACATGCGCCAACTACGCTGGTCGTGCTATCTCCCGCTCCCCGGTGCACACGGGGACGCGATATATATATATATATATATATATATATATATATATATATATATATATATATATATATATATATATATATATTCGGAGTCGTAGGCGAAATAAATCCGAATTACCCGGAAATCGCTGTACGTAATTTTGTTGATTATCCATTAAGTCGAATGGTGGTTTGTTGTTTAGTTGATTACGGAGGATATTGTTTAAACATACATTTCATAGACGAAACTCTAAAGGAAATACGTTAACTTATAATATAAATTAGTGTAAATATTAATGTGCATCAAGTTCAACATTGTCAACAAAAATAGTGGTTTTTATAGAGAGAATAAAACTAAACAAAAATGAAATCAGTGTGTTTAATTTTCCGGCAGCGGTTCCTGGATGTTGGTTATTAATGTGTTTTCCTTCCCGCCGGTGACGTGCAGTTTTCGTTCGGTGTTTTAGTGGCGACCGTTTTATGATGGAGGAAGAAGGTGGACTGAGTGCCCATGCCTGGCACAATACACTTCCTCCCCACACTGTTCTAGTCACACACAAGATTCTTCTCCAAGACATCTAAATTTCGGTTATGCATACATTCAAAACCATTTTTTTTTCGAAGAAGGGTGTTCGTTTTACCTTAGCAGTATGAGATCTAACTGTTCTCTACCTTTTCTCTTTAATATTAAAACTATTTTTATTTTTTTATTTTTACAGCGAGAGGAAGTAGCCGGAAAAAATACATATATATATATATATATACATGTATATATATATAGATATATATATGTATATATATATATATATATATATATATATATATATATATATATATATATATATATATATATATATATATATTTATACATATACATATACATATAGACCAGGTGTATGCCAACGTTTTTTTTTGGTTAATTTGGTAAAAAAAGCGTAATTTTCTAGGGAAATTAATTTTTTTTATTCAAAATATTGGCCATCGGCTTCTACATATTTTGCCCATCTTTCAGGTAATTCATGAATAGCATGCCAGAGAAACTGCTTGTCTTTCGCGGCAAACCATTCGTCGAGCCATTTTACAACTTCCTCGAAATCGCCCAAATGCTGTTCAGCGAGCGCGTGCCCCATTGATGCGAAGACGTGATGGTCAGATAGCGCCAAGTCTGGGCAGTACGGCGAGTGCAGAAGGATGTCTCATCCAAGCGATTTCAAGGTGTCTTTCACTAGTTTTGTGACGGCGTGTTGTCGTGTAACAAAATCACTTTGCCATGTCATCTGGCCCATCCCGGTCGTCTTCCGAGTAATGTGTGTTCAAATTAGTCATTTATGGACGATAGAATTCTGTATTAACCGTTTCGCCGAGCTTCGAGAGTTCATAATACGCAATACCGCGCGTGTCCGACTAGATACAAAGCATGGTCTTCTTGTCGAAGCGATGTGGCCTTGGTGTTGAAGGATTGGCTTCGCCCGATGAAAGCTATGATTTTTTACCGCTTCGGGTTTTCAAAATAAATCCAGTTTTCGTCAGCCATCACAATTCGATGCAAAAATGATTTCCTTCCGTGGCGTTGAAGCAGCATTTCACAAGTTACTTTGCGATTTTCCAATTGGCGCTCATACAAATCGCGTGGGAGCCATTTACCGAGTGTACTGATCTTCCGCATTGCTCCTAAAGGTCTGCTGAAAGTTTCTTGTGACACATGTAATGCATCTGCTAATTGCCGTTGAGTTTGAGTTGGGTCATCATCCAATAACTTCTGCAATTGCTCGTCTTCACATTTTTTGGGTCTACCACAGCGCTCACTGTTTTTCACATTAAAATCACCACTTTTAAATTGTCGAAACCATGTCTCACATGTTCTAATTGATGGAGCGTGCTCACCATATATTTCTACTAGCAAACGGTGACTTTCAACAGGCTTTTTCTTTATTTTGATTAAATAAGAAAAGCTTTGGCTCCTCGATAGTATAGTGGTTAGTATACCCGCCTGCCACGCGGTAGACTGGGGTTCGATTCCCCGTCGGGGACCCTCTGGCGAAAGACTAATGTCCTTGCCCGAAAAAAAAAACAAATCATTATGGAAAATTTAACAAGCCTCAGAACTTGCTAAATAAGGCCAAGACCGGATCCCGGTTGTAGTGGCGACGATGATGATAATGAAGAAAATCAGTGCGTGCCACAAATATTCTTTTTCATGCACAAAATTCGACATGATTACTGAACGATAAAACAAGGACGCTAGTTTTTTGGCGAACTCAACTTCTGAACTGTGTATGTAGTTAAATCTCAGGCGAACAAAATGACGTATGTGTCAAATTAATACGCTGCGTACTTTTCGCTAGCGCCACCTCTTATTTAAACCGGCAAAAACGTATGCATACACCAAGTATATATATATATAAGGGTCATGGCTACTGTTTGGGGATGCAGGTGGTATTATCTAATTGACTATTTCGAAAAGGGACAGACGATAACTGGACATTAAAATGCGTCATAATTAGGTCAGCGAAATGAGAAAATAAAAGAAAATCGTCCTCATTTTCTAAAGACTTATTGACCTGCCCCCGTATACATAATACATACTGTTGAAAATCCACGCGAAGGTTGCTTGCTCAACACCAGTGATGAGAGGAAACATCATTGGTTTTCCGCCAACAACTGCCGGACATAGAAGGAGGGGAGGGCGCTGTGACAACACCTCCTTCTCAATTGCCAACACAAAGAAATCACATAGAAAATTATGCTCAAATCGATGTATAGAGGAGACAGAAGAAACAGAACGCACAATACAAGTATTCCTTTCCAAAACCAAAAAAAAAAAAAAATAATAAAAAATAAAAAACACATCGCACGTTTTTCATAAAACAACTTACGCACCCGGAAACAACAGATACCTCTTTCCGTGGGCACTAAAACTAGTCATTCGAGAGAAAGATAAACAAAAAAAGGCAACCGTGAATCCCTAATTTCCGGTCATTGAATATCATTTTTTTTTTCTCACCGAAAGGCTCAGCTCACCCAACAGCTCTCGTCCTCGCCACCGTCTGCACCACCTAGCGGCAAACTCTCAATCAACCATTCCGGTCAATGAAATCTACCACCACTGTTCAACCAATTTGCTCCCCCAGATGATTCCATCCCATCCATTACCAACGATCTGACGCAGCAGCAGAAGAAAGCAAAATCTATTTGACCAGTGTGTAGATGTTTACATAACTGATACAACTCGTACGTCAACAACCAGACACGAATAGTTGGTATTATTCGTTATCATCCTCGTCTTCACCGTCCTGTTCCAATAACATAAAACGCACTCACAGGGGTTCATCATGTTAAAAGCAATTCTTAATTTACTACCCTGTCATGACAACCGAATGCGACCCTCGTCAACCAGCCGCAAGATCTCGTCACTTCGACCATTCGACCACTTGTGGGCACTGTGATCTTTGGTTCGTACACTTAGATTAAACATCTTGGATCGTATCTGGGTGAATCCCCGGCCATGAACCAGAGAGAATTATTTAGAGTTGCGTTGTTTCCCTCCTGATATCAGATCAGTGCCCTCAAAATAGTTGAACGAGGAAGTTCTTCAGTCAATTTGATTCTGTTTTCGATTGACGCCTATTGTTCTTATCTCAAAATAAAGTAATTAAAGCTAAAGTTATCTTGTTCCTTGACGTAAATATCGAAATAAATTACCGATTGCTTTCGACGTGTTATTCTCCTCAAAATAAAGGACCTGACACATTTGCAGTATATGAGTTATATTATAAGCGGAAGCCGTCTTTGGATGAATAAGTTTATATGTAATTAATTAGAGCACAGTGTTATGTTATTGTGTTGAAAGATGTTGTTAACTCGTCGGTTGTTGGCCGCCTTTAATCAGGATTAACAGTGGTTCGGTCCATAGTGGAAGACATATTCGTATGCATAGTTATGAAATGATTGCTACTCGCATTGAAACAAACGCTCGACAACCACCACCACTAAAGCTAGCACCACCAAGTCGCATTTCATCACTCCTTGATAGTCCCACGGATAACAGTGCAGATTTGAACCAGAAACCAAAGAGTAACGTTCAGTTCAGGACTACACGAATTTGTTTACTATATGTCACCGGCAAATAACACAGCGAAGCCGAGGAGGACGTCCAAGAAGAAACAGTTGAATCCGCAACCGTTACTTCAAATTGAGTTTTCCTTAATCTGCCACCATCGAATACGACACTGATGTCTGCTGCATCGGTTTCATTCACTATTGTGTTACATCAAACACAAGGACTTCAACAGGTATATCTGCCGGCCTTCTCAGCACAGAACTCATCTGAGTTCTACAGTTTCGAAGTGTTTTTAACACTTTGAACATATATATATAACATATGTGAAAATTGAGAATTTAAGTGATCTTCGTAAAACTAACCAAGAAGAAACATCCGTCTCAAAAAATAAAAATAGTGAGTGGTTCGGCGTAAAACCAAAAAAAAATTTTGAATCAAGATAAACGGAGACAATTTATTTTACATAAAATATAATTGTTATTTAAAAAATACAACAGCAAACAAACTTTACAAAATAATCAAATAAGAAAAGAAAAAAGGACGAAAAATATAATATTCTGGTAAAAATAATCGCAAAAAAGAAACGAAGAATGTAATAATTTAAAATTAATGTAAGCGAAACGAAAAAAAGGATAAAAGATCATTTAACATACAAAGGGAAATAAGGATCGCAAAAAATGTTATAATTAATAAAAAAAAAAAAATAAATAAATAAATAAAAAACGAAGTATAAAAGAACGAAAACAAAAGAGAAAAGCAAAAAAGGGTAAACATTAATTAAGAAGAAAATTCAAAATATAAATGAAGGAATTCCATGAGAACAAGAAGTTATATTAATATTAATCCTTACCAAAAAACAATAAAGATTTTTTTTTATTCACTAGAGGGTCCGTCCCCTGCGCGCTATTGCTCACCAAGCTCCTGCCTATGGTGTTTTGGCGGATTTTTGTTTAGTTTGTCCTGGTGTTCCGCCGGACACTGTTTGTAAGAAGGTGAGAATCACACGGAGCGAACAGCACAATGAAACACGAAGATCGTTTTGCATTTGATCTTTTTATTTTTTTGATAACACTTATTGTTTATATGTTACGCAATATGATGACTTCGGGTAAGGTGAACGTCACAACAATGTTTTAATAAAAAGCAGTAAGCCACACGAACGAAGCACAAGTTACCCGCTTAAGTTACGTTAAGTGAAGTTAAGTTAAGTTAAGATACGCGCTTTGAACACCAGCTACTCGATCAAGTTCACACCTCTCCTCGCGATGACTTCCTCGCCGTTCGAATTGTCGTCTCGTTGACGAACAAAATCTGACTAACTATCTCAACCCTCAACAATAGCCTGCTCACACAGATACCCAGATTCAAACTGGTATCTGTATGTATCCGGAAAATATTCCCTATTTGCTCTGCTAACAGAACTTCCGAATTTCTGTTAGCAGCATGTTATCACATCCCCCCGGATATTTTGTAGTTTCCTGAAAGGGGAAAGTCATCTTTGCATACATCATTATTATCGCTGATAGAATTTCATTTCCATGGCCTTCTGTTTGCGATATATTCGGCGATTGTTTTGACGTGCAGTCCGTTGGTCTTATTTGAACTTGGTACCCGGAATCGAAATCCATTAGATCTTTATAATGATGCGAAATTCTAGCGTGGCCGTGGGACCGGAGTATTGCCTCTGTTGGCTTAACTCCTCATAAATTATCGGATATCTCGTTGAGATATATTTGATTGCGATAGGTCGTGGCTGCCTTCTGTTGTTCAACGGATTTGGGTGGTCCTTGCATTAGACGTGCATCCGTTGATCGGCTCATTCTTTGACGATAGCAATTCTTTTGTATCGAATTTCGGAATTGCCGGTTCGATGAGATGTTCCTGGGCGCAGGCAGCATGTATGGCATTTTGGGAATTGTTTTTTTTTTTTAGGAATAGAACGCATGGATGTTTATACCTTTGTTTCAGGCATGATGAATTATAATTGTTGAGCTTGACCTAAAAAGCTTTGGGGACGTTCAGTTTCTTGCTTTTTGGTGTCGGTCTCAACGTTGGCTGCGAGTTGCAGGCCATATGGTGGGACTTTGGGGCACGCGTCTGTGGGCGCGTGCAACGCTCTCAGGTAAGTAAGTTCTTTGAAGGTAGGAACCTTACCTGCGCGGAATTGTGCGTTCGTAGAACGCTACAGTGTCGCTATCCTCCAGCGCAGATGTGGAGTCCACTATGGTATCTTTTTCATCTCACTCTAACCTGAGTTTTAATAATCTTGGTTCAAATTTTAAAATTTGCAAACTTAACTCTATTTAACTAACCGAGATTGCAGCAAAGCTGCACAACCTTCTCTACTTGGTTCCTGTATGCGGCATCAGTTTCGATAGTATTCAGAGTTTAGCAAGTGTTATAGAAAAGATAGAATTATAAAATAAATCATAATAAAAACTTGGCCCCGGTAATAAGTAAGAAGCCATTGAACGGAGTGTTCTAATAAGAACTTGAAAATGGTAAATTTTACACTAACTTGAACTTACTATATATCATCATCATCATCATCATCGGGACTACAGCCCGGATCCGGTCTTGGCATTATTTAACAAATCTCTCCACCCGTCCCAATTTCGAGCCGATGTCATCCAGTTTGGCACTCCCAGGCTCTGGGCGTCCTGGTCTACGTCATCCTTCCATCGGAGACAAGGTCTGTCTCCTTCCATACATCCTGTTACAAAGGACTTTCCGGGAAGGCTCCTCTTCGCTCATTCAAGCTAGATCACCCACCTACCGGAGTCTACCGAGCTTGGTTTTCCTTACAATATTAGCTTCAAGGTAGCCCAACGTTAAGCAGCGAAAGTAACAGCCACTAAAGACAAAAACGAACGAAAACACAAAAACTGTTTTATTAAATTAAAAACAAAAAAATTAAAATAATCGAAAAAATTGTAACAATTATTGAACATACACAACAACAAACTTTTAATTTCCAGTTGTCGCAAAAATGTTTGGAAGTCTATTGATGAAAATAATTTAGAGTGATTTAAGATTATAGTTGTAAAGGAATTGCTTTCCTAAATCTCTTAAGTACTAGTTGTAAAATATACCATAAATGTAATTATCTACCAAATAAAAATTGAATTGAATAATTTAGAGTGTTTGCGAAGAGCCAGTAAGTCAATGTAAAAATTTTTGTAAAATAGAATTTAGCATTTAGTCTTAAGTAAAATCTGTAATTGAATTGTCAAAAAATGTGGAGATAAAAAGAAACAACAAGGACCTTTGTAGCGTTTCCGCCAAACCCTACGGTCTACTTACCTGAAAAACCCCCATAACTACTACCCAACTCCCTTTAGTTTGCTAATGCAACAGTATTAGTACCTGTAAATGCCTCACGCATTATATAGATCACCATCTATAATCTTAAAATCCCTATAAAGAAAACTTACCTTTTCATGCATTCCTTCGCTTACAATTTTCCGTAAGATTTCTTTGTTTGCTTATTTGGTATTCTAAACCAATTCGTTACCAGACAAATTCCTGAAAAGAAAAACCCTCGGTTCACATATCATGTAACCATTCCAGCCAGAGATAATTATCATGGCGTCGCCTATTCCTACCTTCATTCATGTATACGATAAATTTCTTTATGTATACATTGGCTGGAGACGTTTTTCTCCCAGCAATAAAATTCCCTGACTCGCGCAATTTGCAACCCAAAGCAAATACGCATTCCGCGTCCCTTGGCATCAATTGTAATCCAAGCATAAACGATGCAAATGGGTATTCAATACGTACCCTTTCTAGCAATACCATAAACACCATTTCCCAGTAACCTCGCTAAAACCAATTAGCACATTTTCACATCGGATCATCGTCTCTTTGTTTAGCCGCACATGTTCCAACAAAGATTCCATTAGCATCCGACGATTTCGGTTTTATTTGCTTTACCGAAATCGTATCCTAGGAATGCACTTTATGTCTTTCTTTGGTCTAGGCACACATACCGCCATGATCACGATGAACGACTGAGCTCTGAACGAGCAAAATATCGTTAAGTCGTAATAATCTCCGTGGCGGTCGGGTCGCTCGCCATCCACCGTACCTCCGCCGGTACGGTGCGAAACAATGTTTAATTCAAGTCGAATGCGTTTATAATAAAAACAGTAATTTTTCTTGTGCACTGATGTCGGGATGGATGGATATAATAGATGTAAAATACTAACCTTAATAAAACCAATATAGATGATTAGTCAATGTGTTTTAATTTTTATCCGTGTACAGTGTTTTCATTATTTTCACTTGACCGTTCCTGTGAGTGTCTGGTTTACTTCTTGTGTTGGTGTTTCCTGACTTTGCGTGATCGGTTGTGACGGAGTTTTGCTGTTTCTGTCGAGAACTATGAATCTTCGTGGCAGTGATGATGGGAGAGGAAGTGAACCAGTGCAGTACGCCCGCACAACATATTTCCTCCCCACAACTTCTAAAAAGGATAGTCTCCGTTTTCTGGAAACCGATATTTAATTACCAGTCGTGATAAAAATGTACCTTTGGCGATAAATATGACGAAGATGCAGGACAATGGAGGAAATTCTACAACCACGAATTGAAAGAGCTATACCGCAAACCTACAGTAGTGCGAGTAATCAGGTCAGGAGGATTAAGATGGGGCGGACATGTGGCGAGAATAGGCAACGGTAGGACCGTGCGTAGAATTCGTGATGGTAGACCAGAGGGAAAGAGGCCGATAGATCGGCCGTGACGGATATGGGGGGACAATCGGATCAGATGAGCAAGCGTGGAAAGAGAGTGCACAGGACAGGGAACGATGGTGCAGCCAAGTGGATGAGGACATGAACTTCCTGGCTCCTATAGGGGAATAAATAGTATAGTATAGTAGGCAAAAATGCTTGATCCTATTGAACTCATCTTGTGGAAGTCTATTAATGATATCAATCTTTTCCCCAGATCTATTATACACCACAATGCTGTCGGCGTATGCAATGGCATGGTTGAGAGCACCCAATAGATCACTAGCACAAATGTTAAATTGCATGAGACAACTCACTGCTTCCCGCTGCAAACCGTTTTTGGTATAAAAGGTCTTGTTGGAGATTATCTCTTCACATTTCACCACAAATTGTTTACTCATTATCATATCATAGATAATGTAAAACTAATATTTAGACATACCCGGATTTTATAACGTATATACAAATCGCTCTAACCGTATGGAGCCGAAGGCCTTCTTAAAGTCAACCAAACAGGCCCCATGTGCATTTTCGCCTTGTCTTTTTCGACTGTGTCTGTTTGCGATCGAAAACCAAACTGTTTGTTCGGAATAATACCATTTTCCTCACATCAGTTAGTCAATGCTATATTCATTATATTTTCTCGAATACCTTGCTGATGTTGGCTGGATTGCTTGATTGATGGTTGGATAATATGCATTGTTCAGAGGGTTGTTGAACAAAATAATGTAAACCTTGACTGCTTCAAGAGACAAGTGCTAGAACAATGTTTGGAATACTATTTATTACAAAAGATTTCTTGTTCTAAATGGATCTAAGGATGTCCATAAGCTCATCCTTGTGCACAAACATACTCGTGTTTAAATTGCTAAGCCCGAAATCCGCTCTATTGTTTTCACCAAAGGTACTGAAACTTCTGTTCTCGAGACGCCAACTGCTAAGTTCATTGCATATCGAAATATGGTTTTGGAGGGAACTAGTTTCGAGGTTGAGGTTAGAATGAACGGAGTATTAGTCTCTGTGCACTGCCTCGAAACAAGTATCAATTGAGCTCGCGTTCTACTGTTGATGCTCGAGTATTATTAATTCTTTGTTGGAGTTCATGTATTCCAGAGCAAGTCTTACGTTCGGCAGTGTTTGACAATTTTCTGGAGTCCGTGGAGCTCGCAGATATAGAATGCCATTATAGTATTTCCTTTGAAATATTATACTTTATTTATTTGTGGGAACATATTCCGTCCACTGGTTTAGTGGCTTGAATTTTATTGTTCCAGTCTTGATTAATTATTGATCTGTAAGTCTCGCGAATTAGTTTTTAATTAGAAACTTAATTGTTTTTATTTCCTGACAATTTGGATCAGTGAATTGGCTATAAAGCAGTTTCAGCTTGGAGAGTAGAATGCTAAATCTGCGACTATTTCCCGTTTCCAAACCTGAAGAAGCGGTAAGAGGTTTCCGTCGAATGAAGAGCTCATCACAGGAACTAACGCGTATTTTGAGGGCCTTGAGGAAACCTATTATTTGGAAGGAATAAACAAATTGGAAAAACGGTGGACTAAATGTATCGAGCTAAAAGGAGACTGTTGATGTGGAGAAATAAAATGCTTATTTGCCAAAAAAAAATTCTTTTACTCAAAAACGCAATGATTTATTAACCTGCCGTCGTATATAAAACTTAAAATGATGTTACAATAGCTTTGGAGTTAAAACATTGGGATAGCGTTATCGTAAGTGTTTAAGCTATTAACAAACTTATCTTAACTGATCGGGGACTCGGCGCTGACGTCGCGACTACAACCGCTATCACATCGAAGGCGCGCAGACGACCTCTGGCTGTTTTACAGATATTGTCACGGGTACTGTTCTTCGGAGATTTGTGGTATTATTCCGCTCAACTCAGTTTAAATGCGATCCACAAGACAATTCGACGGATCGCACCAGTTTGCGGTTCATCTCCCGACGGCGCGAACATCCCTGCATCAGAACTCATTCCGTTACAGAGCGCGGAAGCTGTGGAACTCCCTTCCCACACGAGTGTTCCCGGAGCGTTACAACCTGCAACTGTTCAAAAAGAACTGCAACAGTTATTCGGTGGCATCTCGGGCCTCCACTCGGCACTATAGGTTCGCCTCTCCCGAGAGAAGTCTAATACACAAAAAAAAATCGTCTTCGAAAAAATTAGTTTTATTATTTTTATTTGATCGTTTTACGCTTAGATTTTTTATGCTCTTACCATGTCCCCCAATTAACGCACACCGGGTGATGGGTATGGTTGACATAATCCGCGTGTACACGAACAATAACTTTACTTATTTTTTGTTGACGACCAACGACGAACGTTGTTTGTTTAACGATCAGAGAAAGAGTGGCGCCCCAAAAATGTAGTAACAAGAGCATTTAAAGTTGAGGTCTCCTTGCTGCCGACATTCCATAACTCCAAACGAAGTGGTTCAAAACTCTTGGAACTAAACCAAATCCCCCTGCCAATTACCAACACTACTAACCACTAACAATTCCAATCATCGAACGGTACTACATTTCACAGAGTGATTAGTTGGAAGTGTAATTTGAACACGGGGGGGTGGGTGCGAACATACAGGGCAAAGTCTCTGATTGCCTTCAACCCGGCGAAGGCCAGGACGATCCTTGTCCCTGTTCAATCCAAGTTGACATGTAGTTTCCACGTGACACCCCAGGATAGCTACTTTGACACCCGCAAAGTAGTGAACCAATGCATGCAGCGACATCCTGAGAAAGGTTGGCGCAAGGCTAATAACCAGGCCCGTAAAAATGAATTATTATGGCAAATTTAACAAGCCTCGGATATGGACCGGATACACGACGACCACGGAAACGAAAATGGCTAAATGATTTAAGGATTTTTTCATGGAACATACGCTCACTATATCGAGCTCGAGCTGCACAGCAGCTATCCGATGCCCTGTCCGAATATAAGGCTGACATAACAGCATTACAAGAAATAAGATGGACGGGGAGTGGTGTTTTTCAAAGAAAAGAATATGACATTTATTACAGCTGTCACGTAAAACACCATATGCTCGGGGTAGGCTTTCTAGTCAGCCAAAAACTGAAGCATGCCATCATCGGCTTTAATGCAATAAATGAAAGGCTGTGCACTCTTCGCGTGCGAGGCAAATTTAAGAACATAAGCCTCATAAACGTTCACGGACCTACAGAGGAGTCCCCTAACGACGAAAAACAAGAATACTATGAGAACGTCGAACGGGGCCTCAATGCCTGCCCAAGATACGATGTGAAAATCGTTCTTGGGGATTTGAATGCGACAATAGGTCGGGAGCCGGTTTTCAGGCACTACACAGGTTCGCATAGTTTGCATGAGAACACTAATGACAATGGACTACGAGTCATCAAATTGGCAGCATCGAAAAACTTGGTTGTTGCGAGTACCAGGTTTCCGCGTAAAGATATCCACAAAGCCACCTGGGTATCACCTGATGGAGCCACTCCCAACCAAACTGCCAGGTGCTGATAGATCGCCGCCACTCTTCGAGCCTGATGACGGTACGAACGTACCGAGGTGCCAACGTCGACTCGGATCACTATCTTGTTGGTACAGTTTCCCGAGCGCGGATTGCCTTACGGAGACGTATTGCATCCGCGGATCAGGGTCGAATCAACACGGCTGCCTTACGCAATGAGAACACCAGCAACACCTTTGGTCATGCGTTAAGACTCGCCCTCGAAGAGCTCGACGGAGGGAGAGTAAGTCCTGGGGCCAGAATGCCGGGCGTAGAAGAGAAATGGACACGCCTTAAGAATACTGTCATTAGTACTGCCAATTCCATCTTAGGCAGTAGTTGTAGAGATCGGAACGACTGTTTTGATGCTGAGTGCAAACAAGCGACTGAACGTAAGAATGCTGCATACCGGGCAATGCAGCAGTCTCATAGGACGCGGGTACGCGAGGAGATATACAAACAGCTCAAAAGATCTGAAAAAAGACTTCACAGACAAACGAAAAGTGTCTGGGAAAAAAACCTTGTCTGTGATTTAGAGAAAAGTAGAGAGCGAGGTCCGCACCAGTCGCGGAAGTTCTACCAAATAATGCGTAGTATGACGCGGTACACACCACGCTGCACTTACTGCAAGGATAAAGAGGGTAATCTGATCACCGATCCTGAAGGCATTCTGGAGCCATGGGAAGTGCACTTCAATGAATTGCTAAATGGTCAGCTCACAGAAGAATTGGAGGCTCCACCAATGCAAGACCAAGACCAAATGCGGCCGCCACCAAGCATTGAGGAAACATTAAAAGCCATTAGACAGCTAAAATCAAATAAAGCCCCTGGAGCTGATGGCATACCAGCTGAGTTGATCAAACAAGGAGGGACAGCGTTACATCACGCAATTCACGAGATCGTGGTGCACGTATGGGAGCAAGAGGAGATGCCGGAAGATTGGCGTCGTGGTATAATTTGCACCATACATAAGAAAGGAGATATCACACTGTGCAGAAACTATATAATGCCATGAGAGAGTTCGGCATTCCAAATAAATTGATACGACTTTGTAGGTTGACCATGACCAACGTAACTAGCTAAGTAAAAGTAGCGGGATTGCCGTCCAAACCAATAAACATCTATAATGGACTCCGACAAGTGGACGGTCTGGCCTGCCTCGTCTTCAACCTGGCGTTGGAGAGAGCAATCCGTGACTCTGGCCTTACAACAAGAGGGACTATTGTCACCAAGTCCAGACAGATACTTGCCTACGCAGATGACATCGACATCATCGGTAGAACCGAATCGGCGGTACAGGAATCCTTCACCCAGATCGAGCAGGCGGCACAAAAACTGGGACTGCACATTAATGAGGGAAAAACCAAGTACATGGTGGCAACTTCTGCGAAGAGACGACCTAACGTGGGTCAAACTATCAGGGTAGTGGAGCACGAATTTGAAGTAGTGCAATCCTTTAACTACCTTGGGTCAATAGTATCAGCCGATAACAATATGGAAGAAGAAATACGCGAACGGCTGATTAAATCCAACAAAGCCTACTATGGTCTATCAAGGCTCTTTAAATCGCGAAATTTATCCAGAACATACAAGCTACTACTGTACAAGACCATGGTCTTACCAGTACTCATGTATGGATCCGAGACCTGGGTGCTTAATAAAAGGCACTCTGAACTCTTGGCCGCGTTCGAGAGAAAGGTCTTAAGGAGAATTGTTGGCCCCGTATGTGACGGAGGACGATTCCGGAGACGCTACAACCATGAGTTGTACGCAATCTACCTTGAAGCTCATATTGTAAGAAAAATCAAGCTCGGTAGACTCCGGTGGGCGGGACACCTAGCTCGAATGAGCGAAGAGGAGCCTGGCCGGAAAGAGCTTTGTGGCAGGATGTATGGAAGGAGACAGCGCGGCAGACCTTGTCTGCGATGGAGGGATGGCGTAGACCAGGACGCCCAGAACCTGGGAGTGCTAAACTGGATGACATCGGCTCGAAATCGGGACCGGTGGAGAGATTTGTTAAATAAGGCCAAGACCGGATCCCGGTTGTAGTGCCGATGATGATGATGATGATGTAATTTGAACACAAATCATCATCATCATCAGCACTACAACCGGGATCCGGTCTTGGCCTTATTTAACAAGTCTGTCGAATTTTCCATAATAGAAAAGCCTTAGCCTTAGCCTTGCGCTAAATTTGAACACAAAGCATATCTGATATTCATGTAACTCATTCTGTTAACATCCATTGGAAAAGTTCACTGCAGTTGAAAAACTTAATTTTTGGGTGCTGTTCACATTTTTCATGAAGGCAAAGGTCATCGGATGGATTTCGTTTGTTGCAATGTAAAATGTGAAGTTCCATACTCAGAAGGACGATTTCCGTGACTAACTCTGCGTAAGCATAAGCATCGTAGTTTCTAAAATAAAGCAATGTAGGACGTGGAAAGCATGCAAAAAAATCCTCCCAATTGAGGGGTCCGTATTTCCATACTTTGTGAGGATGTTTACGTTAATTAGTTATTTGAGATATGCGTGTGGTTCAACGGATATTAAATAATTCTCTAAATTTTGTAATAGCGCAGTAATTTGTAGGGAATAGAGACTTAGCTCGGATGACAAAAACAGATTGAAGACATTTGCTAATCAAGCTAGGTGCACTCGTGTAGTGTCCTCTACCGGTTGGGTACAATTGCGGCTAGCGAATGTTTCAGCATCCCGACATCGTCTATTCTCGTAGAATGTTCTAACCTTGTACTTGAGTTGTTTGCATTTAAGTTTCCAAGGATCATAAGCTCAGTTGTTTGGCGGTGAAGCCGACGATGTGTGGAAGATGTTCGAAGAATGTCGTTAAACGATTGTCATTTGGGAAACGAAAGAGACAGCAAAGAATTTTGACGAAGCCTGTAGTGCTCTGAAAAGCTCTACCATATCTTTCCCCCACACATACAACCAAATCCCATAATCCTTAACAAAAATTCAAAAGCTAATCATCTAAATTGAAAATTCGCGATAATCGAATCAAATGTTCGTCTATCGCCCTTGAACCCAACTCCCCATAATCATCCAAAAATCCAGAAATACATTATCGCAATCTAGCAAAATTCCTGGTAAACGAATCAAATATTCGTTTATCATCCATATACATCAATTTCCTCAGATCCTCAAACAAAAGCAAACATGTTAAATTGAATCAGATGTTTAATTTCCATACTCACGGTCATGTGTCCGAGAATTCGCCTAACCGAATTCTTATCTCAAAAAACAAACATTAGACTCCAGCCAAGTATCTTTTGCGATATATCCCGGTAAGATTATGTATAAAAGGGTGATTACTTTTGTATTCAAAGATCACTCTGTCTTTTACCCAAATGGTACAAAACTGTACCAACGGTACACCGATAACACTTATGACTCAATTCTGGACATATTTTTTGTGTCCAAAGACTTAATTCCCCAAATCACTCCTCCCCAAGTTTCAGTGGGTGTATCTGACCACAACGCTGGGACCACATTCATTCGCGGCTATCGAGCATCCCGGGCTCATATCAGATCCATACCCGATTATGGGCGGAAAAATTGAGACAACTTCAATATTACATTGAACGATAAACTCCACCAACTCTCTCTTCCCACTGACAGGAACCTAACGACGGTTGAAATAAACAACGCTGCAAAACGACTTCACGAGATTCTAGTTGAAACTTCGCAGACTCATGTTCCGAAGTACAAACTTGAAAAGTCTTATCAGATTCCCCTTGACGACTTCACGCTTCGTCTCATCCGGGAGCGTAAAAAGCTCGTCACCGCTTTACGCAAAGGGTGCCACTATTGCGATCCATTATTCACAATATTGGTACACTGATAAAACAGAGAATCCAAAACAATCGTACCCGACAATTGGAAGACAAACTGAAGGGTATTCAGATGGACCAGAACGTTTATAAAAAATGTTAAAAAGATATGTGACTCTTCTCGTATCACTGGGTCAATCATACACAATGGTTTTGTTGTTAATAACGACATCAATAAAGCAAATATCATCGGAGAGACCTTTGAAAATAATCACAAACTTACTCTCCAAGATGGCGACCCGGATACTAATGCGGCCATTCGTTCAGAGGTCCACAATAAATTGGAGGACTTCAATGGTTGTCTTTAACCCAACTAACAGCATACTTCGATGACACACGTGATAATGGTCATGGTTTCATCGCACCAAATACCCTACGAGCCTGGTTAAATCACGAAACCCTAAGAAGTCACCCGGTATCGACAACATGTCATACCACTCGTTGCGAAGGCTTTCTGCCTTATTCTTTATAAAGCTCTCCATTCTATTCAACGATGCTTACAACATGGGGTATTGTCCCCAAACTTGGAAGCACGCTATTATGTGTCCAATGGCAAAAGTTGGGAAACCAACGTATCACCGCTCAAGCTTTCGCCCTATCTCGCTTCTTACTTGCATCAGCAAAATAATAGAAAAATGCATATACGAGAAACTAAATAACTTTATCAGCGCCAGGCACCTAATAACTGATATCCAATTTGGATTTCGAAGAGCGCACAGCACCACTATGGCTCTCAAGATATTTCAAAACCACGTCTGCGTGCGGCTCTTTAACAAGGAACCCACCATTGCGGTAAGCCTGGATATTTAAAAAGCATTTGACACGATTTGGATCGTAGGTCTCGTTTTTAAATTATTGAATACTGGCCTCAGAAGAACCCTATGTAGTATTGTGGCAACTCTAACAGATACACACACAATTCACAAGCAAAATAGTGAAGAGCACCGAACGAAAAAAATCGAATAAAAAAATACATCAGAGCCGTATACCATAGCGATAACAAAATAATCCACATCAGTAGAGTATAGTCGAGTTTTAAAATCAAATTCAAAAATCGGCCAGTAGTCTGATGGGTAACGCTTAGGTTCAATTTTTGGTGATTCAAACTGTCATAGCGTCAGTTCGAATCACACGTTCTTCTTCACTATTATTTCAAACGCTATAGTTGGTAACTACGATCTGATCTGTACACGCAGCACACACTTCCCGTAGTAAACAGAACTTCACACACGATCATGACTTCCGCATAGAGCACCAAGGCACATTCGCTTGCTCCGACATTCTCTCGTTCGCTCGTCATTCGCACCGAAGCTGATCGTAACGAAGCTACTGGGATGGGAGTGGTGTGGCAACTCTAACAGATACACACACAATTCACAAGCAAAATAGTGAAGAACACCGAACGAAAAAAATCGAATAAAAAAATACATCAGAGCCGTATACCATAGCGATAACAAAATAATCCACATCAGTAGAGTATAGTCGAGTTTTAAAATCAAATTCAAAAATCGGCCAGTAGCCTGATGGGTAACGCTTAGGTTCAATTTTTGGTGATTCAAACTGTCATAGCGTCAGTTCGAATCACACGTTCTTCTTCACTATTATTTCAAACGCTATAGTTGGTAACTACGATGTAATCTGTACACGCAGCACACACTCCCCGTAGTAAACAGAACTTCACACACGATCATGACTTCCGAATAGAGCACCAAGGCACACTCGCTTGCTCCGACATTCTCTCGTTCGCTCGTCGTTCGCACCGAAGCTGATCGTAACGAAGCTACTGGGAAGGGAGTGGTGTGGCAACTCTAACAGATACACACACAATTCACAAGCAAAATAGTGAAGAACACCGAACGAAAAAAATCAAATAAGAACATATATCAGAGCCGTATACCACAGCGATAACAAAATAATTCACATCAGTAGAGTATAGTCGGGTTTTAAAATCAAATTCGAAAATCGGCCAGTAGCCTGATGGGTAACGCTTAGGTAAAATTTTTGGTGATTCAAACTGTCATAGCGTCAGTTCGAATCACACATTCTTCTTCACTATTATTTCAAACGCTATAGTATCATCCACCAGTTCGTTCCAAACAGAATCTTCCAAGTTAGAGTGAATGGAAAGCTTTCCCGAACTTTTCACGCCGCTGCAGGCGTACCACAGGGCTCCATTATAGGCTCCATCTTATTTAATATCTACACCTCCGATATTCCTCACCCTGTGGACGGGAGAGTAAACCAGATATGCTATGCGGATGACGTCCTAGTGTAAACGTCATCCAAAAGCCCTTCAGTGTAAACGTCATCCAAAAGCCCTTCACTTGGACGAACTGTATCAGTATTACAGGCGATGGAAAATTCAACTTAACCCATCCAAAGCAGTAGACATAATTCTGAGTAGTAAGCACTTTCAACCTACTTCCCGATATTCACAGAATATTCGAATAAAAATGGGATATACCACAATTAGACCACAGGTTGAGGTGATGTATACCCCAAAAATGAAATTCATCAAACACGTGACCCACATTCTCCAAAGGGGCCTCGGTCGGTCTAAGCAACTGCACAACATCTTGAAGTGGAGCAACAAAGTTGACACCAAAGTTAAGCTTCTCTGCTATAAGCAGCTAATCCGATCTGGAATATCGTACGCCTTCGCCATATGGTCCTGCATATATTCGGCTCAAATGGAAAGACTTCGAGTTTTCAAAAGGAAACTCCTCAGAAGATGCACCAATCACTCTAGAAGGCCTGGCGGTCGTCATTACCCCAACTCTCACCTATAAGAAGGCGCCTCTATTACCCCTATCGACGAGTACTTGCTACAATCAACATACAAGTACCTCGAAAACATTCAGAACAGCGAGAACCTACTTGTACGGGAGTCTTGCGTTCTTGACCCTTCTCTCTCCCAATATCTTCGGATCAGACCACCACAATTTCTTCTTCAGTACAAAACTGAAGAAAGCACCCTTCCCAACAACATTCCCCTCTATAATAGAGGATTCCTGGACCCATCCCATAGGGTCTACTATTAACAAACCACACACACGAACGCACAGTACAAGACGGCACAAACACAAACATACACACCGACCAAAGAGCAGATTATCAGACGCCAAAGACGTGATCTGCGTTTACTACCGCACCCAAGACCCACCGGTCTTGTATGATTTCTTTCCCACCATCCCTCCATACAAGTAGTTAGAGAACACCTGGACTAACACTGTCCACACTATCCTTGGACACCCCCCTTTTTTCTTTTCTCTTCAGATATCTCGAGATTGAGCTCAACATCCTCACGGATATGGGTGATTCTGATTATCGCAAGATGACCAGAAGCCAAAGACAAGATGAAGGACACATCTGTCGTTGTCTCGCTAAAGTGGGCCTTCTCGCCAATCCATTTTGATTTTTTTGTTGTTTTATTCTAAGATCAGTCTCGATTGGCGTCCGAGGTGTAAGGACGCCAGAAGTAAATTTAAAGTATTTGAAAAGCATTTTATTGGGCCTGGCCGATTCCTATGCAACAATCGGTCGTCACTCTTCCCAGGTCTAAGGAAGCACGGTGGCGACCGCAACGGGTGCCCTTAGGAGCGGTCTAAAGAGATCCGTCATTCTTTTCAGGACAAGGAGACACGCTCCCTGAGAGAAGGACCACAACAAGCCTATCATCAGGGTTTTCTTTCAAATATGTCTGATATTTCGTCGTTTTGCAAGTCAAAGTAGACCATGTTGAAATCCAGATTCCGGCTTTAAAACGAAATTCGGTTAAGGAGTCTGTCGGTTAACGAATTAAGTCTCGATTGAGGATATAAACTTTGATTGTTTGTAAATAGTGTTCACTGGCGTTTACGTTCATATTAGTGTAACCGAACTCCGATATTACAAAATTTTCTTATTAGTTGACCATTCATACTATTACGCGAGTGGACTCAAATTCGTGGAGACGAGTTGTTTACAACTTGATTTCTTAAAAAAATAATTGAATTTTTTTCCCTCCACGATAAGAAAGGTGAACCACTTTAATATTTTCGCGGAATTCTTGATCTTAGAATGCTGTTTTCACAACTTTGGTTTGTTTATTTAGAAATTGATAATTAGGCGGAAACTTAATTGAGTGGTGTATGGTTCAACTGTTCGACTGCATGCTCTTTGTTGTAGAGCTGTAAATTTGTCTGCCTAAAATTTCTCCTAGTCTCGCTACTTTGGGAACCTTGTACATTCATTAGTCCTTAAACTTCCTTTAAATTTATTACTCCTTGAAATTCCTTTAACACGATCATCTTCGCATAAAAAGGTCAAAAATACTGCACATTAAAATAAACTAGAGATGTGAATGTAGAGTATCCTTAAATACTGTCAATTAGAGATTTTTAATTTCGACCAATGTAATAGATGTGTACCATTAGGACATCTTCACTCAACCTTCTCCGATGAGGGCAATCGAATTATCATCCTGTTCTCTGGTTCTAAAAACCAAATTTCCTAACCTCTTGCATATTGATTTCCCCAGTTTAATTATTCCGTCAGCAGTACAAGGACACTCGTTGACACAGATAATGCAACAGATGATAGGCAAAAGAAAAAAAAAAGCAAACAGAAATTCCAGACTAGAAAGTGCAAAACCCTCGAGTTTAAGAATCTCCTGGACGACCTGACCTTCGACAAACGAATAAAGTTAAGGACGACGAAATGAAAAAGTTCCGCTAACGACCACTTTAACTGCCCATTCATTCACTTAGTCATTCATGGTCCGGTCAAAGCTTTTACCCCTCTAGGTTTGCAAATACACAAGTAGGATTCGTCAAAGGAACAGAGATTTACGGAAGAATAATCGCGACTTTAAATTAATGAAGAACAAATAAAACGAAAGATGCTGACGAAAGAGAAAGCAGAAGAAAACTTCTACCCGATATAACAGCTCCCCGTAACGCCGCTATGGATTTAATTTTATTAAAAGACGACCATCGCAATGACGGCAAGGACATTGCTGGGTAGGATAACTAGCACACGCCGTCCGTCCAAAAGAAAGTGAAAGTTTCATTAATCGACCAGAAGTTTCATCGTTGAAGGATACCAAGCAAATCCTTGAGGATGTGAATGGAATTCTTTCAATGAATTTCAATTTCGTTTATCCTTGAGTCGGGTCATTCTACACTTAATGGAATATCCAAGAAGGAGAATATCAGACAATGAAAAAAAAAAGAAATACCAACAAAATACGCGACAAGAATTCACTTAAATCTCCAGAAAGAGTTCAGGAAGGATTCCTTCCCTTTTTTTATGTGGCGTCTCTTTGCCTTATTAATAAATCTCCAGATACATTCAGCGAGTTAGTCGTCAACCGTATTGTCAGAAAGGAAAGGTAATGCGCGACTTGAAAATCATAGTCGCGGATTGAACACGGAAATAAAATCAGATCTCGTTAGCATCAGGATAAAGAAAAAAAGTTTTATGAAATCAAGTGAATCACGATAGGATAGAGTAGGCTAAGGGGTAAATGTCCCTGATTTCAATTCTAACATGTTCTCTGGAAGTTGTTCGCTTTAATGCGTAACGTCAATAAATGAAGCTGAAAAGGAAATCGCGATGTACCTGTGTGGGTTGACTTCTGGAGCCATAGGAACTAGCTCAAGTGCAAAGGACTCATAATCTTCATTGACAATTGGGCGAAAACGATGAAATTGGAGGTACAGCGGGGGAATGGTCACTAATCTGTGTGCCCGGCGGTAACCAATCTCCTTTTAACTTCGGGAGGAGATTGCCAATCCTATTCTATTGAATAATAATAATATGTACATAATGAATTATGAATGAAAACATAATTAAACGAACATAAATAATCATAAAATACTGAAAATATTTATTTTTGAATGTTTGGTGAGCAGTGAAAGAAAAAGGGGTTAATTTTATGTCCTGTGAAGAATATGTGGGGAGTACTACTAGGTCGATGTGCCGGCGTACGACACGGTGTTCTACCTCGTCCCACTACTAATTTCGCCGAAGTTCTTAACCAAAAGTTAATCACCGTTGTACTAAAGAACGATCACCACGAAGACGAAGTGCCGCTGACAGATATATCGCCATGGCACCGAAAATTGTCACCAAGTAAACTGTTCGCACCGGATATGATTAAAACACAGTCGCGGGAGTGAAAATAAAACACTATGTTTATCTAAGGTAGTGAATAATCTCTTATTTGATGTAATTTATTTAATAATAACCGTTATTCAATAATTTTACGTCGTCTATGGATATACACTGTTTCGGTATTTAACTTTTTCTGAACAGCTCGACATAACACTTATATCATGAAACGTGACTACAAACACGACTCCGGGGTACATACGAGGGTGTATATTTACGCGTCCCCGCTGATGGCGGAGAGCGGGAGTGATGTGACCAGCGTGGTCAAAGGATGGTAAAGGACTCAATGATCGTCATCTCATGCAGAGATGATTTCGCTAAGGAAAAAAAAGGAAGAGAGAGAAAAACTTTTCTCTTAAGGGTGCAACTAGTGGCGCGGTGGTATATGTGCTCGGTCGAACAGATTCAATGTTGTTGCATGTGTTCAAAAACAGGCAGGCGGCAAGGACAATAGGGAAAAATGACCACATGCGCCGCTGGTAATGCGGATCATTGTTTACACGATGCCTCGTCGCTATTTTCGACGTTAGGAGAAAAAGGTGCTAAAAGCAAATTGGATGTTTATGGCATCTCTGGCTGCAATAGAAACCGGGTTCATATTTGCATTAGGAAATGCTGGAGAATTTGGTTTCAGCGTCTATTGCGCTAATTATATGCAGCTGCTTGGGTTGTTTGTTGGTAAGACAAACAAAAAAGGTTGCCAGGCAATGTGTATGAAAAGGTATATGACGCGGCTGGGAAAATAGACGGCGCGATATTTATGGTCCCTGTCATGACGGTTACATTGAATGCAATCCGAATTATTTTGTTTACTGGAATCTGTCTGGTACCGAATTGGTTCAGAATACCAAATAAGCAAACAAAGAAATCTTACGGAAAATTGTATGCGAAGGGATGCATGAAGGTAAGTTTTCTTTATAGGGATTTTATGATTACAGATGGTGATCTATATAATGCGTGAAGCATTTACAGGTACTAATACCGTTGCATTAGCAAACTTAAGGGAGTTGGGTAGTAGTTATGGGGGTTTTTCAGGTAAGTAGACCGTAGGGTTTGGCGGAAACGCTACAAATATACTCACAGCTAGGCCGGCATTTCGTAAGAGGCGATTAAAGGCCGAGTGGTAGGTGGGCCCACAACGGCCGGTCGCCTGGCGCAATACCACCCCATCAAGCTAAAAGCTCCATGAAATGGTCAGGAGAAATCCCTGGCCATCTTTCGAAGCTTGGCTGATGAACCGGTTCCAGAAAAGGTTGGTATAGGTGGTAGTCGGTCCTAAGGTGTGTTGTATTGCTCCGAGCCGTGCTTTCCCAAAACGGCGGGAGAAGAGCCCGGAGTGTCGACGGTGAAAATAAAAGGATAAAAAGACGCGAAAGGTTCAGTTGAAATAAATTATAATAAACTTTATTGTTTTCTTGAATTTAAAAAGTACAAGGGTAAGGTATGATTTTGACTGACAATCGGCCAGCGCTTCGGGCTTCGAAATTAGACTGATCCCGAATGGCCAGCGGTTCGGCCTCCGTACTTCTACTGATCGCTAAATTGAAAAGCACTGCCCTTTTATAGTTTTTGTAGTTGACTTTTGTCAACTATTTTATTGTCAAAAACCCAAGAACCACACGCAAGACTTGGCGTGCTTCGATTGGAATTGTTCTGGGAATTGTTTGAGGATTTTGTTGGATAGATTCTGGGAAGGGGAATCATGAAATGCGTTTTGAATTTAGCATTTCATGATGTCAAGGTTTTTAGGAATTGAGTCAATGTATGGTGAATTAACTTTTGGTTAAATTCGTTGTACATGTGACTCAATATGGAATTTGAATATGAAGCAAGGGAAAATTTGGGATTTGGGTTTATTATATGGAATTGAATTAATGTGCGACAAATTGACTTTTGGTTTAATCTATGGCTCATTGATTCAATATGAAATTAAGATTTGCGTTATGGGATTGTTCGATGATATTGGGGATGTGGATAGGGGTAGCGATTTAGGATCGCTACAGGTGTGATATCCCCGAGTAACACTGTATATTCTGCGTTATCGTCGGGAGAAATATTCAACTATGTTTCGAATGTATGGCTGATGGCTCGAACTGATACAGGGAAAAGTCATGATGGTACCTTCTTAGACTAAACAATTCCAGAGGTAAACTAGTTTCCCATTCGGATCTCCGCAGGGGAATATGTCAGGGGGAACATTATACAAATATTATGATAAATAACCGAAATATAAGGAATTCGTCGTCGCATAATCGGGCTAATCTTCTTTAGGATTGTGGGGGTGTGGGGGTACGAAATCGTGTGCCGCGTACGACACGGGGTTATACTTCGTCCCACCATCACTAAAAGTTCATCCGCGCATTGTCCACAACGAGAAACACAAACACACCCAGGATAAAACTTACACGACAGGAAAAGGAAACACACATATCGCTATAGGATGCAATTTAATTTTTTTATTGTTTGTTGATTCATATGAAAAAGCGTTAATTAAAGGCCACTTGGAATATTTAAGTTTCTTAATTTAAGTGTTCTCATTTCGACATTTAAAAGTACAAAACTCACGATTAGGCGGGAAAAAACAACTACTCGACTCGCGGTTAATTCTATGGGGTATCTCGCATCCCATGCGCATCGGGGCAGCGAGATTGGCACAACCAGCTCGGTCTGCGGATGTAATTGGACTCCCTGATTCAATCCTCGTTTTGGGGTGAGTTTGGTGGTGTGGTGAAAAGGAAAAAAAATTCCTTTGACCAGTGACCAAAGGAAAACGATCTCAGGTACGTGGTGGTGTATGTGTGCGTTTGTACGCATCACCGCGTTCATCGTTGCGTTTTGCCCGAAACGAGGAAAAAAGGAACAATGGTGAAACGACCTACAGCATCTTTCGGTAATGAGGGTCGGCTGTCTAAATAGCAGCCACTCAACCTGCGACTGGGAGAATCGGATTCTTTTGTTTTGCATATGTTTATGCTATTGAATCCGATCTGACGGCGAAACTTGGCGTCGGTGATTGTTTGAAAATTTAAACAAAGCAATATTTCCTGGTGAAGTGCTTGCAATTGAATCCATAGTTGCAAGGCTTCGGACAGCAATTTAGATGGGTACACAATGACTGTTGTGTATATCATCTGCGTCAATTATGCATGGCATCTATGGCGACGGCTGGATCGAATTATAGTGTGAATATCTACACCAATTGGGAATTCGGTTTTTGGGTCCCTAATGCAGCGATGCTTGGTAATATATGATTGCCCTTGTAGACGCAATTCTTTTTAGGAATTTTATGTAATGCTTTTATGCATTAATGTCCTTGGAGAAGGAAATATTTTCAGGTGCCAATGCGATTGCATTGGTGGGAGACAACGGAAGTTGAGTTGCGGATATGGGGGGTTTTTCAGGTAAGTGGGCCGTGGGGTTTGGTGGAACCCCCACAGGGGTATAAGTTGGTGTGTCGGCACGGGAACGGGTTCACTTATCACCCACCGAGTCCCGCAGCAAAACGATCACCAGACTAGACGAAATAAAACACGGGTAGGTACGTTGTTTTGTGATAAATGTTATTTTATTTTTATTCTTCCTTTTTATTGTTTTACAGCGCACAGGAAACACTCTTCCTCTATGACATGTATCTAGTTTCTAAATTAATGTGCTTCTAAATTTTTGACAAACAAACAGTTAATAAAATCTATACAGGGTCTATTGCCTGTCTTTTAATTTGGTATGTTTGATTCGTAATGATCCCGATTAGTACACTATACTGAATTAATTTGTAAACAATAGATCTTTGGCGGTTGTTTTCCATTCGGTCGCAAGTGTTCCGCCGAACACCATACAATACCTAACACCAAAGAATTTCGGCACACAAATGAAACACCGTGAAAACGTTCTTTTGAAATTTAGAATTGTAATCTTTATTGTTTCGTGTTTATATCCAATTTAAAGATTACTTTAGTCTTTGCGAGACTCGACGCACACGTAATCCGATAAACAGGCTCGACCGTGCGCTCCTTTTACTGTGCCGCGTCCGATTAAACAAAGTCAATTCGCGAATTGAAAACAAACATTGGTAAATAAAACATAATTTTTAATGTTGCCGTTGGTGGCAGTTCGGAAGGATTTTTAATCCTCACGTCCTCGCAGCTTCCCGTCGACCTCTTTGCTGGGGTTCTCCCTGGTGCTCGATCTAGACTACACGATATGGCTATCAAAATCTGACTAACCATCTCCATTCAAAAACCAAAACCTGATACAGATCGTATCTACGTCTGCCAGAAGAAATCTTTCATTTCATCCGCTAACAGAATTTTCCACAGTATCTGTTAGCGGCATGTTATTAATGCCCATGGGTAATTTAGGTACCTGAAAAGGAGAAAGTCCCTCGACGCATACATCCTTATATCATCATCACCATCCGTGGTGGTGATCGAAGTTCGGATCGACGCTTGTCGATTGTGTGCCGCCTTTATTTGCATAGCACATCTGGCGCGCGGCCGAAAGATATGCTGCAATTTGCATGGATGCATGGTTCATGGGTTTTGTTTGACTTTTGTCAATACACCCGAAATCCATTAGATCTTTCTAATGGGTGTGAAATACAAACAGACACCGTGGGATCGGAGTAATTCCCTTGTAGGTTTTCAACCTCATACAATTTGAATTATCTCGTTGAGATAATTACGGTTGCTGTTTCTTTTGTTGGGTGATAGACTTGGTGGTCTTTGTGGTAGACCACCCGCACGTGCGCCCGTAATTCGGGGAATTTGCTGGTGATAGCGAATCCTTGTAACATCGTGTAGATGTTCAGTATTTTCGATTGTGCAGTGTTGGAGTGCGGCGCATTTCGATCTTTATGGAAAAGATGAATGAATGCTTTTACCTTTGTTTCAGGTATGCTCCCTCAACTTGTTGCTTGATATTGAAAGGTTTGGGACGTTCAGTTCCTTGCTTCTTGTTATATTGGTTCGCATTTTGCAGCCTCCTATGATATTTGTTACAGGTATTGTAATGACTATTGGCCGCGTGTCTGTGGGCACGTGCGCTGCGTTATCAGGTAAGTAAGTTCTTTGAAGGTAGGAACCTTACCTGCGCGGAATAGTGCGTTCGTAGAACGCTACAGATCTTTTGTTAAATACACCGCACTAGTTTGGATGCATTATTTAAATTTCGTTTTAATAGATATATCATCGAACACAAACACACAACATCTATTTGGTGAGGATTCGGGGGTGTGCGCACTCTGCTGAACTTCACCCGCGACCGACCGGTTCGGTGGTTGAATTTCGACCCTTTGATACTTAAAAGTTAACCTCAAGAGACTTGTGGTGAGTCCACTCTCAGCTAAGGGTGAGTTTTCTTTTCTTAAGAGAAACGTGAAGTCTCCCTTTGGGATGGTGAATTGGAGAGGATCTCTCTGGATCGATCTTAGCTAGTGTGTTAATTGATCCATTGTTTACTCATGCAACGAGGCCATGGGAAAACGAAACCGAGAAAGGAGGAAAGAACACAGGGCATCATAGGAGACATGGTGCAGCCGCGTAAACAATCTGCGAGCCATTAGGAACATTGGTGCTAAAAGGAATTTAGGTACACATTGGTGATTGTGCACTGCATCCTTGCTGGCGGAAAGGATAGAATTCTTTGTATGCATGTTTGTATGCTGGAGAACTCTGTTTTGGGCGGCTAGACGCTAGATGCGTAAACGCTTTTGTCGATTGAACAAAAGGCTGCCGAGACTCTGTATAAGCCAAGAAAATGTGCTGCGCACGTGTGTGGCAGGGTATTCTGACAGGGGCGCCGATAAGGTTTTCCTAATTAAGGATGGTGCCTGTGTGTACAGAATTCTTTTCAGGCGTTTTGGATGATGCATTGAATGCATGAATGTTAGCGAATTCTTTACAGGGAATTTTGGGTGATGCATTGGATGTCCTTGAGAAGGAAATGTTTGTAGGTAACTGCAGGTTAGCAAAGGGGAATTGGGTTGGAATTGTGGGTGGTTCTTTGCGTAACTTTAAAGAACCTCCACAGGATCTCCGGCTGAACTGTGGACTATGTGAGGGGGAACATCATGCAAATATTCTGATAAGAAACCGAACGCTGAACGACCCGTCGCCACGTAACCGGGTGCACCCGCGAAACACAACGTCAACGTTGGACTGGTAACGGCATTTCATAACACCAGGGGCATCGGTTTCACCACTACGAGTGTAAATGCCGTCCACCAATATTAGCAAACAGCGAAACCCGATATCCTTGCCCCAACTAAGACCCACGTCGATTCGTCAACTGATTCGACATATCTCCGTTGCGCAGAATACGAGATTCCATTTCAAGGGCGGAGTCTGCGTCTTCAAGCGGTCCGATCTGTGGCTTGCCAGAGGATGGATGCGTTGCAACTCAACAACATGGACATCAGGTGATTGAGCGTTGCTGAGAAATTCTGTTAAATTTATTTGTTGTCTTTACCGCTCCCCTAATGACGATCGACCGGAGACATTTTTCCGACATCTTTCACGTACCGTCGACTGGATACAGATCAACTACCCAGCTTCTGAAATCATCGTCCTTGGCGATTTTAATGTGCACAATTCCGGCTGGTTGGTGCATTCTAACAGAACCGACGAGGCCGGGAGGTTGACGGAGATGTTCGCTGATAGCCACAATTTGACTCAACTCGTGGAGGAACCTACGCGAGCGCCGGATATCCAAGCCGAGCGTTTATACTGTCGAGGTTTCTACGCTACTGGGAAACTCAGATCACTGGTTGGTATCGCTCACGCAGCATTTCAGACGAATAATCGACCTGGGCAGCTTCGCCATGTATGGAGGTATGGTGCTGTAGTGCTCGAAAAAACCTAACCACCCCTTTCCCCCATTCCTACATCCAAATCCCAGCAATATTACCCTAAAACTCAAAATCCTGTCAAAACCCGAAAAAACCCAAACATGATCCAAAATTCGCCATAAACGAATCAAACATTCGTTTATCCCCTTACATTTATCCCCACGGCATAATTTAATCCAAAATCCAAATTATAATTAAAATTCGTAATAAACCAATCTAATAATCGTTTATCGTTTCACATTTGCCCCACGGCATCATCAAAATCCAAAATTCAGAGATCGTTATCTCTATCTGGAAAATTCCATCTAGTAAAACAAATAGAAAACCGAATCCAACAGTTTCGTAAGAATTCAAGAAATTGAATTCTTATCTTAAGTAAACACTGCGCATCTCACTCAGAATACAAAAATCGAGATTCGTGTAAGAAAGTGCCCATTTTTGAGATACAAATCTCGATTTGTTTTCCTTTATAAAGGAATAGTAAAATGATCTCGGGGCCGCAGTTAAATATTATTATTTGTCCCGATAGGGCATAAATTAGGTGTAAACCCAGAAGGAAGTAATCCCAAAGGAAAAACTTTAATTCGAGATAATAAAAACGCTTATGCTTAAGGAAACAAAGCAAACCTTGTTTTCATTTGTGACCTCACACCGGGTAAGTACCGCCGTGGTATCTCCACAAAAGATGCAATTTGCAGATTTGGAGTATTGTAGCGGTTCCGCCAAACCCCACGGTACACTTACCTTAAAAACCCCCATAATCATCACCCAAGACGCATAAGCCTTCACCAATGCATTCGCATTCGGCACCTAAAAATGCTTCACGCATTATATAGATCAAATCTATGATCATTAAGTCCCTGTAAAGAAAACTTACCTTCATGCATTTTCTTTGCATACCACTGCTCCTTAAGAATTCTTTATTAGCTTACCAGGAATTTCAAATCAATTTCGGCATCTACGTCGCCAGTCAAATTTTTTTAGATGAATTCAGGTAAACAAAATAATTCGGTTTACATACATTGTAACTTTCATGACAGGGATCATAAATATTGCGCCATCTATTTTCCCAACTTCGCCAAGTAAATTTCTTTACATACACATCGGGCGGCGATCTTTTTCTTCCAGCAATAAAATTCCCTAACTCGCACCATGTGCAAATCGAAGATTGCTGTTCCTACATAGGTTTCCTGCGATACCATAGACAATTCATATCGTTTGTGGTATCCGAATCATATTTTCTATTTAATGAGCGGTTGCTATTTATCTAGCGACCCTCATTACCGAACTATGCATCAGGACATATTTCCCTTGTCCTTTAATAATCGATGAGTCGTATTCCATCTACCGATCGAGCTGGTCGGTTCTCCACCACCGCTACCCGTAGCCCTGCGGATATGCGTACGTATCAGAGTCGAGTTTCGTTACACACCGCGATACAAATTAAGTCCATGCGGGTGTGCCCGTCTCCGTGCTAATTAAAGCCTTTCTTCTACACAAGTCTTCCGTTAAATGTGCTTCCTTCAGAACGGTAACCAATCCTTAAACAGTGTCGTGAACTTAGCAACGTGAATAACAATTAATTAATCATGAACAGTAAACTCGCAAGACCCGGTGTTACTTAAGAACAATAGTAAAGGAAACAATAAAAGAAATAATAAAGAACCTTCATTATAATAGACCCCAACAGTGCTTCTTTATTTACTTCTTGTGGACGGTGTACTTGTTTTGTTTTTCCGGTGGACAGTGTACGGTGGAACATTTAGAGCAAGTTGTGGGGACGAGGTAGAACTCTCGCCCGTGCGGCGTCGTGACCTCGTACTCCCGACAGTAACACCTGGCCCCCCAAGGAAAACCAGCGGAGACAAGGACTGAGGCCAAATTAAGGACGTTGCTCTTCCCTCTGGATCAGAGGAAGCACGGTGACGACCCCTTTGTAGGAAGAGTTTCAGGAGCGGTCTATAGAGATCCCTTCTCCTTATAAGGACTAGGAGACTCGCTCCCTGAACTAAACCTACTACAGAACCAAACAGTGCTGCCAACTGGGACGATTTGCGGGATTTCGCACCCTTTCCGTGGTGGACGGTGTGGTTTGGAGATTCCGATCTTAACGCCTGCGCGGAGTCGGTCACAATTGTTCCCTCGTACACTGTTCATTCATTTCTAAATTGTTGTTGACGTTGGCATAACGATTTCGGGCATAGCACCAAAAACACACCCCAGATGGTGCTATACCGAACAATTCTTCCTTCCCGTTCATCCTATTGCAATGAAACTTTGTTGAGTTATTGTTGGCACTTGCGTGAACATTTCTAACATTATAACACTACCATCAAAGTGGGCCGGGAGTTATATTCAAACCCGCAATACCGCACGTATAATTATTGCGATACTGTCATATACGAGGATTGCCTCTTATGTTTCGGGATTTGGCAACCCTAGCGTTGCAATCCGGCAATTGACAGCTCTGCCGTAAAGTTGGACATTTTTGAGGTTATACGCACTCAGAACGTTTTGACATACGAGCGCTATTTGTGTTGTGTACAGTAACTTAAAAGATTCATCTCGGCCCAAAAATGGAATTAAATCGTCAACATTTTCGTGCGATTAATTTTTACAACTTTCGGCGTGGATTAACTCAGCAACAGTGCATGGATGAACTTAATTCAATTTTTGGCGACGAAGCTCCATCAAGGACCAGTGTTTATCGATGGTATGGTGAATTCAATCGTGGTCGTAGTTCACTCCAAGATGAATTTCGTGAAAGTCGTCCAAAATCAGTTGTTGTTCCGAAAACCATTGATACTGTGCGCGAACTGATATTGGAAGATCGTCATGTGACCTATCGTGAGATTGAGACAACCTTAGGCGTTAGTGGGACCAGCATACATTCAATATTGCATAAACATATGACTGTCAAAAAAATTTGTTCGCGTTTGATCCCACACAATTTGTCAATCGCCCAAAAAAAGGCTCATGTCAATTGGTCGAAAGAAATGCTCAAAAAATACGGTCGCGGTGCTTCGAAACACGTCTATAACATCGTGACAGGTGGTGAATCGTGGATTTATGCGTATGAGCCCGAAAGTAAACAGCAGTCGACTGTCTGGGTGTTTCAAGATGAGCCAAATCCGCGCACGAAGCACTTCCAAGCAAATGGTCGCCTGTTTTTTCGGAAAAACTGGACATGTCGCAACCGTATCACTAGAACAACGCAGAACAGTCAATTCTGAGTGGTACACAACCATTTGTTTGCCAGTTGTCTTCCAAGAAATCAGGAAAACCAACCGCCGAAGACGGATCACTCTTCACCACGACAATGCGAGCTCTCACACATCGGCTGCGACAACTGCATTTTTGAGCACCCAAAACATCGATTTGATGGGTCATCCGCCGTATAGTCCTGACTTGGCACCGAATGAGCTCTTTTTATTCCCGTACGTAAAAAACAAACTGAGAGGTCAACGTTTTTCGACACCTGAAGAAGCGGTTGCTGCATTCAGAATGCATGTGTTGGAGATACCTCAATCAGAGTGGCAAAAGTGCTTCGACAATTGGTTCAAACGCATGCAAAAATGTATAGATCTTCATGGGGAATATTTTGAAAAACAATAAAGTGATTTTCAATGATCAATATTTGTTTTTGTTCTCTAATCCCGAAATATAAAAGGCAACCCTCGTATAAAGAAGAGTTCCTCTTTGAACCACATGAATTCTTAAATTCACTTAATTTGTCAGGATTCCCGAGGGACGTTTTACCATTGAAAATTGGCGTGCCTCCTATTCTTATTCGAACCATCAATTCGCTACGACCTTGTAACAGTGCCAGCCTTTCTATAAAAAGGATGATGAACAACCCAAGCAAGAATTTAAAATGGAAAACTTAATAGATAATTTGTATTGTTGCCACGCGGCTCCTCGATAGTATAGTGGTTAGTATACCCGCCTGTCACGCAGGAAACCGGGGTTGGATTCCTCGTCGGGGAGCCTCTGGCGCAAGACTAATGACCTTGCCCGGAAAAAAAAACAAATCATTATGGAAAATTTAACAAGCCTCCGGACTTGCTAAATAAGGCCCAGACCCGTTCCCGGCTGTAGTGCCGATGATGATGATGATGATTATTGCCCCGTAATATATCCCAATGATTTCGATACTTTTTTTACATTACGGCGCGCAGAAAAGGGGATCCTATTCGATAGATATGCCATCCGAATTTAAACGTTTGCAGTTTCCGGTGCCTTTCGCACTTGAAATGGTCATCTACAAAGGACAGGCACAATCGCCACAAATGTGTGCACTACATTTGGAAAATCCATGCTCCTCGCACATGTTGGCAAACCTCCTGATTTATTTGTGTATCGCCCAAGATGGAAAAGCAGATGATATTATGTGTCCAGATAATAATGAGGAGGTATTACAACACAAACAAACGTGGCTTCGCAACGCATGTCGGGTATCAGCTAGTAAGAAATAAAAATTAATTTGACACAGACCAAATTTGGGTCACAAATTTGGTGCCACAAATCCGTACTACTTTATTATCTTCCCCGCTTTCCCCCATTATTCCCTCACTTTCGCAAATGACCATTCTGTCTGTTGTCCCAACCCCCGTTCCCCGCCCCCTTAGCAATCTAGCCCGGCGCTTTTACTCTATGCCAATGGCTCTTCTTATTCGGTCCCCACACCCCGACATTTTTCCGCCTCTAAAAAATTCAATCAACCATATCTTCATCTTTAAGTCCAAATATCTTCTTTCCTTGGAGAACTCAAAACAAGTCAAAATTATTATTATCCTTGCTGTTACCCAGCGTCAACTCGTGCTTTGGTAAGCTGGCTTCGCTCCCAAATGCGACCGTCTATCTCATCCGCCATTGTTCGCAGTGCTCGGCACCATGCCCTTGTCCCACCTCCTGGATAACGACACAAGAAAATCGTATTTTTACATACACTTTAATATCTCACATCGCCAGGATCAGTGTAGTAAGAAAAATGATTCATTTTGAAAAGATGTAAACCAAAAAAAAAAAAGTATCAACATCAGACCCAACTAAACCCTAAATGATGTTGAAACACATGTAGATGCGATGTCATCGTGTGGTTCCTTATCCTTAGCATCACATAAAATGGAAGATTTCCTTTAGCTCTTCAGCTGTACAATGACGGCAACATATAGTCAAGGGTCCTCTGTGTGCTGTGTTGCAAATTTCCAAAGGAGTGAACACATTATTATAATATTTTTCGCAATTTTCATTGGAGAGCATCCTGACAATACATTCCTTCTGCTACCAGTGCATCCCGCTCCAAAAGCATCACACTCTTGATGGTGGGATTGATCACAATGCCTTGACAGAAAAAACATAATAATAATAATAATAATAAAAATAAGATGTAAAAAAAAAAGAAATGGTTTTACTGAAAAAATAAAATGGAAAAACTGCTCATCATGGCAAACATGATGGAGAATTATTGTAATAATAACGATATCCTTCATCCTGTCTGTGTTGCAGTGATGTCTATGTATGACATTTGTATGATGTGCATCTGACGAGGATGGGCGACATATCACTTGCATACTTCAGTGGTGATAGAAAGGATCCGTATCGCGGCAGGAATTCCCTCGTCATTTACAAGGATCTCTCCTGTTGTCTTATGCATGCTGAATGCACTCACACTTTAGGTAGATACGTTTTTTCTAAATTCTTTTGTTTTTGTTTCTCGCCTTTTGTTGTGTTTCATGTCCTTTGCTTGAGTCGCGCTCGCGTTTTAACTACACAAATCCTGACTAGAATCAGCTAGCTCCATTATACCTCTGGTCTCGTTAAGACACCATCGTGTTATTCATTAATTCTGTATCCTGAGCCTTGGTGAGGTGAGCCTCTATTCTTTTTTATTTGCTTTTGTTTCCCCCCTGTCTAGTGACAGGATTTTATGAATCCTTCCAACTGTAAACGCGACATGTTCAATGTATTTACATCATTCTGGCATCGTTCGTCGGTCCTTAGTTTGTCACGTTTTTCTGTTAATTAACGAGGTGCAAAAGGTAAGTACTCCCTTGGACCAGTCTACCATTCCTTATGGTACTCCTTTGAACCCTCAACATCATCATCACTGGTGGTATTGTCGTCGCCGAGGTACTCAGGCGTCCTCAATCCGCCACCTCTCTTCAAGCATCGCACTTTGGTATTTATTTAAATAATAAATTGTGAAAACACAAGTTAGGAAGGATTACATTCAATGCTCACAGCATCCTTTCCGAGTTCCTGCTTCCAGTTAAGCTGGTATAATAATTATGATATTGCGCACAGAGGTACACATCCTCAGAGCACTAGGGTACGGAGGGCAACTGTCTCAATACAGGGTGCTGTCTTCGGCAACGAACTGAATCAATATTGACATTTGCTATGTTCCATGAAAAAAGAGGAAACAATAAAAAGAGAGATTCATTGAAAGTAGAGCTTAAGGAACATTGGATGACCCGAGTGAAGGACTTAGTGAAGTTATGGTGCAAAACTGTTTGTGAGGTGAGGGTTGAACATTTTAAACCCATTGGACTTCAGGGTGCTCTAAACAGATCACTTGTGATTTCTATAATTAATTGCTGGCAATTTTGTCGAGGAAAGATAGTTGTACTCGTAATATGTTTTTTTTATTTTACTAGTCTGGATTGAATTTGATGAAGCTGTTCGCTCTGTGTAAGGTTCTAACTATGCTACCTCATTATTCATTTTAGATCATGAAGATTTAACTGCGTTTGCTAGAGTTGTTAGTTTCTATATTGTATGTTTAACCAGATTTGTTTCATACTTTTAGCTCGTGTTACGGGTCGAAAAATGTACAACATTTAAAAAACTAACTTCAGTCTCTTGCCTGTGAAATAAAATCAGCTACATAATACAACTTCTTTTTGATTTGAACTCCGCTTTTATTTTAATTCAAAATCAAATTATACATATTTCTTCATATAAGACTAAATGTATGTCCTGTTTAACAAATAATGTTCTTGCGTTAACTTAATGGCTCTTTTTTTTTTTTTTTTTTTTTTTTTTTTCTTAATATACTTTTCTCGCGAAAGGCGAACCTATAGCGCCGAGTGGGTGCCCCGAGATGCCATCAAATAACTGTTGCAGTTCCTTTCGAACAGTTGCCGGTTGTAATGCTCCGGGATCATTCGCGCGGGGCGGGAGTTCCACAGCTTCCACACTCTGTAACGGAAGGAGTTTTGATGCAGGGATGTTCGCGCTGACGGGAGATGAACTGCAAATTGGTGCGATCCGTCGGATTTTCTTGTAGAGTCCATATAGATCGAAGTGCGCGGAAAAATGCCACAACTCTCCGAAGAACAGTACCCTTGATATTATCTGTAAAACAAACAGAGGTCAGCTACGCGCCTTCGATGTGATAGCAACCGTAGTGATTCTAAATCCAGTTACATAAAACCCCCTAACCCAATATCCATTTTGAAATACTTACCTTCGTTAAATACCCACTTTTATTCATCCATACTTACCTTTTGTAAAATCCATACTTACCCTTGTTAACTCATAAATCATTTCCTATTCATGCAATTCCCAAAACTCAATTCCTGTTGAAGCACAAAAATCGGGTTTGTGCTTCGTCAATGAACAAACACTTGTGGACAAATCTCGATTTGCCACAGTATAAAAGGACGGCGCATTTTGGTTTCGCGACAGTAGCAGTTAGTGACTGACCATAGGCAGTCGCAGTTAGTAATTGACCACCAAAGTAAAGAGAACTTGAAGACATTAAATAACGAAATAAATAAAAGCAAAGAGATCTTTTAATTCGGCTCCGGAGGTAAAAGCACAACACAAAAACTAAATTAAATATTGTGGTGTACCGGTATCATCCCGTATACCAACACAACTGTAGCCCCGACGTCAGCGCAGTGTCTCCGATAAGGCGAATCGCTCGTCTCTTTATGCTCTCAAGTAGGTCGAGGGTATGTTTAGGAGCAGACCTCCAAACATGAGAGCAGTATTGGATCTCGGTTCTAATTTGGGATTTATACAAGAGAAGAAGTTGCGTCGGAGTAAAATATTTCTTGGCTCTAAAAAGATAGCTCAGTTTTCCTGAGACGGACCTGGCGATGTTCCATGTGTGTTTATGCTATGATATATTTCCATAGACCGTAACGCCGAGCAATTTCATGCTCTCCACAGGTTCGAGGGCCTGGTCATTCATCGTCAGTTGTGGAACCGATGATCCACTTTTCTTTGTATGGCTGTGTAGTGTTCTTTTTAAAGGTCTGAAATTACTTTTACAAATAACATTACAGGGTGACGACTATAAGCTCACTTTCCGTGAGGGAAATAATTAAAAAAAAAAGAGAAATAATTTAAAAAAACAATTTTTGTTAAATATACAAAAACAGTTTAGTGAAAGGAAAGGAATCTGCGGAGCATCGACAATCACCAAAGATGTTTTTTTATATCACACTTGCACAGCATGGACCTATAACGTTTGAAATAATAGTGAAGAAGATCGTGTGATTCGAACTGACGCTATGACAGCTCGAATCACGAAAAAAATTTTACCTAAGCGTTACACACCAGGCTACTGGCCGTGTTTAGAATTTGATTTCCAAACTCGAGTATATTCCACTGGTGTGAATTATTTTTTTTTTTTATTTATCGCTTGGTATACGGTTCTGATGTATTTTTCTTATTCAATTTTTTTTTCGTTCGGTGTTCTTCACTATTTTTGCTTGTGAATTTGTGTGTGTCTGTTACAATCGCTACAGACCCTTAAATGTCAAAGCACAGAACGTGGGAGAGGATACGGAAATGAGGTTTCGATTTCATATAGAACTACATGTCTGTAGTTTCTAATGTCGACAAAGCACCTGTGGGGGTTCTTTAAGCATTCCCAAAGAACCCCCCATTTCCTTTAAATCAACCTGCCTTCCTCCTCACTGAACAAAACCATTTCACTTACCTGCAATCGAGCAGCGTTAAACCACCCTTCAATATCTTTCACCTGAAAGGTAAACCCTCTTCAATAGCTTGTATATCAACCAAATCATTTCGGTCATAATACATGAACCATATAGGAATCCGATCGGCTCACCTTGTCTGCAACCATGATCTTTAAACACACGTCAATCTTCCTGCATGTTCTTGTTCCAACAATCCGTTTGTCCAAGGAGACACGTTGGGCGGCTTATTTGCTTACACAGCTGCAGTCACAGTTCCGACGATCGATCGCCCAAGCTACACCCGATCATCGAATAGGACATGACCTCGATTGGTGTTCAAACAATCATTCTAATGATCATGCCCTATGATACATTTTTCTGAAAACTAAACAACCTCCACACTGGCCCTTACTGCTGGCATAAGCGGTAAGCACCCATTGAATCGGACACGATCATGATTGCTATTGAAACAATCATGCCAATCATCGTGTCACACGTACCGTTTTCTTAACCAAACAATAGCCACCCTAGCCATTGCCATGGTGAACAAATCTTCTGCTTGCTTATCGTCGCAGAAAAATCGATTGCCTGCAACGGCATGATTTTGGGCGATCATCTAAACAACCGATGTTCCCATGTAGCATTGGTTAAATCAAACAAATGCGCATCTCAGCGTTTGACCCCTGAAATAGCGTGTCTATTTACATAACACACAGAAACCTATTTCTTCCTCCGGCGATCGGCACTATCGTTTACAACAACGATGCCTGCAGCCTCTAATGCTTGTTCTTTTGTTTGAACACCTGCGGGATTGTTCGCTCTTCACACTTCCAGAGAATGGTCATGGTACCAGACCTGTACGGTCACATAGGAAATTCTTCCATAAAACACCAAATCGATCGTTCATTGGTCGTCACCAAAGAAAATATCGTTTTTGGCTCCTCCCATATCAAGGGAAATCCATCAGTGTGGCAGCCGGTGGATGTTGAGTGCAACGTTCATAGAGAGTCAGATTGCACCGCTGGGCGGGCATACATGCGTTCCGAGTTGTCAATGTGTCGGAGTAGAGTTCTAATAGCAAATTCTAAGTGCATTCTTCGGACAATTTAAGCACTGTGTAAATTGGATTAAGGGTACGTACAAGCAAACTCTAGGTTCATTCTTCGGACAGTTTAAATATTGTGTACAGTTTTATTAAGTGTACGTACAAGCAAATAATAAGTCCATTCTCCAGACAGTTTAAGCATTGTGTAAGATTTGATTAAGTGTAGGTACTAGTAAATACCAAGTTCATTCTTCAGACAGTATTAAACGTGTATCGGAATTTAAAGTGTATCACAATAAACCAAATAAATATGCAACTCTAAGCAAAAGATGAAAACATCTCTTGTTTTATTTTTCTCCTTCTTTTGTGGAACGTTTCACAGCAGTACTCCGTGGAGGTGTTACTGAACCCACGTCCGTGCTGGCATACAAGTAACCCATCATCACACACCTGATTAGACAGAGCGTCTCAATTTTGGGGCTTTCGGCTGAAGAACGGTTGTCAGAGTTTAACCACATCTGCAAAATGCATTCTTAAGATGAACCGACGTTTATTTTGCTATTCACGGACATCACGGGAAAATATTTGATAGGATATGTTGACTACATCAACTTCAGTTAAACAAAAAGTCTGTACGCTACGCCGAAATGGCATATACTGAATTTCAAGTTAGTTTATGGTGCTTCCTTATAGATGTATTACTAAACTAACTGTACACCCTAATGTTTAATTTGCCTTTATTGTCTATATTAAACATAGTAACACGGCAAAACCTATCCCACACGATGAACCGTACGACTCTTGAATATTTATGTTTTTTACGAGTTTAATCGATTCATTTATTATGTCCGTTGAGGACAATGGTTCCATACAGCCTCTTTGATTAGTTTTATTTAAAAAATTGCGAAGGTCTTTATAATTAACGTCCGTTTAGGACGATTTTCGGAATAAAGCTTTCCTAAGGTACGTCCGAGGAGGAGTAGTTATTTTTTTTATTTTTAAAATGCGTTCGACAAAAGACGAAAGTAACACTCATAAATTTATTGATAGCCCAACGTCCAGTCACGATATGGATTGCGCTGAGCCTCTAACTATTTTTAATGTCCGTCTTGCAAGATAGTTTATTAATGAGTCGACAATCTCTAATTAATAGGGTGACACTTGTCTGGACGTACAAAACACGATTGTTAGAAAACTATATCTACACATGGTCAACAATTGCAAAGACATCCGATTGCATTGTTGCCATGTAATTACTTATTGTTATAAGTACCACATGCCATAATGGTGACTGACCCTCGCTGAACGAAGATTTTATGCAGAGTTGGTGACTATGACAATTGCCACCATCATCGCGACAACCTTCGTTTCAGACCGACCGATTGAAATCAGCCATTGCCTTTAGCCCATCTATGCAATTGGAACAGAGTAATATTTTAATTTTTGTCTGACTTTTTGACTGTCCAAGAACTTTGGCCGTCTTCAACTATCTACGATTTTGCTCTGAATTTCTACAGAGTTCCATCTTCGTCTCCTTACCGACTCAGATAATGTTCAAGATGTACCATTCATTTTCATTTTTAAAACATTTTTTATTTTTCTTTTTATATTCTTAATTTCTAAATTAAAGGCTAGACAAAAAATGCTTAAATTCTAGCTTAATTATCTTATATAATAACTTACTGGTCCTTCGCAGACGCTCTAAGCTAAACATTACTTAACATTTGTATAATTTGCCTTTCGGCGACAGAACTTTGTGGCAGTACTGATAATTAGTTAAAATACAAAGAAAAATTTGAAAAACTTTGTTAATTTTTTTCTTAAAATTTAACTTACTTAACTTACCTACTTTTTTTTTTTTTTTTTTATGTAAAAGCACTTAACCTAACTTAACTTAAATCTTATACTACCCTAATTCTAGAAAAGCTAATTAATGTAAGCTAGCTGATGATAGTGTGATTCTATACCGACTTTGGTATCCAGGTCTTTATATGCCATTCAACCACCAGAACTGTTGACGCTGTCTAATACTATCGTCCCGGTCTCTGTGGGAGATAGCCCTACTGAAGCGCAGGAGCTCTTTTTCTGTGGGCGTTACTTCCCGGTCGTAGCACAATCGCCCGTCTACAGATGATCTACTTACATGATAGATCAGCGGAATCCCGGATCTATCCTGTATAAGCCCTTTCATATCCAAGTCAAGGAACGCCTCTGGTGGAACAAAGCCGTTGCGACGCACGCTCTCATAGTACAAGGTGTTTGGATAATAGGCCCCGAAAATTAGGTCATTGGACGAGCTTATTGGTCTCTCTGATTAATTTGATCATAAAATTATCCAACCTATTTACGTAAGCTTCATTATATAAAGTCTCATTTGAGTAATACTTTTTATAGTCCGATTCCGGTGTCCGATATAATCTGAGACAACTTCTGAGACACTTTCTTTCGAACACCCGAATCTTTTCCATCAAATTTGGACCTATGTTAAACTATACTGGGCAACCATATATGAGCATTGGCCTGATTAGCGTCCTGTAGCATATGACTTTTACCTTGCTGTCAAGTTGGCTACTGTGAAATAGCCTCCTTGTCATAGCAAAAGTTTTCCTCGCTTTGAGCAAAGCAGCCTCTACAGTCTAGCCAGATGCCCAGGTATTTAACTAAACTCTTGGTTTCCAGTTTATCTCCATGCGGTCCCACGACAACTAGCTTTCGCCAGTTTTTACTTGTGTCGTACGTGGCTTTATATAATGGAGTTCTAAATAGGATGGCTTCACATTTGTACAAGTTGATCTTAAGTTTCCAGTCATTGTAATAGCGCTGCACTTTGTTGAAGTCTCGCTGTATTAACCTATTTATGATCGCAACTTTCGGAGCTGTTCTGTAAATTATGAGATCGTCTGCGTACGCAATAGCCTGCGGAAGTGCATCTAATAAGTCGCTAATGTAAATGTTAAAAAGAATCGGAGAGAGTACTGCGCCCTGTTGCAAACCATTCTTGATATTATACGTTTTATGAGAGGTCACATTACCATTTTTGACCACGAATCTCCTGTCCTTTAACATATCGTAAAGTACATATAATAAAGGGTTATGTATGCCATGTCTGACCAGTTTGTAATACAACCCTTCGATCCAGACGGTATCAAAGGCTTTCTCCAAGTCGATCAGACAGGCCCCTGTGCATTGGTTCCTACATTTATTCCATTGTATGTCGGAGACCAGTTTAGCTGCGGCATGTGAGGTTTCATGACCCGCCTTAAAGCCAAACTGGTTATTTGGAATAATGCTGTTGTCGTCTAGCCATTTTACCAGAGCTTTGTTAATGGTTTTTTCAAATACTTTACTGATGCTTGGGAGTAAACTTATCGAACGCATGTTCATTGGGTTTGTGCAGTCTTTGCCCTTTTTTGCGATGGGCTGAATGATAGCCGGTTTCCAACGCGTGGGATAATATGCATTATTCAACGCGTTGTTAAACAGGACTGTGTATACATCTATTGCCATTGGGGGCAGGTTCTTGAGTACGATGTTAGGTACTCCATCTATTCCCACTGACTTTTTGCTTCTTAATGAGTCGAAGATACTCTGGATTCCTTCCCTTGTTATTAGAAGGCTATTAGCCACTACACCATTGGCATTAATGTCACTTGACAGGTTATCTTCACTGAATTCGTTAAAACCCGGATTCTCCGATTGCCAAAGTGAAATTTCATTTCGGAGGTGCAAGTGATTGAGTAGAACTCTGTCCTCCAGGTCATGATTTCGGCGAATGCTTTCATTCACCTTGTACATTTCCTGAAAGACAGCTCCCAAAGCGTTCACCTTTTCCAAAGGATCTTCGATCACGAAGAGCTCACTATTGAGGATAGCGTTCTCCGTATCTATGCCAATGTTGGTTAGCAGCTGCTTGTTTACCTCAGTACGTGGAATTTGGAGACACTGAATCTCATTTTGATTATTTCTCCTGAATATTTTATTTATTTGTGGGAACATATTCGGGTTATTAGTTTTTATAGCTCGAATTCTGTTGTTCCAATACAAATTTGTTGCTAATCTATAATTAGCTTTAAGTAATTGTTGGAGGTTTTTTAATGTGATATTATCTCCTGGTCTTGTCTGTCTGTAAACTGTCTGTGTAAGTGTTTTAATTTCGATAGCAGTCTGCTCTTTTGCCTGTGGAGTGCGTTTATTGTTGCGTTTCTGTGCATGTCAGTGTGATCTGTAACTGTTGTTTTGGGAATTGTTTTGTCCATTGTTCGTTTTACGGTTTCGTCCATTTGTTGAATGTATTTGTCGATTTCGACATTAGTCAGGTTTCTGTTTACTGGCAGATTAAAGTCATTCGAACGAAGTTCTCTTGTTAATGATCTGGTGAACCGCCGCCATCGCATTGCCTCGTAGTTATAGGGTTGCGGGATCACGAATTCCTCCAGATCTGCGAGCTCGTTCGGAAGCTCTATTGCTGCCGTGAATGCACAGTGGTCACTATCGTATTCAATTGTCCGTAAACAGTTTGTGTTTCGTCTATTGGTGTTAAGTAATCTCAGTCGTGAGTCGATTAGCAAGATATCTAAGAACGATCTACCTCTAGGGAACGATGGATATTCGGTAGCTAGCAGGTCAGTTCTACATTCAATATGAAACTGATCTAACCAGCCAGCCAACTGATTTCCTCTGGCATTAGATATATAATTTCCCCAATTTCTATGCTTGGCGTTCATATCTCCCCCTAGGATAAAGTAATTTTTGTCCAGGTGCAATTGTAAGCATCGGAAGAGAGTCTCGAGCTCTGCTATAAATAGATTATGTTGGTGCTCCTCAGGTGCGTAGACCGCAATCGCATACAAACCCCTTCCTTGCTGAAGGGGTATGCGTACGATACAGGCTTCCAGCACCAGGAACCTGCGCACTTCTCCACTATATATTACTTTATGATTGATCCCTTTTCTAATAAAGATTGGCTCTTCTCTCAGTTCTTATTAGTGACTTTACATTCACGACAAGAGCTTTTATTGATGTTGTGGTTAGAGGGTTTATATTGACTTTTTGTTTAGATTGGGCAAGTGCGAGTAGATCTCGTTTATTTGATTTTGCAGCTGTGTCATCTGTCTCTGCAGATTGAGCAGAACCGTGACCACGATGTTGTTTCAGTCTGTGTGGAAGTATTTGTGGCTACCAATGTTGTAGCCTAGTTTGGTGGTTTCCCACCCGACGCAACTTCTCCGTACGACCGCTGCGATGTTACGAGCATTGTTGTAGTACGAGCTGACTCTGTGTTTTTTTGCCGAGTCACACTTTTTGCCATTATTTCTCGGAATTTAGGACAACCTCGTAATTAGCAGGATGTCCCTCATTCCGGCACACTGCGCACTTTAGAAGGGCTTTGTCTTCTACCCTTTCTTTTCCCAGAGGGCATTCTTCTGCCTTATGGTCTTTTCCGCATTTTACGCAACGGTGCTGCATTTCACAGTTCGCCGCCGCGTGACCAAACCTTTGGCAGCGGACACATTGCAGGATGTCTCTGCCTTTTTTTAATTTGTCCCATGTGACACTTTGATGATCCAAGACTGTAATTTTTCTTAGACCACCAATTCTGCTGCTGGGCGTTAGTTGAACCAAAAAGAAGGGTAGCTTGCGGTTTTCCCTTCTTGCCTTGGTTGTGGTGAACGGTTTTACGGTTTTTAAGATAAACTTGAGATCGTCGTGCCTCAACTTTTGAAGCATCTCGAGCAGAGCCCCCGGTTCCACGTCAGGGTCGACACCCTTTAATAGAACCGTTACCCTCTTTGTTTGCTTCGGCGTGAACGAGTAGAATTCCGCGGTCTTTAATTTTATCGTGGTCTGCCACCGCATAGGTTTGAATGGCATGCCTATTACCAGCCAGTCTTTTAATTACAAAATTGTTTCCTATCGCTAGCTTACAAAGACTTACCAATTCCTTACACTCAATATCTATGGTGTTGATTGGTGGCATCTTTATTTTTTGGTTGTTATTGTTGCTTTGCCGCTGTTGTGTTGCTTGCTGTGGTCGATTTTGTGTTGATTGTTGCTGTTGCTGTTGCTGTTGCTGTTGGCCGACTTTTGGCTTTGGCTTTTGTTGTTGTTCGGTGAATTTTTCTTTTTAGAGTGCCGCTATTTTTTTCTTTCGGCTTCTCTCTTCTAGACGGGCTCTTGCCATCGCAAGTTTCGCCTCCAATTCAGTTATTTCCTCCTCTTCATCCTCAGACTCTGAGGATGCAAGAGAAGCGAACGAATTGTTTGCCCCATACATATTAAAATTGTAGGGAGAGGGACGCTCATTGTCCTCCTCTATTTGCTGACCTTTTTTCTCCATTGTTAATTTCGCGGTTTTACTTCGCGTCACAATGGAGATTTTCGGTGTACCTTTTCGTTTGTTTGTCACGTTCTTGTCTTCCTCCGTGTTCATGCTGGTTCTTTCCAGTTTGTTTTCATTAAAAAAAAACAATGGCGACCGCAATACGAACCACGAAGTCGATTTCTTCGTCGCCTAAGAGTCAGTGAACTTGCACTCGCGCCAAATGATGCTTTGAAAACTCTGTGCGTAACTAGCAATATATTGTCTGTTTTAGTTTTTACTTTTACGGCTGAGGTGATATATTTAAATTGTCTTACGTTGTTGTTGCACCTCACTGAAGTTATTTTGTGAGCACGTTTATTGTCACTTTTAACATTCGTTTTGTTTGTTTGTTGTTGTTGCACTTTGTTTTAGTTGTCACAACACGTCACGTCACTGTTTTTCTATTTCGTGGCTTCGTTCTTGTTTATGAATTGGATTAATTATATGAATACAGTTTTGATTTGTGCAAATTTATGCTAATTTGATATGCATTTTCTGTGTCGGGTATTTGTATTGACGTCGTCGGCGGAGTGGGTTTCGTTTAATATGCAAACAAGCCGTACATAAATTAGAGAGTTACTATTTACACAATATCTCTTAGGGTCAATGAATTTTTATTCAGCTTTTAATTTAGTACTTATTTAGTTTAGAGATACACGCATTGGAGGGATGTAAATAGACTTTATTAGTAGCCATGGATACACGATCGCGTCTCACTTAATACTGTTCAAGATGTACCACCACATTGGTATATGCCTCTAAAAGAATATAAAATATCCTAGAGGCAGTTTTACTTCTGTATAGGGGATTGAAACACGTAGGGGTGTGCATCGATTAAAAATTTGCTCCCAAATAGACTGTTTGTAAATTGTGCATCGATTAAAAATTTGCTCCCAAATAGACTGTTTGTAAAATGTAAATTGTAACGCTCCTCTATGATTCACAGCACATATTCCTTTTATTTACAGTTTGGGTGTACGAAAATGCAGCATGCGTCAGTATGAGTGACTCAGTGACCGAGTGCGGACTTGTCTGCAATTCGCCGATTGAGTGAAATTAAAAAGTTTCTTTTCTGAGTCGGGAGTGTTTTAAACATAAAGACTATTTATAAATAAATGCCAGCGATAAAAACATTCAAAGCAAAATGAATATATATTATTTGATTTAGTCGACCAAAATAAAAAAATAAAAAAACAAACAAAACAAAACACATAATAAATTTAAAAACAGTGCAGTGAAGTGCGAAAAATAAAATACATCTCAACTAAAAGAAATAAAATATATCACCTCGGTCGCAAGTATAATAAAGCTAATAATATATTGCTCGTTTAGCAATTGATATTTAAATTGAAATTTAGCGCGAGCGTAAGGTCACTGATTTTTGATTGCCACTAGGCGAGTGCGAGTCCAGGTTGCGGAGAAGCCAAGCTCCGTCGAGCTTCGTGAAGCAGGCGGCCTCTAGTTTTTTAAAAATGATAACAAACCGGGAGTGCCAGCATGAACTCGAACGAAGAAAAACAAGCAACAACAAACGAAAGAAAAAGTGCTCCGACAAACACAATTGTGACACGAAGTAAAACCGTGAAACTAGCCATGGAGAACAAAGAACAGCAAATGGAGGAGGACAGTTCACCACTCACATCAAGACAAGAAGGGAAAATCGGAAGCTACACTTCGTTTTGGTCTAATTATCATCCAGCAGCAAAATTGGTGGTCTAAGGAAAATAACAGTCCTGGATCATCAAATTGTCACATGGGACAAAATAAAAAAAAGCAGAGACATCCTGCGAGGTATCCGCTCCCAAAGGTTTCGGCACGCAGCGGCAAACTATGAAATACAGCAACGTTGCATAAAATGCGGACATGATCTTAAGGCAGAAGAATGTCCTCGGGGGAAAGAAAGGATAGAAGACAAAACCCTTCTAAAGTGTGTAGTGGGTCGCAATGAGGGACATCACACAAACTATCGAGGATGTCCTAAATTGCAAGAATTAATGTTGAGAAGTGTGACCCGACAAAAAAAAAACAACAAAGCCAACTCGAACAACAACAATGCAGGTAACATCACAGCGGTCGTACACACAAGTTGAGTTGGGCGGAGAATAACAAAACAGGCTACAACACTGCTAGCCATAAATACTCCCACACAGACTGAAACAACATCACAAACAGACGTGCTCAATCTACGGAGACAGATGATACGGCTACAAAGTCAAATAAACGAGATCTAATCGCACTTGCCGAGTTTAAATAAAATGTCAATATAAACCCTCTAACCAAAACATCAATCAAAGCTCTTGTCGTGAATGTAAATTCACTAATAAGAATTGAGAGAAGAGCCACTCTTTTCAACCTGTTGCAAGATTAAAACCCTGATGTACTTCTGGCGGGGGAAACAAATTTAAACCAGAGATATAAGATAGGGCATAAAAACTATGATATTATACGAAGAGATTGACCTAACTTCTTTCATGGGGCGGGTGTCGCAATCTTTATTAGAAAAGGAATCCATCATAAAGTTATATATAGTGGAGAAGTGAACAGGTTCCGGGTGCTGGAAGCCTGTATCGTACGCATACCCTTTCAACAAGGAAGGCATTTGTATGCGATTGTAGTCTATGCAGCTGAGGAGCACCAACATAACCTATTTATAGCAGAGCTCGAGACACTCTTTCGATGCTTACAATTGCACCTGGACACAAAACTACTTTATCCTAGGGGGAGATATGAACGCCAAACATAGAACTTGGGGAAATTTTATATCTAATGTCAGAGGAAATCAGTTGGGTGGCTGGTTAGATCAGTATCATATTGAATGTGGAACTGACCTCCTAGCTACGGAATACCCATCGTTCCCTAGAGGTAGATCGTTCTTAGATATCTTGCTAATTGACTCACGACTGAGACTACTTAACACCAACAGACGAAACAGAAACTGTTTACGGACAAATGACTACGACAGTGACCACTATGCATTCACGGCAGTAATAGCGTTTCCGAACAATCTGGCAAATCTGGACAAATTCGTGATCCCGCAACCCTACAATTACGGGGCAATGCGATGAGCACGGTTCACCAGATCAGTAACAAGACTATAGCGTTTGAAATAATAGTGAAGAAGAACGTGTGATTCGAACTGACGCTATGACAGTTTGAATCACCAAACATTTTTACCTAAGCGTTACCCATCAGGCTACTGACCGTGTTTAGAATTTGATTTTTAAACTCGACTATACTCCACTGATGTGAATTATTTTTGTTATCGCTATGGTATACGGCTCTGATGTATTTTCTTGTTCGATTTTTCGTTCGGTGCTCTTCACTATTTTGCTTGTGAATTGTGTGTGTATCTGTTAGAGTCGCCACAAGACAACTTCGTTGGAATGACTTTAATCTTCCAATAAACAGAAACCTGACAGATGACGACATCGACTAATACATTCAACAAATGGACGAAACCGTAAAACGAACATTGAACAAAACAATTCCCAAAACAACAGTTACAGATCATATAAACATGTCATCATCATCATCATCATCGGCACTACAACCGGGAACCGGTCTTGGCCTTATTTAGCAAGTCCTGAGGCTTGTTAAATTTTCCATAATGATTTATTTTTTCTGGGCAAGGTCATTAGTCTTGCGCCAGGGGCTCCCCGGCGGGGAATCGAACCCCGGTCTCCCGGGTGACAGGCGGGTATACTAACCACTATACTATCGAGGAGCCCCATATAAACATGTACAGAAACAAAATTATAAACGCACTCCACAGAAAAAAGAACAAACTTCTATCAAAACTAAAACAATTACACAGACAGTCTACAGGCAGACAAGACCAGGAGATGATATCACTGAAATGCCGATTAAAAAACTTCCAACAATTACTGTGGCGGATTCGCACTGGACACTATCAGCGAATTCGCAACTGAATGCTGCCCTTGGCAACACAATAACAAATGTCAGCAACTAGCTGACATAATCGAATTTGGTTGTCAAGGAATCAATAACAAACTCATTCTTCTTCGTAAAATCTTCAGACAAGCGACACGTTTGCATTTTTGTAAATCAATATTAATCGAACTCATCCGTAAATAAAACACAATTGTTAATAAGATAAATCCAACCGTGTCATTATTCCCATTTGGATGAGGATAGTTATAAAATTGCTGCTTCCCATTTAGGTATTCTTTTCCTTTTCAACCGTTTGCTTTTATCGGTGTTTCAGAGCAGCAATGAACATCGCAGCACGCCAGGCGACACCAATTGTGAACCTATAGAAATCTTCCCCGACGACATTCCTCGGTCGGCGGAACTTATAGATGTCTTACCCGACGACATTCCTCGGGCGGCGGAAATATAGAGATCTTCTCCGACGACATTTCTCGGTCGGCAGAGATCATCCTACGTGTTGGCCGCTCAATTGCCAATACAATTACTTAAAACTAATTATAGATTAGCAACAAATTTGTATTGGAACAACAGAATTCGAGCTATAAAAACGAATGACCCGAATATGTTCCCACAAATAAATAAAACATTCAGGGGAAATAAATAAAATGAGATTCCGTGTCTCCAAATTCCACGTACTGATGTAAATAAGCAGCTGTTAACCAACACTGGCATAGATACAGAGAACGCTATCCTCAATAGTGAGCTCTTCGTGATCGAAGATCCTTTGGAAAAGGTGAAGCTGTGGGAGCTGTCTTTCAGGAAATGTACAAGGTGAATGAAAGCATTCACCGAAATCACGACTTAGAGGACAGACCTCCACTGCTCCTCCGAAATGAAATTTCACTTTGGCAGTCGGAGAATCCCGGTTTTACCGAATTCAGTGACGATAATCTGTCAATTGACTTTAATGCCAATGGTAGGGCTAGTAGCCTATTAGTTACGTGCGAAAGGGATCCAGAGTATCTTCGACTCATTAAGAAGCAAAAAGTCACTGGGAATAGATGGAGTAGCTAACCACGTACCCAAGAACCTACCCACAATGGGAATAGATATGTACACGGTCCTGTTTAACAACGCGTTGAATAATGCATATTTTCCTGCGCGTTGGTAAACGGCAATCATACAACCCATCCCAAAAAATGCCAAAGACTGTACAAACCCAATGAACATGCGTTCGATAAGTTTACTCTCAAGCATCAGTAAAGTATTCAAAAAGACTATTAACAAAGCACTCCTGAAATGGGTAGACGACGACAACATTATTCCGAATAATCAGTTTGGCTTTAAGGTGGGTCATGGAACTGTAGCGTCCTACGAACGCACAATTCCGCCCAGGTAAGGTTCCAAACCTTCAAGGAACTTACTTACCTTATCCATTACACGTGCCCACAGACACGTGTCCCCAAAGCTCTTAATCAGACCTGTAACAAGGGCATAGGAAGCTGAAACAATGTTGAACCCGACATCAAAAAAACAAGGAACTTAACGTTCAAAAACTTTCAGTATCGAATCAACGCATCCATTCATAGTACGCAAAAACTATTCCAGATTACAGGCCATAAATCTTCCATCCAAAACATCTGCACGATGTTTCCAAGGAATTATATCTTCGGTAAAGTAACCGAACCAGGGAGGCATACTCGGGTAGCTAAAGGCAATTAGCACCTCTAATTCCGTGCAAGATCACGAAAATCCAACAGCAAAAGCATCGCATGCAGATCTCCCATCTTAAACATCTGCACGATGTTTACCAGGAATTACCATTTTTGGTAGATAGATAACAACGGATGCATACACTGGCAGCTAAACGCAAGAAAGCATATCACCTATCCGCTACCAAAAGTGTAAACAACCGTAATTATCGCAACAAGATAATTCGGAAGATTTACAAGTCCAACGCCAACAAAGGAAATACTCCGGTCCCACGATTCCTTTGTAAAAATTTCACACCCATTAGAGGGATCTAATGGATTTCGGTTGTGTTTACAAAAGGCAAGCAACCACTGGCTGTACGCCCGAAAAATCATCTCCGTCTTGCGCGCCAGATGTTCTGTGCAAACAGAAGGCCGTGGAAAAGGAAATGCTATCACCAACGAATAATGTATGCAAGATGACTTTCCCTTTCTCAGGAAACTATGAAATATCCCCGGGGATGCGATAACATGCTGCTAACAGGAATTCGGAAATTCTGTTAGCAGGGGGAATAAGAAAATTTTTCGATACAGATACAGATACGATCTGTATCAGGGCATTTTTGAGGAGAATAGCGAGTGAGTGAGATTCTGATCGTCACGCGACGAGGAATACGAGAACACCACGAGAAGGTGATACGCGTTAAGATAGCCCGAGAAGAAAAAAAAGAAAAGTCGAGTCTGGGTCTGTGTGGAGTGCGCACGAAGTCTTTTTCATTTTTGATCGGTTTAGATTATTTTGTGAAAGCGAATATTATTTTTGTAAAACTATATATTGGAACTATTTATTTAGTGAGAACGATAACAAACGCTAACAATAAAGTAAAGTTCAAGAGCAATTTTCTTGATGTTTCCTTTTTAACCGCGTTCGCTCTGGTGTTTATGTTTTCTATCCGGCAAGCAGTGTTCGGCGGAACACTTGAAGAACGTATAAAACCGCTAAAGAACCACACATGCCGCAGCTAAACTCGTCTCCGACATACAGTGGAATAAATGTAAGAATCAATGCAGAGATCGACTTAGAAGAAGCCTTGGATACCGTCTGGATCGAAGGGTTATATTACAAACTGGCCAGACATGGCATACATAACCCTTTATTATATCTACTTTACGATATGTTAAAGGACAGGAGGTTCGTGGTCAAAAGTGGTAATGTGACCTCTAATAAAACGTATAATATCAAGAATGGCATGTAGCAGGGAGCGGTACTTTCTCCGATTCTTTTTAACGTTTACATTAGCGACTTATTAGATGCACGTCCGTATGCTATTGCGTACGCAGACGATCTCATAATTTTCAGCACAGCACCGATATTTGAGATCATAAATAGTTTACTACAGAGAGACTTCAACAAAGTGCAGCGCTATTGCGACGACTGGAAACTTAAGATCAACTTGCAGAAATGTGAAGCCATTTGTTTAAAACCCCATTATATAAAGCCACGAACGACACAAGTAAAAACTGGCGAACGTTAGTTGTCGTGGGACCGCATGGAGACAAACTGGAAACCAAGAGTGTAGTTAAATACCTTGGCATCTGGCTATCTCAATATCTGTATTTCAACAGATATGTAGAGGCTACTTCGGCCAAAGCTAGGAAAACTTTTGCTATGACAAGGAGGCTATTTCACAGTAGCCAAATTGAAGAAGTGGAAGTTTTATGCTACATGACGCTAATCAGGCCAATGTTCATATATGGTTGTCCAGTATGGTTTAACATAGGTCTAAATTTGATGGAAAAGATTCGGGTGTTCGAAAGGAAGTGTTTCAGAACTTGTCTCAGATTATATCGAACACCGGAATCGGATTATAAAAAGTACTATTCAAATGAGACTTAATATAATGAAGCCTACATAAATAGGGTGCCTAATTTTATGATCAAATTAATCAGAGGACATATTGCGAAAGCAATAAGCTCGTCCAATGACCTAATTTTCGGGGCTTATTATCCAAATACCCTGTACTATGAGAACGTGCGTCGCAACGGTTTTGTTCCACCAACGGTGTTCCTTGATTTGGACATGAATAGGCTTACACAGGATGGATCCGGAATTCCGCTGATCTATCATGTAAGTAGATCATCGGTAGACGGGCGATTGTGCTACGACCGGGAAGTCACGCGCACCGATAAGGAGCTGTTGCGCTTCAGTAGGGCTATCTCCCATAGAGACCGGGACGATAATATTAAAAAGCACCAACGGTTCTGGTGGTTGAATGCCATATAAAGAGCTGGATATCAATGTCGGTAGAATAACTGTATCATCAGCGAGTTTTGGGTAGTATAAGATTTAAGTTAAGATCTTTTAAATAAAATTAATAAAAAATTTAAGTAAGTTAAATTTTAAGAAAAAACAAAAATTTTTAATTTTTCTTTGCTATACAAATAGTCATAAATACATCCACAAACAAAGTTGTGTCGCCGAAAGGCAAATTATACAATAGTTATGTAATGTTTAGGTTAGAGCGTCTGCGTAGGACCAGTAAGTTATAGAAATAAGATAATTAAGCTAGAATTTAATCATTTTTTGTCTGGCATATAATTTAGAAACTAAGAATATAAAACGAAAATAGAAAATGTTGCAACCATGAAAAAAATGCAGCGTACGTCTTTCATTCCTGAAAAGGTTTTCTAGAATTTCGAAATTATTATGATTTTTTCCACTTTGTATTTACCTATACTGCGTTCGAACCCGGGCCTTCTGTGCAATAAGTATGACTTGCTATTTACGTGAACAAACGCAGTAGACAAGAAAACCCGAAAATATCGATGACCGAAAAAGATTTACCCATTAATTAAAGTGTCTACATATTGACATCATGATCAATTTAGATGTTCACACTAAACAAAACTCTTTCTAAAGGGGCATCACCATAAACCTCAACACCTTTCGATCCACTGAACTAACAAACCTTTTTTTAATACACCCCGAAAACATTTGCAACTTCATTAAAAATGTCTATGCCTTGCAGCCAATTAGCAATCCAACCAACTGGCCAATACCACGAACTCTATCCCAGCCCCACCCGTGGGCGCTTCGGTTTTCCCTTGTTCTATTTGAAATCGAAACTCGGCTCACTTTTCAAAACTCTGAAACAACGATTATCCTGTTGATCCGCATGTGGCCACTTTATTAAAATTCCCATACAGCCAACATTATTACCCACCGTCTGGTGGTCAGCACTTGACCGCATGGAGTTTATCACTTAAATTGTTCGCTAACTCGGAACTTGAGGCCCCCTCTCCCAGCAGACGGGAGCCGGTTCCATTCGAATGTGCGACCGGAAAACTATTTGCGAAAGTTTTCAACTTTCTGTTCTACGTGCACCAGGTCCTTGTTCAACCATCAGTCCTGGAGTTGTATCCCGAATGTTATGAGTAAATATTTTAAATAAACTTTGAAACGTCATCACAGGAAAGCTGCCCACCCGGTCCTGGGTGATAGACAGGTGGGGCATTTAACTAAATTATAAAGTGCTCTTGGTGAAGTTTGCACTATCTGTTGGAAAAGATTCAATGTCCGGCAGGTGTTACACACTACACATCCGCCCCGGGTGTTCATTTCACACACAAAATCCATATAGCGGAATGTATCCTGACGGGGCGGAGGTTTGTCGCCACATGTTGCATTCAATACGCCTGTACACCTACGTGTACGAATCAGAGTCACCTGTAGGCGAAAGGTGGAAAGTTAATTTCATTTGCTAAATGCAGAATATGAGATTACATGCGGGGGCGGGTGAAGAGGCTAGGACATGTGTTACGTCAGTGATTTAAATTCATTTCGACAATTGGCTTTGGAAATTATTCATTCAACGGGGTTGTAATTAAGTGTTTATGTGAGGGCGGGTTTGGGTGGTGGTTTTACCTGTTCGCCGCAAAGAGTTGATTTGTTGTACCCACTGTGGTCGTTAGTAACTTATTAATGCTTGCGGTCGTTAGCGGAGCGCTGGTATAAAATCTGGTCAGAATAATTTCATTTGATTCACAGGTAGGTGCTATTAAAGAGAATTAATTACGTCCAGAATGGAGTTTGCTAATCCGCGATAAGTTATGGATTTTAAAATGACGAGTAAAAGATTTATTTTCAATTTTCTCGGATTATGAGATAGTACTTTTAAATGTCGTAAATTACATGGGCACTCATAATAAATTCTTTTTTGGTTTTTATGAATGGCATTACATCTCAAGTACCTCAAAAAATTCCAGGAATTAATTACAGACTTCTGAAATTAATTTTCCGTAATTTTATATGTATAAAGAGTGAACCACGATTTATAAATAATAGCTAGGTTATAGAGTATTATTTAAATTGAAGCTCAACTTTATTCAGAAATAATAAAATAAATACAGATTGATTAGAATTTTTGATTGAAATATAAATATTAAATTTTGGTGGGGAGATTCTCATCTAGAGCCCAAAAATGGGGTGTTTTTCTTGAGTTCTTTTTCTCAAGGACGGAAGCAAATATGAATGTCAAATTTTGTACACATATTTATTAAGTACTCAGGTCTACATAGTTTAGTATACATTTTTAGTGGAAAATATTAAAAATTGTCAATTTAATAGATGCGCAGTGTGACGATTTGAAAATAAGGTACCCAATCGGTAGCGCTATTTACAATCATCTGTAATCATACAACAAAACGTTTTTTGAAAATAAAAAATATTTGCCAGTCTGAACCGATTTAAAAAAAAAATCGAAAAACATCCGACTTAACCTATACTTAATAAAAGAAATTGATCTCAAAATTTAAACTACAGAATTAGTTATAAGACAAGTGACGAGATTTGAGTCTGCACACAATTTTAGCAGAGACTTATTCATGAATTTTATTTTTTGTGCAACGACATCCTCCATTTGTCGGTTCATAACGCTGGCATCGAGATCGTGTATATGCCTCAACTGGTATCCTCTGCCAAGAAATTAAAAGTTACATAACTCAGGACTCTTGAGCTTACCAGATACTAACCCAGGGACCGCTTTCGTAAAACAAGGTTTGATGTGAGACTTTTCACCCCGTTTGGCAATTGCACTTCTTTTCTCCACCGATCGATGTTCCGCCCTTTTCTGCTCTCTTATTCCAATTGAATGTTAACTATTCGGCTTTTTATTTATTTTCTCTGCAATTCAATACCTCTCGTTTCACATTAACGCTAGACTATCACTTCTGTTCCGTCTTCTAATCGGCTGCAAACGTTGAGGATTCTTACTAAGGTACTGTTCTCGGCTGTGCACCCGTGTAGGACCCATCCGAAACTTGTAAGCGGCTTGTTAGGAGATTTTACCTATCTTTGATCTCCTTGTAACTATTAGTATGTGGCTGCTCTACTAATCCCCAGGCAAGGAATCTTTCGCCAAGCAAAAAAGAGATTGCACATGTTTATCGCCTGCACGGCTGTAAAACCAATGTTTGTTGACGTATTTACTAGCTAACTACAATTAATAAAGCGTAGCATTGCCATATACTGCAGGCTTTCAGAATCCCGGATGAAAAAATCGAAATAGTAGATGCATTAAACATAGATAAATTTTACGATTCTCTTTGAGCCATACCGACTGGGTTTTGATTCTGTAAACATTTTTCCTAGGAACTGCATTAAATGCTATTATCATCATCATCGGCACTACAACCGGGAGCCGGTCTTGGCCTTATTTAGCAAGTCCTGAGGCTTGTTAAATTTTCCATAATGATTTGTTTTTTTCCGGGCAAGGTCATTAGTCTTGCGCCAGAGGGTCCCCGACGGGGAATCGAACTACGGTTTCCCGTGTCACAGGCGGGTATATTAACCACAAAAGCTATTATAATAACTATTAGAACCTAGGAATAGGTGACGCTGCTCTCATATTTATCTTTTTTTTATATTACTTCTCCCAGAAAAGGCAAATCTATACCGCTGCACCTGTACTACCTTTTCCTCAATCAGATTCATAAGTCAAGCTATAAAAGATAGTTAAGGATTTCTCATAACTATTTCACGGAACCTATAATTTAATGGGATGGAATTTCATCAACCGACAAGATATTGCGATCCAACCTACCAATCAGAAATTGTGCCGGATTGCCGCAATAGGAAGAGTCATCAGTTGGAGCAATATTTGCACAATCAAACGCATGACTCAACTTCCTTACCTCCGAACCCTGCCAAAATGTGAAAACCAAATGTGGCATATCTTCGCTTACAAAGACCGCGGTTTTCATGTTTGTGTATTTAGGATGCATTTATCCCGTATCAGCGTCCATGCGGTATCAGTAACTCAAAAGTCGTTGAACGAACCACATCGATAGCGGCTCGTCAACCAAAAATGTTAAAAATATTATTTGCGTACAGGCGTGTGTGTGGGTGTGGGTGTGGGTGTGAGTGTGGGTGTATGTGTGTGTGTGGGTGTGGGTGTGGGTGTGGGTGTGGGTGGGTGGAAATAATAGTAAAGTGTGGGCGTTTTTACGTGCACATGTGAATTAGGGTGTGTTTCAGTACACATGTGTTACAGTGAATTCAGTGGAGGTTGTACACAGTAAAGAAATATACATAATAAGTGCTTGTGCGGATATATGTGTGTGCATATATGTGCACTTTCGTGAAATCACTCGGTAAATAATTAAAAATTTAAAAACACCATAAACGAAACGAGAATGTAATACACAAGAATGGCGAAAACAAACATGTTTCATAGAATATATTCATATGACGTCTAACCGATAATTCATCAGGAAAGGAAAGTGATCCGTGTGGAATTGACATTACAGATAATAATAATGTTCACTTTTCAGGGGTAGGAAACAAATCTGGAGAATTGGCCAAATAAAAGGGAAATAAAACAGAAAACATTGACAGATACATCAGCACGAAAAAAAAAAAAAAAAAAAAAAAAAAAAACAAAGATGAAACCAGAGAGTCGGCGAAAAAGAAGAAAATCCAGCGACCTGAGGACCCAGCGGCAGTCACAACAGAAGCGGCCTTCACAACAGCAGCAGGAACAAATCACAAAGAAGGTGAGGGGACCACCAATCGTCGTCAGCTTCACTGATGCTAAGGATATCATAGAAATAGGTAACTTGACCTATGATAATTTTAAAGTTAAAAAAATTAGCTTTAAAAGAACAGAAAGCAAGTACTTAATCGAAGAAAGCAATCTCCATGTTACTCAAAGGAGTAGAGCCGGAATTTTCACCCGAGGAAATCGTCGAAAAACTTAAGTCTGTCGAAACTGACAGTTTAAAATTCGTTTCTCTAAGGCCATTCTCCAGCTCATTTCCAAGAAAAAGCAATCGTATGTTTTCTTTTATCATAGTCTCGCTAAGCTCTGATAGAAAATTTTATGGGCTGAGACACATAAAACATCTCACCTATCAAATGGTGAGTTGGGAAAAAATTGATAAAGCCAAACGTGTGTTACAATTTATACATTGTCAATGATTTGGATGTGTTGCGGCCAACTGCAATATGTAGTTTAGATGCGTCAAGTGTCTAAACATTCAAGAGCACTGGGGAATATACACTTGGTAAGGAAAAATTATTAGAAAAAAGCAAATTAACCAGCGTGTTATGCAAAAATTCAGGTTATACTGCTAAGTTTAGAGTATGCCCCATATTTCAAGCCCTTAAGGGTAAAATTGGTAAGCGAAAGCTTGAGGTCGAAGAGCAAAACCGAATGGAAGCTCGCTCTTACAGCAATTTCGTTGCGCCCAACATGTCATATCCTCAAATGCCGTCTGGCTTAAATTTAAACAACCTTCTGCAGAAAATCTTTTCTATGCTTCGAACATATTTCGATCTAAACAAAGGTTTATATGTACTAACTGAATAAAATGAATGAATGAATGAAGGAATGAATAAATTGGGCTACGAAAACTACAATATGATAAGAAGAGATAGACCCCAATCCACACAAGGACGCAGTGTTGCACTCGAAATTCAAACAAGTCTTCCAAATAGGATCCTTTATAGCAAAGAAGGGCACAACTTTCAAGTGCTGGAAGCTTGCATAGTGTAGGCACTCCTCTTCAAAGTCAGGTCAGAGGTGATGTCACTATATGCTCCACAAGCTCATCAGGACGCACAATTCATCAACGAACTAAATACGCGTTTCCATTGCCCCCGGAAAGCAACTATTTCCTTTTCGGGGCCGGTATCAATGATAAACATGCTATTTGGGGCAACTTAACCACCAACACGAGATGTAATGCTTTGTTCGAATGGTGGCAAGTTAACATCCTCAAACACAAGTTAGAAATTTACGCCACTAGCACCCCTTCTTTCCCAAGAGAGGACTCCTTCTTGGATCTTCTACTAATAGACAGTCCTATTGAACTCTTAAATACAAATACTAGCATTCGAAATTGTCTTCGGATTGTCGAATACGATAGTGACCAATATGGACTTGAAAGCACAATTCACATTCCACGTGAACAAACTCTACTCGACCAATGTGATCAGCTTTATTCCTTCAATTTTCATAAAGCACATTAGTACCGTTTCGAACGCGTTATCAAAAGGGAAATCCACTCAAATGAGATGGTTCCACCTATCAAAAGAAATTTAGATAATGAAGATATAGTTCATTATCTACTTACAAAATGTCTATGGACCTCTCTATTCCCAAAATATATTGTCACTTAAAAATAAGAAATCTTCTGGAATTGATGGAATTCAAAACACAGTATTCAAACATTTACAACAATGCATATTATCCAACGTACTGGAAAACAGCAGTCGCCCACCCCATTCCAAGACGGCGGAAAGATAGTACCAACTCAGTTAATCTTCGACCTATTTCTTATATCTCGGACATCACCAAGGTGTCTGAAAAACTAATAACTAATTCAATACTAAATTGGTCCGAGGATAACAGAATCATCCCGGATATCCAATTTGGTTTTCGGACTCGCCATAACACTATCCATGCTACGTCAAAACTGGTTTCCGATATGCAATTGACTAAATAAAAAAGGCAGTGCACAGGGGCATGTTTGGTTAATTTTGAAAAGGCCTGCGACACCGTTTAGTTAGAAGGTCTTATTTATAAGTAAGCATACTATATATTGTATATGCCATGGTTATGCGAAAACAATTCGTCCTGAAATGTAGCGACACATTTGTCAACAAGACTTTCGTCATAAGAAACGGCCTACAGCAGGGCGCACTCAATTCTCCAATCCTATTTAACATTTACACTAGTGAACTAGTGTATGCTTTCAGTCATGGTATAGGGTATGCTGATGACATAGTTGTGTACAGAACGGGTAGAAAAATCGAGATCATTAACAGACTTTTACAAAATGATATCAACAGAATCATAAATTGCTGCAATAAATGGAAGATAAAAATTAACTTCCAAAAAAATTGAAACTATCCTTGGGGTTGTCCCCTAAGCACCGCGTCTGCTGATACAAAAAAAAATTGGAAACAATTTGAGATTACTGGATAAAATGATCTGCGTTTGGCGATCATAATGGTGTACGGTTGCCGACCTATAATGTTGTACGGTTGCCCGGTATGGTTTAACATAGCCCCTTACTATATGCAAAAACTTCGTGTATTTGAAAGATAATGTCTGCGTTCCTGTCTCCGTATCTACAGGACGCCAGAATCGCAGTATAGAAAGTACTATCTTAGTAAGGACCTGTAAAACATGGCAGGCTTATACTGGATAAATAACTTCATAATTAAAAGTATATGCACTGAGAACAATTTGTTCTCGTGACCATTCTTTTAAACGATGCATACCTGGAAAATACTCTCCAAAGCGGATTCATTCCCTCCGAAGCATTTGTTCTATTAGACAAAACTTCATCATCATCATCGGCACTAGAACCTGGATCCGGTCTTGGCCTTATGTAGCAAGTCTCTCCCCTGGTATCCGCTCCATATCCGAGACTTGTTAAATTGTCCATAATAATTTGTTTTTCCGCGTAAGGTTATTAACCTTGCGCCAACCTTTCTCAGGATGTCGGTGCTTGCATTGGTTCACTACTTGGCGGGTGCGAAAGTAGCTATCGAGGAGTGTCACGTGGAGACTGCATGTCAAATTGGATTGAACAGGGACAAGGATCCATCTGGCCTTCGCCGGGTTGAAAACAGAGACTTTGTCCTGTATGTTCGCTCCCACACCCCCCAGTCAAAAATTACCTTACACAAAACAGTTATGAAGTCCCTATCATATACCTTGCTTTTCGTGGAGCTAGGGACAAAAGAGTACTTCATGAATACAACATATCCCATCACTTGGGCCGCTTAGGTTTTTGTACAGCAATTGGCGAAAGCGATAAATCAAACAGACATGTTTTTTATCTCTCTTGGTAGTGGGTTATTGCCTAAAATATGACTACACGTCCCCCTTAAATATAATGCCTTATAGAGTTAAACGCTTTCTCCGCTTTTCTTTCCGTTTTTATCCCTATAGTCGTTTTTTCTCTGTTTTTCTCCTTTTACTTAAGTTTAATTTATGAGTATAGACAAAAAAAAAAAACACATTTTTTGACGTGTACGGTAAAAATAAACCACTTAAAAAAATGTAATTGTATAATATATTTAAAAAAAAATATATATATATATATTAAAAAAAAAAAATCTACAAAATCACAATATTCTAACTAGCTACAAGTAAAAACCATAAACTAAAAAATTACTGTACACCGAAATGTAACGTATTCATGAAGAAAACAAAATAAGTCTGTGTAAAATAATTTATAGTGCATCGTCATCATCATCATCGTCGGCATCACAAACGGGATCCGCTCTTGGCCTCATTTAGCAAGTCTCGAGGCTTGTGACATTTTCCATAATAATTTATTTTTAGGGGCAAGGTCCTTAGCCTTACGCCATAGAGTGCTCATACAGACTCAGCAAATTATATCAAAATATAATATGACAGAAAAGGCTTTAGTTTTTTTTTTTAGTTTGCAATACGCATTTATTATAAAAAAAAAATCAGATTTTACTTAACTAAATGATAAGCCCCACACAATCCGACGTACAATATTTTCTCAATTAACGTTTAATCTAGGGAAGGGAAATGAAGTTTTTGCCCCTGGGGTACTATATTTGGGGTCGAAAAGTCCTTTTCTCGTCACACACCCACCACCAGCTGGGATGAGATCGGTCTCTTTTAGATTTATCTCTTCCACTGATCACCACACTGAAATGTAGGCGATTCGGACCATTCGAGATATCACTATCATGGAGAATTCGTTTATCCCTGCCACCACGGAAAGCGTGGTAAAGAATGTGGACTCCTTGTTTGCTTCGATAAAACCTTTTCTATCCAAGAACGGGAATTCATCTGGGGGAATAAAGCCATTCTGGAGAATAGTCTCAGATACATATCACTGGGATAGAATGCCCCGAGATAAGATTATTTTCACTGAACATTGCCCTTGCAGTGTGAACATGGATAATTTTGATTATGGGGCTATTTATCCTGTTTCGTCCTCATTTGTCGTACAGGACTTTATTGGGGTAGAACCTTTTATGCTACGACTTTGTTATATATATATTCCAAAGCAGGAACGCAAACACTATTCACTACTCCTTGCTGTAAGCCGTTTTTGATGTGAAAGCTTGTGGCGGTTCCGCCAAACCCCACTGCTACTTACCTGAAGAACCCTAATAACTTCGACCCAACCTTATAAGTTCCGCAAAGTGCAAACGCATTAGTACCTTAAATGCTTTACGCATCTAGGTTATCTAAGGTATAACCTAAAAGTCCCTGTAAAAGAATTCCTCCCTTTCATGCATCTCTTCACATACAAATTCCCTGCAAGAATTCCATTATACTGGTGCATAAACCAAAACTTATTCGGTATCTTCGGATGTCAGGCAAATTCTAACCTTCCCACACGCGCACCGCATTCTCCCGGCAGCAAAAACATTTCCTTCTCAAAGGTAATTAATGCTTTCAATGCATTACCTGGAAATGCCTGCAAGTAATGTGTCCTACAAGGGCATTCATACATGTATCAATGCATATCTGCATTAGCGACCAAAAAGCGAATTTCCAATTAGTGTAGATATTCACACTATAGTTCGATCCTGGCGTCGCCATAGATCATCATCATCATCATCATCGGCACTACAACCTGGAACCGGTCTTGGCCTTATTTAGCAAGTCCTGAGGCTTGTTAAATTTTCCATAATGATTTGTTTTTTCCGGGTAAGGTCATTAGTCTTGCGCCAGAGGCTCCACGACGGGGAAACGAACCCCGGTCTCCCGCATGACAGGCGGGTATACTAACCAGTATACTATTGAGGAGCTGGCGTCGCCGTAGATGCCATGCATAATTGACACAGACGGTATACACAACCGTCATTGTGTATCCACCTAAATTACTTTCCGAAGATTTGCAACTGTTGATTCAGCTGCAAGCACTTCTCTCGGAAATACTTCTTTGTTTGAATCTTCAAACAATCACCAACGCCGCGCTTAGCCGCCGGATTGGATTCAATAGCATGAACATAGGCAAACAAAAGAATCCGATTCTCCCAGTCGGCAGAGAGGCGATATACGATCTCTATTGTATAAATTATCGCAATCCCTTTTAGCATCTAATGAGTGGCTGCTATTTACTCAACTGACCCTCAGTACCGAAAGATGCCTTAGGTCGTTTCCCCTTTGTTCTTTTTCCCTCGTTGTAGGTTACGTTTATCCTTGGCTAAACTCCTCGATAAACACGGTGATGTGTACGAACACACACGTAAACCACCGCGTCCCAGAGATCGCCTTCCATTGGTCACTGGTCAAAGGAAATTTCATTTCCTTTTCACCACACCACCGAACTCGCCCCATTTGCGAGTCAGATCTGCACGAGCCAAATATCGCTAAGTCGTATTCCAACCACCGATCCGGTCGCTGCGTCTTCCGCTCCCAGTTTCGCGCCACGGGGACGCGTACATACCCGGAGTCTTATTACATCCGCCGACCACCACGGTCGACCTACCTCCCGCTCTCCGCCCCGCGGCGGAGAAGCGTAGATATACCGAACTCGTATCGAGAGGGAAGTGTTTCATCTTGTATAAAATTTATAAAAAAATAATTTAATATTAATAATAAGTTCTAAGTAAAAAAATAGAAAAACGGCGATCACCAATAGACAGTGTGTTTAATTTTCCATGCTGCAGTGCCTAGCAGTTCCTAGAGGTGTTTACCTAACCGTCGTTCCCCTGGTGTTTTACGCAAAATTGTGGACGAACGTGGCGGCGTTTCGTTCTTTTACTCGGCGAACAATTTCTTGGAGGTACATTATGATGGAGGAGGAAGATGAACGGAGTGTCCGTATTTGGCAGAAAACTTCTTCCCCACAAGCTCCTGGTAAGGATTATATCTCTACATTTCACCACAATTTGTTTACACATCATCATATCGTGGATAATACATAACAAATATTCGGCCATACCTACATTTGATACTTATATACAAGTCCTTCTAACCATACGGTGTCGAAGGCCTTTTAAAAGTCAACCAAACAGGCCCCTGTGCATTGTCGCTGTCCTTTGTTCCCCTGTACGTCGGAAACAAGTTTTGTCGCAGCATGAACCGTGCCGTGAGAACATATTCGGTTCACTAGCTTTAATGCCTTAGATTTTGTTGTTCCACTCTTCATAAATTACTGTCACTGATCAGTCTTTCAAAGTTTTTGTATTGTGACTTCATCGTTTTTATTTCCTGATAATTTGGTTCGCTAAACTGTCTACAAAAAAGTTTAAGCTTGGAGAGCAGAATGCTCTTTTGTCTATACACGGCGTCAATCGTTGATTTTCTGTATCGGATTGTACGGCCCTGCTTGTGAGTTATTTTTGGAATAGAATGAGTGCATTAGTAATAATGTTGTCCATAATTAAAAGATAATGATCAATTTCGGCATTACGTGGATTCCTCGCAGTCGGTGGATATACTCCATTTTACAATACGCGGTTATAGATTAGTGTCTCTGTTCTTTCCAGATCGTGGTCTAGCTACATGCATACGAAGTGATATTGCTTATCAGCTTCTGCCACAATTTAATTTCTCGTGGCTAAAACTTCACGTTCGTAGGCATATCATACATTACTGCTTTCTTTACAGAAGCCCAATCTTGAATAAAACGAATTTGATGCTCTATCCGATTCTATCGATAGGATCTTGACCCTATATCCGCACACTAAAATCGTTATTGCGGGTGATTTCAATTTGCATAAATAACACTCAGTGGCTTCGCCACTCCGGACACACTACACCTGAGGTTTACTGTGCTCAGCTCTTTGCTGAATCAAACAATTTAACTTAACTCGTCAATGAACCAACACGGATACCAGATATAGAAGATCATTCCGCCAACACACTGGGCCTGCTTCTCACCCTCCACCCAAACAAAAACACAACTTCAAGTTTCTTCGCCCTTGGGTACTTCAGACCACAGTGTCGAGTCAGCTAAATTTGCTCTAACCAACAGCAACCCTAAGGAAAACACTCCCAACAGAACAGTATGGTTCTATGAGAAAACCAACTGGAAAGGTCTGAACGACTTTTTTGGGAAGTTAAATTGGTCGTTATTTTTCCTCAATAACGATGTTGACTCTATAGCGGACACATTGACAGACACGATTCTATTTGGCATGCGTACCTTTATTTCCACACAGAGTAAAGAGTATCAAACACAAGAGCAATATGTGGTTCGATTCCGGGTGCCGAGAAGGCTATAGAGTTGAGTTTCCGGTTGTATACATCAAACAATACTGAGGAAAACCGGAAAAGAGTTAAGTGAGCTAGAAATTACTGCAATGCCCAAAGTTCAACGCGCCAAGTTCTTATATGACTAGAGAGTGAGACAAAAAATACTTCTACTCTCCCACAGGTAGTAGAAACCTCTGGGCATTCGTAAAGAACATCCAAAACTCCTCATCCATTCCTTCGCTAATATTCGATGACAAACCAGTCACCTGTGCACTAGAGAAAGCAAATCTACTTGCTGCACATTTTGCAGCCAACTCAACGTTGCCTGATACCACCCCAGTTCCACCTCAACTTGAGCAGAAGGAGCACACCATGAGCCAGATTCAATTCAGAACGCGTTCTGTTGGCCGGGCACTCAAGGAGCTAAACGCAAACAAATCCACTGGCCCTGATGGCATCCCCCAATTCTCTTGAAGAGATGTTCCTCTTCACCATCTAAACTGCTGCGAAAACTCTTTAATTTGTCTTATTCCACTGGCCGTTTCCCAAATAAATGGAAGCCAGCGAATATTCAACCAATTCTTAAAAAGGGCGACAAATCATCCCTCTCTTCTTATCGACCCATAGCACTAAGTTCTATTCTCTCGAAGGTAATGGAATGAATGATTAACCGTCAACTTTCGAAATATCTGGAATCAAATGGCCTCCTCAATGACTGCGAAAATGGCTTTCGAGCAACAGGCCCACAGGAGATTTGATGACGTACCTTACCGAAAAGTAGAGCCATTCCATCCACTACTTCGGAGGAATCAAGGTTGTTGCACTGGATATCTTGAAAGCCTTCGGCAGAGTTCCGCATCCAGCCCCTTTATCAAAATTACATTCATATGGAGTGAACAATTCCCTGACCCGATGGATAAAAGACTATCTTTCTGGCCGTTCAATCCAAGTGGTTCTTGATGGTGTCAAATCTGAATCCCATCAAATGAATGCAGGTGTTCCCCAAGGTTCTGTAATCTTATCCACTCTTTTCTCCGTCTTTATAAATGATCTCTTGTCCATTCATCATCATCATCATCGGCACTACAACCGGGAACCGGTCTTGGCCTTATTTAGCAAGTCCTGAGGCTTGTTAAATTTTCCATAATGATTTATTTTGTCTGGGCAAGGTCATTAGTCTTGCGCCAGGGGCTCCCCGACGAGGAATCGAACCCCGGTCTCCCGGGTGACAGGCGGGTATACTAACCACTATACTATCGAGGAGCCCTTGTCCATTACCCACAGCCAAATTCACTCGTTTTCGGATGATAACGCGTTAACACCTTACTTTGGGCCATGTTGTTCTTCTTTGGCACCTTAGTACGATCTGTGATAGCAGAACTCGAGTACTCCAGGCAGTCTTCGGCCGACAGTGTCATGGTCCAAACTTTGTGTTTGTCATTGGAAACATTTTTCGTGGGTGGACAGTCCAGCCGATCTGGTGTCTCGGGATCAACTTCCGTCGGTGTGTCACCATATCTCCATTTGGTTCAGGGATCTTGCTTGGTTGAGCTTCAACAAGAGGGAATGACCGGAATTGAAGGCAACATATCCTGCTCAGATATCTGAAACTTGTTTTAGTGAGTACCTGTGGCGTTTCTAACAGATACACACAGTACATAAGCCAATAGCTAAGAACACCGAAAGAAATTTGAATAAGCAAAGCATCAGACCCGTATACCATAGCGATAGCAAAGCAATACCACATCAGTTGAGTGTACTTTAGTTTAGAAAAAGAATTCGTACACGTGGCAGTAGCCCGATGTGTTGAGCATTGGTTTAATTTTTAGTGATTCTAACCGCGATGGCGTCGGTTCGAATCACATGCTCTTCACTATCGTCGCAAACGCCACATACCTGCTTCTTGGAGCAATATAGCTACATGGGCGAATTTCAGCGTGTCCTTCCTAACGAAGCGCTCTTCTTACACAGTATCTACTCAAAGAAGCATCGGAAGACGGGGCCATTGACGGCGGATTGAATATGGCACCATCATCATCATCGGCACTACAATCGGGAACCGGTCTTGGCCTTATTTAGCAAGTTCTGAGGCTTGTTAAATTTTCCATAATGATTTGTTTTTTTTTTCGGGCAAGGTCATTAGTCGTGCGCCAGAGGCTCCCCGGCGGGTAATCGAACGCCTTACTTGACAGGCGGGTATACTATCCACTGTACTATCGAGGAGCCGGGAATATGGCATACACACGCATTAATTATATGGCTTATCCAAACTTCAACGTTCTCACGGACACTGATATACTAAATGCGCACAAGCCTCTCCCCAAATCATACAAGTGTATTCCCTTAACCCCATATTTAGGTGAAGGCGGATTTCGGAGGTTTGGCGGCAAACTTACTCGTGCCACCATACCCGATGGACCGAGCCATCGTATTCTTTTAGCGGCCGGTCACCACATTAAGCGGACCCTTACACGTGAAGAGTATCTTCGTTTGATACCACCTGGCGTTCAAGCCATATTATATTCGATTCGACAAAACGTATTGGCCTCAGGATGGTCGCACCACGGCGCACCGGGTCCTAAATCAGTGCTTGCCTTGCTTTCGTGCCAAGCCATTGACGACCGATTACAGTTCCGGATTACTGCCAGCCGCTTGCGACACGTATTGCCAGCACTTTCTCAAGATCGGTGTAGATTATTGTTGTCCCCTGTTTATACACAAAATACGGTTTAGGAAGCTATGTTAAACAGGATCAAGGCATACACAGCAATTTATTTATGTATGTTAAGGCTGTTGTTAGCGTACCAAACATGTTTTTGTACACAACACTTATTTTTTATTTGTTTTATTGTGTTACTCACCTTCGGGCCGAAATAAGAAGCTCTTTCCTTTGGTTTTCTGGATTTGTTTAGTTAAGTTTGTTTCTTATATATATGTGCCACTACCGGCGTTCAGATTCCCACTCATTTCGAAATCAAAATGCGCCGCCCTTTTATACTTTGTGACATGGGGATTTGTCCACTGGTGTTTAATCAGTTCAAGAAGCACAAACCCGATTTTTTGTGCTTCAAATGGAATTGGGTTTTGGGAATTGAATCAATGTGCAGCAAATTAACTTTTGGTTTAACCTGTCGCACATATGATTGACAGGGGGAAATGGATTAGGGTTTTTAGGTATAGGTAAGTATTTCCTATGGGACTTGAGTTAGGTTTTTAAAGTAAATGGAAGAGGGTAGTGATTTAGGATCACTACACTGTTCATTTCGAATTTTTGAGTAATCTTACTTAGGTCTCAGACGAATGTTTTTCTCGAGAGGACCGGCCTTGATGGTTTATTCCTATAATGGTTCAACTTTCATTGGGGTCGATCAACGGCCCCGAGCACACACACAAAATATCGGACTGCGATAGGATGCAAGACGCTATTTCGCGAAGTTGACTTATACGTATTCATGCAAGCTTCTCTTTTCACTAGTTTAGGGGTTGATTAAGATCTTGTTATTACAAAAAAAGGAATGGAGGCTTAGGAACCAAAGAGAATTTCAAGGCAAGGAATTCTGAGCAGGTTACAATAAATGAGCGTTCTACGACTTCCCGTTAATCAGTACAACAGATCAGAAGAGCAAATGGCTTTGACCATAAAAATTCCGTTCCATGAGGTAAGGTCATACATCTTTACAATTAAATTTTATTTTGACTAAGACGCTTATTTCTCCCACTACAACAAAATGTCCATTGAACCAACATTCCAGATTATTGGTAGATAGTTATTATTTAAATCATTGAAACCGGTAATCCGCGCAAGAATTCTTAACCCGGACAGTTGCAAACAATCTCAAGTACGACAAAACCTATCTATAAATCAGTCTTCATTCAGCGCACTGCTAAGGTATTTAAAACCTACACAACCCGCTTAGTTTCATCTAAAATAAAATAAAATCAATCAACCTCTGATTTCCATTTTTGGAATTCTCCGCCTTTTGTCTCAGGTCCGATTCTCGGTGATCACGAGCATGTTAATGATCACTTCAACTGCAACCACCTAACTCATGCAACTGATCAGCTTGGATTAGTCGTTGCCATTGGTTGACAGTGACATCTGGCGATCAGCGTCGATCGTCTCTTCGGACATCTGCACCGATCTTAGTCTAGCAAATGTTATCCGACAGATGAACGGTGTAAAAGTCACCCATTCGGAAGTAATCTCCAGCGAAATAGAGACATAGTCCGACATTGTGATCACGATAGCAATCGATTGATCGTGGGTCCTTCAGGCCACAAACCAAACGTAAGTTATATGTGATCATTTACGTGCTTAACATGGTTAACAATCTTGGGTGCAGCACATTTGGCGCCGATTAGATGTCGTCTCGTAGTAGCAAGGAATTTCTGCAATCGACTTGCAATTAATCAGGGTGGCAGATGCAAGTGCAGAGGCGTTTCATATGGGAAAACTAGAGGCGCGGTGGCTGACAGTCCGTTAAGCTTGAAGGTCAATCGCGGTGTCATTAACAATGCTAGTTTAATGTGACATTTTGAGTGTTTGTAGTAAATAGCCAGTTGAAAGTCTATAGCTCTAATGTCTACATTTCCTGCAAACCGTATCTTTTACCTACCAATCCTATACTCTTCTCGTCAAAACAAATTGATTCCATAAAACGCTGCATGTCTGTAATCTATTCAGTAGTCTCTGGTATTCCAATAGAAGAACGTTCCGTGGAATTTCTTTCGTAATTCGCAGAGAGCGGCTTCCGAGAGCCTCGGGTCAGTCGTAAATGGAAACAGTTGAAAATCAACGTACAGTTGTAGCATGGGAGGTCTTAATTAATTGCCGCTTAGCATTCACTTCCAAATTTATTGCCTTACAACTACCAGTGGCTTATTACTGCGCAAACCCACCAAAGCTCCTCAATGCACCCCTCAGGCAATCCTCTGTAATTAGTCATAACCTCGAAATACACGTAATTCATAGCTTCTTAATTGACTTAATCATAAAACTCTCCACGAACCCACTACAATGCCGTCATCAAATGGAATTCTTGTGTCCTTATTCAACAGTATTCCCCGTGAAACACCTTTTCGACAAGTTTATGCTTTTGGTCTTCTCCAGTAAGTGCCTCCCTGTACGGCCAGTAGCGTTCGTTTTGCTTGGATTAAACGTTAAAAATTTATTACCCTTATAGAAGACCATATTGAGGTCCTTTCGTGTCGGGAATCATTTGTCCGAGTTGTAAATACATTTTCTCTTATCCGACTTAGTAAAATCTATGGTTGGAGACAAGGAGGGCAAACATGCACCCGAAGTCGTCTCCGAAAACGTAAGTTTTCACATAGATGGGGCGAATAAACGAACACAACTTGTCAGGATGTCAGGAATATGTGAGCACAAATGTAGCCAAAGGATGAGGTCATGAAAAGACGAGAGGTTAACACGCAAATGTTCAAGTTTGCCTTTAACTAGGTGGCAGATCAACAACGAAGGACGAAAACTTTTCAAATTGTGTATTTTTCTTTCTTCAAAAGAACCTCGCCGTCGATGTTCCTTCATCCTTACGATATTAAAGACCACTTAAGGATGCAAATTTTTCGAAAAAAAATGCTCCAATAAACCATGTGTGCTGTTGTATGGGACCGGATGGAAGTCAAAAGGACGTTGAAATATTTAAAACTCTCACAGTTCCTGCAAGGATTTAATAAAGAAGCAATGAAAAAAAAAATAATGGGGAATGTTTGGTGTAAGGATATGAATTCATGCCAGCGGTGAAAGTTGTTGAAATCGGTCCTCAAAAGTTTTTCAATTGTTTGAATTGGGCTCTGTAGAGGAAAGGAATGAATGGTGTTGTACTATAGTATGAGTGATTGGTTAACTGAACAATTTAACTAAAGTGAAACAGCAAAACAGGACAAGGAACATAAGACCGAGTCAAGAAAAAAGGCTCGAGAATGCTTGTTATTGAGAATATCAGCGGATAATTTTGAGGTAGATTCGGTAGCATACCTTAAGGGAAATAATGCGGCACACCGTCCACGGTGTAGAAGTAAGTTCATGTCCTGGAAAGGCTGTGCTAAAGAAATTTCCAAATGCATTACATTTCCAATGTTTTGAAGCTGAGAAGAAGAAGACAGTGGTAGCCGATCAGTTTACATAAATTGAGTTATCTCTGATATATATATTTTTTACACCCGTAAAAGAAGTTATTGACATCCATAAATGCCCAAGCATAGGGCGGCGAAAGAAAGGCGACATGGTCGGAAAAGAAGGTATCAATGCAGACACATGAAATAGCAGGACATTCCGCGCTCATATACTTCGACTGAGAATTGATCACCTGTGTTTATCTAACCGTTAAAATTTAATCTTGAACCGTCGAACTTGCTCTGATTGATCAATGTTGCGTCCCATAACTTGAGGAAAACGGACACAACTTGCGTTTTCACACGAGCAATGTTTCTTCTATAAACGTAGACCAAGGACACATTTTGGTTGTGTTTTGATGATGATAAATTATTTTTAAATCGTTATTTTATCTGTTGTGTTTCCTAGTAAGTCCTAAATACTTCGCTGTAGTCACTGCGGCTTCAAATATTAAAAAAATATACATATATTCATTCTTTTGGTACATGGCTATAGTGATATACACAGTGGACCTTATATGGTTGATTTTAAAAATTCCCAGTACCTGAAAAGTCGTTGAACGAACCACATCGATAGCCGCTCGTCAACCAAAAAATATTAAAAGTATTATTCCCGTACGGCTCCTCGATGGTATAGTGGTTAGTATACCCGCATGCCATGCGGGAGACCGGGGTTCGATTCCCCTTCGGGGAGCCCCTGGCGCAAGACTAATGACCTTGCCCAGAAAAAACAAATCATTATGGAAAATTTAACAAGTCTCAGGACTTGCTAAATAAGGCCAAGACCGGTTCCCGGTTGTTGTGCCGATGATGATGATGATTATTCCCATACAGGCGTGTGTGTGGGTGTTTTTTTTTTTTTTGGTTTCGGTAGGAAGGTGGAAATCTTCAAAAGAAACCTCTGGACCGATCCAGAGGCATGCCAGGTTTTTACCGACTAAAACCTCCTCCCGACAGGTTCATATTCCTGTTGATCCCCGCGGAACTTTCTTTTAGATATTCCATCGCGGGGCGGACGGAGCTTACCTGTTACTCCGCTCGTCACGTCGCAGCTGCTGCATCATTTCACAGAGAATACCATTTGTTACGGACCATGCCTGTTTTGAACTAAGCATGTATTCTATTACTCCTCACGGAGTAACTGTCCGTCACATACGTCTCTCCAAAATCGTTCGCGCGGTCTCGAATCTCACGCACTCCGCGAGTACGTGTTCCGCATTTTCTATTTTGCATTCGCAATACAAGCAGTTGGGTGATTCACAGGCGTGTGGGTGTGTGCGCCCGTGTGTGTGCGAGTGATTCACATGCTTATGCTTGTGCAAGTATTGCCGAAAGCATCCATGTCCTGATCTTAGCCGAATCAGGTGGTAATTCAGCTCCCCATGTTTTCTTTTCGCCCATATTTCTATATCAGGTATCATGGTATGGGTCCATCTTCCTTTGGTGGAAGAATCCCACCTTCGTTGCCATTCTCTTAGGCTTGAGAGCTCTAATTGTAACCGCATTCTCCGACGATTCTCTTGGGAGACCTTATGCAATGCAGCGGTTTCTTTAGCTGCAATGTCAGGTGGAGTCCTCCCGGGCAAAATATTTATAACATCTTCGGATACCGTTCGGAATACACAACATACTCTTAGTGATGCTAGCCTATGCGCTGAGTTCACTCCCCTCATGTATGACATATACCGTGCGGCTCCTGCTCATATGTGAGCTGCATACATTATAATGGAGGTGTTGACACTGGTTATGAGTTCCCTTATGTGGGGCCGGGGACCTCCAACATTGGGTAGCAGTCTCGCTAACACTTTGCATACTCTTGCCGTTTTTTCACTCATTTTCCTCAGGTATTCTTTGAAGGCCAACCTGTTGTCGAGTATAACACCAAGATATTTAATATAGGAACTGGATCTGATTGTTTGTCCTTCTATTTCCAAATCAAGGTGTTCAACTTTCTTGCGGCTGCTTATTAAAACTGTCTCCGTCTTATGTCCAGCTAGTTTCAGTTCGGCTATATCTAGCCAGCATTTAATGCTCTGGATTGCTTGGAAGCAAATATTATCCAGGTCATCTAGATGTTTAGCTACGGCCACTATTGCCAAATCATCTAACCCCTTCCGGTACATTGACCCTGAGCACACCATCATACATTATATTCCATAACAGCGGGTCTAATACAGATCCCTGAGGTACACCCGCTTTAATTTTATATTCCTCTTGTACCTGATCTGTATCATACAGCAGTCTTCTATCCGAGAGATAGTTCGCTGGTATACGCACCAACTAGGGTGAGACTTGTAGGTCGCCCAACACTTCTAGAATCCGATTCCAACTCACCGAGTTAAACGCATTTTTAACATCTAGCGTTACCACCGCGCAGTATTTCTTTGTACCACCTAGCCATCGTGCTCCAGCTTTCGCATTGCGAGCGATGTCGCAGACCACAGATAGTGCTTCACCGCTTGATCTACCTTTCCGGAATCAATACTGCGATTCAGAGAGCCCAGATATCCCCTCAGTGAATTGTTCCAGGCGAGTGGAAATTACTCGCTCAAGCAGTTTTCATGTCGTGTCCAACATGCACAAAGGGGATAAGACAAGGACGCCTCTGGATTCTTGACTCCTTTTGGAATATGTACAAGCCGTTGTTTTTTCTATCGTTTGGGAAATTGTCCTGTTTGAAGGCAGGTTGTCAAAAGACTGCTGAAGAATTCCAGCTTTTTGTTAGAGCAGTCTTCACTACAGCGTTAGGGATACCGGACTTAGGGATACCATCCAGCCCCGGGGTCTTGTTTGTTTGGATAACTCTTGCAGCCAAGAGCACCTCTTCGGTGGTCACGGGAGGTATCTCCCCTTCTGTGATATTCCACTCCTCTTGCACTCTCAACACCTCATCGCACTGCGGGAAGAGAACAGCAACGATTCTGATCATGTCAGTTTTAATTGTTGTTGTTCTGTAGTCATTTCATGACTATCCTGTAAGCGCTGATATCCTTCTCCTAACTGAGGACCAGGTTGATTCGTCAACCGATTCGACAGATCTTCGTTGCTCAGGATACGACTTTCATTCGAAATTCCGTCTTAAGGGTGGAGTCTGCGTCTTCACGTGGTCCGATATAGCTTGCCAAATGATGGAAAGGTTAGAACCCAGTAACTTTTACACCATGTGGTTGAAGGTCGTGCTAAGAAATTCTATTTTTTTTTTTTTTTTGATGATCGACCGATGACACTTTTCGAATATCTTTCAAGTACCGTCGACTGGATACAGATCAATCACCCGGCTTCTGAAATTATGGTCCTCGGCGATTTTAATGTACACAATTCCGGCTGGTTGGTACATTCTAACAGAGAGGGAGGCCCGCTGAAGCGTGTCCTGTCACCCGCACTTTATCCCAACTCGTGGAGGAACCTATGCGAGTGCCCGATACACAAGGTCATTATGCGAACACCCTGACTCTGTTTTTGATATCCGAACCCCATTTATGCCATAGAAGTTGCTGCGCCACTGGGAAACTAAGATGACTGCTTAGTATCGGTTGCACAATCACATGCATGTCAAACGAATAACTTACCCAAACAGCTTCACCATGTATAGAGGTATCGGGTTGCCAATTGGGACGATTTGCGAGATTTCTTCTCACCCTTTCCGTGGTCGGAGGTGTACTTTTAGATTCCGATGTTAACGCATGTGCGGAGCCGGCCACAGAGATTATTCTTCGGGATGGAGATCTATATTCCGCATTCCATCAAACGAAGTATTTTCACGAAATCAAACCTCGATCGCGGTCTTTTGGCACCACCAGTGATCGCACCGGTACGGTCTTCCATGTGGGATGTAAGATTCATCCCGCGTACTATTCAACGCATTCTACGTGGACTGGACTGCAAGAAAGCAACCGGACCGAAGGGAATACCAGCAGTGGTCCTTAAGTGCTGTGCTCCAGAACTGCGCCGGTTCTTGTCAGGCTTTTCTGCTTTTCTTATGTACAGAGGACATTTCGTACCTGCTGCAAGGTGGCTCGAGTTCAGCCAATCCCAAAGATGGGGAAAAGGTCTCTCGCATAAACTTACCGACCGATAGCATTACTGGCGATGTTACTGAGGTGATTGAAAAGGTCATCAATGCCGAGTTAATTAAATATTTGGAGTGCAACGGACTTCTGATTGATCGTCAATACCGGATCCATGGCGGGCGGTCCATGGGAGACCTTTTGACACTTATAACCCATATATGGACATCTGCGATTGAGGGGGATGGTGAGTCAAGAGCGGTCGCATTGGATATTTCTAAAGCTTTTGACTGCGTCTGGCACGGGGCATTGCTGAGCAAACGTCATTTATACGGACTTTCCCAGCAGCTTTGCGAATGGACGAAGATCATCCTCCAAAATCGATCGATCCGGGTTGTTGTGGACGGCGAGTCTTCGTATCTGTATCCTGTTAATTTTGGGGTGCCTCAAGGTTCTATTTTGGCTCCAACCTTGTTTTTGCTTCACATAAAGAATTTGTTGTAGTCGGCGGATAACGAAGTGTTCAGTTTTGGGGAAGATAGTACGCTTGTTTCCAGTTTTTCGAGTGATCGACAGATTAGTGCATCAACGCCTCACCAGCAGAGATGCAGCCAGATAGACTCTCTGAATCGGGATCTAGATAAGGTCCAGCAGTGGGGAAATGCAAATCTCGTGGACGTCAATCAGCGAACACACAATATAAAACATTCACAAAGAAAAATGAATCATCGGTTTTGACACAGACACATCTGATGATGAATAGCCGGGCCCTCGAATCTGGGGAAAGCTTGAAATTGCGTGGCACCACGGTCTGTGGGAATGTATCAAACATCGCCAAATCCGCCTCGTGAAGACTGATTCATCTTTTTAGAGCCACGAAATATTTTACTCCGGCACAACTTTTTCTCCTGTATAAATCCCAAATTAGATCCGCTAATATTGCTTTCGTGTTTGGAGCTCTGCTCCAAAACATACACTCGACCTACTTGAGAGCATACAGACACGATCGATTCGCCTTATCGGGGACACGGCGCTGACGGTGGGACTACAGTCGTTATCATATCGATGGTGCGTAGCTGACCTCTGTCTGGTTTAAAGATATTATCTCGGGTACTGCTTCTCGGAGATTTCTGGTATTGTTCCGCGCAATGCGGTTTATATGCTCTCCACGAGATAATCCAACGGATCACACCGCTTTGCGGTTTATCTCCCGACGGGAGAAACATGTCTGCATCAGAACTCGTTCCGTTACAGAGTGGAAAAGCTGTGGAATTCCCTTCCCACGCGAGTGTTTCCGGAGCCTACAACTTTTAAAGAAGAACTGCAACGGTTATTTGGTGGCAACTCGAGGCGCCAACTCCCCGCTATAGGTTCGCCTCTCCCGAGAGAAATGTAATAAAAAAAAGAGAAAAAAACAACAGCAAAATTTATTAAAGCGTTTATGTCCAATACGAGTGCCTTTTCTTGCACTTTCTAATGCGTCATTGAACGACCCTCGTATCACGGTAGTTGCTTAACTGTACTTGGTGAATGTATTCCATTTCTAGAAATATTTTCCGGCTGTACTTCTCAATCGGGTAGTGCGGCGAAATCACATTAAAGTTAACTTCCCCAATAAGTCCTTGGTTGCCCCAATTTCTCACACCATTTTAACTATTGACAATCACCACCCCAGCCTCTTTTGTCCTTTTATCTTGACTGCTCGGTCCACAATTTGTTTTTTACCATGTTATAGATATATAATACATTTTTTATTTTTTCCTTTCTTTTCCTTTAAAAATATTTAACTTACTTGCTGGATAAAAATGTGTTGTATATTTTTTTAACACAACACTTACCTACTCATGAAGTAGTCCGCGCCATTAGTTCCGACTTGGAGAGATTCCAGCAATCGACGTCCAAAAACCTGCCTGTTCACTTTACCAGTCCCTTTGTGATGACATTCTCAGTAAGCTCAACAGCCTCGGTGAGGAGGTCGCTATTTCGCACTCTTCTACTCACAGCTGTTCTCCACAAACTCGACTCTGACATTTCGATCATTGATGGGCAAGCAAGACACCGCTATAGCCTCAGTACAGTCGAAGCCAATAAACCCCCACCCCCCACGCGATGCGTATCATCCCTATACGATAAACTCCAGATCGTACCCGCACCCCCGCCCCTTCCCACTACACCTCAAATTACCTGCCCCACTCATCTCCCGCCCCCTACTTCAACTCCAGTTTCAAAAATTCCTCAAGCTGATCCTTCACTAATAGTCCACTTGAGCACATCTTGGACACCTGCTGAATGGCAAGCTCGGCTCAATAAACTGGAGCAGTCAAATTTAGCAGTCACTTCATACCTGTTAAAGGGCGCACCATAGACTGCGAACCCCGCTTGGATTGCTGAGTTCATCCTGATGAAATTCTGCATTCCAGTAAATGAATGTCACTCACTTCCTGGCAGTAAGAATAAACCTAGTTTCCGCTTAGACCTCCCCTCCAGATATGGCTGGATTTTCCACTCGGAAAAAAACACCCACTGTAGGATCGGCAGAATGACGTCATCCCGAATTACCTCCATCAACCCGTCAAAACCCCTGCCCCCTTTACCTAAACCCACACAGGGTTGACCGCCCCAGATCGACACTCACCCATCTTCCAAAATCCTCCGGAGAAACCCACGCTCCAGCTACAACTCGTCCTATAAAACCCCTGCCCAAACCAGCCGCTGTACGCACCCCTTTTTTCAATCCCAGAAGCACACGCACTCGTATCCCCAATCCAATCCTAAGACGACTCACCAAACTCTCTCCCAAGCCGAGTTTCAACCGGCCCTCCCGCATATTATCTCACCTAGACCGCACTCCTTATCCGAAACCATCCTCCACACACACCCGCAATGTCGTCTCGCCCAACACCGACCTAACCACTCCCCGCACATCACATCCTGCCCCTAACCACAACCCCTTTCCGGTCTTTGACCTAAACACAGCTGCTAAATACACCAATTTCCAAAGATCGCACACTCTCATACCATTAGGCCCCGCCCATGAAGGCACAGCCCATTTGTCCTCCGAACAGTGCTCAAGATCGAATCTCTTACCCCCTCGCCCCATTTCCCCTTCGCGCACCTGCCCCGCACCCCCCCGCCCTCCAGTTTTTGATCCCCTCCTACCGCCCCCAGTCAAGATAACTCAACAATCCCTTAAGTCATCTGAATGCCGCTATGCCCTCTCGAAGCTTGGAAACAGTCGGACATACGAGAACGTCCGCATCTATCTGGCTTACCTTCATGGCAAATCTAAAGCAGTCTGCTACGAAGGCAAAACGAAAACGAGTGTTAAGATATCCATTCAGCAGGAAGGTCTCCCCACCGATTTTCCTAGCCTTCATAATTTGTACATAAAATTCCATGAAAACTTCAATATTCCCCCCCAAAAAGTAACAAGAGACCTCTCGGCTTTTCGACAATACATTTGCACGAAAGTGGCATCTGGTCCCCTACGCAGGAACCCACAAATAAGAAGTTTTTTCGGCACTAAACGGCTGCCCAACCCACTTTCAACAGGCTCTCCCAATACTCTTCCCCTAACCATTTACTACCAGAATGTCAGAGGACTACGGTCCAAAACGCATTCGATCTTACAAAATACTCACTCCTTTCCCTTTGATATATACGCACTGACCGAAAGTAACCTGACCCCCAGTATCAACCCCTCCTTCACAGTTTTTCGGGACGACGAGGTCCATCATTCCGGTCCTGACACCCCCTGCAGAGGCGTGCTACTTGCCATCCAAAACGGATTTACATCTTCTCTTATTACCATCTCTTCTTCTCCCAACCTCGACTATGTCGCAATAAAAATTGAACACCGCTCAAAGTCCGTGCTCATCATATGTTTTTACATACCTCCATCGCAAGCTATCGAGTCATACTCACTCGCTATTGCGGAAATCGACCGCATAACTGAGGCCAGTTCTTCCCAAGACGACATTGTAGTCCTTGGCGATTTTAATCTCCCCAATCTCCAATGGATGCTGTCTGACGACCATTCCCACTACATCTCAAACCCCATTACTACCAAGGAATGTCTCTCTATAGACAGCCTCACCGACTCTGGCCTTTGCCAAGTAAGCAATGTCCTAAACCATCTAGGCAGACAACTTGACCTTGTGTTCACGACAGACCCCCTTAATTCCACAGTTGTCTCTAGTTCCCACACCCCCTCAACTATTGACAACCACCACCCCCGCTTCTCGTATCCTTATACCACGACTACTCAGCCCTCCGCACTCCGCCCCCATATCAATTTTCTTTCAACTTCCGAAAAGCCAATTTCCGCCTCATAAATGAGTACCTCAGCAATACCACACTCTGCGTAAATGAAATAAGTGTAGAGGACCCTACAGCCTCGCTCTACACAGAAATCCACAACGCCATATCCCTATATGTCCCATACTCCCGACACAGGTTATCATTCTCATCGCCCCCATGGTATAACCACAAACTACGCACCCTTCGTAACAAAAGGAATAAGTTGTGGAACACTTTCCCAAACACGCGTTCTCCCCTTGACTACTCCAACTATCTGGGTTACTTTTACCAATTCACCGAGCTTTACAGCTCTCTCTACAACAACCACCTTGCCAAAGCTCAATTCAACCTGATCAACGGCCCCAAATCTTTCTTCCACTTCATCAACCACAAACGGAAATCTGATGCCTATCCCACATCCCTTTTCTACGGCCCAACTACTACAACGGACTGCCAAACCATATCCAATCTTTTCGCGTCCTTCTTCAAACTATCCTTCACGGACGACTCGTTCGAGCCTAACCCCTCCCACTTTACTGGCATGTCTGAATTCTCCCTCGGCCCTCTCATCCCTCTACACACACAACAACACCAGTTCACAAAGAAACTTGAAGAACTGAAAGATGATTTCAGTCCCGGACCAGACGGACTCCCTACTATCCTCTTAAAAACATGTTCCTCTTCTCTCTCTCTCCCGCTCGCGTCAATTTTCAATCTATCCCTTCCTCAAGGTCTATTCCCTAACTTTTGGAAATCCTCTTACATAACCCCCATACATAAAAAGGGGAAAAAAAGCGATATATCCAACTATCGTCCCATAGCTAAGCTTTCGCACATTCCTAAACTGTTCGAAGGCCTACTATATGAGGCGTTAAGTTTTCGCTGCGCACCCATCATCTCTCCGAACCAGCACGGCTTCCTCTCAGGCAGGTCCATTACTACTAACCTTGTCGAATTCACATCCCACACACTCCTTGCCCTAGAAAATGGCGATGAGGTCGACGTAGTCGCTACCGACTTTAGCAAGGCCTTCGACAAAATCTCCCATAACCTCATTCTCTTCAAGCTATCCTCCCTCGGCTTCGAAGCCCTGTTGATCAAGTGGGTCTCATCCTATCTTAGTTATCGAACCTGCCGCGTACGATTTAGATCCATCCTATCCGTTCCTTTTTTCCCAACCTCGGGTGTCCGCCAGGGCAGTCATCTCGGCCCACTCCTATTTATCCTAACCTTAAACGACATAGGGTCCTGTATTAATCACTCCTCCATCTCGGTTTACGCGGGTGATTCCAAAATTTTTAAGACAATCCGCTTTCCCCTGGACTCCTCACTTCTCCAAGCAGATCTTGACAGCTTCTCGACTTGGTGTCAAAATAATTGTCTAGAAATGAATATCGCCAAATGTCACACAATCACCTTCTATCGGAAGAGTTCCCCCACTCACCTACGCTCCTATCTTTTACTGAACCAACCGATAAGATCGGTTGAATTGATTAGTGATCTGGGCGTCCTATGCGACAAGGAGCTCAAATTTACCGCACATTTTGATTACATAATCCTCAAGGCTAACGCCGCCCTTGGGTTTGTCAAGCGCTGGTCGAAGGAATTCCTTAACCCATACGTCACCCGATCACTCTACACAACTTTTGTCCGGCCACTACTCGAATACGCTAGTCAGGTCTGGTCCCCGTATCAAGTGACTCACATTCGCAGGGTTGAGGGAGTTCAACGTCGTTTCTTGCGCTTCGCCCTCCGCGGACTGAACTGGGAAAATCGGCTGATTCTACCACCATACACAAGCCGGCTCCGTCTAATTAATCTAAACACACTTGAAGAGCGCAGAATCCATGCCGATATCATCTTTGTCCATCGCCTTCTGTTTGGCTCAATCAATTGCCCAAGCTTGCTCTCCACTTTAACATTGCATACAAACCCCCGTAACCTACGTAACCCACGACTCTTTTATGTGCCTGCTCATCACACTTATTACGGCGCTAACGAACCCATCTCGTGTATGCTACGACAGGCCAACTCTTTCCCCACCTCCTTCGATTTCAACGTCTCCACCCGCACTCTGAAACGATGTCTCAGAATATACCCGTCCTAAATCCGCTTCCTCCCTCCAATAATCCCCGCTACCCTGCAATCCTACCCCTACTCTCCTACCCTCAAAATTGTTCCCCCAGCCCCACCCACAGTTTCAACCTCTTCCCCCAGCTTACCAACCCCGCCTCCTACCAGTACGTAGACATGCCCTGCACCGCCACTGTCTCACAAATGGCGAATTTCCCACCCCCACATGCACTCGCTCCTCCCTAGCCTCCTACCTCCCCCATCGCACAGTCACCTTCACCTTCCTGGTTTTTTTCTTTTTTTCTCCTTCTTACTCTAGTTTTAAGATAGTCTGTAAGACTTTTTATATTAATTTAATTGAAGTTAATGAAAGCTTGCATTAAGCTAAATAAATGAGGGTTCTGCCCCACACTAAACATACGGCTTATCAGGGCTTCCGGCTTGGTTAAGCCCGTGAGTAGGTGGCTTCTGGCCTGTCAGCCCGTAAGTTTTTCCCGTGTGTTCATCCTCGGTAAAGCACCGCCAAATGAAAGACTATGATTCTTCTTCTTTCTTAACTTTATTGGTCGTGAAGTTTTAGTATTACTAATGTGTACTTAGTTTTAGGACGAACAGCAGGTCATTTACCGAATTGACTTGTTTTCGGATCAACGGTTTGAATTAAATTTATGTGCACCGTTTTGCTGTCTGATTCTAACTAATTTTTACTTCTAACGGAACTCCTTTTTATATTCATAATCTACATCAAAATTCTCATACCTTCTCATGGTCATAGCTGTCCTCCAGACAGCCACCTGACTCTAGTCTCAGTCGAAGGCCATGCCAACGACGATGGTAACCACAACGTTGCATTTTTTCTGCCGTGAATCGTCCCTAGGTGGTAACCTTACGCCCACTCTGGCTGTAGTTCTACCCCAAGGCTATGGGAAAATTTCGATTCACGATGACGCGAATCTGATTTGCCTATAGCGAAATAGCATGCTTGTGCCTGGGTAAAATTACCTTGAAGGTGATGGGGTGTTGGGTGGTCATCAAGGTGATGAGAATGTTGGGTGTGCTGGGGTGTGGGAATGGGAAATGCATGCATTTCAATGTAATGAGGATTGGATTTGCTTGTAGGGCATAGATGGAAACGTAGGAAATGCAAAATTGCAATTCTGAGCATGAGAACTGGAAATGCGTTTAGCAATAGGTAGACATGTGATAAGGTTTCAGAGCTATACCGAAAGGATTCCATTGGTGGTAGCAGGAAACTATTTTTAATGCTACACCGAAAGAATTCGTTCGGTTTTAACGTTAATAAAAGATGCCCCATATGCACGCAACATTATTGTTTTTGCAGAATCTTGCGTGTAGCCAAATATTTATAATATTTATTAACCTATTGGCTACACTCGTGTATTATATAAAATGTATTGGTAATTTACGTACAGCAAAGTGAAATATTCATGTTACATATAAATATACGGTACATTATTGAAGTATTGGATTTCTGTGTGTAACAAATCCTTAAATTCTAGCTTATTTATATTATATCCCAGCTTACTTATCCACTAGGGGAATGGGAGCGAACATACAGGGTAAAGTCTGTGCTTTCAACCCGGCGAAGGCCAGGACGATCCTTGTTCGCGTTCAATCCAAGTTAACATGCGGTCTCCACGTGACACGCTTGGATAGCTATTTTGGCAGCCGCCAAGTAGTGAATCAATGCATGCAGCGACATCCTGAGAAAGGTTGGCGCAAGGCTAATAACCTTTCCCGGAAAAACAAATTATTATGGACAATTTAACAAGTCTCGGATAAGAACCGGATACCGGTGGAGAGCCTTACTAAATAAGGCCAAGACTAGATCCCGGTTGTAGTGCCGATGATGATGACGATGAGTGGTCCACTGCACTCTAAGCTAAATTTGAGGTGCCTGCTGCAATGGGTTGTTGCCTTGCGGCTTTATTTCTTTTCGGCGTGTTGTCACCTTTATTAATTATTTGTAAAAACAAAGAAAATTTAGGATAAGAAAATGTTTGATACTCCTCGGTCCAAGCCCTGCCACCCCGTGACTACTTTTCCTACAGCTTTCGCAAAGTCAATTTCCGCCTTATAATCATGTATCTTAGCAAAATCACATTTCGCTTTGACCGTCTAGCAAGGGTGAGATAGTTGGAAGGAAGCCGCGAGCTCACATAGGACAGTGTCGAGTTTGTGAAGGACAAGTTCGAGTTGGGGGCCGGGTACGAACGTATCTTAGAAAATCACATTTTGCTTCACCCGTCTACCCGAGAAAGATGCTGCCACCACTCTCTATATGTTCCTTATTCTCGACATAGTATATCGGTTTCATTGCCCCCATAGTATGACCGCAAACTTTTCAGAATAACAGGAATTCATTAGAGAACATTCTGCCTATAACGTGTTCTCCTCATGATTACTCCAACTATCTCGGTTCCTTTTTTCAATTAACCGAACTCTATAGCTTCTTCTACCACAATTATATTATTAAAACACAAACCAATTTAATTAACGACCCCAAAACCTTTTCCACTTTGTTAACTACAAACGGAAATTTGACGCATATCCTCCATCTATTCCTTTGAGTCGACTATTTTGTCCGACCCAAAAATTCTTCATTCTTTAAACAATCCTTCAGCGACGACTCCTTTGAGCCTTATCCTTTTTACTTCAATGACCTGCCAGATTTCTCCCTCGGACCTTTCATCAATTAATTTATTTAACAACACCAAGTTGAAGTTAAATTAAACCAACTGAAACACAAGTTCTGCCCCGATCCAGACGGACTTCTTGCCGTCTTAAAAAAAAAACAATGCTCCTCCACTCTCACTCTCTCTCTCTATCTCTCTCTCTTTCTCCCCCCCCCCCTCTCTCTCTCTCTCTCTCTCTCTCTCTCTCTTCCTCTCAATAATCTACAATAGATCCCTTTCTCTCAGGTGAATTCCCAGATATCTGGAAATATACTTATATCATCGCCATACATAAAAAAGGAACTAAAACGGATATATCTATCTACCGACCCACTGCTTAAATTTCGTACATTCAAACACAATCTATATGAAGCGTTATGTTTCCGCTGCAGATCCATGATCTCACTCAGCCAAACGTGGTGTCCTTATTGGCAAGTCTACCACGACCAATCTAGTTGAATTCTTATCCCAACCTTCTTTGCCCTAGAGAACTGCAGCGAAGTCGAAATTATCGCAACCGATTTCAGCAAATCCTTCGACAAAATTTCTCACAAACTCATTCTCTTCAATCTGTCTTTTCTTGGCTTCGAACCCGTACTGATTAAGTGGATTTCTTCCTATCTTAATAATCGAACCTATCGAGTGGAATTTAGATCCATACTTACCATTCCCTTCCTCCCGTTTCAGGGTACTTCCAAGGCAGTGATCTTGAATACCCCTTTTGATTAATTCATACTATTAACGATATAGAGTCCAATATTAACCACTCCTCTATTTCCCTCTACGCGGATGATACTAAACTTTACAAGATGATCAACTCTCCTCTCGTCTCCTCGCTTCTTCAAACGGATCTCAATAGCTTTACGGTTTGGTGCCAAAACAACTGCCTCGAACTAAACATCGACAAATGTCACTCAATCACCTTCTCGGCGAAGCACTCCCCTTCCCCGCCGGGTTCCTATTTCTTAGTTAATCAATCGATAACATCTTTACAATCGATTCGCCATCTGGCCATCTTATGTGACAAGGACTCAATTTCCTCTTACATATTCGGGACATAGTCCTCAAAGCCAATTATGGCCTTGGTTTTGTGAAACACTGGTCGAAAGAATTCTCTAATTTATACGTTACCGCATCGCTTTACGTAATCTTTGTCCGTCTCCGAGGATTGAACTGGGAAAATCCTCTTATTCTACCTCCATACGCAAGCCGTCTCCATCTAATTACCTTTAACACACATGAAGAGAATCATACCGACATGCTCTTTATCCGGCGACTTCTCTCAGGTTCGATCAGTAGCGCAATCCTGCTCGTTCCACCCCATCTCACACCAACCCCCGTAACTTCCGTAACCCTCGTCTTTTATACTTGCCCACCCATCACACCTCTTATGGCTCTAACGAACTCATTTCGTGAATGTTTCGGGGGGCCAACTCTTACCCGACCTCCGTTGATGTCAACCTCACCGCCTCTGCTCTCAAACATCATTCTCATCATCCCCCCCCCCCCCCCTCCCCCTACTGCCATAAATTCTACCTTTTCTTTCACCGGCAGTTTGCATTGACCTTTGAGAGTTTTATAATTTTTTTTTATCATTTATTGGCCTGTAGGAACCCGGAAGTTCATGACCTCACCGACTCGACTCCGCCATCGTTCTCTGTCCTGTGCACTCTCCTTCCACGCTTGACCGCCCGATCCGATCTCCTCGAGGTCAAACCTAACATTGTCCTCCCATCTCCGTCGCGGCCGTCTTCTCGGTCTCTTTCCCGTTGGCTTACCGTCAAGAATTCTATGCACGGTCCTGTCGTTGCCCATTCGCGCCACGTGTCCGGCTCATCTTAACTTTCGCGACTTGATTACTCTCACTATTGTAGGTTTGCGGTAGATCTCTTCCAATTCGTGGTCGTGGAGTTTCCTCTATTAATTAATTTGATAGCACATTTTGTAATTGTAAAAAAAAAAAAATGCATTAGTGACATCTCTAGCGATATATATGATATGATATCTAGATGTTTTGTCGTATAAATAAATATAAACGTAAAGCTTCCTAGGACTGAACGTTCTGCGGATATAACTTCAATTACTGTTCAAATAAGGGGACAACTATTCTCTCCAATCTCTCGATATAATCTTGTTTCGCTCTTATTTCTTATAACTTCACATATCCTCTCCCTTAATGGTTAATTTAACCACAATTTCCCTCCACGCAGAGTCCATATATTCCAACATTCACAGACAACACCTCCGATTGTTCGTTGACAAGTTTTCTCCAGATATTCTCTCAGTCTCCAATTTTCAAGGTACTGTAAACGAATACATCTCGCGCACCATGATCCCATCCTTCACCCCTTTCATCGCGGAATTCAACGAAACAAACAAAGCGTCTCATCCTCTGAATAATGCGACCTTCCTAACAGCAGACGAATTATCTGAATTTATAACATCACGCAACAACAAGAAGTCGACAGGCTTAGATGGAATTCTAAACTTTCTTTACAAAAGACTGCTCTCGTCAAATCTAGTCCCAATTCTCGTTCTTCTCAACCTCACAATTAACGCATCACATTTCCCAGATAACTGGAAAACAACGGTTATAGTCCCTATCAATAAGTCCAGTCCTTCCAACAACCCCAGCAACTATCGTCCGAATTCGTTATTAAACACATTAGACAAGATACTGAAATGCAAGATATATCGAAATCTCTTTTCATTTGCTAATGACAATACTATTATCTCAAATTCCCAGTTTGGCTTTCGCTCACAACACTCCACCTGTCATGCTCTGTTAAAACTAACGCACGATGTCACAACTAATCTTCAAAACCAAAGCCCGACGGTCTGTATCTCTCTCGACATATCTAAAGCATTCGACTGTGTTTGGATCTCAGGACTGCTTTACAAGCTGCACTACATATTTGGATTACACACCCATACCACCAAACTTCTTACTTCCTACCTCTCTGGTAGAAAATTCATGGTCAAAATAAATTCTTCTATCTCCCAATCGTATAATATAACCGCAGGGGTTCTATGGGGTATTATGGGCTTGGTAGGTGTCGGCTCGACACAGGTTCACCAAGATGTCCCAAACTTCTTAAGCGTTCGGCGAATTGTGGTTACGCTTTGTTCACTGGTGTCTTGTCGATCAGGGAAAAACCAGCGGCGAAGCGATAGAATACCACGTACTCAATCTTCGCTTCGATGACCATATTTGGTGATTTTCCTTTTCGGATTTGTCCTACCGAAGAAGGGTTGAAACACACACACGATGATTCTTTTTACTGCTCACCGCGTGTGTCGCCCAGCATGCGAACCATAGACTTCGAATCAAATAAAAATAAACACATTCGCAGCTGGGGCAAGTCGTTCTGAAAAGGGTTAAATGTGCTTACACGATGAGTGCCTACGAGTAGCATGATTGCTGATCGTGCGCGTGTTGTTGTTGGCGTCAACAGAGGTTGCACCGTCGTGTGTGTATTTATTGACGAGTTCTCGATCCCTTTTTGCGGCCAGGTGCCAGTTTCCATTTACAGAACCCGAACGCCTGGATTGACCGCCGTATGCCACGATGTATTTGTCGTTCGTGTGTCCAACTGATGTGGGCATGCATAAAAGAACCAAAAGGAAGAAATATCTGTTGGGCAGTGTTGATTGCTACATGTGTAACCGGATTTGCCTTTGGTGAACATGGTGCGATTCGCACGACTGTGCCCTTGTAGGGAATGTCTCTTGTTGCTGATATATTTTTCGTATCAGCAGACATTATGCTTCACAGGTTTTTCGTGGTTATAGGAATAACCAATGCAGGCAAGTACATGCTTTTTATGACATAGGACGCGCGTGGAAATGGTTACCTGGTGGTGGCTGAGCAGGCAAGTAGTGGCGTTTGCAAGAACCACCACAGTTCCGCAGGGTTAAATTCTTAGACCACTATTATACCTCCTCTATACTTCAGACATATCGCAGCCTCAATTTCCCAATACCGTTTGTAAAAGAGGCAAGAAACCGCATTAATAACTTCCTCCCAAATCTATCAACATACTTCAATAAATTGAAAATTCGCCTAAATCCTGATAAAACCCAACTTATAGTGTTTAAAGGTAAAAATGAGGACTGCACAAACAACACAAGGCGCACCCACAACAAAATTAGGCTCAAACTAAATAACACCCAGATAAAACCTTCTAAAACTTTAAAATATCTAGAAATAACCTTTTCCAATGACCTTTCATTCTCCACCCACATTAAAAATACTTTAGGTAAAGCCACAATACAACAGAATCTTTGTAGAAGAGTGATGTGGAAGCCCAACGGTCTTTCTCACAAAGTCAAACTGCTCATCTATAAACAAATAATCAGACTCACACTCACATATGTGTGTCCACTGTGGTATCATATAACACCAGCCCAAATGGAGAAGCTACGCACTTTTGAAAGGAAATGCTTCACGCTGGTCACTGGCCTCAACCGACAACCCAACTCTTACAAGTATTACAATACCAGCTTGCTATACAATGCCGCTAATATTGACAGTCTCGATAGACGCTTCCTAGAGCTGTCTATCAAATTTATTGAAAACCTCCCAAATAATCCCAACCCTATAATAACTTTAGTACTACCAACTCTAGATAACAGGGCTCACTATCGGAATTGTCTCCACACAAGAAGTCTCTTCACCTCTGGAAGATTGGTTAATGACTCCAACGAGGTACTTTACCATAACACCGAGCTGACACCCAATCAGTTCAAATACTGTAACATACAACCATTCTCCAACATTCTGCGTTTTAACGAACAACCGGAAAGTGTTACCGCACCCGACCAAAGCGCATATACAACGATACACAGTGACCGAGTGCGGACGTGTTTTCTATTCGGCGGTTGAATTAAATAAAAAAAGTTGGTTTTATGAGTCGCGAGTGGCTGAAATTTTATAAAAAGACTATTTATAAACATAGGAGAAGGCAAAATACGGACCTTAACCTAAAGGCTAAACGCCTTAGAATAAGTGAAAATAAGAATACGGACACGTCGTTTGTAACCAGCGATGACGAAGACAACACCCATGGTGCCCAGTACTCAGGGGGTGGAAACCAATTCAAAGAACTAGCTGTCAGCGAAATAAATGCAGACGCCAGCAATCAGATCGAGGTCCTCAACAGACTCATCCATGAGATTAGTCGTAAAAAAGAAGAACTGGATAGACAAATGGAGGAAGTTGTTAAACTAAAAAACAACCTGAGCCAGAACGAACGAAAAACGAAAATGGTAGAACAACAACAGCAAGAACAAAGACAACAGCAACCCACGAAGGCAACGAAAACACGACAACATAAGGAAAATAAACAGAAGGAATCACATCAACAACAACAGCAGGAACCAAATCAACGGCAGGAAACATCTCAGCAGGTGCCAGTCAAAATAAAAGGAGAAAGTACCTCCTATCTACATCAGCTACATGGAGACAACATAAAATTGGGTGAATTGACATGCAAAACTTTTAAAACAAAACGGATAAATAATTTTAAGATAAGTTTACGAGGGTTGCCTCTTATGTTTCGGGATTTGGCAACCATAGTGTTGCAATCCGGCAATTGACAGCTCTGTCGTAAAGTTGGACATTTTTGAGGTTATACGCACTCAGAACGTTTTGACATACGAGCGCTATTTGTGTTGTTTACAGTAACTTAAAAGATTCATCTCGGCCCAAAAATGGAATTAAATCGTCAACATTTTCTTGCGATTATTTTTTACAACTTTCGGCGTGGATTAACTCAGCAACAGTGCATGGATGAACTTAATTCAATTTTTGGCGATGAAGCTCCATCAAGGACCAGTGTTTATTGATGGTATGGTGAATTCAATCGTGGTCGTAGTTCACTCCAAGATGAATTTCGTGAAGGTCGTCCAAAATCAGTTGTTGTTCCGAAAACCATTGATGCTGTGCGCGAACTGATATTGGAAGATCGTCATGTGACCTATCGTGAGATTGAGACAACCTTAGGCGTTAGTGGGACCAGCATACATTCAATATTGCATAAACATTTGACTGTCAAAAAAATTTGTTCGCGTTGGATGCAACACAATTTGTCAATCGCCCAAAAAAAGGCTCGTGGCAATTGGTCGAAAGAAATGCTCAAAAAATACGGTCGCGGTGCTTCGAAACACGTCTATGACATCGTGACAGGTGATGAATCGTGGATTTACGCGTATGAGCCCGAAAGTAAACAGCAGTCGACTGTCTGGGTGTTTCAAGATGAGCCAAATCCAACAAAAGTTGTTCGCGCACGAAGCACTTCCAAGCAAATGGTCGCCTGTTTTTTCGGAAAAACTGGACATGTCGCAACCGTACCACTAGAACAACGCAGAACAAACAATTCTGAGTGGCACACAACCATTTGTTTGCCAGTTGTCTTCCAAGAAATCAGGAAAACCAACCGCCGAAGACGGATCACTCTTCACCACGACAATGCGAGCTCTCACACATCGGCTGCGACAACTGCATTTTTGAGCACCCAAAACATCGATTTGATGGGTCATCCGCCGTATAGTCCTGACTTGGCACCGAATGACTTCTTTTTATTCCCGTACGTAAAAAACAAACTGAGAGGTCAACGTTTTTCGACACCTGAAGAAGCGGTTGCTGGATTCAGAATGCATGTTTTGGAGATACCTCAATCAGAGTGGCAAAAGTGCTTCGACAATTGGCTCAAACGCATGCAAAAGTGTATAGATCTTCATGGGGAATATTTTGAAAAACAATAAAGTGATTTTCGATGATCAATATTTGTTTTTGTTCTCTAATCCCGAAATATAAAAGGCAACCCTCGTATGTAATTAAAAAAAAAAATTATAAATAATACAGGATGTAGAAAAAATAGAATAAATTTTAAATGAGAAAACATATCAATTATTGTGACATGTTATAAAAACAGTTATTGTACGCCGAAAGGCATATGAAATATGATAATATAATAATTTATAGTGCTTGCGAAGAGCCAGTAAGTTAATGTAAGAATGTTATTTGTAAAATAGATGTTAACATTTAGTCTTAAGTAAAATATGTAATTGAATTGTTGAATAAATGTGGATATAAAAAAAAAAAAAAAACTGATCATATCCCACGCCAACCTACCTCCTTAACCATCAATCCCTATATTCCCCAATTCACATTACATATTTAACTTATTATAATATAACTTAGGTTAAGCTAGAATAAGTTAGAGTTAAGTTAAGTATTAGATTAGATTAAATTAAAAAATAAAAATCCTGGTTTTCTGACCTTTTCCAGGAAAACTGTTAATATTAAAACCTATAATACTCGAAAAGTTATTCACACATTCAGTTATGTTTGAAAAATGTGTAATGTATGCATGTAAACAATTGTATCGCTAGGATTATAGGTTAGCTGTAGTACTTAACGTAAACATTGATTATTGGTCAAATAAACACAGTATGTTAAAAAAAAAACAAAACTCGTGCGCTCACAAGGAGTATTCATTGTAAGGTACAGCTGAATCCCTCTTCAATCGAACTACCCAAGATTGCGCTTTGTATGTTGTCATAATTTATTTTTTAAAACTAAATTCAGACACTTGAGACGAATGTCTATCATCATGACTTCGAATGGTGTTATTTCGTCCTTTTGAGTTCGTATAAGAGGATTTTGTTTATCATAAAACGTTGCAAACGGGTTCTTTCCTTTTTATGTTACAGGTATGTTAGAGATGAAACAGATTTTTTACTACCTTAAATTTCATTCTTTTTACATATCAAAATGTTTCCCTCCAAATTGCTTCACACTGCAGTTACACAACGCCGGCATTCCTTTCAGCCTGTCTGTTAAACACAATAAATATTATCCAAAGTGGCACCCTTTCAAATGGTTTTTGGCCTGGGGGAATAAAAAGATGAGCTCCGATGAATAAGGAGGCTGTGGAACCACAGGCAGTGTAGTACTTGCCAAAAGTTCCTCAACGGAGAATGCCATGAAAAAAGGTGCTTTTCTGCATGTGTACACGATTACAACTCACTTTAGAAATATTACTTCTCTTCAAACACTCTCAATGCTAACATAGTAACTACAGTAAAACAAGGTCAAACTAGTACTAAGTCAAATATACTATTCGTTTAGATATATCTGCTGTGAAAAGGCGGCGACGACAATGTTGCCGGTTCAAGCACAGTATTACCAATTTTATCACTTTTCTAAGGTACGTTGTATGTATATGTGTAAAAACCTGGAAAAGCAGCAGCAGTCCTCTTGCAAATACACACGCGTCCCAATTTATGCGAAAACTCGCAAATCCATACAACACTCCCATTTTGCACATCATTCGAAAAATGTGTTTTCCTCCTCCCAAAGATGCATGCTTCCACATATCAACGACATTCGTACTACGAAATAAATGTAAAATATGTTCAAACTACAATTTGGATAGCGTCAACTATCTCAAACTAGATTCGAATGTATATGCTCAAGCAATCATTTTGATTCACAATGTCTTTCAAAAGAGATTTGATTTAGTGCAAAGGTATGGCCAATTTACAATAAAAAACCAAGCTCCTTTTTCTTACTCGGGGCCTTGAAAAGAAGCACGTCTCAATTTTCACAAACTAGTACTCTGCTCTTACAATCTTTTCGACCTCTTTGGAGTGCAAAAAACCAATCAACTCACAAAGCTTGACATGATTTACGAGCGCGACTTCAAAAAACATCTATCAACCTCACTCTCAAGTGAAAGGACTGAATTTCGTAGCCCCTCCGACAAGGTTACATGGCCGACCGCAGTGTCGCGCTATATTCATGTTGTCTGTCATTACCATAAGCATAATGTTATGTTCGGCCAAGGTCCTCCGACACCGAATCCACTCGTACTCACCTGAGTTCGCGACAAAATTCAACAGCCATAGAAAACCCACCTGAGAGAACTGGAACTCAAACGGAATAGAACTGTAGACTCTGTGATTTGCTAGCTCCAAGCACGCACCGCTGTGTTGTTGACTGCGGCCCGTCAGGGCTATTGAAAAGTAACCACAGTCACGGTCCGGCAAGGGTAAGTGGGCTGGTGGTCAGGTGGCCAAAAAATATCACAGCTAATCAGAGAAATATCCGAAAATATTCCGTGCGGTTAATTAAGTCAGACCTAGTAATTAAATTATCCAACGATGTCCAAACGTCGATGCAGGTCTCTGCCTTCATAATTCCTGCGGTCAGATGTCAGTTTGATTTTAGATAAGTTCCAGTTGCGCCGGTGGCAATGTTATGTGACAGCTGGTCGGAGAATTATTTTAAAATCACCCGCTGTGCTATGGGGACATAGAAAGGCATCTAAAAAATGTCGAAGCCAATGAAAGATAAATTCCTTGGACGCATTAGGACACAATTCGTCGCAGAAGTGATCGATTTTTTCTAACATGGTCGAGCTCCGGGTGTTGGTGGTGTCTGTACCTTGTGCCTTGTGGTTCCTGAGAAACTCGATCTACACCAAAACTATTCAGACAACTGCCTTCCGGTGGCAGCCAGGTACAAAATTCCAGGCAGTTTCTATGGCATTCGCAGGGAATTTCTGTTCGCCTGACACTTTGACTGCTGCACGGAGCATTTGGCTACAAGGCCTACAACTACCACTTCTGCTGCGGCTATATTGCCACTCACAGCGGTCCTTATGTCCAAACAGATCAGAACGCACATGATTAGGTTACAAAACAAATCACCTGGGAATTTCATTTCTGACAAGAAAGGACGAACACACTCTAAAGGGGAAACACAAAAATAAAAAAAAACCAACGATAAAAACGAACAAACAAATAATAGGAGTAAAACAAAAGCGATTCCCCCATTGCAGCGCCTTAATACGCCTTTGAGGAGCTGACGATTTAAATCGGATCCCACCTCTGGAAGGCGCAACAGAAGATCCTAAACAGTAAATACTGATTGAAAGGATAGTCAACTATGCATAGGCCCTTTGCCAGCGTAGTATCCTACGTGACCAATTTACTAACATTGGCAGTCGCGCCCGATTTGAGCATGGGAAGCACCGGAGAGTGGCACTCTGCACCACAAGACTAGGTAACGTCTAATGAAATCTCCTTGTCTGTGAGAATGGGGCAAAGGGCGCGAGGGGACGTAGCAAATCGGCTCCATTGTGGGACAGTGACCCTCGGTATAGTGCTACACTCTGTAAAGGCTCATCACCATTTGAATGCACTGTTGCAGCGCACTCCGGATGTGATGCGCGCCTTCATTTATTACATTTCTTCTTCCTGCGCGCCGCACCGCATAGCGCAGTGCTGCGACGGTAGTCATGCAAGCAGTTGAAAGGGACATCCAAAAGGTGAAGGGTGCAGTTCTGTGAATGGAAACAAAAGTAAAAGAACTCCCTGGCACCAGATTGGGCAGGTAATAACTAGAAGAATGGCGGCCAACTATTATAACGATGAGAATTTGGGCAGAGGTGAAAAGGATGTGATTCTTCGTTATGGGTAACATTGGGGAGAAAACAATGATACAGGACCGTGCATCACGTTTAAATAAGAATAATGGTCATCGTCGACTTATAATCTCGCCAATCAGTATGTCATTCAGTTTAAAGTACCGGCACTGATAGTTCTGGTATAACTCGCTTTTGATTTTGACAATAATATTTTGACTGGTATTGACGTATCCAACGTTAGCAAACATCCAATGCAGTGCTTTTGTGAACGGATTTCCATAGGACTAGTGTAACAGTAACAGTGAGTTTATTGAGTCCTTTTTTTTGTATAAATTGTTATAATATTGTATATTTAAAGAAAAGTTATATTTTAGCTTAATACTACGGGCTGTAATGTAGTTTAGTTTAGTGGGGCAACCACCCCATTTATTGGCTTAATTCAAGCAACATAATTACCTACATCAAAAGTATATCTATATTACAAACTAGAGACCTTAAGAACTACCTTAACTAGGCTTAACTTAAGGTAACCAGGACAAAATAGGATGAGAGGAGACGGGGCGAGGGGTGGGGGCGGGTTATAGTAGAGTGTGGAAGGGCCGCTTAAAATTGGTGGCGAGAATAGTTTAGGAGGCGATGTTTGAGAGTATGGGTAGAGAAGTCGAAGTCGAACAAGGTGGAATTGGAGTTGACAGCTCTCAGCATCCGCGAAAGAGGTTCGTTCAGTCCGTAAGACGTCCGCGGGGGGGGGGGGGGGGAGAAGATGGGGATTACGCGTGTTTCGAGGGCTTGTGTTTAGAGGAATTAAGTTAAGGAGGTAGGCGCAGTAGATCGAGCCGGAGAGTCCCCGATGAATGAATATTATGTCAGCCACGACCCTGCCCTCCTCATGGGTTCTGAGGTTGATTAATTTGAAGCGGTTAATGTACGGGGGAAGGATTAAGGGGTTTTTCCATCCTAGCCCTCGGAGAGCGAACCGAAGGAAACGACATTGAATACTTTCGATTCTACAGATATGGATCTTGTGTTTCAGGTGAGCGATATGGGGTATCCGTTGGATCTACGTTTATGATTGACGAATTGGAAGAATGTTTTGGGGTCATTTTTGAGATTGGTCTGAGTTTTGGCCCCCGCTTGGTAGAAACCTTGACGTGGAGCGGGGGTTTAAACTATAATGACTCACTCAGGCTATGCTGACGGAATCATACGCTTCCAGTAGGGCCACCTATGTCAGACAGGCTAGCGAGGAGTAATATGGCGATTTCGCCAAACCCCACTGTCTACTTACCGTAAAACCCCCATAACATTCAGCCAATTTCCTAACTCCATTAATGCAATCGCACTTTACGTATGATATAGATCAAATCTATGATCTTAAAAAGTCCCTGTCATAGAAAAATTACCTTTTCAAGCATCTCTTCGCACATAATTTTCCGTAAGATTTCTTGCTTTACGTATCTGGAATTCCAAACCAATTCGGTACCTTCGGTACCAGACAAATTCCTGTAAACAAAATGATTCAGTTTGCATACAATGTAACCGTCATAACAGGACCATAAATATTGCGCCGTCTATTTTCCCAGCCGCGCCATGTGTACAACAATGTTCCCTACATACATATTGGCTGGCGACTTACACCCAAGGGACCAAAGCAAATACGCATTCCGCCTCTCTTGGCATCAATTGAATCCTACAGCATAAACAAATGCAAATAAGAATTCAATACCTACCCCTACTAGCGATGCCATAAACACCATTTCCCAGTAACCTAGCTAAAACCCATTTCCACATCGCATCGTTGTCTCTTTGTTTAGCCGCGACGCACATTTCCAACAAAGATCCCATTAGCATCCGACGAGTTCGGTTTTATTTGCTTTACTGAAATCGTATCCCATGAATGCACTTTATGCCCTTTCTTTGTTCTATGTTCGTTCTCATCCATGAAAGAACCATGCACACATACCACCATGACCACGATTAGCGAGTAAGCTCTGCACGAGCAAGATATCGTGGAGTCGTTTTCCATCCACTGACCGCCATGGTCACGCGGCACTCCCGCTCTTCGACGGCAGCGGGGACGCGTAAAAACATACCCGGAGTCGGGTGGGTAATAGTTTTAAAGTATTTTCGTAAAGTTGTAAACGTAACAAACCGCAGACGTGTCGGCGATCGTGTCAAAGTTGGTGAAAGTATTAATTAAAATTTTGTCATTTTATGTGTTGCTCGATTTTAATGTACATTCAAAACTAAAGAATTTATAAGTGAGAAAAGTAACTTTATTGTAAAACAATGAACTCTAAATTGCTGTTGATCGGTGCACTCTTTGCACTGGTCGTCATCGTCGTTGCTGGTGTCTGTTAAAAAAAAACGTCCACAAATGTATTACAATTAACAATCAATAAAATAATATTAAACTAAATCCGTGCGTTTAATTGTCCGCAGTACTGGGTGTATTTATTTCTTTTGTGTTGTGAGCGGTGGCCACGTGAACAAATTATGATGGAGGAGGAAGTGAACGTAGTGTCCGTGCCAGGCACCGTACTTCCTCCCCACAGTAACACACAAAGATCTACCACCCCTAATCTCAAGTGTTAGACATCACCATGCACATTGGATGGCTTGCAGCCAGGGGTATACCGGCTGTATTATAGCGGCGCCTCTCTGACACCAGGTCGAATCAGAGCAGTTAGCAGGCCTTACCATATTAAAGAGGGGCTCTGATATGGCTGACTTTTTGAAACCCTAAGACCGTTGCCACGCAATTAATAATCAATATACAAAAAACAATCACACGAAAAACCCGGTAGGCGTAGGTGTGATGTGCCGACACTACCATAAGGGAACAAATCATCAAAAAAAAAACACCGAGTCGACAAAAAGAACACGTAGAGGAAAACGGAAAAGGTGGGATTTACGCGTCGGCACGTGGAATGTTTGAACGTTATATAAACCAGGCGCGATACAGACGGTCGTAGAAAACGCGAAACAATATAAAATGGACATCGTCGCGCTTCAGGAAGTTCGGCTCCCACATCAAGTAATCGAAACCAACGGGTTTACACTGGTGTGTGGAGGTACCGATACACATAACCTCGGAACTGGCTCCATCATAAGCAAGAAGATTACGTCCCATGTAAAAGACGTGTAATTTATTAATGACCGAATGTCGGTGCTAAAAATACGGGCCCATGGTACAATTATGTATTTATAAACGCACACGCCCCAACAGAATCTGCGGACGAAGAAACGAAGGACACATTCTACGAGACCCTAGAGGAAGTATTTTATGGGATCTCATCATTCGATGTTAAAATCCTCCTCGGCGACCTCAATGCGAAAATTGAAAAGGAATATATCTTCCAACCAACAATAGGTAAAGAAAGCTTACATGACGTTTCAAATGATAATGGTATTCGAATTATCACGTTCGCGGCGTCAAAAGATCTGGTAGTGAAGAGCACGATGTTCAAGCACAAGCAAATCCATAAAGCCACATGGATATCACCCGAAGGCGTAACGCGTAACTAAATGGACCACTTCCTCATAGACAAAAGACACCACTGAAATATCCTTGACGTAAGATCATAAGATCAGGAGCAGATTGCGAATCCGATCATCTTCTAGTGATGGGCAAAATTTGGAGTCGCCTCGCAACAAGCCCACATGGGCAGTCACGGGAGACGAGCAAAAAGTTCGACATTGATAAACTAAAAGACTTGCGCAAAAGGACTGAATATCAAAACGAACTAACGAATAGATTTAGCATTCTAGAGAATGGGAGCAGTTAGGAACAGGAAGCCAATAGTGTGGACACTAAATGGACACCGAGTAGAGACACAATCAAACAAACAGCCCAAAAGCTATTAGGAAAACAATTAAGTCCCAACATTGGTTTGAGGATGCGTGCAGGGCGCAGATCGAAGAACGTAAACGCCTCAGAGTGATCCACTTAGAAAGATATGATGAAGTCAACGCAAAAAGATACGCGACAATTCGGGAAGAGACAATGAGACTCTTCAAACGCAAAAAACGCGAGAAGACTCCGATCGAAAAAATCCTAAAAAATGCCAGAGCAAAGAACATCAGAGGTATGTATGCTGGCATAAATTCCATTAGAAATGGCTACCGAGCGAGAGCCAAAATAATTCGAGACACAAACGGTTGTCTGGTGACAGAAATAAACAATATTGTGACAAGATGGAAGCAGTACTTCGAAAACCTGCTCAATGTACCCATCAATCACAAATAAACGCACCAGGCGTGCATACAGCCGAGCCTCATATCCCAAAGCCATCTTTCAACGAAATTGTAGACGCAATAAATCGATTGAAAAACAACAAGGCTCTCGGAGTCGACTGCATACCGGCAGAGCTTGTGAAGCATGAAGGAGAGGCAACCGCTCGAAAGACCCACCAGCTCATCAAAACAATATGGGATTCCGGAAGATTGGAAAACCTCAATAGTCGTCCCCATTCTCAAAAAAAGCGACAGATCTGACTGCGAAAACTACAGAGGAATATCATTGCTTCCAACCACATACAAAATATTAACAAATGTCATACTGGCGAGAATCACACCGTACGCAGAAGAAATACCGGGAGACTACCAATGCAGATTCCGTAGGAACCGGTCAACAAGCGACCAAATGTTCACAGTAAGGCAACTGCTGGAAAAGAAGTGGGAATACTGAGAAACGGTTCACCAACTGTTCGTTGACATCAAAAAAGCCTACGACTCAGTCGCAAGACAAAGACTCTACCATATTGTAGTTGAGCTGGGAATCCCGAAAAAATACGCCGCGCTCATTCAAATTTGCATGAATGAAAACAAAGGGCGAGTTAGAATAGAAAACCACCTATCGGAACCATTTGAAATCTGGGACGGACTAAAACAGCGGGATGGCCTCTCACTGTGTCTTTTTAACCTTGTGCTCGAGTATGTCATCAGAAAGGTACAAGACGACAACATGGCCGGATCGTCCGTCAACGGGATCACACAAGTGCACGCATATGCGGATGACATAGCCGTTCTGGACGATAATCTAGAAACTGTAAGTAAAAACAGTGAAATCATCATGCAAGCGGCAGAAGAGGTGGGAGTAGAAATAAATGAAGACAAAACAAAATACATGATTACGGCGAGAAAAGGTGGAAAGGAAGATATTTGAAAATGTCAAAGAATTTAAATACCTTGGAACAATACTGACGGTCAGTAACGAAATGTCGAAGGAGATTAACAAAATACTGCATTCCGGCAATGCTAGTTGGTACGCAGTCAGTTAACTGCTGAAATCCAAACTGCTATCACGTAATATAAAGCTCCGTGTTTATTGAACCATAACCATGCCTATACGGATGTTCTATGCCCTCACAAAACGGAAAGAAACAAATTCCGCGTATTTGAGAATAATAATGAATAAAGCTGGACAATGGACGAAACTCCACAATTATGAATTGGAAGAGCTATACCGCAAACCTACAATAGTGAGAGTAATCAGGTCGCGAAGATTAAGATGGGCCGGACACGTGGCGTGCATGGGCAACGATAGAACAGTGCGTAGAATTCTTGACGGTAAACCAACAGGAAATAGACCGTCAGTACGGCCGCGACGGAGATGGGAGGACAATGTAAAGGTTGACATTGAGGAGTTCGGATCAGATGGTCAAGCGTGGAAGGGGAGTACACAGGACAGGAAACGATGGCGGAGTCGAGTCGGTGAGGTCGTGAACTTCGGAATTCCTACAGGCCAATAGACAATAGTATATATATATATGTATATGTATAAATATATATTTATATATATATATATATATATATATACATATATATATATATATATATATATATATATATATATATATATATATATATATATATATCATCATCATCATCGGCACTACAACCGGGAACCGGTCTTGGCCTTATTTAGCAAGTCCTGAGGCTTGTTAAATTTTCCATAATGGTTTGTTTTTTTTCGGGCAAGGTCATTAGTCTTGCACCAGAGGCTCTCCGACGGGGAATCGAACCCCGGTCTCCCACGTGACAGGCGGGTATACTAACCACTATACTATAGCGGAGCCCTTATATATATATATTAATTATATATATCTGCTTATGCTTTATGGCGTACAATAACTCTCGCTCTTCATGATGAAAGACAATAATGGATAAGAGGGATTCCTCTTTTACATTTTTATTATGTATGTTACATATGTTTTTGCAATATACATATATTTTTCTAGTTTTAATTTAGTTATCTTACAAAAATTTAAAACAAAACAAAACTTATAAAAAAGAATGTAAATGTTCTTTATAAAAATAAAAAAATAGTTAGATGTGAAAGGGATGCGATACGGCTGAAAGGCATTCTATACTTGGGGACGTAAAGTCCTTTCATCCTCACAAATCCACCCCCGGTGATAGGATGTGATCGATCTTTTATTTATTTATCTTTTTCACTGATCACAAAACTAAAACGTAAGCAATCTGGAATATTAGAGATATAATTATCATGGAGAATTCGTTATCCTTGGCAGCATGGAAAGCGTGATAAATAATAGGGACTAAGTCTTTGTATATCCTTGAAGGGGAACGGTCTTGGGGCACTAAACCCATTCATATCGTAGATAATGGAAAACATATATACTCCGAATACAATACTGGTCGGATGAATGCCGAGTATGAAATTATTTTGACTTTGGGGTTTAGAAGACTACTAGGAAATAGTCTTCTTGTCGTAGCATATGTGTTTTTAGGTGAGGCAAAGGGCAGTTGCTATATGCTTGTCAGAGTAAAGATACTGATCAAACCAAATACAAGATATATTATAATGTGATAGGTCTTGTTGGAGATTATATCTCCACATTTCACCACAAACTTTTTACGCATTATTACATCATAGATAAAGTAAAACAAATATTCGGTCATACCTATGTTTGATGGAAAAGCACAAGGACCTTCATAAACGAGAGTGGCCTGTCCAAATTCGACCTCACATTTGCCAGCTCCATGTTGGTAAGAAGTATGGAGTGGCGAGTTTTGGACACTTACACCCATAGTGACCACCAAGCCGTGGTGTACGAATTATTACCATACAGTGGACTTATAGCGTTTGGGATGATAGTGAAGAACATGTGATTCGAACTGACGCTATGACAGTTAGAATCACCAAAAATTGAACCAAAAGCGCAACCCATCAGGCTACTGGCGGTGTTTAGAATTCGATTTTTAGAATCAAGTATATTCCACTGATGTGGATTTGTTATGTTATCGCTATGGTATACGGCTCTGATGTATTTTCTTATTCGATTTTCGTTCGGTGTTCTGCACTATTTGCTTGTGTATTGTGTGTATCTGTTAGAGACGCCACAGATTCATCACTGGCAAATTGGCGAAGAAACCCCAAAAAAAAAAACGGTTGAAAAGAGAAGGAGCTCGATGCGGAATTGCTCGATCGTATACTAGAAAATCATATCGAATAGTTTGACGCAGAGTTCGATGCGAGCAGACAAGCTGGAAAAGTCATGAAGTGGCTAACCATGCGATGCTTCTGTGCCAAGCCAAAGACAACCAGCAGACCAGTGTATTAGTAGAATCCATAAATAGCCCATGTGCAATCGGAGTGCAACAGGTTACGATGCTTGCAACAAAGAGCAAGAAACCGTAACACCTACCCACTGTTACATGCGGAATTTGTCAACAAACGGAAGGAATTAAGGATGTGATCTGCTAGGATAAATATGACGCGTTCTGCTCCCTAAGGGATGAATTAAAAACAACCCATGGTGCAGCGCTCACAGGATAGTCATAAAAAGACTACACAACAACAGTAGTCAAATGCAACAAAGTAAAACTGCCATGACCAGAATGGTTGTTGTCCTCTTCCCGCAGTGTGATGAGGCGTTGAGGGTGGAAGATGAGTGGAATATGACAGAAAGAGAAGAAAAAAAGAAAAATGCTTACGCTGTGGCCATCACTTTGCCAACAGACGATGTTTGTTTGAACTTTCGTCGTTGAGGGTACTAAAACGTCGACTTTGACAAGACTTCCCCTTTATTTTCAAGCGTTTAGCGCGGTGAACCCAAGTTTCGTCGCCACTGATAATTGAACCAAAAAAATTGTTCATCCTGTTCTGCGTAGCGATTATGGAATGCTTGGACTGCTTGAAACTATTCCCGTTTATGGTTTTCATTTGGGTATCATATCCTACACACTTTGCTATAATGCAAATGTTGTAGTCATATTAACGTCAGCTATCTGAACCATCACACGTGCATTTTCAAGCAATTCATTCTTCACTTTCGAAATTGTTCCATCTAAAACTGAAGGCCGACCTCATTGGGGGTCTGTACTCCTGTCGCCAAATTCCTTGACTCGTTTTTAAATGTTTTTGACACAGAAAATCATTCTTTAGCCGAACAACGCTAATGTGTGTCCTTCTGTAATCTCCAGAAACTCGAAAACAATGCACGACGCCACTTCCGTTTCTAATATTCTCCCTCTTCTACCGTCCCCTCTGTGCTTTGACATTGAAGGGTAGATCAAAACCCATTCTTGAGAACCTTGTAACACCAACGAACACATTAACTTCAGTTTGGAATAAAGTTAAAAAATTTAAAGTACGCCATGATCGGCAACATTTCGGAACAGTCTTTTAGTTTGCTGTAAGTTTTGTAAACAAGGTCAGACAGTCGAAACAGTCGACTTATTTCAAAACATAATATAATCCACCTCCAAAATGTAACCGCCCTAGAGACCCCACCAGAATCTAGTACACGTATCTAGATCTTATAGACGGTCATATAAATCTAGCAGATCGTTTGCCTCCAGCGACATTATAAACTCGATCGATGGAAGGCGTAATTGGAATCGGATGGAAAGTTCTTTGCCACAATCTAAACCACAGGGAAGGCGTAGTAAAAGCGCAGCGCTTCACTGACAATTATGGTCCAATTTAATGTATCATCATCAGAGGCTCCGACAATAGCGAATATCAAATGCCTGTAAACTATATACACACACGTATCCAACGCTAGCAAAAATGCCGTGCTGGCGCCCATTGACAATTGCAGTAGAATGACGTGACTACGGTCCGATCTGACATTATGTAGACGTGTCGCCGCCGCCAACACCGCGCCACCACTGCGCTGCGGCAAGTGTTTGCACCACAGATTTATTTGAATGCCACTAGATACTAATGTCAGATAGAGTTCTGCGCATTGGCAGCAAGTGAGCCAACGAATTAAATTGTTGGGGCAGCATAAATTGGTCCTATGCCGGGCCTCCACGTCAGGAAACTAGTTCTTAGGCAATCGACCTACACGTCATTCAAAGTGTGGTCGTCTTACGGAATTTCATGGCTTCAATGGTTAAAAGAATCTATGGAACCGCTGACTGATTATATTTAGCGGCATTGCATGGTGCTACCGTGATGGAGCATGTGCACAACCTCTCGTATTCGCTTGATTGATATCGCGGTTCGAATGAGTTTCATACTCGTGGAGAGACCGTTTTGATGAACTTTTGACACGGTTAAAGATTCTGAAGTTAGCGTGGAGAATTTGTTATGGCACTCGATTATATCTGCGGTTGGGAGTTTTATGTGCAAAACTGGACTGGATAATTTCGGATTGGATTTCGGGTAGCCGCTATACATACCACATACCATACACCATGGTATTCGCATAACTATACCTGTTTTACTCCTTATGTCGCCAGTTAGAGATATTTACAAATGTTTAACACTGACGGATACTTACTAATATGGCAGAAAAACAATCGAGTCAAAATAGAAGAAGTTTTTGGTGATAGCGATGCGTCCAGGAGAGTAAGGCGTCCAGGAGAATAAAGCCTGCAAAGGATGAGGATAAATGATCAGGTAGCGTTCATGCGGCGTCCAGGATGATAAGGCAAAACAAATAAAGCTGCATCCAGAGGATGTGGTGTTAGCGGTGTGTCTAGAAAGAACGTGGGGGGGCTGAGGCCGAGCGTCCAAGAAGGCATCCGCTGCTGCACTGGCGTTGAGAAACATCGTCCCAAGTAAGCTTGAGATCATGAATGGGAGAAAACCGTTGATGAATTTTGAATTGTGACGCTTAAGTGGCATCCCTTTTCTATTACCGGCGCGTTGTCAGCTGGCGAATGACAGTTGGCAAGTAGCAAGCAGATGTGAACGTACTAGATTTCTCCAGCACATTCGTTTGTGAATCCGCAACATTCCACCCACCTTCGCCAATTATTGACGAATCATCCTCTTTGACGGAGGAGGGCCCCGATGCCGAGGTTGTGATTGGTGCCGATGAGGTGATCTGCTGGTGGTTGCCGAAAGGATGGTGAATTTGTTGGAGATTTAGGTGATGGAATGCGATGAGTTTCTCTTTGCTCTGCTCACTTGATAGTTATAAGGCCCGGGTGGTCGATTCGGCTATGTAAGAATCGTACTCCAGGCCTCGAGGGAGGACCATCATCAATTGAGAGGTCGGAGATGATAAGTGTCGCCAGCAGCGGATGCAACAATAGACCACTCCCTTGACCAGCTGTCAGCCTCGTAGGATCAAAATCGCTGCTTGAGATGGTTGACTGACAGTTGCGTTCCACCATGGAATGTTTTGTGATGGGCGTCCCGAGAGAGTAACAGCGAAAGGAACGACTCGGACAGGAGGATGAAGGGATGATTTTCGTCAGGGAGTATTAACGAATGGCGCAGTCTCCAATCCGCAGTAGACCATACGGATCGAGGAATGCGTTGAGACGCAGCAGCAGACTCCCCTTTGCGAGGGATGAGTGCTTGGTGGGGGACGCTATTTCTCGGTGGAAATGTGCTTTCTGCACGTAAGCGATCCAGAGCTCGAGAGCTGAGTTGATTTGCGCGGGGGTTAAATCGATGCTGTGTGGTCGTTCCTGGTCGGTTGCGAATAATCGACGGGGATTCTAGGCTGCTCAACAAACTCCAACGCACGGATCCTGGTTTTAAGGATTACGTCGAGCTGCTGGTATGTGGTGAGCTCCGTAGTGTTTCCTTGCGCTGTCTGTCAATCACGTCCCGTGCAGGGATCCAGACGCTGAGTGGTCAGGTAAACGAGTATGTCGAAGTGCATTCAGGGTCTCAATAGCCTTTTGGGCGGCGTCGTGGAGTCGATGTAGGCCCACTACAGATTTCTTGTGGATAGCAGGTACCTGGAAGAGGGCGCTCAATACAGAGTGGACCAGGGCAAGAGGGTTGTCGTAATGCTCTACCAGTTTGTCCCAAGCCCGATTATAGTTTTCCTCTGTGACGGGGATGTTTTTGATGGTCCTGGCGGCGTAGTCCCTGAGGCTGGACTTTAGGTAGTAGACACATTCCGCGTCCGTGAGGTCTGGGTGGTCTGCCAGTATTCTCTGGAATAGGTCCTGGAATGGCCTCCATTCCGAGTATCTGCCGGAGAATGTTGGTAGTTGCACTGGTGGCAGTTTACGGTGGTGGGCGCGAGGTGTATTGATGGCGGCGAAGACCTTTGATACTGCTGGTCGTGGGCAGGAGCTTGGCCACCTGGCGCTTTGATTGGTGTAGGATGCATTGAACCAGCCGGATTCCGGCAGGATCTATCACCAATGTGGCGTCTTGGGGGTGGGCAGAAGCGTTCGCGATTTCCCCGAGTGGTTGAAGTTGAGTTTCCTTCTACTTTGGCGATCTGCTTCAATGCTTTCGAGCAGGTGAGCTCCTCGGTGGGTCTTGATCGTCTCTCATCCGATGCTCCTACGGACGTGAAGTGTGTTCGCAGGTCGTGTCGCGCAGGTGGTTGATGGTGGGTTGCTCCATGAACCTCTCGTATGGCCCATGAAATCGATGCCGACGAAACCCTCCTTTCATCCGTTTAGAGGACTTGCGACCTGCGGCAGCAGAGTCGACCAATTGGTCTGGGTTGGAGTTGCAAGTTCGCAACCCACGATCAATGGTAACGTGGTGGCTGGTGACAAGTTTTATTACACCGGAGCACTCCACGTGCTGTTAGGACCCATCCCAAGTAAGTGCCCTGTGCGATGAGGTCGAAGCTTACGGTTTACCTTAACCCGTCGAGGATGGGGGTGGGATAGAGGTCTGCTCTAATGATGAGTTCCACCTTGTCGCCGAAAGCGATGTTCGGATCTTCAGCGTCCATATCCGCCACAAACGAGAGATCCCGTGCCGTTGTTTGTGATGGTGGGGCGTACAAGGGGAGACGCTGCAAGACGAAGGGTTTCAGTGTTCAACGTTGGTACCTGTGGGGGCGAGGGGCGTGGTGCGATGGTGATTGTTGCTTGTGTCTTGAAGTAAGACAGCGAGTACCTCCGACAGCGTAGGTGGGAACGGACGGTGCTTGGCACCGGAGGCGCAACTTGCGAGCGAGTGATTCCGATATGAAGATGGCGCTAGAACACGGGTCCACCAGAGCACGAACTTCAAACTCCTGTTGGAGTTCCGATATGACGATGACTCAAGCGGTTGCGAGGAGCTCAGTTTTCTGAAGAGCAGTGTTGATCGTATGTGAACAGATCCCTCCATTGGATTCGATTCGAACTGCGGGTCCTGCACTCACCCTTGGAGATGGGGAGGTCGTCCTATTGATGATGGTTGCCCCGACATGCAGCAAGGTGTGTTGTCTTCGCCGGCATTGCCGGCAAACCTTGCTGGAGTGACAGTCGCGCATCCTATGTCGACCCACACAGGCTCCTGTTATCCGTAAAGGACCTCCGTCGAGCAGTTGTGAGCGACCGAAAGCCTTCGCAGTGTGTGTGTGTGACCCAAAAGAACGTGCATAGAGCCTGTTGCCTCAGCGATCCGGTGATGTTATATGAATCGAGACGAGACACGCGACTTGAAGTTGGATATAAGACCGGCAGCATTATAGTGGGCTCCTTGTTGGTGATTGACTGCAGGGATGGGCAGTTACTTTCTCACCTGTTTGGTTGAGAACGTCGGTACCTGCACTGAAGGCAGCTCACTACTGGGGATGCGATTGGCAATGATGTTGGTCGGGTCTGTTGTGGGAGCTGTGGATATTGCCGGGAAGTCCAAGTCAAGTTCGTATTGGGCATCGACGAGCGTTGCCAGCTCGACAAGATACACTTCCTCGGCCTCGGCGATGAAGTCTTCCGCCAAATTTTTGTGGTTTTGATGCTCTGGGGCTGCCGTGTGCCTGATTTCTTTGTGCCGCCTGAGAATACCTTCCCATTCGAGGTGAAGGTCAGGTTTGAGCGCTTCTTTCGTGGTCAACGTTGGTTGTCCACTGTGCTGGGGGTTGAGAAAAGCGCGAGACATCCTGTATTGCGTCGAAAATTGAGAGCCGATGTGCTCCTCAATCTTTACCATGGTGACCACTTGGAATTAACAGATGTCCTGAAAGTGCCCCGAATCTTTATCAACGACGCAACCGAGAGAAGGACGTCTGAGCTACGAGCTAATCCCACTTACGAAAAAGAGCGCGATGCGTCGTTAACACTGTAGCTGATTGGCACTTCCACCACTGCTGGGAACTGGCACTGATGATGAGGCAAAACCAATATAGCTGCGCCCAGAGGATGTGGTGATAGCGATGCGTCCAGAAAGAACGTGGGAAGGTTAAGGCCGATCGTCTGAGAAGGCATCCGTTGACGCACTGGCTTTAAGAAACACCGTCCCAGACAAGTTCGAGATGATGAATGGGAGAAAACCGTTGAGTGAATTTTGAATTGTGACGGTTAAATGGCGTCCCTTTTCTGTCACCGACGCTATGTCAGCTGGCGGATGACAGTTGGCAAGTGGTAGGCAGATGTGAACGTACTAGATTTCTCCACCATCATTTGTAAATTCGCAACAGTCATTTATTTTTTATGAATTTCAGGACCACAACACTCTTGTATAATGTGTTCTATTTTTTGCTGATGTCTTTTTTTTTTTTTTGTTATAATTTTAAAATGTTTACTTTTGTTAAACTTTGAATCACAATACGTCCGTGCTCTGAATGGAATATCCGTTTTGGGCCTCTATCAATAATGGATAGGGTAATGTCTCTCTTAAAGATCTTAAACATCCCTCTTTTGTGTTTCATGTGTATAAAAAATTCAGCTAAAAGACAGATTGATTGAATTAATGTTAGTCGGTTCCGACGTTCCAAATGCTTTTCATCGACAAGTGTAAACATTGGGGTTTCTCGTTGACGATAAGGCCCACTATTGGCCCACTATCCCTGAGTTACTGAACCTCCCACGGATGTACTAGCCCTACTATTAAGGGCGGATTCTAAGGGGGAATGTAAGGGGGCCGCCTAGGATCGGCGGTATGATAGGGAAAAATAATTTAGGATGCGGTGTCTGAGAGAATGAGTAGTGCGGTCGAAATCAAACGTGGAGTAGGAGTTGGCGTTTCTTAGTATGTGTGGAAGGGGTTCGTTTCAGTCATACAATGTTTGGAAGGTGGGGGGGGGGGGGGGGGGGTAAGGCACATGACACGTACATAACGATAAAAGAGCAAATGGTGTCATTTTTTTTTTGTATCGAACAGAGCCGTATCTACATAGATTCAAATAAGAAATAAAAATAACTAGTGCTGGACTTTTTAAACTACGATTAACGTACAGACAACGGAGATAAATCGGACATTGAATGAAAAATGTTGCACTGGTGCACGCGAAACCTCCATATTTTTGCAAAGGCTTGTGTGCTGAGCTGCATCACAGTGGGAGATTTTGTTAACGTCGGGAGCGGATGAACGAGAGGGACTCCATAAGTGGTATGGTTTTATATCAGTTGCATAATCCACCCTTCACATGCATGATATCATAACACTCTTACGCCACGTTAAACTTTTTAACTTGAACAATTCTCTGGTTACACAATCCATATTCTAAAATGGAAGAATTTAGACACAACAAATCACAAGTTGGATGACATTCAAGTTTGACAGCTGTCAAAATTGCAGAGCTATATTTTTTGAACCACAAAATTGTTGAATAAAACTTAGATTAACCACCCCGTGGTAATGAGCAATAGTATTATAATTGAAAGAGCTTACCGTTTGTAAGATTCCAATCCGTATCTCAGATCCGACGCTGTTTTTAGGAAGATCCTTTTCCTTCGGTGGTTGCACTGGAACATGTGAGAGTAAGTTCTTGAACAAGCGTATCTCCGCTTTGGCTGCCAGAAAGTGAAGATGCTTCGTCCACAAAGTAAACTTGATAATTTACGGTAATTAAATGGCTTTGAGTTTCATCATCATCATCGGCACTACAACCTGGAGACGGCCTTGGCCTTATTTAGCAAGTCCTGAGACTTGTTAAATTTTCCATAATGATTCGTTTTTTGCGGGCAAGGTCATTAGTCTTGCGCCAGAGGCTCCCCGACGGGGAATCGAACCCCGGTCTCCCGCGTGACAGGCGGGTGTACTAACCACTATACTATCGAGGAGCTAGCTTTGAGTTTATTTCTTTCAAAAGCTCATAATCAAAACTGACTAATTTCTAGGTAATTTATAACTGATACGATGAAGCAGACAACACGTCTTTTTAATCGGATGATAGAAAAAAGAGAGTCTTTGTTCTGTGAAAAACTGAAAAGCTAGGAGACTTCTTCCCGGCACTTTCAGGCAGGTTTTATTCAAAATAGAATAACAATTGACTGGTGGTCGTTGTCAGTTGGCAAACGTGAACATACCAGAATTCCCATTTAAATATTGGGAATTGTTATAGTAGCAGATAACCATGAATCAACAACAAAAATGAATAACTATTGTATGATAATGCTGCACCTTGGTAATCTTAAAATAAGGTTGATTAACCATAGCCATTCAGTTGTCAACGTATTCTCGGAAACCCACGTTACCATTCTTGTAATTTGTAAGCACCTTCCGATGTAATCTGCGGGATTGTTGGTAAACGGAAACATCTCTAATTTTACGACATATAATATCTCTTATTTTGGCTCTTTCTTGTGTTATATGTGTTCAATGTCCTCCGATCGTCCAGGTGCCCCTACTCAAGGTAAGTCTCTTACGATTGCCATCCTGCTAACTTTCTCGTACACGATTAATTGGTTAAAACACCACATAACGTGTTGGTTAGAACACCACATAACGTGTAAAAAGATTCCTCTTCAGGGCTTCCCTGTAGCGCCAACGACTCATCGGCATTCAACTTCCACTCCACCAAATTAACGTATCAATCAGGAATGAAGTTTTGGGCATTTCCCTCATTAGAATGCCGCTCTTATTGATAACCATCTGCCCGTTGAGAGGCCTTTCAAAAATGTTGTTGCCTGCAGAAATTCTTATACACACAGATCCAGGAGACCGTATCCAAGTACAGCGTGTACACTTCAAATTTATTCCCACTCCTTGAGAAGGATCCGCCCCAGACATACATAGGTTAACCTGGTACCTGAGAACCGATCTCCTTCATGTGTTAATCTTCTCTCAACAGGTCGATTAGCGTCGGTGTACAGGTGTAATGGGTACATCGAAGGCGTGCGATTGCCCCACGAAGATACCAACAATCGATAAAAGGTAAAAGGACCCACACACCCTACTAACGATGACAATGCTGGAGACGACTTATTTAATCCGCACTCATGTAGAAACCATCACTTCCTTCCTCGGGCCGAGAATAATTCTGTGGAGGGAAAAGAGAGCATAATCTGGCCAGACAACTTTTAATGTGCTCGTATGTCATTTACACAGAAACCTGAGTGCAGGTGAAGATCAGCAGCTGAGCGGTAAATATGTCAACCCAAGTGGCGCAGGGTCTTTCTGTTGTCTCACGCCGAACTAGTCCGACCTCTGGTATGCCCCTGCTGTACAATATTCGGAGTACGTCAACCACAATTAAGATTCCTGCACATTGGACATCGCTTAGCCGCCGCTTAGTAAACGCGGCATTAATGTGTCCAGCCGTCTTCATCGTGGCCGCCGTCATCGGAAACAAAGAAACACCAGTTATGGTCACACGGCGTGCAGAAAATAAAAGTGAAAGGTGGTCCGTGGTTCCAGAAGGAGGCCTGCGCTCAATGGTGAGCCGGACAAATGGAGCGAATTGAGCTAATAAAAATGCGCCTCTCTATGCGAGTGTGTGCCTGTTTGACTGCGAGTGGGGGTCTGTGGAAAATCGCATTAAAATTGATTTATCGCCACTGATATTTGAATTTGCGAAACGATTAATGCCAAGTGCCGGAACATAACGACTCAATCGTTTCCGCTTGTTTCGGAACAGCAGAGATGCAGAGGCCCTAGCGCCGCAACCGAGTCTATGTTAACCGTCGGTTGAGAAGGTGAGAAATCAGGGTCAGTCGTGAGGTTGGGTGTTAGGTCTGGTCTTAGACGTACACTGTTGACTGTGCTTATTCCATATCTAGCGCGTTGGGTAGATCGGCATTTTCAAAGATAAAAAAGGGTAGCTGTGGGCAGTAACTACTCAGCCAACTATAAATTGTTGCCATACAGCGATCACTGGAAGCCGGAGGTTATTCAGAGTTGAGTAGATTGGACTACCGTGATGAATTTGCTTTATCTCTGCTGGTAGATTGAAAGAAATATTTGAAAGTCCAAATCAATTCCAAACAATTTCAATGGAAAGCACTTTCTTATTTCCGCACTAGATCGTCATGAATTTCAAATACATATATTTTTTTATCGTATCGTTGCGATTTTACTATTTCAAATCTATCGCTTGATTGAAGTGTGTTACCGGCAAGCCATTTTATAGAAAGTCAATTCTATTAAGAGTCCGCTTATTAAAGGGATACCTTAGCTATAATAAGAATGTGAGGTAAGAGTTCCTTTCCAAAAACGAAAACAGGTGTTTGCATTTATGGAGTCCACGCAAGGGATGTGGTCACAGTGCAGACGATAATCGAAATTAATTAATTTGTCATGCATACTTTAAAGCCCCAACAGTGTATTTGCAACGTTGTAGGGAAAGTTGAATAATAATAATAAATTTGTATCACTGGCATATCGGGTTTCTGAATGTCTGAGTAGGTTGTGGGCGACTTCATAGACGAATCAGAAATATGCTACACGCTGTTAATTTATCAAACTTCACAACCTTAAAAGGACGATTGCCACCGTTCATTTTATCAACGCCGGCTTTCATTGTGATACGTCCACAGGCGATCTAATGGGAAGCCTCACCGAAAAGTGGATTCACTTCATCAATTAATTTGGTAAAAGTACTATAAACTTGTATTTTCCAAAACATTCACGAGATCTTATCATCCTGCCTTTTTCCGAAATTGCTGTTTTATGGAGTTAACGAATATTTCATTCAATGGGGGTGTGACTTCTTTTATGGACTTTCAATTAAAACACGAATTGACGATGCTAAATCTGCATATTATAATATTAATTTTTGTGTTCCTCTGGGTTCCGCTGTATGGTGTAGCATGTTCCTCAATTTCATCAATGATGTCTTGTACATCACCAAAATTCCATTCCTTTCCTAATAACTACACGTCGATCTTCTGGTTCGAGAACGATCGACCAAGCCCACGCTCAATCACTATTATATGCTAAACTCGTTGAACGCCACCATCAACAAAATATATTTTCTTAAAAAATGTTTATTTATTAATCAATCGTTATGATCAACTTTACCCCCTTCAAAGTAATCCTACTCAGATTTTATACACTTGCGCCATGGAGGTTTTTTTTATCTAGGAACTGACTTTTGGGGATCTTGCAACGATTCTTTTTATATCTCATGAACTGTGGCAAAAGGTCATCCCTCCATTTTTCTAATAACCTCGAGAAAGGAATAAGTAATCACAAAGTACATGTCCATCGAACATGCTGGCCGAAAGGTAAAAAAAAAAAAACAGCGCCAAAAACTCTTCAACTGCGAAGACTAGACTAATCATTCAAAATGGCTGCAAACCTCAACATACAGGTCTATGTGCGCCGACAAGATAATTTTCTTGTTGTTGTCGTTGAAAATCTAATTTATAAACTCAGTGGAATTCAAAAATGATCATTACGCTTTATATACCTCACGTTTTTTTTTTATTACACTTCTCTTGGGAGAGGAGAACATATAGGGCAGAGTCGGCGCCCCGAGATACCACCAAATTACTGTTGCCGTTCTTTTTGAACAGTTGCAGGTTATAACACTCTGGAAAAACTCGTGCGGGGAGGGAATTCCACAGCTTTCCCGCTCTGTAACCGAACGAGTTCTGATGCAGGTATGCTCGTGCCGGGGGGAGATGAACCGCAAACTGGTGCGATCCGTCGGATTGTCATGTAAAGCGCATACGAGGGTGGCCTGAAAAGTTCCCGATCTAACAAAGACACAAGACACCTCCCGTTGTGCATGCTGGATACAACAGGGCAAATGCTTGCGCGAGTTATTGCCTCTCGCCTGGAACAATTCACTGAAGGGACTTCGTGGCTCTCTAAATGGCAGTATAGGTTCCGGAAGGGTAGATCAACCGCCAGGCACTATCTGTGGTGTGCGATATCGATCGCAATCCGATAGCTGGAGGACGATGGCTAGGAGGAACCAAAAAATATTGCGTTGTGGTGACAGTAGACATTAAAAATACATTTGACTCAGTGAACTGGAATCGGATTCTAGAAGCGTTGGGCGATCTGTGGCGGTTCCGCCAAAACCCACGGTTCACCTTCCTAAAAAAAAAACCCCAATAACGTTCACCCAGTCTGCTTAAAGTTTCGCTAATGCTAATTAATGCTAATTAAAAAAAAAAACCCCAATAACGTTCACCCAGTCTGCTTAAAGTTTCGCTAATGCTAATTAGCATCTTAAATGCTTCACGCATCAAAGAGAACAAAGTTGTAATCAAAAAAGCCCCTGGAAAAGAGAATTCTTACCTGCGTGCATAACTTCGCATTTAAAATCCCCTATAAGAGTTCTCTCCAAGCTTATCATAAATTTCCTGAAAAGAAAACTTATCGGTTCACATATAATGTAACCGCATAGTCAGGGAATCTTAGCCTTGAGTTGGCTATTCCCAACCTAACATGTGTACAACTTGTCTTACATACACATCGATTCATTGTCCAACTGCGAAGCAGCGTCGGGCAGCTTGTTTGTTCAGCTGACATATACCCGACTATGATCCCTCGCCTTTGCCACAAACTAATTATCCAGCATATACAAATGCAAGTAATTCGTTTTAGCCACCGACCCAAGAGACGACATACAATTATCATTGTATAAAGTATCGCAACTATTAGCACCTTTCCCAATGTCTATTCGTATATTTACACAAGGGCATCACTCATCTAAGACTTTTATGATGCCCTCGTCTCATCTTTTCTCTTACCACATTTCTTCGAAGTATCGTCGTCTATTTATATAGACGCGATGTACTTCATAGACAACGATCTTCCCGATCTCCTTGTCCTTGCCGCCTACCTGCTTTGTTTTGCCATTGCCTGCGCGCATATGTAACCAATCTGATCTCAACGATCGATCTCACATACACCACCATGATCTGCATTACGAGATCTGGTTCTCTGTTCCCACAAGAGAGACTTTACGTTTCTCTGGTGGTAGGTAAATCTTTTCCTTAGTGGAGGGAAATACTTTCTCTCTCAGGGAAAATGCCCCTAAAAATTTCCCTCGTAGCGAATCAGCTCTGCACGAGATGATTATCGCTGAGTCGAATTTCATCCACCGACCGAGACGGTCGCTCCGCCATCCACCGTACCGGTACGGTGTGAAACGTAGAGTAGAGTCGAGTAGGACGCGTTACCAATTAAAAAAATAATTTTTCTTGTGCAGTGTAATCTTACTAGAATAAAAAAAAGTATTGTGAAATATAAGAACCTGTCACAATAAATTAAAAGTGCGTTTTCCTTTTTACTTCGTCCTGGTGAACTCCTGGTGGTCGGTGTGTTGCGGAGTTTGTTTCTTTTTTGACGAACAGTTGCTGCAACGGAACCTTCGTTTAGTGACGGTGGAGACGAGGTAGAACTCTCGCCCATACTGGCGTCGCGATCTCGTACCCCATAGATCTCACTCTACTTGATGCCATCTCTCGGATAGAAGACTGCTCTATGAGACCGATGAAGGACCACAGAATTATAAAATAACAAGAGGTGTAGTGCAGGGGTCTACACTGGGCCCCTGATATGGATTATCATGTACCATATGATGGTATGCTCAGAGTCAATTTACCAGAAGAAGTAAGAATCATTGGGTATGCAGTTGATTTCTCGTTAGTGGCCGTAGCTAAACATCTAGATGACCTGGCGAATAATAGTTCCCGTAGAATCCAGAGCATTTAATGCTGACTAGATATAGCCAAACTGAAACTAGTCGCACATAAGACGGAGGCAGTTTTAATTAGCAGATAAACCCCGTTCCGCCCCGACATCAAACAATGAAAAAGAAAGTTTCGCGTGTCGTAATTGGAATCTGTGTTGACGGGAAGTAATTTTAGTCGGTAAAAATCCGGCATGCATTTTGATCGGTCCAGAAGCATCTTTTGAAGATCATCATCATCGGCACTACAACCGGGAACTGGTTGTGGGTCGGTTGAAGTAATCATGTCATAAGAAAGGCGTCAGTTTTACGTTTGTAGTTAATAAATTGGAAAAAGGATTTGGGGTCATTTATCAGGTTGTTTTGTGTTTTTGTGAGATAATTCTAGTAAAGGGATTTGCAAACGTCGGTGGATTTGTAAAAGGAAACGAGCAAGTTGGAGTGGTCCAGGGAAGGGCGTGTTCTTAGGAAATATTCCACAATTCATTCCTCTTGTTCTGAAGAGTACGGAGTTTGCGGTTGTACCATGGAGGCGATGAAACCGATGTCCTATGTCGAGAATAAGGGACGTATAGAGAAATGGCAATGTATATTTCCTTATAGAGCGTAGCACTAGCTTCTTATACTTCTACGTGATCAAAGCGAAATTGCGATTCTGCTAATATTCTCATTTAATACGCGAAAGTTAGCTTTGCGAAAATTGTAGGAAAAGTTGACGTGGGTTGGTGAGGTTTGGGATTGTTATAGTTTATGTCAACAATTTAAATTTACATATATATGTAAAAATAATTTTATTTTGATTAAGGTTGAATATGTATTTAAATTAGTTAGGGTAAGTTTAAGAGGACTTACCTGCGTGACCGTTGAGCGGTCGATTTGTGTTGGTGTTGATTGTAGGCGGCGGCTGTTATTCGGCGTCAAGGTGCAGGGGGCGTTGAAGGGCTGCTCCCCTGTTCAGGTTCGGTCCAGTCAGTGGTCGATTGCAGATGTTCACACTGTTCAATCGTCGCCTTGCTGCTTGTCGAATGTATTTTCAATAGAGCTGTAGTTTTTTGTCTTTATTTTGCGGTCGTCTTTCCGTTGTCAACTTGTGAATTTCGTCGTTTAACGTCGAATGAATCTCAATTTGTTTTCGCCGTTGGCGTTTTATTGTTTTATTCGGCGCCAACGCCGTTTTATTATTATTTTCTCTACCAAATAGAATTTGCACAAAGTAGTTTATGCAAATTAGCTACTTGGCGAGTTGTTCTCCTTTTAGAGGTAGAGAGGGGAAACTTACGAAAGGGGATTTGTGGATGTTAGGGGGGACCTGGACGCGAGGTAGGTCCGTAACAGGATAAGCTGTAACGATAGAGGGATACGAGAAGCGGGGGGTGGTAATTGTCGATGGCGGAGAGGGCGTGAGGTTTAAACCGCGAATAACAACGATATCGTCAAGGGAAGTACTTAACTCGGTTAGGTGATCAACCGCTGCTATTGCCAGTTCGTATGACACGATAGGTTGCGAAGGAGATATATAGAAACATATGGTGTATAACAACTTTGGGGGTTGGTCAATTTTTATTGAGACATAATCAAGATTGGGAGAAGAAGATATGGCAATAAGAGATGAGGCGAGATTATTTTGGATGGCAAGCAGTACACGACGGCAAGCTGAATCCAGACATATACCATCGCCATCACGAAACCGTTAAAGGTGGAAGGGAATACTTCTTGACTGTGAATACTGGGGGTAAGGTTGGTTTCGGTTAGTGCGTATATATCGACAGGCGGGGTATGAGCATTATACCGAATCGATTGCGTTTTAGAGCAGAGACCTCTGACATTTTAATAATATATGGTTAGGGAGAGAGTATTGAGAGACTTAGGAGTGTGTGGGGAGGGTGGTTGATTAGGGTAAAAAAGCCTTCGCCTCATTGGAAGAAGTCATTTTCTTGTTAATATATAGACGAAAGGCCGAGAGATCGTTCGACGCTATTTGTGGGAGCATATTGAAATTTTTTTTGGAATTTCGTAAGCAGGTTGCGAAGGCTAGGAAAGTCGGTAGATAAGCCTTCCTACTGAATGGCAACCGCGACGCTGGTTTCCGTCTTACCTCCATAGCAGCCTGAATCAGATTTGTCATGGAGGTAAGAAAGATAGAATCGGACATTTCCGTAGGTCAATTTGTTTCTAAGTTTAGATAAGGCGTAGCGACTATCAGATGAATTCATGGATTGTTGTGCGATTTAAACAGTTGGAGGTAAAAGTTTGCAGCCCAGCGATGGAGCGGTGGGCCTTTTACTATAAAATAAAATAAGAGTTAACTAACCAAGCAAAGGGTCGCGGTCTCGCATAAGTACAGCGGGCCTTTTGCATTAGAATAAACTATAAACAAAACATATTAAACGAATAAAAGCCAAAACGTAACGTATGTATCTAACTCTCCACTTACTCGCTCTTCCTTCACTATTGAGGAAGCACGGCGAGACGCATTATAATAACCAGAGCGCTCGTTGGATTTCTCGATGATATTTGAAACTCCTTCCATCATTTTCAGTGAAGCACTGCGACCATTTTCAATCAAATCACATCATATTTCTAATAATTTCGGGTGTCCGAGCTGAAACACGATTTCCTTCACGATTAACATCTTCTTACTTCTCTGTGCTTTCCTAAAAAATCGTCCTCGCCACAGAAAACCGTTAGCTATACTCAAACAAAAATCGGCGTACACTTGTGGGGTGTTTTTACGTAGGGTGTACCTACGTACGGCACTGATTCACTAAAATCCCACTTGGTGTTGAGAAACTACGATCGATTGTGGTCTTTGCGATTTTGGTTAACTTAGCTCTTCGCCGCTGCAAAAAAAGGTCAAAGGATCGGTATGCACCCAGGACAACAGGAACAATTAAAACTCTTGTGGTTGGCGGTGATCAATTCTTTTATTGTTAATGGTTTTTAGTTTTATTTTACACAGCTTTTATTGTTAATAGTTCTTAGTTTAATTTTACACAGCTTTTATTATTAATGATTTTTTAGTTTTATTCTACACAGCTTTTATTGTTAATAGCTGTTCGTTTTATTTTACACAAGTTGTCTCTCCACACTATATTTACTTCCAGGTACCTTAATTGGATGTTATCTTAACTTTTGGTTTTCATCAGAGGTTACGTTTAATAAGTGTTCGCATTTCTTGCCGTACCGGAGAGTTTTACATACGCACAATTTATTAGGCCCTAGTGCCAAGAAAATCGAATTACTAATTTACATGCACGCCTGTGTAAGAGAAAACAAAGTACAATTTTAACGACAACCGGCGGACTTGATGCGCTTCGACCTGAATAATCACCTCGAGGAAAAGAACTTGACTTTGGTGTACGACGAGGGATGATTTTCTAACTCCACCAGCAATGACCTCGAAACGTGCGTTCGATTGCGCGATACAAACCTGACTCCTCGATTGGATGGCAAACTTTGACTCTACTGGCTGTTGCGCTGCACTACCCGCCAAGTGCAACGGTGGTGGATTTCCATCGATATGGGAGGAGCAGATCGCATCTTCTTGGTGGCGACCAATGAACGATCGATTTGGGGTTTAATGGAAGAATTTCCCCATGTGACCGTACAGGTCTGGTACAATGCCCATTCGCTGGAAGTGCGGACAGCGATCGATTCTGCAGCTGTTCAAACAAAAGAACAAGCAGTAGAGGTTGCAGGCATCGTTGATGTAAACGATAGTGGCGATCGCCGGATGACGAAATAGGTTTCTGTGTATTATGTAAATAGAAACGCTATTTCGCGGATTATACGATGAGATGCGCATTTGTTTGCCTTAACCAATGCGACATGGGAACATCGGTTGTTTACATGATCGTTTAAAATCGTGCCGTTCCAGGCAATCGATTTTTCTGTGAAGATAAGTAAACAGAAGATTTGTTCGCCATGGCAATGGCTAGGGTGGCGATTGTTTGGGTAAGGAAAACGGTACGTGGGACATGATCATTGGAGTGATTGTTTTAATAACAATCATGATCGTGTCCGATTCGATGCTCGGTTGTCGCCTGGGCAATCGATCGTCGGAAATTTGGTTGCAGATGTGTAAGCTGGTAAGTTGCCCGACGTGTCTTTTTGAACCAACGGATTGTTGGAACAAGAACGCACAGAAAGATTGGCGTGTCTTTAATGATCATGGTTGCAGACAAGCTGAGCCGATCGAGTTCCTATATGGTTCATGTAAGGTGAACCGAAATGGTCTGTCGTATGCGTTAATTGATGACAGGGCAAGATAATGATCTTGCCGTGGGCTTATTTTTCAGGTCAAACTGATGAAGGAGAGCTCCGAACAGGTCGTATACAGGCAAGCTGCTTATGATCGGTACTGGTATTTGCAGGTTGAAAACGGGGAGTTGGGTTAGGACGATAGGTGGTTCTTTGGGCGCCTTAAAGAACCCCCATACACTCACTCACTCGGAATGTCTTTGATCAATTTTTTACCGAGTTTTGCGTGACATTTAATAACTGCCTTTAGGTCACATTATTATTTCATTGCTTTAGAAGAACTATCAGGTTGAAGCACAATTAATTTTATCGCAAATAGGAATGTCACAGCTTTCAAACCCCGGTGACACATAGATTGCCTGACCACTCTCCTCAGATTTGGCTCTTCTCCGAATTTATTGTCATGTACTGTAATGTCCATTCTTCCGTGAAGAATTAAGTTTATCCGGAAATGGCATTTTATTATGTAGCCGCCTCATGTCCAATTTAAGTGTGTGACATCGGTCACCGTAAATGTAGATGCCACGTCGAGTCAAATCTTTTGCTGCGGCTCATGCGATTTATCGCTCCTGCTTGTTCCACCCATGCAGTCGCCACCAACCTACTTCATAACCCGAAGCGAACCATTTCATTTTTTTGTGTGCTTATTTATATTTTATTATTATGAAATATTATTTGATCACAACTAAAATTCAGAGCAGCCTTGATTAATTTTTCAGAAATAAATTGAAAACACTAGACCAGACCAAAGCGTGCGGCTAAATTTGGTTTTCCAGAACTCATTTGTTAGTGTTTATTTAGAAATATATTGATTCTTAAAGGTCATCCATTTAAGGAGTTAAATAGGTTTGGTATTTTCAAAAATTCCTCGCCAAACCTCCCACAGACACTTATCCTACGCACGATATCGAATATGAATTTTTCGAATATCATTTGGGCTGCTGAAAAAATATTTCGAACTCAAACGAATATTGAATCATCGGAGCTCATTAGAAATACCCGCAGCAGGTGCATCCGTTCACCGACAACAAGCTCTGCGAGTCCATAATGACACATGCAGGCGTACCTCCCCCTGAGTATAGTCTGAGTTCTTCTTGCTTATTGCACTCCCATTACTGGTTGCCCTCTGCAGTCAGCATCCTTAGCAACTGTTGTATGGTCTATCCTCCATTCTCTTCCTACAACAACTCCAGCAATGGGATCGTTTTGCGATTCCAGCTTCAGCACTTCTTCAATGATAGGCGCAATTTGGACGTCTAAGTGGATTTTGCCGTCGACACACATGCTTCGTGTATGACACTAGCACTCCTGAGTACGGAATGGTTGGGTTCTTTGTGTCGCGCCGGTTCGAATTGCAGGATTCAATTTCCATAGCAGTGCCTCACAATTCCTGTGTGCGCTGAGGGGCAGGTCTAATGATAGGACAGCTATACTATTCTCATCCTTGCAACATTGCCATCATCCTCGTCCTCAGCATTTACGTCCTTACCGCGTACCATTCGAGAATTCGAAATTTTCAATGCCTGGTTGCTTTTTGGGAGGGTTAAGGGTCCTTTAGTTCCATTCTCCCTGTATGCCTCATTTCCAACAGCGATGATATGATGAGTTCGTTTAGTGTTCGTAGTGCATTCAAAATCTCATTTGCTGAACAGAAGGCGATCTTCGACAGTGGGTAAGAATGATTTCCCTTCAAATGCCTCAATAGGTGCTCATTACATACAATGAGGGCGGATATAGATGCATGATGCATTTGCAGGACGTATGCACCTTTCACCGTTTATATGAGTATAATGAAGATACAGGCACCCATGGAGCAGAACATTAATCGCTTTACATCCCAGCTTAAGTCAAAGAGAGAAACGCGTTGAGGCCTTGAACATATGGGGACGACATTGGCGCAGAACAGTTAGACTTAAGCTCGAGGATTACGTTGCCAAGTGCTGGCAAAGCGAATTTGTTCCCCTTTGTTGTAAATTGAACCACCGAACGAGGTGCCAAAGAACGGAAAACATCTTAAGCCGTGATAATTGATAACACCCCCGAGTGTCGCGGTGCTATAGACAGGCGTACGGCAAAACGTAGATTACGGCACAGGTAACCTGAGGAATACTTCTTGCCCTAAAGTGTTATAGTAAGACGCGTAGTAAGAAGGTTGGAAGTGATTCTCGCAAACGATGAGCATTACATGACAAATACTTTGGCATGACTGCGATGATGTGGACACAATTGGTGAGATTTCTGTGACGATAATTCCAGTTATTCGCCTGTAATTGCGAGCAGTGGTATGTGAGTTCGATACATATCTGTGCTTCGCAATCATAAGTCATATAATTCAGTTTATTTCATCGCATTACAACCGGGAGCCGGTCTTGGCCTTATTTAGCAAGTCCTGAGGACTGTCGAATTTTCCATAATGATTTATTTATTTTTTTTTTCGGGCAAGGTTGTGAGGAAGAAGCATGTTGCGCCGGCGTACGGCGCTCGGTTTCTCTTCTTCCTCCATCATATATTGTTCACTGGACACAAAACACTGAGTGAAACAAAACAAAACCTTCGCAACACAATGTCCACCGGAGGAGAGCGGAAATAAACACTGGAGGAATAGTTAAACGCACTGCAAGCTGTTGATTGTTGAGTTGTTCTTTATTATTTTCACTAGGCACTGTATCTACGGAAATTTATTTAAAATCCTTGTTCACATGTAATCAAATAAAATTGCGTCGTTTTTTTTTTTAAGGCCGTTTTTCAAATATTGGCGCACACGCTCGCCATTCCTCAACACCCATTTTCTGCAAACCGGCCCCTTATGTAACAACAGCTACTACGCGTAGCATATAATCTATAGGACACCCGGTTTTGTCTCGCGTGAAACATCTCAACCTCTTCTGTCTCTTTTCTGAATATTGGCGCTCATGCTCGCCAACCACAGCCTTCACGCTATACCGTTCATCAATGCTCGACCTTTCTACCCGATTTCAGCAAGCCAGCTCCCCCCGTTACCACAGCTTCTACGCGTAGCAGCACCCGGCAGGACACCTGGCTTTGCCTCTTTATTTAAACTTCAGGACCTTCATCCTTAGATCTCTTAACGTCTCCCAAATGTCTCAGCAACACCGGTCCACAAATCAAACCGATACCACCGGATTGAGACAATATACCTGGTTCCCCAATCTTTAGCCACCATGGCTCCCCTTTAGCGGCAACTAAAGGCTATACACGCCCCTCTACGCCGCCTCAAATACCTAGGTGCATAATACTTCGGAGCGCACATCTAATAACCCTAGGGCACCCTGGGGTTGGACACAATCAACCACCCACCAGGAGCCCCCTAAGCAAAGTCCTCTATTTTTTTTTTTAACAAGCGCGACGGCCGGCACCTCACAGCAAGTTTCCATTCGGTCGTGGTCGCAGCTACCGCTACATTGGCACCAATGTACCGGTCCTCCCTCGATAGGTAAAACGTGCAATTGAGGGCTCGCCCTCCTCTACCAGTCCCAGCGGCAAACAAATCGCCATACAAACGCATGGACAAAAGACACCGGCTCTGGACTTGGTCCCTTTCCACCCCGCACACGGCATCCCCTCACTGCGGATGTGAATTACCCTGGGATAAATTCCCCTCCATCTCGCACACGCTATTTCGTCACTGCGGATGTGAGCGGATTTCCGATGGGTTCCGACCTATTCGGACGATAAGCCTGTTGGTCCATGAGACCCCTAACAGGCCTATGGACCACGCCGCACACCTTTGCCCTTGATGGCATCAAACGGTAACACCTGTGTCCACCTTATTATCGACAAAGGCCCATACTATACCTGGAACTAGTCACCATGACAGTTCCCCCGATTTAATTACAGCGCCTCCCGAAGTGCGCAGAGCCACCTTGTTCGTCAAGTGTCCAGCCCTCCGCCCAGCATAGCACCATTCATTCGAGCACCCCTACAGCCCTACCTATTTTTCGTGACTACGTCACTGGGGGGGAGTACTGTAGCGGTTTCGCCAAACCCTACGGTCTACTTACCTGAAAAACCCCCATAACTACTATCCTACTCCCTTAAGTTTGCTAATGCAACAGTATTAGTACCTGTAAATCACCATCTATAATCTTAAAATCCCTATAAAGAAATCTTACCTTTTCATGCATCCCTTCGCATACAATTTTCCGTAAGATTTCTTTGTTTGCTTATTTGGTATTCTAAACCAATTCGTTACCAGACAAATTCCTGAAAAGAAAAACCCTCGGTTCACATATCATGTAACCATTCCAGCCAGAGATAATTATCACTGCGTCGCCTATTCCTACCTTCATTCATGTATACGATAAATTTCTTTATGTATACATTGGCTGGCGACGTTTTTCTGCCAGCAATAAAATTCCCTGGCTCGTGCAACCCAAATCAAATACGCATTCCGCGTCCCTTGGCATCAATTGAAATCCAAGCATAAACAATGCAAATAGGTATTCATACGTACCCTTACTAGCGATGCCATAAACACCATTTCCCAGCAACCTAGCTAAAAGCAATTAGCACATTTTCACATCGGTACACATGTTCCAACAAAGATTCCATTGGCATCCGACGATTTCGGTTTTATTTGCGTTACCGAAATCGTATCCTAAGAATGCACTTTATGTCTTTCTTTGTTCTAGGCACTCATACCACCATGATCACGATGACCGAGTGAGTTCTGAACGAGCAAGATATCGTGCAGTGGTAATACAATCTTCCAAGCGGTCGGGCCGCTCGTCATCCACCGTATCGCCACCGGTACGGTGGGTTCTCTAAGAATCAACTTCCTTCCCCAGTTTGCGCACCCCTTAGTGCTTAACGTTTAGCATCCAGTCTCGAAATGTGTGAGTAAAATGTTTCTCGGTTCTATGCCATTCGCGTTATTCATAATATTATAAAAAAACGAATCTAAATTCCAATACGTAAAAGTTAAAACCCTTATATTAACATGACACCAAAAATGTATTCTTATTCGTGTATTTGTTTGCCACCTCAATAAACAGTGTTATAGTAAAACGGATCTTAACCAACAAAATTGTGTGTTTACTCTACTACTTGTGGGCGGTGTTGTGGAAATGTGTTTGTTTTGTTTCCCTGGTGGACAATTGCGGCGGAACCATCTTATAGTTATGATGGAGGAGGAAGATAATCAGCGCCGTACGCCGGTGCACTACGCTTCCTACCCCACAAGGTTGTGGTGTTGTACTAGTGCCTCAACAAGGACGCGGATTCAGTACTAACACCACGTACGACACGCCGCGAAAAGAAACAAAGTTCGCCACACACCGTCCACAAGAAGTAATTAATTTAAACTCACTTTTTGTTTATTATTAAAGGTTCTTTTTATTCACAACGAGTCTTACTACATTTAACTAGATTACAGAAAACGGATTCTGATTACACTGATGATGAAACGGATGCACCAAAAAAATGTTAGACAGTGTACTCTACTTGTATGGCATTATACTGGAGCCACAAGAAAAATTACTTTTAATTGAACATATTGTATTTAATTCAAACTACCGACTGCGGCACAATCGAACTAACTGCCTTTTCCACGACGACTCATCTGTGAGACCACTTTGGTGTATAATATCTGACTGTTCAATTGGTGCTCACAAAAGAAAAGGGAAACCTCAAGGAAACTGCAAAAGATGAGGAGCTACACGATTAACTCGAGGTAGTTAATCGTGATTGGACCGGGGGGAAAAAGGCATACATGATGCGTATGTGTGTACGCCTCGCATACGATCGTCCGGCGACCCTGGACGGATGCCAACATCGCTACAGCATCTTACACGAATGCAAACAATAACATCTGGGGTGCGAAAGACCCGAACCGAAGATCTGGTCATCCTATGGGAGGCCATAAATCAACATTTCGGTTGACGATGTGAATTCCCTTTGGTCCGCCGACGGGTGGCGGCCGTTATTAGGGATTTTTGTATGCATAGCATTCTGTGGTGCCAATGCGATGTTTAGGGTATTGCAACGAATATAGGGTGCAGCCATTGCCAGATGTTGAAAGTAAACACTTGCTGGCTGCATCCAATTCGTTGCTTGTTTGCGGTCCCTGATCGGTGGAGACCGATAATAGGAAACCAGCGATTGCTGGTAATTAGGGAAATGTTTGGTTTGCCTCAGCCGAAACCTTGTCGGCGGTGGCAAACTAATGGGACTTAATAGCCGCATGCAAGGAGTGCCATGGGCAAACAAATAAAACGAGTCTACAAGGAACTCTTTGTTGATGTTGTTTCCATAGCATAAGGCTAAGGAAACGAGCTGCCCTGGGTAGAATGTATGCCTAAGGATAGGATTTCAAATGCCACGGCAATGTGATAATCTTTGCCGTGGACTTATGTTTTTTTTAGGAATCAATGCCTGGTCGAGGGTGAATTTTCGATGCCACGGCAAGGTGATAAGCTTTGCCGTGGACTTAATGTTTTTTTAGGAATTAATGCCTGCCCGAGGGTGAGTTTTCGATGCCACGGCAAAGTGATAAGCTTTGCCGTGGACTTAATGTTTTTCAGGGGTGGTGTTGGAGAAAAAGGGGTTTGGAAGGAAAACCCCCCACAGAATAGGTAAGCTGCCTAACGGATATTCAAAACAGTTATCCGATTGGGTAACTGTATTAATTCCAGCGATTTGGCTGGGGGTAAATGCCGTAGCAAGGTTACGCAACCTTGCTGAAGTTCGACCGAGAGGTAAGTCGTTCGCCTGGAATAGTGGGGATCGAGCGATGCATGGCTCTTCGGGCCCTGAAAAGCCCCACAAGGTCATTAGTCTTGCGCCACATAAAGATCTGACTTGTGAATTAATCAATAGACTCGGATAAATACGAATTCAATACCGACGACTCCAAATCGTAAACTGTCGTTCTATACATAGGATGTCAGACTATTTAATTGTTTTTAATGTGCACGGTTCCAACACTGACAGCAGCAAGTCCTAAAACTTCCTATTTAGCCCTGTGAGTAGGGCCTTCGAATATACTCACAGGGTAGGTTATCGTGAAAGGCGACTAAAGGCCGAGTAGTAGGTGGGGTTCCTATGTCCTGCTGCCGGGTGAAATATCACACCATCGAGCTGGAGGCTCCGTGAAATCGTCTGAGAGAAATCCGGTTCGAGAAAAGTGTGGTATAGTTGGTAAGTCGGTGCCAAGGTGAAATACTGTGGGGTTTTAAGTAGTGTGTCTGGCACGACACGGATTCACTTAAGAACCCACCGTTCTTTCACAAAATAAAACACAAGGTATTGATACCGATGCAAAATTGAGCCGAAGAACACTGAACTCCACACTCGAGTTCCAAGACACTGTACACTGCAGAATGATGATGTTGTTGTTCTGTAAAATGTTCATTTATTTTTGCTGTTCCATTGTGGTGTAACACGTTGCTGTATAATTGTTTATTCCAAATTATAAAAACTCTTTTGTTAACTTGACATGATCCACAGCTTTGAAAATTATTAATTTTTTAAAATATCAAATCATTGTACCGCGAAAAAGAAAACAAACACAAATAGTCACACAAAGATACCGCCTTAACACCCATTTCACAAGAACAGGTAACAAACGAGATTTTCTCCAGACACAGCTACTGCAATTCTGACATCTCGAAAAAGCTGTATCTATTCGAGGATAGATCACTTGACATAGTCTCACGACTCCGACGACGCAATGACCTGTGCACGTGTGTGCGGTTGGGCGGTAAAAATCTGACTCGCAGATGCAATCCATATCCGTCAGATTCAACGGTGGTTGATTACATCGGTGTGGGAGGATTCTATATGTGTCCGTATAGGACAAGTACGATGCCCTTCAGCCTGCATAGCAGCAACGACGGAAATGCACCTGAATAAATATGGGCTGGTGTAATGAATTGCAGGCATTATTGAGATACGCGATAGCGAAGATCGCCGAAGGAAGAAATAGATTTCTGTATTCTAAATAAACAGAAACGATATTTCAAGGTTCAAACGATGCGATGCACATTATTTATGATTTAGGCGAGGCTATATGGGAACATCGGCTGTTTACATAATCACCCCAGACTTATGCCATTGCAGGCAATAGATTTTTTCGTGGCGATAAGCAAACCAAAGGTTTGCTCGCCTATGGCCAAGGCTATGGTGGCTTTTGTTTGGTCTAATTAAATGGAACATGGGTATGATGGTGAGGAATTTGACTTGCAGACGTGCAAGCGTACGTCTCACCCGGGGGAAACATGGACAGCTGTTGGTAAGTAGCATAAACACAGTGATGCTACTGTGTGTATGTTTGTTTTACAGGCCGCAGCATCGTTAGGCATGATCTAGGGCATGATTATTTAACGTCAATCATATTCGTGCCCAAATCCCATGATCGGTGGATAACCGATAAAGGAAATCGGTCGCAAGTGTTGCGAACCTCGGGATTGGGGCAATAAATGGTTATGAACCGTAGCAAAACCATCGGCTACAGTTGTGTCAACAATTACGCTGGCCAGGGAGTGATAATCTATTATAATTGCTGACGAGCCGAGCCGATGGGGATATGGTATGGTTCATATAATATGAAACGGAAAAATTCAATGTGATACATGCCTTGATGAGGTTTAACTTTCAGGTGAAAGTTATTTGAAAGACAGCTTAAGCTGCTCGAATGCAGGTAAATATAGCGGTTTATGGAGTGGGGGAAAAGCAGGTTGATTTAAAGAAATGGATGGTTCTTTGGGAAAGCTTTAAAGAACCGCCACAGTACCACCCCGTCTCGCTGTACATTCCGCCGTATTGTCGGGAGAAATCTTCGACTATGTTTCGGATGTTTGCCTTATGACTCGGACTGAAGTTGAGCTCAGATATGACGCTAGCTTCTGAAGTACAGAATTCCGGAAATAACATTGTTGCTCATCCGAATCTCCGGGAGAACCTAACTCAGGCGGAAAATTATGCACAAGTTTTGATGAGAAACCGAAGTATAAGCAACTCGTCTCCGCGTAATCGAGTCGGCTCTCAACGTTCAACTAGTAAGGCAATTTTATAACGTCAGAGGCATCGGCTTCACCGATACCAAGGTGAACGTCGTACACCATTTGCAAACAGCGAAACCGGATATCCTAGCCTTAATTTTTTTTCTTTTTCCTTTTTCTTCTTTTAATACACTTCTCTCGCGAGAGGCGAACCCATAGCACCGAGTGGGCGCCCCGAGATGCCACTAAATAACGGTTATAGTTCTTTCTGAACAGTTGCAAGCTGTAATGCTCCGGGAACACTCGCGCGGAAAGGGAGTTCCACATCTTTCCCGCTCTGTAACGGAACGAGTTTTTTTTTTGTTTTTTTGTTTTATATCCACATTTATACAACAATTCAATTACATATTTCACTTAAGACTAAATGTTAACATCTATTTTACAAATAACATTCTTACATTAACTTACTGGCTCTTCGCAAGCACTCTAAATTACACATTATCATATTTCATATGCCTTTCGGCGTACAACGGAACGAGTTCTAATGCAGGGATGTTCGCACCGTCGGGAGATGAACCGCAAACTGGTGCGATCTGTCGGATTGTCTTGTGGAGCGCATATCTCAGGTAGGTCGAGGGAGTGTTTAGGAGCAGAGCTCCAAACATGGGACAAATATTTGAGCACGGGTCTAATTTAGGATTTATACAGGAGAAGAAGTTGGACCAGGGTAAAATATTTCTTGGCTCTCAAATGATAGTTCAGTTTTTCTGAGGCGGATCTGGCGATGTTCGACATTTCGTGTTCGTGTTTATGCCACGATACATTTCCACATACGGGGACGCCGAGCAATTCAAGCTTTCCCCAGATTCGAATGGCCACATCATGTGAATCAAAAACAAGGTTGGAGACAAAATAGGACCTGGACCCCAGAATTAACAGGATACAGATCCGAAGACTCGTAGCCCACAACTGGGAAAGCCCGTAAGAACGAAGTTTGCTTAGCAATGCCACATGCCAGACGCGGTCAAAAGCCTTGGAGATATCCGATGCGACCGCTCTTGACTCACCATGCCCCTCAATCGCCGATGCCCATATATCAGTTATAAGGGTCAAAAGGTCTCCCGTAGACCGCCTGCCACGGAATCCGTATTGACGATCTTGCGGAACTCCGTTGGCCTACAAGTACTTAATTAACTCGGCATTGATGACCGTTTCCATTACCTTAGATAACACAGACAGTAATGCTATCGGTCGGTAATTTTGTGGAAGACTCTTTTTGTTTTCTCTTTGGGATTGGCTGAACTCGAGCGATTTTCCAGCAGGTAGGAAATGTCCTTCGTTCATAATACAACCGGCGATAGTTGTAGAGCACAGCTTTTAAGGACTATTGCTGGTATTCCGTCCAGGCCGGTTGCCTTCCTACAGTCCGGTCCCCGTATAATACGTTGAATAGTACGCGGGGGAACCTCTCATCCCACATCGAAGACCGGGATCGAGATTTGAATTCGCTAAAAATAAATTCGTGAACACATTAGATTTATCTTTTGAATTTGTGACTAGTGTTCCGTTGCCCGTCACTAACGGAGGAAAATAGGAGGAAGCGAGGTTACTGCTGACTGCTTTTGCCATTGACCAGAATGAGCGCGAACCAGTCGGGTACCGAAGGAGTTTATTGGTCACTCTGTCGTTGTGAGCTTTCTTCGCGTATTAATCGCCTGGTTGTATGTGTTTCTGATTTTAACAAAATTCATTCTGTTAACATCGGTGGGAATGGGGCGCCATTGCCTAAAAGCTCTATTTTTTGCCGCTGTAATCGCTCGCATTTTTTTTTTGTCAAAACACGGTTCATGAGACGAACTTTGTTCGGAATGTAGATCTCCATCCCTAGAAGAATAATCTCGATGACCGACTCCGCGCAAGCGTTAACATCGGAGTCTCCGGCGCACGCCTTCGACCATGGAAAGGATACAAAGAAATCTCGCAAATCGTCCCAGTTAGCAGCCCCATACTTCTATACATGGTGAAGCTGCTTAGGTCGGTTATTCGTTTGAAATGCAAGCGGATGCGCGACAGATACCAAGCAGTGATATGAGTTTCCCAGTGGCGCAGAAACCTCCACGGTATAAATGCTCGGTTCGGATGTCAAAAACAGACCCAAGGTGTTCGCATAATCACCTCACGCATCCGGCACCCGCGTGGGTTCCTCCACGAGCTGAGTGAAGTTCTGGCTAACAGCGAACATCTCCGCCAGCCTCCCAGCCTCGTCGGTTCTGTTGGACGGCACCAACCAGTCGGAATTGTGTACATTAAAATCGCCAAGGATGATTATTTCAGAAGACGGGTGGTTGACCTGTATCCAGTCGACGGTGCCTGAAAGATGTTCAAAGAGTGTCGCTGGTCGATCGTCATTCAGGGAGCGGTAAAGACAACAAAGAAATTTCATATAATTGCTCAGCACGACTCTCAACCATATGATGTCCATGTTACTGGGGCCCAAAGCCTCCATCCTCTGGCAAGCCAGATCGGACTGCGTGAAGACGCAGACTCCGCCCTTAAAATGAAATCTCGAATGTAAGTCGTATCCTGAACAACGAAGATATGTCGGTTTAGTTGACCAATCGACCTGGGTCTCAGTTAGGGCAAGGATATCAGGTTTCGCTGTTTGCAAATATTGGTGGACGCCGTTTGCATTCGTATTGGTGTAACCGATGCCCTTGGTCTTGCAAAATGCCGTTACCAGTCGAGCGTCACCGGAGCCCAATTTTGCAATGACGAATTTCTTGAAGTCCGGTTAGTTATAATAATATTTGCGTGATGTCCTCTCGGAGATCTGAATGGGAAACTGGTTTACCTCCGGAGTTGTTTATTTCAGAACGTACCATCATGACTTATCTCCGTGTCAGTCCGGGCCATCACCCATACATCCGAAACCTAGTCGAGGATTTCTCCCGACGATTTCGCAGAATGTACAGCATCAGGCGGTGGTATCTTGTGGCCTTTCCCCCAAACGCCACTGTCTACTTACCTGAAGAAGGCCCCATAACTACAACCCAACTTCCATAGCCTCCCGCTAACGCAATCGCATTAGCACCTATAAATGCTTCACGCATCAAGTTTGCCTAATGTATTTATCTGAAAGCTCCTGGAAGAGAGTTCTTACCTTCATGCATTAATTCGCATTCAAAATTCCCTACAAGAATTCTGTCCAAACTTGTCGGATCATAAATCCAAAGCCCAATTCGTCGCCTTCGGTTGCCAGGCAAATCCCAATCTTCCTATACGCATTTTTTCTAGATAAATTTCTGTAAAGAAACAATTCGGTTCACACATAATGTAACCATCATAACTAGGGAGAATAAACATTGCGTCCCCTATTCCCAGCCTCACCATGTGTACAATAAGTTCCCTTACATACACATTGGCTGGTGACCTTTTCACCCAACGATAAACAATCCAACGCAGCTGCATACAATTAGCGCAATAGACGCTAAAACCAATTTCCTTAGCACGCACCATGTGGAAACAAAAGAACGCTGTTCTACAGCAGGCATTCTGACGATACGACAAACAATTCAAATTGTTTCAAGTATCCCAAATGCATCTAGCAGCTAATAAGTTGCAACTTGTTTACTCAGTTGAACTCGCAGCTCAAAAAATTCTTTAGATCTGTTAATTTTCCGGATCCGTTTCATGACCTCGCGGCATGGGCAAACAAAAATTCAATTAGCACTCAATGAGATCCGGCTTATTTACTTAGCCGAACTCACATCTAATTAATGCCCATTATCCCTTTAGATTTTTCCGATTCGTTCTCATGGCCTTGTCCCATGAAAGAACCGATGTCCACACATACATGCGTACCACTACGATCTTCGCTATGAGATCCGGTTACCTACCCCCAAAGAGAGACTTCACGTTTCTCTTGGAATAGGAAACGCACCCTTAACTAAGAGAGCCAGTACCACTGGCCGAATTTCCCTTGCCAGCGAATTGATATCGCTGAGTCGTATTTCAACATCCAGCCACGCTGGTTGGTTCTTCTCCTGCTCCCCGTGGCGCCGGGGGACGTATCAGTCCATAGTCTTGTTTATTGGACGGAGTGTCGTCTCTAATATATCGAGTTTCACCTAGTCAATGAAAGCCGAAAATTTAAGACGCGGTGAACAATGTGTGAATTATCTATATTAAGACTTTTATATTTGCGGACAGTGAATTTTATTTTACATAACTACAAAATGTATTAGGTGTCGAAATTAGAATTGTGAACTCTTAAAATATTTAAGTGTAATTTCTGTTCATTTTTTTTTCTCATTTGATTAATCAATAAAGTAATCTCTTAATAAATAGACAGTACTCAGTGTATTTTATTTCCAAGCTGTAGTTCCTGGGTGTTTTCTGTTATACTTTTCACTTGTGCGACCAGTGTTTCGATTTCTCAGCAGGGCACCAACCAGCGAACAATTCGTGCCACGAAGTGGAACCCCGTGCCGTACGCCGGCACCACGACTTCGTACGCCCACAATCTCACCTTGGGTCCGATTATAACCACTGAGACCCAGGTCGACTAGTCAACTGACTCAACATATCTTCGTTGTCCAGGATACGATTACATTCGACATTTCATTTTAAGGGTGGGGTTTGCGTCTTTACCCGATCGAATTTAGTCTACCAAAGAGAAGAAGCATTAAAATCAATAACTTCATTTGGGTGAAAATTGTGATGAAAAGAAGGGGAGAGAGTGTTTTCCACAAAATTAACGACCGATAACATTTCTGTTTATGTTGTCCAAATTGATAGAAAAGGTCATTATTGCCGGGTTGATTAAATAGTTGGGATGAAATGGACTCCTAAATGATTGCTTATAGGGATTCCGTAGTAGGCGATCCACAGGATATCTTTTAAGTTTTGTAACTGATATCTGTATATCTGCAACTTAAAAATATGATGAATCGAGGGCGGGCATTGGATATCTCCAAGAATCCGCGATTGGCACCGAATTTTACTTAGAAGCCTTCATTCATAACAACTTTGCGACTGGTTTGAAGAACTTACTCGAGAACCGATCGAATCGGGTTATTATAGAGGGCGTGTCTTCGAATATCATCATCATCGGCACTACAACCGGGAACCGGTCTTGGCCTTATTTAGCAAGTCCTGAGGCTTGTTAAATTTTCCATAATGATTTGTTTTTTTTTTTTTTTTTTTTTTTTTGGGCAAGGTCATTAGTCTTGGAATATGCATTCTATTAATTCCTGGGTGCCCCAGGGTTCTACTTTAGCTGCAACCCAATTTCTGCTCGTATTAATGATTCACTATATTGAAATCAACGGGTAACAAAACATTCGGTTTGCAGGATGATAGTAGACTTTCGAAGATGAAGCTAAATCCATCCTTTGAATGGAATGCTGGATAAAATTTCGGGAAGGGGAGGACCAATCCCACCCACCACGGACACATTGTAGAATTTTAACAAAAAAAAAATGGATCACGAAATGTGGGGATGTATCGTGGCATGAACACGTGTCGAGTATCGCCAAGGCTACCTAGAATAAATTGACTTATCTTTTTAGGGCCGAAAATATTTAACCCAGCCCAACTTTTTCTCCCGTACCAAGCCCGCACTCGACTCTTGTTCCTACGTTTGAAGCTCTACTCCTAAGCACACCTTCAACGTAGTCGATAGCATACATATAAACACAAACGGCCTGATTAAAAACGCAACTCTGACATTGGGACTGCAGTCTCTATCACATCGAAAGCGCATCTTCCGTCATTGTCTGTTTTACAGTGGGACCGCTCCTCGGAGATTCGAGGTATTCAGTTTATTCTCGGTACCATCATTCACCCTGTTAGAGAATGGGTAGATATATAAATCATCCCCCATGCGGGTGTTTCCGGAGCGTTACAAGCTGCAACTGTTCAAGAATAACTCGAGCAGTTATTTAATGCCCTCTCGGAGCGCTGACCCAGCGCTATAGATTCGTTTCGCCTGAGGGAAGTATAAATATATATTTCTAATATCATTTGTTTTTTTTTTAAAGACGAGGTTTCGCAGTTGCTGCAGCGTCTAGTGTGGTGACATAACTATTTATTTTTACAGATGGTAGCTTTCTCTCATCAATCACTGAAACGACAACAAAACACGTTATATAACTCTGGCTGTTAGATTAAGATTCAACGTAATGTACATTTTACAAAGAGGATTCACTCTTCCTCCTCGATAGTATAGTGGTTAGTATACCCGCCTGTCATGCGGGAGACCGGGGTTCGATTCCCCGTCGGGGAGCCTCCGGCGCAAGACTAATGACCTTGCCCGGAAAAAACAAATCATTATGAAAAATTTAACAAGCCTCAGCACTTGCTAAATAAGGCCAAGACCGGTTCTCGGTTGTAGTGCCGATGATGATGATGATGATGATGATTCACACTTAAAACACATTATTATTGTTCTTGTAAACAATAATATGTATACATATTTATAATTAACCCAAAAAAAATATAATGCAACTATTCTCGGGGCATACAAAGGTCTTCAAATAAACGCCCGTCCGCGCGTACAAAGCACGTCAGTTAATAAGCTCTTGCATTTCGTACATTACCGTTCTCCTTTCCATCCTTTCTTAAGGCTAATACGAATTTGAACATCTTCAGACCAGACAGACCACATCTGACTCCGTATACCTGACGCGCCTGGCGCCGGTTGCAGGAGTTTCCGCCCAAGGTAACAATCTTGTCAACTTCGTGTTTTACTCTTGTATCATAAAAAGTTAATGCAAAACCAAAAAGAATTTTCTCCTGTAACAAAAATCTCTTTAATTTAAATATCTCAAATTTCACGGTGGACATAAAACGTTGTCTGAAATGCAATCCGAGTTCAAAGGCATCTGCTAGCCCACTGCCTGCGTCTAAGACCACTAAAGCGTCGAAATTGCTTATCCGCTTGATGCATGCGAGTTGTGTGCACTTCCTTATAAAAGTCCCGTCCTGGACTTTAACGCACACATAAAATACTGCTTTAGGTTTCCATTCCAACCTCGTTTATTGGACCTAAACCGGTTCTTAATAATGATAGTCTAAGGACGTTTAAAAGCTAAAGGATATATTTCTTAGCAACATTTTGGTGATGAATAGAAATTTGATCCATGGAACTTGTAAAGCTGAATCGGAGGAAGTCGCCGCTGGTGCTGCACATGAAACCAATACCATTGGGTTGCTGGTTTAAAATACCTTTTGAATACTTTAAACATGGTCACGATTAAATGCTTTGGTGTTAATGTCCTCTATAGTGCGTTGGCAGTCGATCGAGGGAAAATGAATGAATCTATAATAATAATAAAGTGATGCTGTTTGATATCAGGCAGAGTGAATCATTTAGTGACTCGTATGAGCAGAGTAATTATTTGTCACTTCAATAAACCTATAGCCAGTAAGTGAAAAAAAAAATCAAAGACGAAATGACTGTCGTCATCAAAGACTCTTCCAAGACTTTAGGTGAAATCTCTCAGGGATGATAGGTGATCGTTGTTATTGACATTTTCAGGTGTAAGGATTCAATATTATCTTTCTAATATCAGTTTGGGTTAGAGCAAATTATGTATTATTAATATTCGAATTGATTCAAATACGAGCACATATGGTCAATTGCTAGCTTTCCATCAGTCCTATTGTTGACAGTAAGGTACAGAAGTTGATGTTTGGCCACATGGAAATTGCTTGATTCTTTTCCTGTTCCACCAAATACGCAGCAAACTTTACTTGCTGATAGTCCTGGATTAGCCACAGCTTGAGCCGTTTTACCACACTTTCACCACTATCGTTTTATACACTATTGTCATGTAGGATCCATTTCTCACACACATTCACCATTCGTTTAAGAGATGTTTTCCTTTTTGGGGTACTCCCCACCGACTGTAACGCACTTACCACATGACCCAAACCTCGAAACGTATTTGATACTCGGTATTCAATATGGCCATTAGAACCTTCTCCGACTTGTTCATCACCTCCTCTCGGTTGTTAAAACACGTTCTCAATGGTGGAGTTTTGACTTAATAAAACGAAAGTGGTTGAGAGCAAAAGTGGTGAGGTTGAAGTCAAAGGCGGAGTCGTAAGAGTTGGAACTCCGTAACATTAACGAAATGGGTTCGTAAGAGCAGTAATGGTGCGATGGGTGGGCAAGTAGAAGAGACGTAGGTTTCGCAAGTTACCAGGGTTGGTATAAAATGGGATGGAAAGTAGCAGACTTGGGCAATTGATCGAACCTGAGAAAATGCGATGGATAAAAACAATGTCGACATGAATCAAGTGTGTCAAGGTTATTTAGTTGCAGAGGGCTTCAATCAGAATTAAAGGATTTTCCCAATTCAATCCTCGGAGGGCAAAACGTAACAAGCAACGTTGAATACTCTCAAACCTGCGAATATTGGACATACGACAAGGAGACCTGATTAGCAAGGGGAGTGTGACGGTTCCGCCACACCCCACGGCCAACTTACCCGAAAAACCCCCATAACTACATCCCAATCGGCATAAGTTTTTGCTAATGCAATTGCATTAACACCTTAAGTGCTTTACGCATCTAGGTTATCAAATTTATAATCTTAAACTCCCTGTTAAAGAATTCCTACCTTTTCATGCATCTCGTCGCATACAAATTCCCTACAACTTTCCATTATAAAGGTGCATAAAACCAAAACCTATTTGGTACCTTCGGTTGCCAGGCAAATTCCAACCTTCCCACACCTGCACCGCAATTTCCACGCAGCAAAAACATTTCCTTCCCAAGGATAATTAATGCTTTCAATGCATTACCTGGAAATGCCTGTAAAGAATTGTGCCTCATTTTCATTTTTTTTTTTTTTCATTTTTACATTTTTTATTTTTCTTTTTATATTCTTAATTTCTAAATTAAAGGCTAGACAAAAAATGCTTAAATTCTAGCTTAATTATCTTATATAATAACTTACTGGTCCTTCGCAGACGCTCTAAGCTGAGCATTACTTAACATTTGTATAATTTGCCTTTCGGCGACAGAACTTTGTGGCAGTACAAAGAATTGTGCCTACAAGGGCATTCATACATGTATCAATGCATCTCTGCATTAGCGACCCAGAACCGAATTTCCAATTAGTGTAGATATTCACACTAGAGTTCGATCTTGGGGTCGCCATAGATGCCATGTTCAATTGACTCAGATGGTATATACAAACCGTCATTGTATAACCATCTAATCTGCTTTGCAATGACTTGCAACTATCGATACAGCTGCAAGCTCTTTACCCAGAAATGATCCTTTGTTTGAATCTCCAAACAATCATCGACTTCGCGCATAGCCGCCGGATTGAATACAAAGCATAAACAATGCAAATATAGAATCCGTTTCCCACAAACTAATTTCCCTGCATATACAAATGCAAGCAAGGGATTTGTTTCGTCCACCAACCCATTAGCACCTTTCCCAATGTCTATTCGTATATTTACACAAGGGCATCACCCATCTAAGACTTTTATGATGCCCTCGTCTCATCTTTTCTCTTACCACATTTCTTCGATGCATCGTCGTCTATTTATTTAGACGCAATGCACCTCATAGACAATGATCGCCCCGATTCATTTGTCCTTGCCGCCTGCCTGCTCTATTTTTCCATTGCCTTCGCGCATGAGTAAACAACACAGACTTGAACGATCACACACATACCACCATGATCTCCATTACGAGATCTAGTTTTCTATTCCACCAAGAGAGACTTTACGTTTCTCTGGTGGTAAGTAAATACACATCCTTAGTGGAGAGGATATCTTCCATCACACCACAAACTCACCTCAAACGAAGGTTGCATCGCTGAGTCTAATTCCATTAGCCGACCACCCTGGTCGGGCTATCTCCCGCTCTCCGGTGCGCACAGAGACGCGAATATACCCCGGAGTCGTTGTCGTAGTCTCCAGTACGTTGACCAAAAAGTGTCACAGCCGCCGAAGCTGATATTCCCATCGTGGTTCAGTTCATACCAATTAACTTTGACCTATTGTTAGCTTGTAATGTAATTGTTCTTTCCCTCCCTAGCTGGGAATTTTCCGCCAGGACCTCTCTAATTGTAAAGTGAAATACGTGAATTGAGATCCGTTGTGAAATAAAAAACATTAATTATAACAAACCTGTGCTCAGTGCGTTTTATTTTTTGGTGACTTCCATCGTTGTGTTTTATTCGCTGAGCTGCGTTTGTTCTGTGTTTTGGACTTAATCCTTGCTGATCGGTTAATGGCGGAACCGATGAACTTGTAGTGACTTCGGTAAGGGCGAAGTAGGACCTAGTGCCCGTGTTTGGTACAATACTTCGTCCCCCACTGGAGGGCTAAAGTTACGTAGAGCGATCGGGTAACGTAAGGGCTAGAAAATTCTTTCAACCAGCACTTCACAAGACCGAAAGCCGAATTGGCTTTAAGGGTCAGGCCTCCATAATTAGTTGTCACATAAAATGCCCAGGTCAAGTGAATCGATTGTACATAAGTTATCGGCTGTTTAAGTAGGAAACGTGACGAGGAAGTCTGTCCTTCCATGAGAAGGTGATTGGGCGGCATTTGACGATGTTTAGTTCAAGGCAGTTATTTCGACACCACACCAAAAAGTTAACGAGATCGTTTTGTAAAGTTTAGTATCATCTGCGTAGAGACAGGTAGAGGAGTGCTTGATACTGGTGTCAACAACATTTATAGACAGTATAAATATGAGGAAACCAGGAGAACCTTGGAGAACCCTTGTGGAAAAAGATTGGAAAGCGGTGTTGTGGCCAGGGTTTCCGCCGTTTGCCGCCTTTGTGGGCCGTGCCTCCGTGGCCCTTGGGTTTCCTACTGGTAACCTCCTACCACCCTTTGCAGTGCATATCTGTGGGCTCTGGCGTTGACGTGTAGTCATGGCTGCATGGATGCGTTATGAGGCTGGTGTTGCTGGGCAATTTTGTGTTTCTATCCACCTCATCCTGTAACGGCACTTATCCCATGTGACCTTTACGTCCACAAAACTCGCAGCAACTTCGAATGCTATACACTCTGTGGTTTGATGTCGCTGGGGTCTTGGAGGTAGATGGTTGTTGTGGTGCCGGATGTGTTTTCCTTTAGGATTACCTCTGCTGATGTGATGGCCTCGTCTTTGGTGGTGGTTCGGGATTGCGTTGTGGTGGTGTATAATGCGCATGACAAACTTTTATGTCGTGCCCATTTTCTCTGCAATCCCGGGAGAATTGGGTATTTCTTCTTATTACAAAAGCTGCACGTCATGCGTGCAACCAGCGGATGCGAGACGAGGGCCTTGGAGCTGCGTGCTTTGATTTTAGTGGTACGGGCCACTTCTGCCCTTACTTATAAGGCGGTGTGCTTCACCATCTAACCTCATGGGGAACCACATAAGGACCCCGGATTTCCCCTCCCCCTCCAAACAGCTAAAGGTCTTTCGCAACCATCTATGAACATTTCAAGTTCGATAGTCTCATTTGGACCCTTTTGTCCAGAGAACACAGGAATCGTTGAGACGAGGTCAAACATTTTATCCGCTCCCAACATTGTGTTTGTGGGCTTGGCTGATTTGGAAGAAGATGCGTTTTTTTCTTCCCTGGTGACCGATATTTCGGTCGAAGATTCTTAAATCTCTAAATTGTAATTTCTTGTAGCTTACCTTGCTTACCCTTCCTAACAGTTCGGCTCCACTTCGGAGTCGTCTTGGGGAGTTGGTGATGAATCGGGGGCATCACTAGGGTTTGAATTGGATTCCCATTCCTTCGGCAAACTTTCTGGGGGATTTGGGGTCGAGGTAATTTTCGTGTGTGGGACCACTTTATCTTCTGTCGATTACTTCCTCGCTTTCATTGAGAGGAGCACGCAGTGAAATTGAGTGGGCCAACGAAAAACGAATGCGAACGCGAAAGAGTTCTGTAGTGGTCCTGTGGGGCTTTTCAGGGCCCGAAGAGCCATACATCGCTCGATCCCCACCTTTCCAGGCGAACGACTTACCTCTCGGTCGAACTTCAGCAAGGTTGCGTAACCTTGCTACGGCATTTACCCTCAGCCAAATCGCCGGAATTAATACGGTTACCCAATCGGATAACTGTTCTGAATTTATGTTAGGCAGCTTACCTATTCTGTAGGGGATTTCCTTCCAAACCCCTTTTTCTCCAGCATCACCACTGAAAACATTAAATCCACGGCAAAGCTTATCACCTTGCCGTGGCATCGAAAACTCACCCTCGGCCAGACCATATTCCCTAAAAAACATTAAGCCCACGGCAAAGCTTATCACCTTGCTGTGGCATCGAAAACTCACCTCGTCCAAACCATATTCCCTAAAAAACATTGAGCCCACGGCAAAGCTTATCACCTTGCCGTGGCACCAAAAATTTACCCCCGAGGCGTACATCATTTCCTGAAAAGAACATAAGTCCATGGCAAAATCAACACATTGCCATGGCATCTGAAATCTTACCTTTAGGCATACATGCGGCCGGGGCATCTCGTTTCCATAGCCTTAAGCTATGGAAACAACAATCAACAAGAGTTCCTTGTGACTCGTTGTATGGCCTTCCATTAGGATGACCAAATCATCGGTTTGGGTCTTTCACACCCCAGATGCTATTATTTACATTCCTAGAAAATGCACTAGCGATGTTGCTCGCCATCCACGGTCGCTGAACGATCGTATGCATGGCATACGCACACATGCGCAATGTGTGCCTATTCCGTCTGATCCAATCACGATTAACTACATCGAGTTAATCGTGTAACTCCGCCTCTTTTTCAGTCTCTTTGAGGTTCCCTGTTTTTGGATGATTTCCAATTAGTCAGATTCCATTATTCGTGGTGCGCGGACGCAAAGGTCGAGATCGGGTTGTCAAAGTTTCAGTTCTCATCAACATTGGGCGAATACAGTTTTGTAAAGTGTCGTTTAATACCAGTTCTCATCAACATTGGGCGAACACAGTCTTGTAAAGTGTCGTTTAATACCAGTTCTCATCAACATTGGGCGAACACAGTCTTGTAAAGTGTCGTTTAATACCGAACGTTTCATGTAATTAAAATGTGCATTGACTCTTAAGTAAGCGGACTTGTGTATATATGTTTAAATCGAGAAACTACATCTTAAGTAAGCGAACTTGTATATATATGTTTTAATTGTGAACGACATCTTAAGTAAGCGAACTTGTATATATATTTTTGAACCGTGAACACCCGTTGAGTTTAACTATAACCTAAATATACTCTAAATATCAAACAGTAAACGTAACCACGCTGTGAATGTCAAATACGTTAAGTTTAGCTTACACCTAAAAGGAAATTGTAATAAAGCTGATGTGCCACAAAAAAGAAATTAACTAAGTGTTTTATTTGGAGAACCTTGTTTCGATTTCGCGACGTGTAGTACGTGGTGTTGGCATAGAACCCGCGTCCTTGACGACGCAAGTACCAACCCCTGACATTGGCGACCCGCGACTTAGAACTATCGCGCCTTCCGATCCAAAAACAGAAACTTTACAATGCTAATTAAAATCGCGCAACCTTCAAGTTTCGAACTTTAAACGATGACTTTGGTGACAGTGACAATCTAAGGAAATCATTGGTGCTGCATCCAGCGAAAGTGACCAGTGCTGCGTTTTGAGGAGAACACGGAAAAGGCAAGAACCGCCCCAACTCGCCGTTAGCAAGATAGACATCACAGAATACCCGGACAACAGCCAATGAACCAGGACTAAGCGCAAGTTTTAGTAAAAAAACATTTGTTTTCTTTTCTTTATTTTCTTTTCATTACTATAGTTTTTTTATATATCAGATTGTGTATTTTACCTTATATTAAGCAGAAATTAAGCATATACACCACTAATAGTAAGAGATATACATACCCATTTTCTTTTCTCTCTTGTGTGAGCTCCTTCTGAGCTTAAAAGTGTAAAGTTATTGGCTTCTCCTTCTGAGCAAGCATTAAGTACTAAACTTTGACGCAGTTGCCTAAAACCCTAATGCGCACGTAACTTTTATATTAAAAAAAAGAACGAAAAAGTGAACTTAAGACAGAATATGAATTAATAAGTAAATGAAAATTTTCAATAAAGCACACGCCTACCCAAAACATACGATAAGTTTTTCCTTAATAGTATACTATATGCGCAAAAAATTTTTTTTTGTTTTCGTTTTTTTTTTTTTTTTTTTTTTTTTTTTTTTTTTTTTTTTTTTTTTTTTTTTTTTTCTTTTCTTCCCTTTTAAACATTTATTCTATTTACCTAATAATAGGCATTAAGTAAACAATAAGCTAACGTCTCTATGTTATTCTCATTAACCACAGATAAAAACTTGCAGTTTTAAAAACATAGCACAAAGGCAAAAAAAGATAAAATTCGACCGTAATTATAAAATTTTTTCTTACTCATTTTTTTTTTTTTTTTTATGCTGGTACAACCGGATTATTGTTGGATCGTTTAAATAAAAATTTCCCTGTATAATTTACACAATTTTGTATGGAAAATTAAAATCTTGTCGCAAATCCAAATTGCCACGCATGCTATTAATGATTGTTCAATTTTAAAACCGCATTTAATTCGCCTGAATACGGAATCAGCGTAAAATTGAAAAAAGAAAGCCACCAATATTTCGAACCTAAAAATAACTTAGTCGTTTCCATACATTTGTAAACCCCTTCAGGGTATCGATTAACACGCAGCTTCCGGTAATTTCACATACGACTCCTCCGACTATCGCTCGACTTATTTTAATTAATAAAACTGTATTCGGGGATATTCAAGATCCCATCAACTCCACTTGACTCCAGTTCCGACTTTCGCTCAACTCATTTTAATTAATAAAAACCTGGTTCCGGGATATTCGGGATTCTCTCAACGTCCTGCGACTTCTTTTACCCCAATTGGCCCCCCCCTTCACCTCCTTCGCGTCCTCTTACGCCCATTTTTGCGTCCTCCGTGGTGATTATTTTGATTCCCTCCTACTCTGTTGATTTCAGTCCTGTTTCGTACAAAACACTATGGTTGTCACACGAAATAGCGCTGCCCAAAAAGCCCAAGAACAACCCGAGCCCCTAGAATTCCACGACGCATCCAGCGTCGATTTCCCAACCGAGCAAGTCGATACTGACTTAGACTTGCCCGGACAATCCACCCCTCTGGCACCACCCGTTGCCCCCAGCGTCGTGAACCGACCCAAATCTTCTAACACTCTCCCAACCTCTTCCAACGCCCCTGGTATCGGCCCTTTGACAAATTCCGGCATTTTAATGCCCACAACTGGTGCCGGTACCTCACTACAACCCCAAAGACCTTCAGAGTCCCAAGAATTCCACGATGCTTCCAGCCTCGGGAATGGGACTCGTCACCCTAATATAGGACTTCCCCCCTTCGATGAGGAGGACCCGGACCTTTGGTTTGCAGTGGCAGACCGCATCTTCCAGGCCTCAGCCTTGCACGACGAACAACTTCGTGCAGTTGAGCTGTTGAAAGTGCTTGACCGCACTCAGCGACCGCATGTTGCACACATAATAAAGTCGGCCGGCCGCAACCCATATAGCAACATGCGTGATGCTCTGCTCGAAGCTTTGGACGAACCTGGAAGTGTGCGGCAACAACGTTTGGCCGCTGTAACCAACTTATCCGGGATGAGACCATCTCTTTTCCTGACCCATTTACGCTCTATAGCGGGGACCAGGATTGGGGACGACCTAATAAGGCCTCACTTTTTGAGGTGTCTTCCCCAGCATGCCCGTTCGGCACTTATAGCCCAACCCAATCAGAGTTTGGGCTATTTATCCAAAATTGCGGACGCAATTATGGAAAGTTCAGATCAGTATTCTGAGCCTCCTGCGTACCAAGTAGCGGCGTTTTCTCAACACGCTGCACAGCCTGCACGGCACCCTCGTCTCCCTTTTACAGCCCATCAATTGGTCTCAACTCCCAATCCTCCTCAAACCCAATTACCTTTTAGAGGGCCCGCCTCAACCAATTTCCCTCAGGGGAATCCAGTGGCAGGCCCCAACCCTAACCAAAGAAATGCGCCCACACAACTAACTCCTGCTGACCTCCGGGCGCTCCAAACCTCACTCCTCCGCGAGATAACTCAATTGCGTGCGGAGGTGAGGAACAATCCTCGAAGCGCCCAGAATCGAGCCATGCCGAGCCGTCCTCTCAATCGGCAGAATTTCTACCAAAATGCCCCTCAGAGGGCCTTTATCCCCCAAAATGCCCCACAGAGGGCCAATTCCTCTCAAAATGGCCCTCACCGGCCCAATCCCCAGCGAGCTCCGGCTCGACCTCCCCGTAACGGCAATACTAATAGGCAGAACATACCAGATAATGCCGTTACTCTGCCTTGGTGCGCCAATCACCAGCGATATGGTGATCGCGCATTCAATTGCAAAGCGCCTTGTGGTTGGACACAACCTTCCACCAACCAAAGGCGCTCTTTAAACTAATTTTGCCGACCGACACCCTCGCGCAATCGGCCGGCACCCCTACGATAAGTCGCTTAACCATCCGGGATTCGAAACTGAATATCGCTTTTACTGTCGACACCGGCGCCGATATTTCAGTCCTCCCGCGATCGTTTGCTCCGCGTAACCGCGTGCCAGCCGCTCTTAAATTGTCAGCTGCAAATAATACGCCGATACTTACGTACGGACGTAAAAAGCTGACACTGCAATTGGGTCTTTGTCGTCCGATCACTTGGCGTTTCGTCATTGCGGACGTGAATGAACCCCTGATAGGTTCCGACCTATTAGGTGCACATAATCTGTTGGTCGATTCGACCCATAACAGACTAGTGGCCCCAACCGCACCCCCCTTGCCCATGACGGCATCACCTGCGGAAACTTCAGGGGCCACAGAGTGCATAGACCCATTCCAGGTTATGGTACAGGAATTTGTGAGTACAACAATTCCTCTACCTAACCAACGCCGACATAAAGCCACGGTGTTTCATCATATAGAAACACGTGGTCCTCCTGTGAGCCAGCGTCCACGTCGACTGGCTCCGGAAAAATTACGTGCGGCGCGCGCGGAGTTCGAGCATATGATCGAACTAGGTATCTGCCAACCGTCGGACAGTCCCTGGGCAAGTCCACTCCACTTGGTGAAGAAACGTTCTGGTGAGTGGCGCCCATGTGGCGATTATAGGCTGTTGAACGCAGCAACTGTCCCGGACAGATACCCAATTGCACACCTCTACGATTTTTCGTACAAGTTACGAGGGTGCAATGTCTTCACAACCCTGGATCTCACCAGGGCATACCACCAAATTCCGGTGGCACCTGAAGACATCCCCAAGACCGCAGTCATTACACCTTTCGGACTCTTCGAGTTCAAAGTGATGACTTTCGGTCTCAGGAATGCCGCACAGACATTCCAGCGGTATATCGACACGGCTTTACGAGGTCTTAATTGCTGCCATGCATACCTTGATGACATCCTCATCGCCTCCAAAGACCTCGCCGAACATAAACGCCACTTACGTCAGGTCCTAGAGCGCCTCCGTGAATTCGGTCTTGTCATCAACCCAGATAAGTGTCAATACGCCAAGGAGCAAATCACCTATCTGGGTTATGTCGTTGACAACCAGGGCATTCGCCCACTACCAGACCGTGTGGAGGCCCTCATGAAGTATCCCAGGCCTACTAACGTAAGTGAGCTGCGTCGATTTTTGGGCATGCTTAACTTTTACCGCCCAACCCTGAAGAATGCCGCTCAGATTCAAGCTCCCTTAAATGAATTTTTGAAAGGAGCTAAGCGCAATGATAAGCGCCCCATTAATTGGACAGAAGTCTCAGATCGAGCATTCCAACTGTCCAAAGAACAATTGGCAAATGCCACCTTACTCCGATACCCTCTCGAGGGAGCGGCACTTTCTATCCAATGCGACGCATCGGATACCGCAATCGGAGCCGTCCTCGAACAGGACATTGAAGGCCGTCCGGAACCACTTGGTTTCTTTTCAAGGAAACTGAGTCCCACTGAGCGACGTTACAGCGCCTACGACCGTGAATTGCTCGCGATCTACAGCGCTGTTAAGTACTTTCGTCATATGATAGAAGGACGTTCGCTCTCTATTTTAACAGACCACAAACCATTGGTCTATGCGTTCCGGAAGAAGTCGGGAAATGCCTCCCCCCGACAAGAGCGTCAATTAGACCTCATTGGGCAATATTCTACGGAGATTAGGCATATCTCCGGTAAACAGAATGTCACGGCGGACGCCCTTTCTCGAATCGATACGATTCGCTTGCGTTCCGCCTTGAATAACGCTGATCTTGCCCTAGCTCAAGAGGAGGACGAACAGCTCAAGTCCCTCCTAACGGCCGATACGGCACTAGAGCTTATGAAAATTACTCTTCGCGACCCTTTGGGCGAAATCTGGTGTGATGTCTCCACTGGAACCGCTAGACCTTACATTCCCGAGAAACTTCGTAAGGGCGTGTTCCAGGTTTACCACAACCCTGCCCACCCCAGCGGCCGAGCAACAGCCGCTGCTGTCCGTCGCAAATTTATTTGGCCCCAGATGAACAAAGACCTCACCGGTTGGGCCCGTGCTTGTCTCCAGTGCCAACGCTGCAAAGTAGCGCGACATAATGTACTGGAGCCAGCGCAATTCAAGCTTCCCACGGCACGCTTCGCCCATGTCCACATAGACATAGTGGGACCGCTTACTCCATCAAGAGGATTTTCTTATATCCTCACTATGATGGATCGCTGCACGCGATGGCCAGAAGCGACACCTCTCCGGGCAGTTACTGCCGAATCAGTCGCCAAGGCCTTTTACTCAACTTGGGTCACACGTTTCGGTGTACCAACCACCATAACTTCGGACCGAGGTCCACAATTTGAGGCGACGATTTTTAGGCAGCTAACAAATCTTCTGGGCTGCCAAAGGAGTCGTACCACCGCCTACCACCCGCAATCAAATGGGATGATAGAGCGCTGGCACAGATCTCTAAAAGCCTCACTCATGTGTCATAATGACACACAATGGTTTGACGCCCTACCAACCGTCCTCCTAGGCCTGAGGACAAGCATTAAGGAGGACCTGGGTGCTTCGGCAGCAGAGCTTACCTATGGTACCAACCTCCTTCTTCCAGGAGAACTTTTCCTGAATGGCGAAACACCACGTGACCAACTTCGTGAATTGGGACATCTCCGTGACCTGCTACGTAAGGTTAGGGCAACCCCTGTAACCAGGCACGGCTCCAAAAAACTTTTCGTCCACCCTGAACTGCACAGCTGCACGCACGTCTTTGTCAGGGTGGATAAGGTCAAAAAACCCCTCGACCCACCTTATGATGGCCCATTCAAAGTCTTCCGCCGCATCAGTGACCGCGTCTTCGAGATCGACATTAGAGGCAAGCGATCCACGGTCAGCGTCGAAAGGCTTAAGCCCTGTTTTCTGGAAGCTTCCGCTCCAGAATCACCTCCATCTACCGACACCGCTCCTACTCCACCAGCACAACCTCCCCGTACTCGCGCTCAAACGCGCGCCCATAACCAACTAACCACCCCCTAACCTGCCTTACCTGTTTCGTGACTACGTCACTGGGGAGGGAGTGATGTGGGGCTTTTCAGGGCCCGAAGAGCCATACATCGCTCGATCCCCACCTTTCCAGGCGAACGACTTACCTCTCGGTCGAACTTCAGCAAGGTTGCGTAACCTTGCTACGGCATTTACCCTCAGCCAAATCGCCGGAATTAATACGGTTACCCAATCGGATAACTGTTCTGAATTTATGTTAGGCAGCTTACCTATTCTGTAGGGGATTTCCTTCCAAACCCCTTTTTCTCCAGCATCACCACTGAAAACATTAAATCCACGGCAAAGCTTATCACCTTGCCGTGGCATCGAAAACTCACCCTCGGCCAGACCATATTCCCTAAAAAACATTAAGCCCACGGCAAAGCTTATCACCTTGCTGTGGCATCGAAAACTCACCTCGTCCAAACCATATTCCCTAAAAAACATTGAGCCCACGGCAAAGCTTATCACCTTGCCGTGGCACCAAAAATTTACCCCCGAGGCGTACATCATTTCCTGAAAAGAACATAAGTCCATGGCAAAATCAACACATTGCCATGGCATCTGAAATCTTACCTTTAGGCATACATGCGGCCGGGGCATCTCGTTTCCATAGCCTTAAGCTATGGAAACAACAATCAACAAGAGTTCCTTGTGACTCGTTGTATTTGTTTACCCCCGGCATAACATGCATACGGCTATTGCCCCTATCGATTTACTATCGCCGACAAGGTTTCTGTTGACGCAAATCAAACATTGTTCCTGTTTACCAGCAATCGCTGGCACCACAATTAGCGTTCCCCATGTCCATAGATAACATTCAAACAACGATCACCAGCAGCCAGAAAATGTGTACTTACAACATCTGGCAATGGCTGCACCCTATGTTCGTTGCAATGTTTGATCATCGGCAACAGAAATGATGATTTATGGCCTTCCATTAGGATGACCAAATCATCGGTTTGGGTCTTTCACACCCCAGATGCTATTATTTACATTCCTAGAAAATGCACTAGCGATGTTGCTCGCCATCCACGGTCGCTGAACGATCGTATGCATGGCATACGCACACATGCGCAATGTGTGCCTATTCCGTCTGATCCAATCACGATTAACTACATCGAGTTAATCGTGTAACTCCGCCTCTTTTTCAGTCTCTTTGAGGTTCCCTGTTTTTGGATGATTTCCAATTAGTCAGATTCCATTATTCGTGGTGCGCGGACGCAAAGGTCGAGATCGGGTTGTCAAAGTTTCAGTTCTCATCAACATTGGGCGAATACAGTTTTGTAAAGTGTCGTTTAATACCAGTTCTCATCAACATTGGGCGAACACAGTCTTGTAAAGTGTCGTTTAATACCAGTTCTCATCAACATTGGGCGAACACAGTCTTGTAAAGTGTCGTTTAATACCGAACGTTTCATGTAATTAAAATGTGCATTGACTCTTAAGTAAGCGGACTTGTGTATATATGTTTAAATCGAGAAACTACATCTTAAGTAAGCGAACTTGTATATATATGTTTTAATTGTGAACGACATCTTAAGTAAGCGAACTTGTATATATATTTTTGAACCGTGAACACCCGTTGAGTTTAACTATAACCTAAATATACTCTAAATATCAAACAGTAAACGTAACCACGCTGTGAATGTCAAATACGTTAAGTTTAGCTTACACCTAAAAGGAAATTGTAATAAAGCTGATGTGCCACAAAAAAGAAATTAACTAAGTGTTTTATTTGGAGAACCTTGTTTCGATTTCGCGACGTGTAGTACGTGGTGTTGGCATAGAACCCGCGTCCTTGACGACGCAAGTACCAACCCCCGACAGTCCTTCTCTCAGGTAGCGTGTCTTCTTATCCTGAAAAGGACGTAAGATCTCTTAAAGACCGCTCCCGAGGGGACCCGTTGCGGTTGCCGCCGTGCTTCCTCGAACCTCGAGGGAAGAGCAGCTACCGGTCGTCGAGTAGGAAGAATCGGCCAAGCGCAATAAAAAATCTATCACCTTTATTTCCAGCATTTAAACCTTGATTTATTTATTTAATTACATTTATTTTATAATTTTATTTAGTTTATTGGCGTTCTACCACTTCGGACGCCAATCGAGACTGAACCTCGAATCTGAAATTCATCACCCTTATAAAGAGAAACAAATCGAAATTTGTATCTCGAAAATACACAATTTCCTACAAAAATCCCGATTTTGGAATCCTGAGTGAGATGCTCAGTGTTTATTTAAGATAAGGATTCAGTTTCCTGAATTCCTATGAAACTATTACGCAGATGTGTGAATGTATCTGCTTTTGAGTTTTTGTTTGTTTAACTCAATGGAATTTTTAGGATAGAGATAACAATCTCTGAATTTTGGATTTGGGTGATGCTGTGGAGCAAATATAGAACAATAAACGAATATTAGATTCGTTTATTGTGAATTTTAATTTTAATTCGGATTTTGGATTAAACTTCGCCGTGGGGGCAAATGTTATGCGATAAACGAATTTTGATTCGTTTATTGCGAATTTTGGGTTATGTTTGGGTTTTTGTGGGTTTTGATAGGATTTTGGGTTAGGAATGGCGGAAAAAGATGGTAGGGCTTTTTGGAGCACTACATCCTCCCCTCCTTGAAAATAAGAAAATTGATCTTTATGAGATTAATTTTCTGGAAAATGGTGTGATTGGGAATAAGGATGACGGTATCGTGATTCCGTTACATATGCCTGATATTTTCTAACATAGTAGCTTTTTGTATACAATATTTATTATAAATGTGTAATTTTTGTTCTTTGATTTTTTTCTTAATATTTATGTATTCGTATTTATGGTCGTGTATTCAAGTTTCCACAATGGTTATATAATAAAATATTTTCTTTTTTTTCTGAGTGTAAGGTTAATTGTAGAATGTTTTATAATTACATAAGTATTTGAATTAATTATATTAAATTTAACTTTGCGTTTTTTTTTTTTGTTTTTTTTTTTTATAAAGTACTATTTGTAAAAAGATACATAGATAAGTAAGGTTTTTATGGTTTATTCTTACAATTTGTATATTACATAGAATTTTCATTGTTTATATACTCGTATAAATTTATTTACATATATTATTTTTGTTCTCTTTTTTTTCATTGTCCTTATTAGTCGGGCGTTTATTTATTTATATAATTTTTTCCATGTATTTGGACGTACAATTTAATTCTATAACTTTTCCTTTTTGTTTTTTGTTATATAAAAATTTTCTTACTTTCTTAGTATTTTTTTAGTTGAAAACTGTTTTGAATTTATATAAATATTAGAAGTTCTTATTTTAACACTGTTTTGTAAGTTTTGTTTTTGTATTTTCGTTTTTTCATATATATATAATGTGTTTTTTCTTATAACCTAAGATTATTTATTATTATTACAAAATTTTGTTGTTGTTGTTTATTTATTTAAGTTAGTGGTGGTTATTTAAAACATGATATAGACTTATTTTATTAAGTGCGTTAATATTTGTTTTTATCTATATATTTATTTTTTTTGTGTTTTGTTTGTTTTTTTTTTCTTTTTTTTTTTTTGTATTAAAAGTGTTGTATACTATTTACAAAATTATTTTATTCGTATACAATTATTTGAATAGAAAATTTTTTCGCAAATTTTAAATACATTACCGTGGTATTTTGGTACAGTGTTAGTTTATAATTTTTTTTTTTTGTGTTTACTATACGTGTATGCATTTATTTATTTCTCTTTTTTCTTTTTTAAGGTTATCTATACATATATACATTTTTTTTTTCAACTTTTATTTTTCTTTGGAGTTTCTTATTCGTGATTGCCTAGTCCACAAATAGTTTTATATTATTGTTGTGGACTATTCGAGTTCCTTTTCCTATTTTGAGGATTGAATTTTCTTCGGATAGGATCTTTACAATTTCGTAGGGGCCTTTCCACAGGGAGGTTAGTTTGTTAGGTCTTGAGTGATTCTTTAATAGAACCTTGTCGCCGACATTAAATTTCTTACGGCCTACTTTTTGGTCGTAGTATACCTTAGATTTTTGTTTTTTCTTTATCAGTATTCCCTTGGCTGTACGATAACCATGTTGTAATCGCATTTTTAATTCGTTTGCGTAATGGTCGTAGTTATAAGAGCTTTCGGGGTTTTGTCTGAGAGAACTGGGTATTTCGGCTGGGAAACCATATAGTAATTCATGCGGCGTGTAGCCTGTATTACTGTGGGGTGTAGTATTGTACACAAACATTGCGTAAGGTATCCAGGTGTCCCAAGTGAGAGGATCCTGGTTTACATAGTGGCGGAGGTATTCCACCAGAGTTCTATGGCTCCGTTCTAGTGCTCCATTCGTTTGTGGATGGTAGGGTGCTGTGTTTAGTTTTCTCATTTTAAGTAAGGAACAAATGTCCTTAAAAAGTGCGCTGAGAAAATTAGCACCTCGGTCAGTTAATAGAGAAGATGGTATGCCGTGCTGGCAGACGATATTTTCAACGAAAATTCTGCCCACGTCCTTGGTTTCGGCGCTGGCCAGTGCGTAAGCTCCTGAAAATTTAGTCAAATCGTCTTGAAACGTTAGTAGGTATTTATTTCCATTATAGCTGACTGGTAATGGTCCTACTATATCTAAAGCAACTCTTTCGAAAGGTTTTGAGCTTGTTGTGGTTATCTTCATAGGAATTCTAGGATTCCTTCCACTTTTGTTTATCTGGCAGGAAGCACATTTTCGAATATACGCTGCAACGTCAGCGGTCATTGTGCGCCAGTAATATTTTTGTTTCAATCTATTGATTGTTCGGGTGGCTCCTTGGTGTCCTCCGAAAGGTGAGTTGTGGTATTCCGCGAGTAACTTTTGTATTTCGTTAGGATCTGTTAGAAGCTTCTTTTTATTGGAGAAAATGTACATTGTCACGTTGAGGTGAGCAAAAGTTTCTTTTAGCAAGTTATTAAGTGTTACTTTTGATTCGTTTTCTATGAAGGGCACTAAAATTCCAATGGAATTGAAATTCCGGTCTTTGCAAATCTTCTTCAGATCAATAAGGGAACTCTTAGCGGTTTCCTGGTCGCTTAGGTTTCTGAAAGGCAGTGGCAATGTGATGGCGCATAACCCATCTTGCTCATGAAACGTAATTTTACCTACGTCTGGCTTGGTGAAGTTTGGGATTCTTCCTGCCAGGTTTTCTTCCTCAGCAGAGTCTATCAATGGGAGGATTATAATACGTAGTCCAAGTTTTTTCTTGGTATAGATGGACCCTGTTTGTTCTTGCCATACAAGATTGGTAGTATCTTTGTATGATTGTGCAGCCACATCTTCTTCGAGTTTGGCTTTACTTCGTGTGGTGACGAGGATATTATTTTTGATGGAATCGACTGGGGTAGTCATTGTTATACGGCTGAGAGCATCAGCATTTGCATTTTGCTTTCGTTTTTTATGGACGATTGTGTACTCATACTCTTCGAGTAGAATTCTCCATCGCATAAGTCTGGATGTAGGATCTTTTCGTCCTATAAGCCACTGTAGAGAGCTATGGTCAGTGACTATAGTAAATTTTCGTCCGTAAACGTATGGTCGGAACTGGGCTAGTGCAAAAACGATTGCCAATAATTCCTTTTCGGATGTTGTATATCGAGTTTCTGCGTCGTTTAAAGTTCGGCTAGCGAAAGCAATAGGTTTATCTTGTCCTATTGTACCTTGAGATAGCACTGCTCCTAACGCAACATTGCTAGCATCCGTAGTTATTATAAACTCCCGGTTAAAGTCTGGATAAGCCAGTATTGGTGGGGTAATAACCTTTCTTTTTAGAGTTGTGAATGCCTCGTCACAAAAGGCATCCCAATAAAATGGAACATTCTTCCTGAGCAATCTGCTTAAAGGTTTTGCCAGTTCGGCGAAATTAGGGATAAATTTTCTATAGTAGCCTACAAAACCGAGAAAAGATTTTACATCTTTTTGTTTCTTGGGCGTTGGAAACGTTTTCACCGCTTTAGTTTTTTCTGGATCTGGTTTTATACCTTCCTTTGAAATAACATGCCCTAAGTAGGTGAGCTCCTTCCTTATGAAGTGACACTTTTCTGGTTGTATTTTCAGATTGTGCCTTTGTAATCGCTCGAAAATTCTGGTAAGTCGGGAATTGTGATCGTTCAGATCGTATCCGTAAATTACAATATCATCTACATAGACGAAACATTCTATTCCTTGGAGACCCATGAGTACATTATTCATAAGCCTTTGGAATGTGGCGGGTGCGTTTTTAAGTCCGAAGGGCATTCGATTATATTCGTAATGTCCGAAGGGTGTGCTAAACGCTGTTTTTGCCTTGTCTCTATTGTCCATGCGTATTTGGTGGAAACCATTTGCTATATCTAAAGTGCTAAAATATTTAGCTTTTCCTAGCTGGTCCAAAATATCTGTAATATTGGGCAATGGATATGCATCTCCGACTGTTATTTTATTTAAGGCTCTAAAGTCGACAACCACTCTCCACCGTTTTGTCCCATCAGGTCCTGCCTTCTTGGGTACTAGTAAGAGAGGGGAATTCCAAGGACTGAAACTTGGTTGTACCACGCCATCCTGAAGCATTTCATTCACTTGTTTGTGGATTTCTTGCTTCGAGCTATCTGGGAGGCGATATGGTCTTATGTAAAGTGGGGGCTTTCCTTCTTCAGTGATGATCTGATGCTCTATGGCGTCAGTGTGTGTGAGATGGTCGCCCTCTAAGTAAAAGAGATCGTTAAATCTGCGGCAGATGTCTAGGATAGATATCCTTTCCTCCTGGTTACAATGACGCAACTCTAGGAGTGATTCTAGCCGTTCAAGCCTATTTTTTAGAAAGTTCTTAGTTTCATCCGCCTGTAACACATTGTAGTCATCCAGATCTTCCCATTCGACTTCTATGTCGTTGGTGCTTACTTCTTGATCGGTGTCTAATGTGTTCATTAATAATACCTTTATTTTGTTGTCCTGTGGTGTTGTCAAACTATTACCCAGATATATCCCTGGCATGATCTCGGATTTTTTAATAATCAGGTCTTGACTGGATTTTTCTTTAAAGGGAATCTCCATTATTTGTTGAGATCGTGAATGCAATTTTATGTAGTCGACCGTGGTGTTTCATTTTAAATTTACTGACGGTATTAGAGTTTCAGGTTCATGTTTTCCTGAACTCAGTTTTTCGGCAGTTTTCTTACCTTTTCTGTTACCACAAACTTTACTTAAATGGGGAGAGGAAGATTCAAGGGTGGTTGGTTTCGTTGTGTTTGTCACAGCATCAGATCCGGCCCGTAGACAAACGGATTCGGATGTTGACTCACGAACGGTGTTATCCAATTTTTCAAGAATGCCTGCATTATCCGTGGAAGATACCTCGTAAGGCGTGGCCTTCTGAATATTTTCCTTGACCTCATTTTTGTTCCCTAAAGGCTGCTCGAGTTCTACCATAGTTCTCTTCTTTACAGCGAATTTAAGGAATCCCTTTTCAAAGTTAATGTGGCACTGGTGCTTCGTAAGGAAATCGCTTCCCAGTATGCCATCGTGTTGGAAGTCTACGTTGCTTCCCACTACAAATAGATTATGCTTAAAGGGTATGGAGTGCCTATCAGTTCTGAATTCGAACTCCCCCAATACCTTTCCGCATGTGCTGACCGTTTTCCCAGCAATGGTGGATATAGTCACTGAGTCTGAATTATCTACAGATCGTTCAATATATAAGTTGTCTAATTTGATCAGGCTGATGTCGGCGCCTGTATCGATAAGGAAAGTCGAGTATTGTTTATCCGATGGATTAAATTTTACACGTATTACTGGCTCCTTAAATTCAGGGCAGAAAAATACGCGCATTTGAAAATTTACATCGGGATGGGGTGTATATCGGCGATTGTCTGAACTCGAGAAGGATTGCCGTTGCTCGCTGCCCGAGTGAGTTCGTTTCCCTGTTGTTGATTGGATACCCTGTTAATATTTTGATTTTGTCGGGTATTACGATTTTCAATGCGGGGCGAGTTTGTTATTGTCCTATTTTGAGATTGATTGGATTGGTTAAGATGAGTTTTAAAGGGATTACGACTCGTCGAATGTTGGTCCTGGTTTCGCATATGAGCTAACCTGGTTCTGCACTCTGCCTGAGTGTGATTATACTTTCGACAGTATGTGCATTGGAGACGTTCAGCCACAGTCTTAATGCGTTGGGGGACGAAATTAGGAAAATTAGTGTTGCGATAGCAAGTCGCAGAAGTATGTCCCCTCTTGTTGCATGTTTGGCAAACAATTTGTTGGTTATTTCTCCTAAAATTGTTATTGGAAGTTAGCATTGAGTTATCGTTACCTAATCTTCGAGATTGTTCTAAAGCGTAGCTGATGGCTGCTTTTAAATTTGGGGCGTTGTGAGACTTCACCAAGATTCTGAGGCTGGAATTTCGTATCCCATCCTCAAACGTATTCAACGCGAGTCTCTGATTCTCAGCCAGAAGATAACTTCTGACTGCAGGCTCAGGTGAACTAGCGTATGTGGCGCTGTCCAATTCATGCAGGTGATGTGTGAGTCTATTTGAAAATTCTTTCACACCCTCCTTGCTATCTTGTTTTGTTGCCACTAAGTTATTTTGGGCAGCAGAACTAGAGATGAGAGCTTTAAATTCTCCCTCTAATTCTGAAACAAGATCTTCCCAGGTAGAAATGATTTTATGCCTGATACAATCACGCGCCGGTCCCTGCAATCTGGTTTTGACCACCCTTAGAATAAAGGACTTCTGATTGTCATCTTGTGCTTGTGAGAACAAAATGTCTCCACAAGAGACGAAACCCTCTAATTCGTCAGGATTACCGTTAAATATCGGCACGAGTCCCAGTATGTCACTTAATCCTATTGGTAAGTTCATTGTAGAACTCTGTTCGCGTGTTTCCATACGTACGGTTTCCGATATTTCGTCCTCGCGATTTTGTATGAGCTCGGGCTCAGGTCTCTGCGAACGCGTACCCGGTTTATTTTTGTCGCTCACGACATATTTGTGAAACAGACCTTCCCAAATGATGGTGAAAAGGGGTAGAGAACAAAGAGATGAGATCTTCATCGTTCCTAACAAGAAGAAAACACAAGACGAAAAAGCTTCTGCAAACTCGTTTAAATTCGATCCTATATGAGGATGTTTGTTCTGTTCAAAGTGAAAGAAATCAACCCTTTCGCCCTATGGAAAAAGTGTCTAAACTGTCGAGAGAAAAATATCCCAGAATAGATTTTCAAAAGTCGCAGATGATTCAGAGGAAAAATTCGACATAAAGAAAACTTTCCAAAAAAGACGCTAAGGACAAAGACCAAGGATTTAAATTTTGTTCATTATTGTTCAGCTTATCACGTAAGAAAAATCTTCCCAAAAGAAAATGTATGTATATATGTTTATGTGTATAATTAATTAAAATATATATCAAAAAAATAAATAATAAAACCAAATTTGTAGTTAATTTTTGTGTGGGGTCTTTTATATTGTCCCCTTTTGAAGAATAAAATGTTGATATTTTGGGAAAAAGTTTTTGGAAAAAATGTGTATATGTATATATTCGTGAAGAAAGTTTTGAAAATTGTCAAAAATATGTGTTTTTTAAAAATGCGTTTAAGAAAGATACGTTTATTAAGAAAAATGTATTTAAAATTTTGCCTCTACTAGCCGAAAAGTAAGTGCGTACTTGTATATTGTATATGCTTGTGTGAGAGAAAAATTTCTTTTATTAATTATATTTATCACTTTGGGCTTTTTTATGCGTATACTCTTCTTGGAAAAATGAGAACAACTTTGCTTATTATTCTTAGAAAAACAAGTTAAATTTAAATGCACTTGCACAAATTATTAATAAGCTTTATCCCAGTGTAAAAGAACAATTAAAATAAATATTCAATTTATTCTTGGCGTCCCCTTTTAGTTAACAATTCAAACATTTAAAAATTTACTTATTTGGGAGCCAATTTCCAAGACAAAATGACAAAAATGACAAAACTGAATTTAATTTTAGTTCACTTTTTGTTTCAACTAAGTTACCTTTATATCACTTTTCACTTAACAAATAAATAAAAATTTAATACCTGTGTTTTCTAGCTGCAGGTTTGTTGGGTGTCCTGTTGTTTGTCGTCACTAGCTGCTTGGTCCTGGTGTTGCCGCTGCATCAGGAATCCCGGTCTATCCTTGGCTGCTCGTTGTTATTTTTCACACTGTTACCTCTCCTCGGTGTATGCCCCAGAGGAACGCTTTTACCACTTTAGAATATTTAAAATTTACTATTTTGTAACTATTGCCGGTGTTTAGCCCCGGGCACGCTGTTTTTATCGGAATTAATTTTCCTGTTGGTAGCGGGATCTATAGATATCCCACTCGTGTATTCTCCCTCTGGTAGGGGATGTTTGGACCAGTCTAATCCACTGCCTAGTTCGTATTTTATTGGTAGGGGATGTTGGGATCCCAAACCGCTGCCACCATAATTTGTAGTGGTCCTTCTCTCAGGTAGCGTGTCTTCTTATCCTGAAAAGGACGTAAGATCTCTTAAAGACCGCTCCCGAGGGGACCCGTTGCGGTTGCCGCCGTGCTTCCTCGAACCTCGAGGGAAGAGCAGCTACCGGTCGTCGAGTAGGAAGAATCGGCCAAGCGCAATAAAAAATCTATCACCTTTATTTCCAGCATTTAAACCTTGATTTATTTATTTAATTACATTTATTTTATAATTTTATTTAGTTTATTGGCGTTCTACCACTTCGGACGCCAATCGAGACTGAACCTCGAATCTGTTTTTTTTTTATTATATAAAACGCTGTCTTTATTGACCATTAAAAGTTTAGTTACATAAGTTTACAGCTAACTTAACTAAGTTGTGACAAATTTACTTACAATGTCTAGAACATTTTTCCAAGTAATATTTAAATTGAGGTCTTACGTCTAAGGAGATCTATAAGATACAATTTATTAGTATGACTCCTGGAAAGGTCATGAAAACCAGGATGGATTGTCAATGTTTACAATAAATATTCTTAAAACTACTTATCTCTACTTAAATCTAGCTTATATCTAAGGTAGTTAAATAAATTCACATATAGTCATTTAGAACAAATTTGACTAGTCTTAAGCTTAAGTTGAGATTCCATACTTTACATACCCTAAGGAGGGAAGGGAGCGGCAGAGGGAGGTCTCTCCACCGACTGCTCGTTAAAGGAAAGAACCCGAGAAAAGGGTTGAATGTTTGAGTATTTGAAGTGGTTAAGATCGGTTACCCTGTTATGGTAGATGATTTCGTTCGCATCATTTACTAATCTTCCTGAGTAGAAGAGAGCCTTTAAATGGAGTGCATGAAGATAGGGATTTGATGCATTGTGGCTGGGGAGGCTAAGGGAATTGATGAGAGGGTTTGGATTGGCTGACAGGTTTTCAATGAATCTTATCGACAATTCCAGGAACCTTCTATCCAATCTCTCCAGGCCGACGGAGTGGTATAGCGTAAGGCTTCCGATATATTTGTGGGAGTCGCGCTGTCGACGTAGCCCTGTGATTAGTCTGAAACACTTCCTTTCGAAGATACGAAGTTTTTCCATTTGAGAGGGAGAGATATGGAACCAGATGGGACAAGCGTAAGTAAGTGTGGGCCTGATGATTTGTTTATAAAGTAGAAGTTTGACTTGTTGAGAGAGACCATCTGCCTTCCACATTACTTTCCGACAAAGGTTCAGCTGTATCCCCGCTTTGCGGATGACATTGTTTATGTGAGTCGTGAAAGAGAGATTATTTTCGAAAGTAATGCCCAAGTATTTTAGTGATTTAGATGGTTTTATGAGGGTGTTGCAGAGGTTGAGTTGGATTTTTGAATGGTTACGTACCGTGTTATTGGTACAGTGAACGTTTCTACCTTTAAATACAACCAGTTGAGTTTTGTTGGGGTTTAGGCGGATCTTCCATTTAAGGAAGTAGGAGGAAAGAATTTGGAGGAATTCATTTACGCGGTTTCTGGCAGATAATACGAGCCTACTGCTGGAGTAGACAAGGGTATCGTCTGCGTAGTTGAGGATTCGAGTATTCGGTGAGAGGGGTTGAGGAATATCAGATGTGTATAGTAAATATAAGAGGGGGCCCAGAATGGATCCTTGGGGGACTCCTGCTGTTATTGAGTACGTCTGGGAAAGGGTGGAATTTATCTTGACCATGAATTTCCTATTTGATAGGTACGAGTAGAGAAACTTGGAAGTGTGATTGTTGAGACGATACGTGGAATGTAATTTGAACAGAAGACCCGCAGTCCACACGCAGTCGAAAGCCTTGGATATGTCAAGGGAGATACACACAGTGGGGCACTGGTCGTTAAGAGCCATAGTGATGTCGTGAGTAAACTTGAGGAGAGCGTGACATGTTGAGTGTTGTGCACGAAAACCGAATTGAAAATCAGGGAGTAATGAGTTAGTTTCCGCGAAGGAGAGTAGGTAATGGTGAATTTTTAATTCAAGTAATTTGCTTAAATTATTAAGTAGTGAGATGGGTCGAAAATTGGCCGCCATCAGGGATGCGCCTGATTTTTTAATGGGGATGACTATGGCAGTTTTCCAAGACTCCGGTATGTGACCAGCATTTATTATGTGGTTTAGCAGGGTCATGATGTATAGTCGATTTGAAGGGTTGAGGTTTTTGAAAAGCACATGTGGAATTTTGTCCAAGCCGGTTGAGTTTTTACTGCTACGAGAAGATATCATTTGGTTAAATTCCTGTGGTTGTAAAAAGAAGTTTGTATCGGTGGGTTGAGATGCTCTATTGTCATTATTAAATTCAGTTATGAATGGAGTGAATGAGGAGATTAGTTCATGGGATGTATAACGGTTGACCACTTCCTCAAACTCGGAGTTGCCTAGGCTATCATTTTGCCTATGCACTTGGGAGAAGTGTTCCGCTAAATAGTTTGCTATTTCAGAATCAGAGTACAGAATATTATTTCTGGGACCAATTAGTCTGTCTATTGAGGTGTGTATTTTTCGTCCTGTAAGGCGATTGATGTTTTTGTAAAGATTACGGTCGGGTCTGATACTATTTAAAGTGGAGATGTAGTTCTGCTCTACGAAAGCATTTAACTGCTGGTTAATGAGGGTAGACAATAATTGAACCTGTACTTTCAGGAGGGGACAAAATCTTCGAAATAGTTTTCGGCGGAGCTTTTTTTTTAATGAGATGAGTTTGAGGGTGAGATATGGAAGTGGTTTACCTACGAAGGAGTGTGGCATCCTTGAAGGGGTATTAGAATACAGTGCTTGCTGTAAGATCCCTTCCATCTTACAAGCTGCTTCTTCAATTTCGTTAGGATCCAAGTTATTCGTATCAGTGATGGGAAGCGTTTGAAACATATCGCCAACGGATTTGTTGACCTTTCTCCAGTTAGTTCTGGAGAAATTATGGACTGGGTTGAGAGATTGAAGCGGATTTAAGGGGCCAAGGTCAATTACCGAGTGGATGGAGGCATGGTCAGAGGGGAAGAAGTGCGACACAGTAGGGGGAGATACAGAGCGTAGGATCGCAGATTTTAAGAAGAAGTCTATAGTTGATTGAGTAGAGCTGGCGCAATGAGTAGGTTCCGTAGGGGAGCCGATATAGACGTAGGGGTGGAGAGGTAGGAAAGCAAGCAATTGTTTGCCAAATTTATTGCAAGCGGTGTCGTTGAAGGCGGTATGACGGGCATTCCAGTCGCCTCCGATGATGAATGAGTGGGGGTGGGATTGACGGAATATTTCATCGAAGTCTGAAGATGGGAAGTTAGGGTACCTTTTGGGTTGTAAATAGATGGCTACTAGAACCAAGACTTTATTGTTGTCACAAAGCAGTTTGACAGCAGTGTATTCGACACAGGAGATGTTTCTAAATTTGACTTCACTGAATTGGAATCTTTTATGAATAAGGATACCGGTACCTCCTCTTGCACCGTCAATTCGAGGAGTTGACCTCGAATCTGAAATTCATCACCCTTATAAAGAGAAACAAATCGAAATTTGTATCTCGAAAATACACAATTTCCTACAAAAATCCCGATTTTGGAATCCTGAGTGAGATGCTCAGTGTTTATTTAAGATAAGGATTCAGTTTCCTGAATTCCTATGAAACTATTACGCAGATGTGTGAATGTATCTGCTTTTGAGTTTTTGTTTGTTTAACTCAATGGAATTTTTAGGATAGAGATAACAATCTCTGAATTTTGGATTTGGGTGATGCTGTGGAGCAAATATAGAACAATAAACGAATATTAGATTCGTTTATTGTGAATTTTAATTTTAATTCGGATTTTGGATTAAACTTCGCCGTGGGGGCAAATGTTATGCGATAAACGAATTTTGATTCGTTTATTGCGAATTTTGGGTTATGTTTGGGTTTTTGTGGGTTTTGATAGGATTTTGGGTTAGGAATGGCGGAAAAAGATGGTAGGGCTTTTTGGAGCACTACAGTTCAACCAAATGGGTCAGTAACGTGAAATGTATCTACCGACTAATTAGCAAGAGGAAGCGTGAGGAATAGCAAGAGGATGGGGCCTAAAACCAATAAAACAAACGTGGAGTTAAGCGGAACAATGGCAAAAATTATGAAGTACTTGACATCTGAACACCGATGCCATTCAATACTGTTCTATAAATATGTGAAAAAATTGCTCTTATACTATACTAATAATCGTGTTATATTTAATGGAAATATAATTGAACGGTTATGTTTATTTATTTTTATATTTATATTATGGGTACCTATGCTTAAATACTTTTTTGTAGGTTCGCAGGATTTTGAATTTATTAGTTCCTACTAGAACCGTCCGTTCTAGGGGTTTACCTAAATCCTACCGGCAGCGGCATTTGTTAAGTTATGATATGTGAAATAGGTGACAAAACAGGATTTTCAATTATTTGCAAATTCACCTTGTTGAAGGAATAGATTGTAGATCATTGAGGTGGAGTGGTCGAGAGGGGGTGGCGGGGGGGGGGGGGGGGGGGGGGGGCTGGAGGATCGTTTTTTTTTTAAAGACAACGGGCAGACTGTCCCAACCGGATCTGAATTAATTTTTAAAATGGGTTAATCTATCTATAACTTGGTGTGTTGAATAAGTTGAGAAATGAAACGGCCCAGAGAAAAATGTGACCGGTCTTTGAAGCAGGAAGGATCAAAAGAGTTGTCTGTGAAGCATTGTTTAAAGAATAAAGCGAAAAGATTGGCAATCGTTTGTGGATTGGCTCAAGTAGTCGAGCCATAGGAATGAGAGATGGGATAGGCGGTAGATTTGCGTCTGTTACTAACAACGCGGAAAAAGGAATTGGAGTCGTTACTTTAGTTGGTGTTTTAATACGATCAAAATAGTAGAGGTGACTATGGAGATCAGTGAATTGAAAAAAATAACTGAAATGGTTGGAGTAGTCGGGGAGAATGCGTTCTAAGGAAATGTTGGCGGTTAAATCATAGGGGCATTGAAAGCGACACTGTTTCGAGAATAAGGAACGTATATTGAAACGGCATTGTAAATTTCATTATGGAGAGTGGTGGCAGCATTTTATACCTCCAGATGGTCAAAGCAAAATGTTATTTTGTTAAGATACTCATTAGTAAGGCGGAAATTGGCTTTGCGGAAGTTATAAGAAAAATAGTCGCGACGTGGGCAGGAGTGGTCTGGGTAGCCAAGATAAAGGGACAAGAGAGGCGGGGGTAGTGATTGTCAAAACTTGAGAGGGTGTGAGGACTGATTGCAACAGGGGAATTATTGAAATCAGTTATAAAGACAAAGTCGAGTTGATTGTCATATGATTTGGGACATTACATACTTGGCAGAGACTTGAATCGGTAAGACTATTGTTGCAACGCGGTACATAAGCCCCCTTGTATAACCCACATAACTTGTTAACTACTTAACGCACACAATGCAATTACGCCAACTCATAAACAATTTAATTCTTCCCACAATCAGTTAACTCATTTCATTAATTGCGCACCCAATAACGTTATGTCTATTGGTTATCTAATTGGAAGCACTGTACCCGGCGTGAGACAATTTCACATGCCATCGAATGGCGAATGCATTTTTTGCTTCGTTTTCAAAAACAGGCTGTGCACCTGGCATGAGACATTTTCACACGCTATCGTATTGAAAATGCATTTTTCCCGAGTCCCCGGCGTCTTCAAATGCAATTGGCGCAAGGTTTAACGGCGGTGCCGTCGAAGTGCTGAGATCTGTGAAAGGACAGACATAGCGACGAAACGCCAATCGGTTAAACGGTGCGAATGGCTTGAACATGGGCCATTGTACTTTAAATGGTTCGATCAAGCGCAAAAATCAATTAAGCAATACAATTGCTTAAGCCGAAGCCACTATACCTTAAATAGGTGAATCAAGTGGCGATAGTAATTAAGCAATGCGGACGAATCGTGCTAGGCAATTGGTTATGTGGGGAGGATGATAGCAGCTTATAGTTTACGTTTAGCGCACGTTTTAAAAATATGGAAACCTCGGAATCGGTGAAATATGATTTCGAAGTAAATAAAGTTATAGTAGTTAAACTTATAACACTCGACCCATCGTCGTAAAGACGCTAAGAATTCGGACGCGCAATGTACACCAGCAGGATACGATAGTGGTCATACCACTCTGATATATTCAACTAAACGAGGAAGTACACTTCACGATCGAACACCGGACTTATGAGTGTTATGTAATGTTTTCGAAATCGTTTGGTCCAAACAAAAATAAATCAAGCGAAAACTCCCGCTACACCACAAAATACTTCAAAAACAATTGAAACACCTCTGTCTCGCTTCTCCGCCCCGCGACGGAGAGCGAGAGTGACGACGACCATTCTGGTCTGCTGATGGTAAAGGAATCGAATTGTATACATGATTACATGCGAAGAAATTTTATGACTCTAGGGTATGATGAGAATATTTGCTTTTGTCCGATGGTCAAAGAGCTGACGCGGCCGTGGAAATGCTAGGGACATGTGGTATGCACATGTACGGCGGAATTGCATTGGTGGACCAAGGGTGCCTAATGGTGGGGAATCTATGGTGCATATGCACGTTAAAGAATTGGAATATAGGAATTTCAGATAATGCGTTGTATGCATCGAATGTCCTTGGAGAAGGAAATATTTCAGGTGTCAATGCAAATGCATTTGCGGGAAACAATGGGAGTTATGGAATTCCTAAAGAGGTGATGAAGAATTCTTACAGAGAATTGTATGTGAAGAGATGCATGATGGTAAGTTTTCTTTCACAGAAGCTTTGAAATAACTAAATTCGGTAAGCTTGATGCGTGCAGCATTTACAGGTGCTAATGCAATTGCATTAGCGAAGTTAACAGGTTAAATGGGAGTTATGGGGGTTTTTTTTAAGTAAGTGTACCGTGGGGTTTGGCGGAACCGCCACTGTTACAATATGAGTCATACGTTCGGGTCGAAGTCCAAGTGAGGATGGGTCGTTTGCGTTTCTACACCCATAATTTGGGTAAGTAAAGAGCGATTGCAACGAAAGATACTAGAGAGCTAATCGGGAGTAAACTGTCGGGGCGTCGCATAAGTACAGCGGGCCCTTTACTCTAAACAAATAATTGAAAGATAATCGATTAGGGTAAAGGTCGCGGCCTTGCCAAGGTACAGTGGGCTCTTTACTCTGATTAGATTAAAGTTGGTCTAGTAGCCAAATGCTACTAAGTAAAGAAACAACAATAAAATCAAGATAAAAACCAGAAAATTTGTTTACATTCTCCACGGAGACACAGAGCAGCAAAGGCGGATCGCCCACACCCGAAGCATGTAACATGCATACAGATAGCATTACAATTTGTCGCAGCCGGTAGGATACCGCCGGTGCCAAATAACTACATGGGTGGCCAGAAAAGTTTCCGAATCAATGTAACTTTGAGGATAACCCATTGACCTAATTCGGTGAATATGGTGATCTCAGAGTACATTGAACTGTAGGAAGACAGAACTGTGAAGGAGAGGAAATGTGGCTGGCGCTATTCACCTGCGAAAAGAGATCATTGATCCCAAGCGAATGGATGATCTGCGGAAAAGTCAATAGGACGCCGCTAATGCTTGGAAAATAATCAGCGTGAGAACCAGACTCTAAGACGCTGAAATAAGCCCAACGACTTTGCTATGATGCAACCGCGTCGATTGGTTAGGCTTGTTGTTGCTAACCGAATGATGTGATTTCCGATGGAAATCTCATGGGCTAGCAAAAATGGAGTTGCCGTGTGGCAAAAAGGTAGCTGAATTCAATTATGCATTATCTGCATAGAAGAATGAATTCAGCTATGCGTCCATTTGGAAAACATGATATTTCAGGTAAATAGCATATACGGAGCGACCACACCCGAAGCATGTAACATGCATACAGATAGCATTACAATTTGTCGCAGCCGGTAGGATCCGCCGGTGCCAAATAACTACATGGGTGGCCAGAAAAGTTTCCGACCTCAACGTGAAAATAGTATCACTCGTCAATGTAGTAGTGAATGTAGTTGTGTATCTTTTGACAGTTACTCACCAAAATTTCAGCCATTTTGGAAGGGTAGTTTTTATTTGACCGATTCCACCTCTGCGAATCCACTGTTTTGACTGTATTTTTGTTTCGGGCGTATATTGTCGTATCGAAGTTTCATCGACAGTAATTAATCGGCGCCAAAACTCTAATTTATTGCGCCGAAACTGCGCCAACCGAGCGCGTTGGAAATGTTCACTTTTATTGACGATTGTCACTATCTCACGTTGAGGTCGGAAACTTTTCAGCCCACCCCCGTATAACATTTTTATGTTAATGTCAAGATACATAACCTAACGCTTAACGACGAGATGCGTGACCCTCGATATTACACGATCTATAAAGAGACATGCCTTGGAACTAGTGGGGTATAAAATGTAAAAGGAGGCTAAATTCACCAAGGAGTACAATATCGTTTTGGGAAGTACTCATCTTGAATAAGTGGTCGATTGCAGTTATTGAGAGTTCGTACGATTCGATGGAAATACATTTATTTTTATTGAGACATAGTCGAGTTTGAGAGAAGAAGGGGTAGCAATAAGGGATGACGCTAGTCTATTTTGGATGGCTGGGAACACACCAGCGGAGTAGAATCAGGACAAGACCGATGAATATCTTCATTAAGAAAAACGTGAAAGGAGGAAAGGAACAAGTCTTGATTTTTGATACTGAGGAAAATGTTAGTTTCGGTTAGAGTGTATATATCAAACGGAAGAGAATGGCTTTTTTGTAGGATTGATTGGGTTTTGGGGTAGAGTCCTTTTACATCTTGGTAGTAGAAGGTTAGAAGGAGAGTATGTGGCGACTTAGAAGGGAATGGAGTGGACGACACATTAGGGCCGCAAAAACTTGTTATGGTTAGGTCGAGTGTGTTGGGATTGTGGGGGTACGAGAAGTATTGCACTTGACACGGGCATTTGGTTCACTTTCTTCCCCACAACGTCACCGGATAAATAATACCAAAGTAAAAGCACCAAGGAAAGGACAAAAATAACAAACACACTGTGGCAGTTGTCTAGTTTAATAATTTTCTTATTTTTATTGTTTCTTAATTTTATAACTTGCCGTAGACTTTAATAAACAATTTGCGATTGTCACAAGGTTCACTTTATTAGGGAAAATCCGTGTACATTAAAAATAGACTGGTACTCGCGCAGGAACTTTTCTCTTTTGACTCAACTGTGGTAACGCGTGTGTGCGCATAGCGGGGCAATTTATAACTAGAGCGGAGGCGTGACTGCCGCGATGGTGATTGAGTAACGACTATATTCGACTGTCTAAAAATCGAAGCAATGAAATTTAACTCCGTGCGCCGTGACCTCTGGCAGTAGTGGTTGGATAGCGACTGGAAGAAGATGGGCACTTTACTTTTTTGCACCAGACAACCAATAGAGAACATACTTCTGCTCTCTCATTGCCACGCCCGTCGATGTGTGGTGAATACATCGGTTAATTCGATAGTCAACGAACATGGGAGAATGAGAGAACAGAAACACGATGTATTGTGATCTCGGGGTGGGTTTGGTTGTGTGTGCATGAATCAATGTAACTTTGAGGATAACCCATTGACCTAATTCGGTGAATATGGTGATCTCAGAGTACATTGAACTGTAGGAAGACAGAACTGTGAAGGAGAGGAAATGTGGCTGGCGCTATTCACCTGTGAAAAGAGATCATTGATCCCAAGCGAATGGATGATCTGCGGAAAAGTCAATAGGACACCGCTAATGCTTGGGAAATAATCAGCGTGAGAACCAGACTCTAAGACGCTGAAATAACCCCAGCGACTTTGCTATGATGCAACAGCGTCGTTCGGTTAGGCTTGTTGTTGCTAACCGACATGATGTGATTTCCGATGGAAATCTCATGGGCTAGCAAAAATGGAGTTGCCGTATGGCAAAAAGGTAGCTGAATTCATTTATGCATTATCTGCATAGAAGAATGAATTCAGCTATGCGTCCATTTGGAAAACATGATATTCCGGGTGAATAGCATATACGGTAGAAAAGGAGTTGATGTGACGCGCCGTTAGCGGTCGAAATTGGGTTGGGATTGTAGGCTGGTTCTCCATGTGATATAGAGAACCCCCACAGGATAAGAAGTCATTGTCATGTGAATATATTGCCCGAAAACCGAAAGATCCTTTGAAAACTGTTGGGGCAGCATGTTGAAATTCCCATAGATTTTCATAAGGAGGTTAAGGAGACTGGAAAAACGATGGAGACCATGAGGCTCGTTTTCATTTTGCCTTCAAACCAGACTGAGTCGGAATTGTCATGGGAGTATACAAGATAGCGGCGAACATTGTCGTAAGTCAGTGTATTTCTCAATTTAGACAGGACGTAGCAATGTTCTGTAGAGTTTGTAGTTGGTTGTGGGATTTTAACAGCGGCGGGTAAGGGGGATCAATAGTAGGTCGGGGAAAAGTGTGATGACAAATGATGCACACAACACAGTCGTAATCCATGAAAACCATAAGCATCGCTTTTTTTTTTTTGAAAACGGCTTCTTGAAACCGAACTTAGTGGATACACACCATTCACTCGCCTATACCAATGAGTCGCTCCAGTAATCATGCATTTGCTGAATGGTTGGAAATCCTGTCTTTCGTGATGTCAACGTGGTCACTTTTTGCCTGGAAATTTGGGATTTTCGATCCCAATGCGACGGAAACCCAAATCATTAACTAAGACGTCTTGAACGGATCCATAACCATTGGTCAAGCTCATTTGCTGTTATTGACCTACATTTCTTTCAGTTTATCAATGTTTTCGTTAGTTTTCAATGTTGGCGATCTGACACCGAGTTTATCGTCCTCAGTTCACTCATAACTACCTTTGAAACGATCGTGCCGCTGATAAATGACAGTTTTGGTTAGAGTATCGCTGCCTCGACCCCTTTCCAAGATTTTCAATGTCCTCGCACTATTCAATCCATTTTGAACACATAATTTAATACAAACTCGTTACCATAAATTCAATTCAATTTTTTAAATTATAAAACATCGACAAAGACGGGAGATACGAAGAGACCTTCCACAAATGTCAAGCTCTGAAACTGAAATTTTATGGGGATGCCTATGACAGATGTGTCAACGTAACAGAACTCATTTCGGGTGACTGAAAACGTTACACAATGATACTTCCGTGAAAACATTCAGTGAACGATTTATTTTTGCGAGTGCTTTAGTGTAATTGACACTTACATTGCCAGGAGCTAATCCGGTAGAAGGGTTTCGTTGTAACATGAAATCTGTGTTCGGTGCAACAGGTAGCGATGAATACCTCATCTTGGAATCCGGAATCAAGGTAAACTACTACACCATGAAGACAAACAGTGAGTCATTATATTTAAATTAAAAATGATGAGTCGGACCCACTTTCTCGATGAGAACGTAATGAGGTCCACCAATTTAACAACTCTTCTCATTGTTAACGTAATTTTCTACATTACTTATTTTTCGTGATAAGGTATCCGTTCGTATCGAAGGTGTCAGCTGATCCTTCGATAGACAAACTGTGTACCGATTACGTTAGCCATCGAAATCGCATAGAGTCGGGTAAAACGGGCGAATTAGGCGTGGAATGTCTGCATCATTCAGGCTCATCTGTCATCCTGTCATTGAACAACACGCAACACGTAACAGGCCCATTTAATGCCAACTCCCTCATTTAGCAAAGGAAGTGCTATTGAAACTTTGCAGACGGCCAAAATAAAAACATGGAATCGCGCCTTATAACAAAGGACCCACACATCCTTACAAACGGCTCGCGGCACTGTCCTCTACTCCATGTATGGCAATGTGATATATTTGACTAGACAGGTGGCTCACCCGGTCGCCAGATGAATTGGCACTATTTTTGGCGATATACCACGTTAAACAAAGAGTTTGGAGTCGTTTCACGGGGCTAGAACCGACTATGATTAGAAATTTCCTACTGACATGCACATGTTCTTCTGGTATGTATGAGCAGCTAATGTGAAAGGGTGAAATTAGAGGAAGCTTCAAGCTCACCCTTGTTGGGTGGAGATTAAGAACCAATGGGTTTAGCAAAGATGCCCTTTCTCTGATAAGCCAAAGGAATTCAACCGCCTTTTCTCTGCAAATACTGAATCTTGTGGTCTAGAGGATTTTCGTGTCCCTTCTTTGCTTTGCTTTTATTTTTCAGGGGATTTACCGGATTAGCTAGATATAAAGAGCATTTGCATGTTGTCTTTCAAAACCACCAATCACCCTTGTCTGCTGCGGTTCTGTAGAACTTGTTCCATTCGTCGCATAGTCGCTGATTAATTCCCTCTGATAAGAGACGGTGGAGGCTAGATTGTGGTAGTAAGAAGGGATGTCAGATGGTAATAACCACCGACAGACACCGATGTTTAACAAATAATCTGATTAATGTTCACCCTCGAGTTTGGTGACCCAACTGTGCTAAGCAATGAGTAAGCGGTATTCCAAAACGTCTGGTACCTACTGAAGGTGAAATAATTGTGGGCTAGCTTTCTTGTTGTTTTCCAGTTTCACTTCATATCAAATGGTCAGTTGATTGATGGACAATTGCCATGTGATCGATGGTGATGTTTGAAATGAAATGACTAGAATAAAAATTCCGGTAAACACATTTGGAATCGCGTACACTGTCACTATGTCAATTACCTAATTGATGGATCAATAATTTGGATGCGGTTAAAGCTACAACTAGCAGGTCTGCACGGTTCAAAATTAGGCGAGAAAGTAGCGAAGCAAAACGGTATTTTTATCTTAAAAGTATGAATAGACTTTCTATGAAATTTTTTATGGTCTTTACAAAATGACTCTGAAAATAAAACACAGAAAGTGTTTCGATCATAATGATAATTATTCATATGTGTTACGCCTTCAAGTAAGCTTTAAGGTATTTCTTTACGAAAATGAGGTTTCATTGTACAATAACGTTTTCATTCAAAGTACATATCTGGCTTTCCTTTATATTCCTTATCACTGATATCAAAATGCCCGCTTTCGAAAATTCTATACTCGTCATAACTCTTTGTTAAATTGCCCATGTTTTGACACCGTCCATAAAAACGAAAATTACTTAGTAAGGTTTTACGCCAAACGGAGATTTCCAGGGCAACTGCTCCTGAATCACAATTTTTTTCAATTTCAGAAGTCCAGATATTAGCCAGAAGGTTCAAAAGGTCTCCCGTGGATCGCCTACTGGGGAATCCGTATACCCTATTTTTTAAGAGCTCGTTGCATTCCAATATTTAACGACTTTTTCCATCACCTTGCACAACACGGAGAACCTACTCTGTGGAACACTTTTTCCTTTCTTATGAATTTAATCGGTTTTCCAACGGGAAGGAATAGTTTTCTGTCCATAAGATATGTGAAAAAGTTTGCCGAAAACTATAATAATAATAATAATAATAATAATAATAATAATAATAATAATAATAATAATAATAATAATAATAATAATAATAATAATAATAATAATAATAATAATAATAATAATAATAATAATAATAATAATAATAATAATAATAATAATAATAATAATAATAATGATAATAATGATAATAATAATAATAATAATAATAATAATAATAATAATAATAATAATAATAATAATAATAATAATAATAATAATAATAATAATAATAATAATAATAATGATAATAATAATAATAATAATAATAATAATAATAATAATAATAATAATAATAATAATAAAAAATAATAATAATGGTAATAATAATAAAGACCGCCAAAATGGCTTTCGTAGCAACAGGTCCATAGGAGATCTGATGGCGTACCTTACCATCTACTAGTTGGGTGAAAGCAAAGTTGTCGCATTGGATATTTCGACCGCCTCCGACAGAGTTTGCCATCCAGCCCTTTTGTCAAAATTACATTTCTCTGGAGTGGACTGTGGGGAGGAAGTATGTACCAGCATGGGTACTTGATTCACTTCCTCCTCCATCATAATTCCGCTGTAAACAGTTTACTGGACACAACGACAGGACAAAAGAACAAACAGCAAAATGTCACCGAGGAGAAAACAGGCGCACCGAGAGGGAAACACATCAACACAGGACAAGCAAAAATAAAAGGCACTGAATTTCCATTGTTAATTTTATTTTATTTTTTTACGGAAGCACATGTGAAAATTACAATAATAATGCACTCTACGAAAACTGCAGCGACTATAATGCTCGACACGGCGACTATAATTTCGAACACTACACGGTATTATCGTCCCCGTCCGCGGAACGGGAGCGGAAGTCCGAACAACTGTTGTCGTCGGCAGATGGAAAAGGACTCAACGATCGTCATCTCATGCAGAGACGATTTCGCTAAGAAAAAAAGGAGGAGAGAGAAAAACTTTTCTCTTAAGGGTGTGACCACTAAGAAAATGCGATCTTTTTGGTGCAGTGGTATATGTGCGCGATCGAACAGATTCAATGTTGTTGCACGTGTTCGAAAGCAGGCAGGCGGCAAGGACAATAGGGAAAAATGACCAAATGCGCCGTTGGTAATGCGGGTCATTGTTTACACGATGGCTCGTCGCTATTTTCGACGTTAGGAGAAAAAGGTGCTAAAAGCAAATTGGGTGTTCATGGCGTCGCTGGCTGCAGTAGAAACCGGGTTCATATTTGAATTAGGAAATGCTGGAGAATTTGAAACCAAAGCGTCTATTGCGCTAATTATATGCAGCTGCTTGGGTTGTTTGTTGATAAGACAAACAAAAAAGGTTGCCAGGCAATGTGTATGAAAAGATACATGACGCGGCTGGGGAAATAGACGGCTCAATGTTTATGGTCCCTGTCATGACGGTTACAATGAATGCAATCCGAATTATTTTGTTTAGAGGAATTTGTCTAAGGAAATTTGACTGGCGACGTAGATGCCGAAATTGATTGGAAATTCCTGGTAAGTTAATAAAGAAATCTTAAGGAGCAATGGACTTAAAGATCATAGATTTGATCTCTTAAATGCGTGCAGCATTTTTAGGTACTAATACTGTTGCATTAGCAAACTAAAGGGAGTAGGTTAGTAGTTATGGGGGTTTTTCAGGTAAGTAGACCGTAGGGTTTGGCGGAACCGCTACAGGACAATTCCTTGATCCGATAGAAAACAGACTATCTTTGCGGCCGCGCAATTCAATTGGTTCTTGATGGTGTCAAATCTGTCTCCTATCAAATTAATGCAGGTGTTCCCCAGGGATCGGCACTCGCCCATTCTTTTTATCATCTGTATACATTATCTCTTGTCAATTATCCACAACCCAATTCACTCGTTTGCTGATGATAGCACATTGAGTTTCTCATACTCATATGAACATTTCCGACCAAACTCTTCGAATGCCATGATTGGTAATGATTAGCAGGATCTGCTTAATACATTGAATTTAGACCTCAACAAGATATATCAGTGGGGATTATCTAACCGGGTAGAATTCAATTCCTTCAAAACTCAGTGCTGCCCGTTGCCGTCAAAGACGAACTCCAAAGTACTGTCGATGAACAACACTTGCATCGACCAAGCCAAGGAACTATCAACCCTCGGCACTCGAATTAATTCGCCTCTTAATTGGAGCGACCACACATTTTAAGCTGCGAAAAGTACGGCAAAATATATGGGGTTCTTTAAGAAAGGAAGAAAATTAGCCACTTAATCCAACCTGGCCACTATTTACAAAGCGCATATTTGTCATATAATTAAGTTCATTTAATTATCACCCTCTATTGCAATCTCGTGTCGGCACATGAATATCCTTTATCAATATCAACACATCACATACAAATACAACAGAATATTCCCACATACAATAGATAAATAATTAAAATAAATTAAAACCCATATTTCAAAATCACTAACATACTGTACACAGCCATATACCCCCCAATAGTCTCCCTAATTCCGTTTCCACAAAATAAGGATCGCATAAAAGGATATTGAATGGAACGACACGAGACTTCCTCCTTCTGAATCAGTTAGTGAAAGCGTGTGGTCGTCGCTCCGAAGAAGAAAAAATTTAAATTAACAAATTTTCGAATCGAATCGTGGGTGCGTGCGAATTTCGTCCTATTGTAATACAAAAAATTTGCATATTGAGTAACTATGTGGAAGTTACTTGTGTTACTACAGTTAAATACTTGTAAACAATAAATAAATACTTTTAAATATTGTTAAATATTGAAGACTCAAATGTGTTTTGAATTCTGAGTGAGTGAACCTAGTTTAAATCCTGAAAAGGAACTTTTTGGTTATGAAAATGAATAATGTGCGAAGGGAAGAGAGAGCCGCTTTGGGACCCACACAGGATTGTTACCAACCAGGAACACACTCAAAATTTAAAAAAAGGGGTAAGTTTTGTGTAAAAATACAAACCCTCAAAATGATTGTTAATATATCTTTAACATATTCGTCCCGAAATGGAGTTCAACTTCCATATTTGTTCAGGTGCATACAAAACTACACTACACGTGCTCGATAGGATGCAAAAACGAGCAATGAACCTTATTGGGGACTCAGCTGCAAGTCGTTTAGTTCCGTTTAGGCGCAACGTATCTTACCTAGCTCTTTTCTATAAGTATTACCGCGGTCGTTGCTCAACTAAATTTGCTGAATGTGTTCCGCCCTTTCGGACATTTTCCCCCCATACCCGTCAATCTGTGAATGCGCATCAGTTCACGTTGAAAGTCAAGTTCAGGTAAATATAGAGAGTCATTCTTTAGCCGAACCATACGAATTTGGAATGCTTTATTTGATCATGTGTTGTCTCGTCGGTGTAATGTCCAGGCATTTAAGACCAATATAGATCGATACCATCGTTCCTTATCCACTTCCTCTCTTCCGCTCGCACTATGCTCGGACATTTAAGGGTACTTCAAAATTCTCTTTTGTGCGCGCGTTAGGGTAAAAAAAAAATGGCATCGCTCGGCTTAATGTCGCAAAAGTCCCAAAACTCTTAATTTGGATTGCGGCAGAAGACAAAACATTTTTTCGATGTGTACTTCGGAAATTATTCAACCATTTTGTTCTGAAAGAAAATAGTGTTTGAACTTATAAAAACGGATCAAACTATAATATTAAATTAAAAAATAGAAACTGGAATTGTGGAGAATTCATCGGTTATGAAGTTGGGAGTTCCAACTGAATGAATGGTTTTCCCAGAAGCATTTATACACATATTTCCGCATTTCTCAGTGGTTTTAATTTCTAATATTGTCCTTTCCAATGGTCTTATTAAAAAGAGCCTCCATTGTATTTTATTATTATTTATGTGCTGCCAAATACAAACAAACGAATTGGAAGCGCTTGTGGCAGTTCTACTAACGCCACTGCTACCTTTTCAACTTACCACCAAATCTTCTTGCCCGAAAGCTTTAGTAACCTTACCATTTTTCGCTTATGCAAGCACATTAACTCCCCCAAGCCTTTTCCCACCGATTTCATCATCTTTCGTTTATGTAAATCGCATCCAACTCCGCAGGTATTTTCCTCACCAAGGACATTCTCTGGAAAAATTCGGTACGCCAGTACCACATACATCAATGCATCTCAGCATTGTTCTAAAAAGAAAACATCTCGGTTGCCATACTAGATAACTGAAGTGGATTATAGAAACAATCAGCAGAACCCCTGTCTGCCTGCGTTTACTGTCCCACACGTGCGCGACAGATTTTCATGTTGTACCAGTACTCAGGGCGGCTTTTATGCAACCTTCAAAGCACCAGCGCAACTCGCGCCTAGACCCAAGAGCCGAACTCATTGCCAGTGTAAATACTCACACTGGAATTCGACCCGTGACTCCCTATGAATGCAGTACGCAATTAACATGACTGTAAACACAACAATCATTGTGTAATCATCCCAAACGCATCCTAATCCCCAGCGCAATATTTAGACAGCTGCAAACACTTCTTCCAAAGATGCTCTTTCACGAATTTTCATTCCCATGGTGCGACCACCCATGAGTTCGCATCACGAGCAAACAAAGTGATCCGCGCGCAAATGGACACACCCTCGATAAGATCTATGTACTGGAGATCTACTCCTGTTGGTCGAGCCAGCAGGAAAATTTCATTGTCTTTCTCACCACAGCGTCCAACTCACCCCAACTGAATAGAAAGTAGTTTAGTCGATGCGATAGTTTTAAAGGAGACGGATGTCAACATTTTTTTTTTTTTATATTAGACTTCTCTCGGGAGTGGCGAACCTATAGCACCGAGTGGGCGCCCCGAGATGACATCAAATAACTGCTGCAGTTCTTTTTGAACAGTTGCAGGTTGTAACGCTCCGGGAACACTTGCGTGGGAAGGGAGTTCCACAGCTTCCCCGCTCTGTAACGGAACGAGTTCTGATACAGGTATGTTCGCGCCGTCGGGAGATGAACCACGGTTGCGATCCGTTGGATTGTCTTGTGGAGCGCATATAAACCGAATTGCGCGGAACAGTGACAAGAATCTCCGAAGAACAGCACCCCTGATAATATCTGTAAAACAGACAGAGGTCGGCTAGACGCCTTCGATGTGATAGCGACTGTAGTCCAGACGTCAGCGCCGAGTCCCCGATCAGGCGGATCGCTCGTCTTTGTATGCTCTCAAGTAGGTCGAGGGTATGTTTAGGAGCCGAGCTCCAAACATGAGAACAATATTCGAGCGCGGGTCTAATTTGGGATTTATATAGGAGAACCAGTTGGGCCGGAGTAAGATATTTCTTGGCTCTAAAGAGATAGCTCAGTTTTCCTGAGGCTGTCCTGGCGACACCCGCTACGTGTTTATGCCATGATACATTCCCATAGACCATGACACCGAGCAATCTCAATCTTTCCCCAGCCTCGAGGGCCCGGCCACTCATCATCAGCTGTGGAACCGACGATCCAGTTTTCTTTGTGAATGTAGTATACTTGGTCTTCGTTGCGTTGAAGTCGACAAGATTGTCCTTTCCCCCACTGCAGTACTTTATCCAGATCCTGATTCAGAGAGTCAATCTGTCTACATCTCAGCTGGTGCGACGTAGATGCACCAATCGGCCGATCACTCGAAAAGGAGGAAACAAGCGTACTATCATCCGCAAAACTGAACACTTTGTTATCCGTTGTCTCCAACAAATCATTTATGTGAAGCAAGAACAAGGTTGGAGCCAAAATAGAACCCTGTGGCACCCCTGAATTAACAGGATACAGATCCGAACACTCGCCGTCCACAACAACCCGCACCGATCGATTCTTGAGGAAGCACTTCCTCCAGTCGCAAAGCTGTTGGGAAAGTCCATATGAACGAAGTTTGCTCAGCAATGCCCCGTGCCAAACGCAGTCAAAAGCCTTGGAGATATCCAATGCGGCCGCCCTTGACTCACCATGCCGTTCAATCGCAGATATCCATATATCGGTTATAAGTGTCAAAAGGTCTCCTGTGGACCGCCTGCCACGGAATCCGTATTGACGATCATTCAGAAGTCCGTTGCATTCCAAATACTTAACCAACTCTGTATTGATGACTTTTTCCATCACATTAGATAACATAGACAGTAATGCTATCTGACGGTAATTTTGTGGGAGACACTTTTTTCCCGTCTTTGGGATTGGCTGAACTCGAGCGATTTTCCAGCAGGCAGGAAAGGTCCTCCATGCATAAGACCGCCCCACAATCGCAGATGTCCATATATCGGTTATAAATGTCAAAAGGTCTCTTGTGGACCGCCTGCCACGGAATCCGTATTGACGATCATTCAGAAGTCCATTGCTCTACAAATACTTAACTAACTCAGTATTGATGACTTTTTCCATTACCTTAGATAACATAGACAGTAATGCTATCGGACGGCTGAACTCGAGCGGTTTTCCAGCGGGCAGGAAAGGTACTCTGTGCATAAGATAAGCGGAAGAGTCTGCCAAGAACCGGCGATAGTTCTGGTGCACAGTTCGTAAAGACTATTGCTGGTATTCCGTCCGGGCCGGTTGCCTTCCTACAATCCAGTTCACGTAGAATGCGTTGAATAGTGCGCGGACAAAATCTCACCTCCCGCATGGAAGACTGTACCGGCGAGATCACAGGTGGCTCCAAAAGGCCGGGATCGAGGTTTGAATTCGCATAAAATAAATTCGCGAACACATTCGTTTTATCCTTTGGATTCGTGACTAACGTCCCGCTGTCTGTCACCAACGGAGGGAAAGAGGAGTATGCGAAGTTACCACTGACAGCCTTTGCCATTGACCAGAAGGAGCGCGAACCAGTTGGGCACCGAAGGAGCTTATTGATCACCCTGTCGTTGTGAGCATTCTTCGCGGTATCAATTGCCTGGTTGCACGCGTTTCTGATTCTAACAAAATTTGTTCTGTTAACATCGGTGGGATTGGAGCGCCATTGCTTAAAAGCTCTATTTTTTGCCGCTGTAATCAGCTCGCATTTTTTGTCAAACCAAGGTTTATCACACGAACTTCGTTTGGTGGAATGTGGAATATACATCTCCATCCCCAGAAGAATAATCTCTGATACCGACTCCGCGCAAGCGTTAACATCAGTTTCTCCGAAGCACACCTCAGACCATAGAAAGGATGCGAAGAAATCTCGCATATCGTCCCAGTTAGCAGCCCCATACTTCCATACATGGCGAAGCTCCTAGGCCGGTTATTCGCTTGATATCCAAGTGCTTGCGCGACAGATACCAAGCAGTGATCTGAGTTCCGCAGTGGCGCAGAAACCTCTACGGTATAAATACTCGGTTCGGATGTCAAAAACAGATCCAGGGTGTTCACATAATCGCCTCGGGCATCCGGCACTCGCGTTGGCTCCCCGACGAGTTGAGTCAAGTTATGGCTTACAGCGAACATCTCCGCCAGCCTCCCAGCCTCGTCGGTTTTACTAGAATGTAACAACCGGTCGGAATTGTGCACATTAAAATCGCCAAGGACAACAATTTCAGAAGCTGGGTGGTTGATCTGTATCCAGTCGACGGTATATGAAAGATGTTCGAAAAAAGTCGCCGGTCGGTCGCCATTCGGGGAGCGGTAAAGACAACAAAGAAATTTAACGGAATTCTTCAGCACCACCCTCAACCATATGATGTACATATTATTGGGTTCCAACGCCTCCATCCTCTGGCAAGCCAGATTGGACCGCGCGAAAACGCAGACTCCGCCCTTAAAACGGAATCTCGAATGCAAGTCGTATCCTGAGCAACGAATGGGCAACGATAGGACCGTGCGTAGAATTCTTGACGGTAGACCAACGGGAAAGAGACCGCTAGGACGGCCGCGACGGAGATGGGAGGACAATGTTAGATTTGCCCTTGAGGAGATCGGATCAGATGGTCAAGCGTGGAAGGAGACTGCACAGGACAGAGAACGCTGGCAGAGTCGAGTCGGTGAGATCATGATCCAGGTTCCTACAGGCCAATAAATAATAAATAATAAATAATAAATAAGAATAATAGGGCTCCTCGATAGTATAGTGGTTAGTATACCCGCCTGTCACCCGGGAGACCGGGGTTCGATTCCCCCGCGGGGAGCCCCTGGCGCAAGACTAATGACCTTGCCCAGAAAAAATAAATCATTATGGAAAATTTAACAAGCCTCAGGACTTGCTAAATAAGGCCAAGACCGGCTCCCGGTTGTAGTGCCGATGATGATGATGATGATGATGATGAAATAACAATAATAAATACAAACAAAACCAATGAAATGAAAAGTAAATTTTGAATCTGGTATAAGATGTGTAACCGTTTTAATAGAACCGCCGCTGGGTGAGATGTTAGGTTAGAACAGGGTTGATTGAAATAGATTAGGTTGACTTGTTTTAGGTTAGGCTAGGTAATCTTACTGTAAAAGTGGACGGCGCCTTATCTATTTCAGATGGATGCCTTGTGACTCTTTATTTCTAGTGGACTGTATTTAATTTTTGCCCCACCGATAGCTAACCTGAAAAAGACGCTTTCCTTGTGACTCTTTATTTCTAGTGGACTTTATTATTTTTCTGTCCCACCGATAGCTAACCTGAAAAAGACGCTTACATAATATATTTTAAACACATTGTGATTAAGAATTGCAATTTTCTTTACTAATCCGCCAAGATATCTTTTCACTGACCTCGCATGTTGAACTCAACCTGTTTCCGTCAACATGTTTTTAAAAGTTTTTATTTCGAGTAACATGACACATCGCTAACAATTTATTTAGAGTTGATTAAGTAATTTTTAGTCATCCCCTTTTTAGGTATCTCGTGCCACTCCGATTATGTGAGGGTCTGTTATGCTGGGTTATATGGTATGTCCTTTTTTTAGGATATTTGACTTATATTAATTTTAGTCTTAAATTAAGAAATTTTTTAATGTAAAAAAGTAACAGAAAAGCTCAACAATCGGTTAATCTTAATCCCTAATGACAACAATATCACTGATAAATTAAACGAAAATAATGCATATCACTGGTTTTACTTCATATGTTAAAAAAAATGAATAAAGGTGACAACTCCAAAATCAGGTATGTTGCGCTATAGATAAGCCAGCACACCACACATTTCTACATCATGGGAATATTATTGACGACTCTAAATAATTACTGCAACAGAGTCGCAACTCGTCTTATATATAATTAGTGACCCCCCTCGCAATATAAACGCGTTCTCCAGTCGATTTCCACCGTTTTAGTATCCTTTAGTCAAATATAAACTATAAACACAATTTCCAAAGAATAACTCAAACTCGTTTTACCCGAATTCTCAATATAAATTTATTGCGGTGTCTTGTCTGTAGAGGCAACTCATTAAATCACTCACCTACACCTCTCGGATGCTATCCATTCGTCACAATTAAATGGTCGAGCAAACAATGAAAACGTTGATTTTAATTACCTCGCCCACTTGGCCAAATTAGCCGAATCACATACAGCATCAGCACGACTCCAAGCCCCACAGTCTCCCGCCCTACCTTACGCAATCCTTATTGCCCCTCGCTGGAAAGTGTGGCAAGCCAAAAAAAATAAAAAATTAATTTGTTTTCAGGGTTAATGAAAGTAGTGCGTCTACAAAGTTGTGGGGCAGCAACTAAACGGTTCAGATCCCCTGTTGCCCTTCCTGCCGACATGTTGTTAATTCGTGTTTTTATTTTAATTGTTTTTTGGTCTTATTTTCATTTTTATTTTAGTACTTTGATAAATGAGGCAACGTGTCACTCGATGGCGCTGAGAACTCATCAAGCCACAGAGTTATTGTTTAATTAGCGGCCAAATGGTCGACGTCATACTACTCGTAGTTTGGTGGTTTGTCTAGGGGCTCAGTGTTTTGCTGAAAACAAGACCAACAACAACAACGATAAAAAAAATGTGATGAAAAATAAGATCGTGTCTCGCGCGAGTGAAACCCCCATACCCTCGTGGAGCCATTGCAAATTGCGAGGCACTTATATGGCCCCTAATTTACATACCCCAAGACGCTTCTTTGTCCAGAAAAGCCGAAAACTTAACCTTTTATGGGACGTCGTTGTTAATTTGGGCTCGGGGCTTTGGGTCTTTTCGACTTTTGGTAGCTGTCGTCTTTCTGGTTTCTGGAATTACTTGTTCCAGATAGAGTCTCGCAATTAGTCACAATTGACTGGTGATGTTCTGTTCATTAAGTTGGGTAATTTATTAGATCATTAGCGGTTGATTTTAATGCCCCCGAGGGAGGGGGCGGGGAGGGTGAAGACTTGACGGTTGGCTACGTAAGTCTAGCCGTAAATAGATAGACCCTGTAGCTCACTGGAGGACGTCGGAGCATGGGAAACTCTTGCTTTGACAATCAGTGGGACATATATCAGAATTTGTAGAAACAAAGAAATGAAGGCGGAAGTGGTTGCTCTCTAAGAAGAGCGAGAGTAAACTGACGACCCTGTGACACAGGGCCATCTAATTATTTTTTCTTTGTTCGTAATTAATATCGCTTGTATTATTATTATAATTTTTTTCGTTAATCAAAGAGGGAATTCATTTAAACTAGGTCTTGTGGTCTTATGAAAGAAATTATAAAAATAAATCAACCTATTCCAATGATATTTATAGAAAATAGGCTATATTGGAAATTTTGTTCTAAATAATTTGAAGGCGTATCTTTTTAAAGGGGGTAGGCTACATCAAAAACTTAATTGGTGTGATGTAAAAATAACTCGTACAATTGGTAAAGACTTTTATTATTATTTTTAATTATAGCATTATTAGTTATAAAATTAATTAGAACACAATTGTAAATCCATTTTGTTGCTACTAGAATTTAGATTTGTTTAGACCTGGTAAATGACCAACGCTTTATTAATGTTCTCTATTCAGATACAGGAATTTGACTTAAAGCTAGTTGGCCCGAAGATAATGTACGCGATAATATGAGCCTACACCCCAACTTATCGTCTGGTTAGAGGTCATTCATTTTAGAAAAGCTTACAACTATCTTATTTCCTTCTTCTGGTTCAATTATCAAACGAGCGTTCTATTCCAGATATATCAGAAAGTTTACTTCGATCTAAGAATATGATAATGAACATTCCCGTTTTGTATTCGGGTCTTCAATGTCAGGTTGATGCATTTTATTTATTTTTTTGTAATATACTTCTATGACGGTTCTACGAACCACACAATCCGTCGAGATGTCCTCGTTCCACCAAAGAACATACTCACCTATAGGTAAATTACACGTGCCCACAGACACGTGTCCTCAAAAGTCCTCCACCACACCTGAAACGAAGGTAACATACATCTGGGAGGCAACGACCCCACATACCCACAGACACGTGGGTCACAAGTTCGACAAATCGTCCTACGCCTGCACGGCGATCGAAGGACACAACAAACTGGCAAACATAGCCTTACCAAGGACATTTAACGCATCGTCCTAAATTCCTGAAAATAATTCTATACATCATACAGGCATCGTAAATTCGAAATCCTGATCGGCGCCCCTGTTAGCAAGCGTTACGTGCAAACGTGCAAATATAATCCGAGCCTTGCCGCCAGCTAAGATACGGGACACAATTACCATTGTATACCGAAATCCCTTATAGCACCATTGTCCTAATGACGTTGCAGGCTATTAAGCAGCTACACAATGATCCTATGATGCCCCTTTGTTCCTTCCTCTTTTCTCAATTCCGTTTTGACATGACCTTCGCTGCATGAGAAAACAATAGATCTATTAGCGCACGTGCTAAGATCAACCAGAGAGAACATTCGAGATACAGGATCCAGGCAACGCAACCGTCGCGATAGTCTGTCGTCAAGTAACATTCACAGAGGTCAGATCCTCCATTACCACGAGAGTCGTTTCGTGTGTCGTCGCAGATAGAAAACGAAAAGTAAATCAATCACCAAAGGTCACGAGTGTGTCGAGCGTAACGTGTCGGCGAGTACTTAAGTGTTATATCAGTGAATACCTTTGTAAAATCGCCACGGGCGTTCCAGTGTAGTGAATCGTGGATTTAATAACGAAAAAATAAAGAAACATGTAAAACAAACCTTTCGCTGTGTTTTTATTAAACTGCCGTTTCGCTCCGTTGTGCATTCGTGTGAACAATGTTCGGCGGAACACTTCACCGTCATCATCAGTCATTCCACGTGATTCCAAAATCTGCCAAACTTCTCTCGAGAGAGGCGAGCCTATAGCGCCGACACGGCGCCCTAAGATGCCAACACATAACGGTTGCAGTTCCTTTTGAACACTTCCAGGTTATAACGCTCCGTGAACAGTCGCGCGGGGTAGGAGTTCCACAGCTTTCCCACTCTGTAACGGAACGAGTTCTGTTGCTGGGATGTTCGCGCCGTCGGGGGATGAACCGCAAATTTGTGCGATCCGTCGGATTGTCTTGTGGAGCGCATACAGAACGAATTGCGCGGAATACTACCACGAACCTCCCTCTCATAAAACAAAGTATTTTTTTTTAACACTTCTCTCGGGAGAGGTGAACCTATAGCACCGAGTGGGCGCCCCGAGATCCCAGCAAATAACTGTTGCAGTTCTTTTTAAACAGTTGCAGGTTGTAACGTTCCGGAAACACTCGCTAGCTTCCCCGCTGTGTAACGGAGGTTCTGATGCAAGGATGTTCGCGCCGTCGAAAGATGGACCGCAAATTGGTGCGATCCGTCGGATTGTCTTATGGAGCGGATATAAACAAAATTGCGTGAAGCAATACCACGAATCTCCGAAGAACAGTACCCGTGATAATATCTGTAAATCAGACAGAGTTCGACTACGCGCCTTCGATGTGATAGTGGTTGTAGTCCCGACGTCAGCGCCGAGTCCCTGATCAGGCAGATCGCTCGTATCTGTATGCTCTCAAGTAGGTCGAGGGTCGGTTTAGGAGCCGAGCTCCAAACATGAGAGAAATATTCGAGCGCGTGTCTAATTTGGGATTTATACAGGAAAAGAAGTTGACCCGGAGTAGAATATTTCTTGCTTTTAAAAAGATAACTCCGTTTTCCTGAGGCGGACCTGGCCATGTTCGACACGTGTTTATGCCACGATACATTTCCACGCCGTGACGCCATGTAATTTCATGCCTTGCCCAGACTCGGGGGCATGGCGTTCATCATCAGCTGTGTTATCGATGATCCACTTTTCTTTGTGAATGTTGTATACTGTGTCTTCGTTACATTGCCATAGTCGATGAGATTAGCCATTCCCCACTGCAGGACTTTATGCAGATCCCCATTCAGAGTATCGAACTGGCCACATCTCAGGTGGTGTGACGTTGATGGACTAATCGGTCGATCACTCGAAAAAGAGGAAACAAGCGTACTATCATGCGCAAAACTGAACACTTCGTTATCCGCTAACTCTAACAAATCATTCATGTGAAGCAAAAACAAGGTTGGAGCCAAAATAGAACTTTGAGGCACCTCCGAATCAACAGGATACAGATCCGAACACTCGCCGTCCACAACAACCCGGATCGATCGATTTTCGAGGAAGCTCTTCGTCCAGTCGGAAAGCTTAATGTATCAAACCTGTATACTTTTCAGCTGTTTGTAGATCTTCTGTCCACACTGGCGCATCATAAGCTACTACAGATGTGACCACCTGTGACAACAGGCCTGACTGCCTGTTGCCTGCGACTTTTTTAGTGGCATAGTTTGTGACTTAAATCTTATCCGATGTTGAGTATAACTTCCGTGTACTTAACAACTTTCTTTGATCATATGGCAGGAATTCCGATTTAGCAGTTAGTATATTCCACACGACTAGTTATTAGGACCGCTTCCGTCCGGCAGATTGTAGCCAGTATTTAATTTGTGGAATTGCTTCATTAGAGTGTTCCCGGAGCGTTACAACCTGCAACTGTTCAAAAAGAACTGCAACAGTTATTTGATGGCATCTCGGGGCGCCCACTCAGCGCTATAGGTTCGCCTCTCTCGAGAGAAGTCTGATAAAAAAAAAAATCGCAGAAGTCCATATATGGGTTAGAAGGGTCAAAAGGTCTCCCGTGGACTACCTGCCATGGAATCCGTATTGACGATTATTCAGAAGTCCGTTGCACTTCAAATATTTAATTAAATCGGCGCTGCTGACTTTTTCCATCACCTTTGATAACATAAACAGTAATCCAATCTATCGGTAATTTTGTGGCAGGCATTTTTTCTCATTTTTGGGATTGGCTGAACTCGAGCGACTTTCCAGCAGGTAGCAAAAGTTCCTCGTGCACAAGACAAGCTAAAGAGTCTGCCAAGAACCGGCGATAGTTCTGGAGCACAGTTGCTAGGATTCCGTCCGAGCCGGTTGCCCTCCTACAGTCCATTCCACGTAGAATGCGTTGAATAGTGCGCGGGCGGAACTTCATATCCCGCATCGAAGACCGTACCGGTCCAATCACAGGTAGCTCCAAAAGAACGGCATCGAGGTTCGAATTCGGGGAAAATAAATTCACGGACACATTAACTTTATCTTTTCAATTTGTGACTAACGTGCTGCTGGTCGTCACTAACGAAGGAAAAGAGGAGGAAGCGAAGTCCCTGCTGACAGCCCCTGCCATTGACCAGAAGGGACGCGAACCAGTTGGGCACTCAAGGAGTCCCTTGCTCACTTTATCGTTGCAAGCCTTCTTCGTGGTATCAATTGCATGGCGGCACGCGTTTCTGATTTTAACAAAATTCGTTCTGTTCACATCGGTGGGATTGGATCGCGAGTGTTTAAAATCTTTATTTTTTGCCGTTGTAGTCTGCTCGTATTTTTTATAAAACCAAGGTTTATCGAATGAACTTCGTTTAATAGAATGCGGACTGTAGATCTCCATTCCGAGAAGAGTAATCTCTGTGGCCGACTCTGCGCATGCGTTAACATCTCAGTCTCCAAACCACAACTCCGATCACGGAAAGGATGCGAAAAAATCTCACAAATCGTCCTAGTTAGCACCACCATACCTCCATACGCGAAAGTGCTTAGGTTGGTTATTCGCTTGTAATACAAGTAGTTGGGCGACCAATACCAAGCAATGATCTGAGTGTCCCAGTGGCGCAGCAATCTCCACGGTATAAATACTCGGCTCGTATGTCAAAAGCAGATCCAGATGTTCGCATAGTCTCCTCGGGCATCCGGCACTCGCGTAGGTTCCCCCACGAGTTGGGCCGAATTGCGGCTAACAACGAACAACTCTGCTAGCCTCCCAGCCTCGTCCGTTCTGTTAGAATGCACCAACCAGCCCGAAGTGTGGACATTAAAATCGCCAAGTACGACAATTTCATAAGCCGGATGGTTGATCTTTATCCAGTCGACGGTACGTGAAAGATGTTCGAAAAATGTAGCTGGTCGATTATCATTTGGGAAATGGTAAAGAGAACAACCAAATTTAAAAAAGTTCCCCACCACAACCTTCAACCAAAAGATGTTATTGGGTTCTAACGCCTCCATTCTTTGGCAAGCCAGATCGGACCGCGTGAAGACGCAGACTCCACCCTTAAAACGAAATTTCGAATGTAAGTCGTATCCTCAGGAACGAAGGTATTTCGAATCAGTTGACGAATCGACCTGCGTCTCGGTTAGGGCAAGGATATCAGGCATCGTTGTTTGCAAATATTGGAGGACGGCGTTTACATTCGTATTAGTGAAACCGATGATGTTATAAAATGCCGTTTTCAGTCGAACGTCGATAAAGCCTCGAGAACGAGCACAATTATGCCATGACGAATTTGTTAAAGATTGGTTATTTATCATATTATCTCCATGACGTTCCCCTTGACATAGGAGATCCGAATGGGGAAATAGTTTACCTCCGGAATTCCTTATCTCATAAGGCACCATCATGACTTATTTCCGTGTCAGTCCGGGCAATCAGCCATACATCTGAAACATAGTCGAAGATTTCTGCCGACGATATCGCGGAATGTACAGCGTGACGGGGTGGTATCTCACCTTGGGACCGACTTCCACCTAAACCAACCTATTCTTGAACCGGTCCGTCAGCCAAGCTCCCAAAGATTTAAATTACACATCTAACACTAAAGTGGTTATTATTATCCTGAGGACGCTTATTTCTGTGTGCAGAAGCTGGTCAAAAATCCGCTAGCACAGAATTGTTAGTGAATGTTTGAGTTTGTTAAAAAACAAGTACAAATGTACATCACTACTTATAAGGGATCGGATGGGTGCTGACGAAAATTTTCTGGTGGTTTTCACAAATGACTAGAAATTAGTATCACCTGCGTGCCTTTTGTATACCGGTTGCCGAGTTTTTTTGGCGTTACAGACCAGTTTTTTGCCAGAATTCGTTTATTGTTAAAGGTCTCCAATCGTTTCACTTATATATTTGCCACAACTATTTTAAAGAAGTCATTCAGTTTTCTTAGAGTTAGAGTTCAATCTCTCACTGCAAAACGAGTAGTTTTGTCATTTATTTCCGAATTTGAAAGGATTCATTCTCTTGCCACATTAATACCAATTCGTGAAGGCTCGGGCTTTATTATCGGTTCGATTTGAAATTAGCCTTTCACATCAAAGAGATTGCAATTCAATGGAACCTTACACACAAAGGCTGCCGAGATGAAAGGCTTTTCACGTCGACAGATCAATCTGCCATCAGCACAATGACGCCACATAACAGTAACATCAGCAGAAAGGAACCTTATATGCTTGCTGGTAAGAAAGGCTAGCATAGGAAAACAACTTTAAAGCATACGGCGCTGGTGCACAGCCTCTGGATATGCTGCTGTACGTATCTCTTTCAAGAATCGCAAACTACACTTTTCGACTGTAAGTAACCGACGGCAGAAGAGTGAGTTAACCAAGACCATATTTTCCACCCACCCAAGTTTTCGTATATCCCTAGAAGTAATATACACAATGCCAACCATTATAGAGCCAGGGTACAAGAAGCCTAAACATTATCCATCCCATTGAGCACGTACATCCTCTTATCCTTTAGTCATTCTCCTAGGAGTGGCATGTATTCGTCAAGAGGCCACTTGGCGAACACACAATGACGATGAGAGTGCATGGCATCCATTTCATGAGTTTGCATACATACGAGGGTTTCAGAGAATTATGTCCTTTCGAATGGAGGTATGGCCGCTCGCAATTGCTAAGAAATCATCTCTTTCTTTTTTGTTATTTTGAATCTGTAACATGACACGCCATTCAGACTAAAAGATGAGAGATGTCAACGAGAGTCCTTGCAGTTTATCCCGCTGCCGTGATAGGACTATCGTTCTACTTGTTCCTCTCACCCCCTTCACGTCGTGCCCATCGTAACAATGGCTCTCGAAAATTACGCTTCTACATGATGTGCAATCCTCTTGCATGAGATGGATTGAGTTGGCAGGACGACAAATATCCTGCATCGTTGCGTACTGAAAAAAAAAATGTCGCCAGGCCACTTAAACCGGCTGAAAAGGAAACAAAAACAAAACAGTATTAAAAAAAAAAAGAAGAAACTCCGTGAACAGGACGAGCCTTAAGATTCCTAGCAAGCACACAAAACTCAAGTGGCGAATTCATGCAAAAGTGGCCAACAATCCAAAAGGGATTTTGGCAAAGTTGTCTAAGGGCAACATCCAACGTTAAGAAAAGCAGCAGCAGGACGCAGTATGCCCACCTCGTAATCCTGCTGCTGCTTTTACTTCTGGGTGTTGAGGACGTTGGCGATGACGCTTGTTATGATGGTGCAATGGTGGTGGCGATAGTGACGGCGATGTGTGTCAATAAGTGTCATTGCATACATATTCCGAAGGGTAAACATAATTTAAAGGATCTCCTGGGCTCTCCAGTAATGGGTACGTGTTTGCTCTGCGAATCGGTGAACCTGCTGAAGAGTGTTTGCATAATGGCATCCCGACCAGAGAGTTAGCGTTTGGTGGCATGAGAACTTCCTCGAGTGTTTGCTGTCTATTAGCAAATGATCCTTAAATGATGTGTACTCAGTTATGTGGATGGTTGAGAATCATGATATACTTCTATACCAAAATAAGTTAGGTAGGTGCCTATAGTTGGAGAGAGTGCAAGTAACCTTACGTTGATTTGTTTATGTAGGTTCAGTAAGGCATACGATCCTGAATTTACCTTGGAATTAGTGCGCAATATTAATATTAATTCATGGCTGTCATTGCAAAACTTAGCTGATGTCTTGATATTTTCCTTAATCCGGGCAATGGCTTCATGTTAAACAATCCTGAATAGGAAGAATAACCAATGGGAATAAAAACGTTTAGCCAAGGGCAACTTATCAGTAGATACTTTATATATATTGTTATGCCTCAGTACGGCTATACATTCGGCACCACTGAGTCCTCAGGCCAGATATGGTTCATGAGGAAAACCTCCGGTATTTCCTTTAGACGAGGAGAGACTGGGGCGAAGGGAAGAAAGCTATGCACGACGGTTTTTTTTTTACTTCGATACTTATTCTAACTTAATCATTTATATACTAAATATTCCAATACAGTTTTTCATTTTTTCAATTTTATTTTTATACTAATACAATTCATTTAATGCAATTTTATTTAATTCTATTTATACCGTTTTATTTTCACGCTAATACAATTTATTCAATATAATTTTATTTAATTCTATTTATACAGTTTTTTATTTTTACGCTAATAGAATTTATTCAATACAATTTTATTTAATTCTATTTATACAGTTTTATTTTTACGATAATACAATTTATTCAATACAATTTTATTTAATTCTATTTATACAGTTTTATTTTTACGCTAGTACAATTTATTCAATACAATTTTATTTAATTCTATTTATTTATTTATTTTTTTTTTTTTTTTTTTTTTTTTTTTTTCGGCACTACAACCGGGTACCGGTCTTGGCCTTATTTAGCAAGTCCTGAGGCTTGTTAAATTTTTCCATAATGATTTATTTTTTCTGGGCAAGGTCATTAGTCTTGCGCCAGGGGCTCCCCGACGGGGAATCGAACCCTGGTCTACCGGGTGACAGGCGGGTATACTAACCACTATACTATCGATACAATACAATTTTATTTAATTCTATTTATACAGTTTTATTTTTACGATAATACAATTTATTCAATACAATTTTATTTAATTCTATTTATACAGTTTTTATCATTACCAATTTTCACGATTGAGACTCTATAGCAACTCAAAACCGGGATGTCTATATAGTTTTTATCATTAACAATTTTCACAATTGAGACTGTGGGGGTTCTCTACATACACGGAGAACCAACTCACTATTTCCACCGAATTTTGACCGCCAACAGCGTGTCAAACCAACCCCAATTTCTCCTACGTACCTATTCACCTGAAAAGCATGTTGCAATAACGGACGCATAGCTGAATTCATTATTCTATGCAAGTAATGCATAATTGAATTCAGCTACCTTTCTGCCATACGGCAACTCCAGTCCTCTAACCATCAGATTTCCACGGGAAATTCCAATCCATGCGGTTAGCAACAACGAGTCGAATCAAACGACGCGGTTGCATAATCATGCAACGGCTTGGGTAATTATCGAAGTCCATAACATGTTTCCCACGTTAATACTGTAGTGGTCCTTCTCTCAGGGGGCGTGTCTCGTCCTGGTAAGGACGAGGGATCTCTTTAGGACAGCTCCTGAGGGGACCCGTTGCGGTTGCTGCCGTGCTTCCTCAAACCTTGAGGGAAGAGCAGCTACCGATTGTTTACTATGGCCCGGAAATCGGCCAGGTTTTAATTAAAAATGCAATTTTTGTCTGTCGAGTTTAAATTTATTAGCTCTAATTTTATTTATTGGCGTCCTACCGCTTCGGACACTAATCGAGACTGATCCTCGAATAAAAAATAAAAAAAAATTGTGGCGAGAAGGCCGAATTTAGCGAGACAGGACATATGTGTCCTTCATCTTGTCTCTAACTTCTGGTCATCTTGCGATAACCAGAATCACCCACATCCGTGAGGATGTTGGGCTCGGTATCGCGACATCTGAAAAGAAAAAAAACAATGGGTAGGTATCCAAGGATAGTGTGGACAGTGTTAGTCCAAGTGTTCTCTAACTACTTTTATATAGGGATGGTGGGAAAGAAATCATACAAGACCGGTGGGTCTTGGGTGCGGTAGTAAACGCAGATCACGTCTTGGCGTCTGATAATCTGCTCTTTGGTGTGTGTATGTTTGTGTTTGTGCCGTCTTGTACTGTGCGTTCATGTGTTTGGTTTGTTAATAGTAGACCCTATGGGATGGGTCCAGGAATCCTCTATTATAGAGGGGAATGTTGTTGGGAAGGGTGCTTTCTTCAGTTTTGTACTGAAGAAGAAATTGTGGGGGTTTGATCCGAAGAGATCGAGAGAGAGAAGGGTCAAGAACGCAAGAGTCCCGTACAAGTAGGTTCTCGCTGTTCTGAATGTTTTCGAGGTACTTATATGCTAATTGAAGCAAGTACTCGTCGATAGGGGTAATGGAGGCGCCTTCGTATAGGTGAGAGTTGGGGTAATGACGACCGTCAGGCCTTCTAGAGTGATTGGTGCATCTTCTGAGGAGTTTCCTTTCGAAAACCCGAAGTCTTTCCATTTGAGCCGAAGATATGCAGGACCATATGGGAAAGGCGTACGATATTCCAGATCGGATTAGCTGCTTATAGCAGAGAATCTTAACTTTGGTGTCAACTTTGTTCCTCCACTTCAAGATGTTGTGCAGTTGCTTAGACCGACCGAGGCCCCTTTGGAGAATGTGGGTCACACGTTTGATGAAATTCATTTTTGGGATATAAGTGACCCCGAGATATTTCATCTTGTCCTGTGGTCTAATCGTAGTATCTCCCATTTTTATTCGAATATTCTGCGAATATCGAGAAGCAGGTTGGGAGTGTTTACTACTCAGAATTATGGCTACTGCATTGGGTGGATTAAGTCGGATTTTCCATCGACTGTAATACTGATACAGTTCGTCCAAGTGACGGTTGAGTCGATTTGTTGCGAGGTTAGGGCCTTTGGTTGACGTGTACACCAGGACGTCATCCGCATAGCATATTTGGTTTACTCTCCCGTCCACAAGGCGGGGAATATCGGAGGTGTAAATATTGAATAAGATGGGGCCTAGAATGGAGCCCTGTGGTACCCCTGCAGCGGCGTGAAAAGTTTGGGAAAGCTTTCCATTCATTCTAACTTGGAAGGTTCTGTTTCGAACGAACTGGTAGATGATGCTACATAGCATTCTACTGACGCCAGTATTCAGTAGTTTAAAAGCGAGACCTTCGATCCAAGTCGTATCAGAAGCTTTTTCAATGTCTAGGCTTACCGCAACGGTGGGTTCCTTATTAAAGAGCCGCAGGCAAACGTGATTTTGAAATAAATTGAGAGCCATAGTGGTGCTGTGCGCTCTTCGAAATCCGAATTGGAAAACAGGTATTAGGTGCCTGACACTGACAAAGTTATTTAGCTTCTCGTATATGAATTTTTCATATATTTTGCTGATGCAAGTGAGAAGAGAGGTAGGGCGAAAGCTTGAGGGGTGATACGTTGGTTTCCCAACTTTTGCTATTGGACAAATAATAGCGTGCCTCCAAGCTTGGGGAAAGTACCCCATGTTGAAAGCATGGTTGAACAGAATGGAAAGTTTTATAAAGAATAACGGCTTGGGTAATTATCGAAGTCCATAACATGTTTCCCACGTTAATACTGTAGTGGTCCTTCTCTCGGGGAGCGTGTCTCGTCCTGGTAAGGACGAGGGATCTCTTTAGGACAGATCCTGAGGGGACCCGTTGGGGTTGCTGCCGTGCTTCCTCAAACCTTGAAGGAAGAGCAGCTACCGATTGTTTACTATGGCCCGGAAATCGGCCAGGTTTTAATTAAAAATGCAATTTTTGTCTGTCGAGTTTAAATTTATTTGCTTTAATTTTATTTATTGGCGTCCTACCGCTTCGGACGCCAATCGAGACTGATCCTCGAATACGAATTTCATCAGCCTTATATACAAAATCTTATCGGGATTTTGTATCGCGGATGAATCGAAATGCAAGCAGAAATTCGAAATGTACTTCGACTGGAGTCGAGTACTGGAGAAAAGGAATGTGATATCTATTTTTAGAATGTACACATCTGGCAATAATGGAGATAAAGATAAGGATTTGTAGGAACATGAGTTTGTTTTCATACGAAGATATGAATTGTGGTGTTTTGTTTTTAGGAAGTTCTGGAAATATGAGTATGGATGATAAACGAATATTTTATTCGTTTATCGGGATTTTGTTCTGGATCGGGGTAATGGATTTTGTAAATATGAGTTTGGGTATAGGGATTTGGATATGAGTGGGGAAAGGAGATGGTAGGGCTTTTCAGAGCACTACAATACTACCCTAGCCAAAGTAGCGTCACTTCGACTTTCCCCAGACACTCTATCCGCTGGGGATCAATGATCTCTTTTCCCAGGTGAATAGAACCAGCTACATTTTCCTCTCCTGCATAATTCTCTCTCCGTACAGGTCAATGCGCGCTGAGGTCACCACATTCACCGAATTGGGTCATTGGGCTACCCTCAAAGTTGCATTGATTCATGCACACACAACCAAACCCACCCTGAGATCATAGTACATTGTGTTTCTGTTCTCTCATTCTCCCATGTTCGTCGACTATCGTATTAACCGAAGTGTTCACCACAACTCGACGGGCGTGGCACATGGGAGAGCAGAAGCGTTAAGACGATCTCTATTGGTTGTTCGGTGTGCTAAAATTAAATTACCCATCTTCATCCCTTTTTCAGTCAGTCGTTATTCAACTACCGTAGCGTGTGCACGCTGGTGCACACACGAGTCAGAACGCAAGAGAAGTGTTGTCAGACGAACGTTGCGCCCCGTTAGTGAATTGTGAAAGAGAAACGCGTTACCTTTCAAAATAGACTGTTTGCAATTACATATTTGCTACGCATTGAAGGATAAATAAGGAACAAATTTAAAAGTGTAAATTCGAAATAAAAAGGACATATAAAAACAAAGTTAAACACGGAACCACACAGTGCGTTTTCACTAATTCAATTTTCCTCCTGGTGAACATTAATCCTCTTTCCTCTGTGAACAATTTTTGATGACGTAAGTGTTGGCGGGTGAAGTGAATCCATGCCCGTGTCAGGCATAACATACTTCTCTATCCCCACAAGACTCCATAACAAGTCAAACCGGGATGTCCATACAGTTTTTATTATTAACAATTTTCACAATTGAGATTCCATAACAATTCAAAACTGGAGTCCTTGGACTGGATACGTAACGTTCCGCGATCCGATCTACTTCTCGTTGCCCATCAGAATTCCTACCCACTTTACACCTTGCTTGCCTCGCTGGCTGCCCGTGATCGCATTATCTTTTTTTTTTTGTCATGAACCCTGGACCAAGATCCTTTTCGATTGACGTTATTGTAAACAACCCAGTTTTCATTCATTAAAAAAGCGGGTCGGATTCTTTGCGTCTAAGATGCAAATCACAAGCCTTGATGCGCTTCGTCAAATGAAGTTCTTTCAAATCATGTGGAACCCACACATCAAGCTTTTTAACGAGTTTCATACGTTTTAAATGTTTCTCAATCGCTGTATGTGACACATTTAACTTTTTTGCTATTTCTCGTACAGTTACACGGCGATCCGACCCGATTATGGCTTTAATTTGATCATCATCAAGATCACTTGGTCGACCTGATCGTTATTCATCTTTCAGTGAAAAATCTCTGGAACAAAATTTGTCAAACCAATTCCGGCACTGTCTTTCTTTTAAAGCTTCTTCGCCATACACATCACGTAACTTTTTAGCAGCTGGCGCTGCGTTCTTTCCTTTACGGAAATAAAAAAGTAAAATATGACAAAAATCATCGTTTTTACACTCCATATTAAAACTGACGCTAAATTAATATTTTTTCACAAAAATACGCGGAATTTGCTTCTAAAGCAAAGTAAGACTTGCAGCTTACAAATCTCAAAAGCAAAAAAATATCTCATTGACCGAAGCCATTAAAAAATATTGCCAAAGACATCTATGTGTAAAATCGGCAATTACTTAGTTGCCAACCTGATCATATACCTATATCAAAAAAGTGAATCGTTTGCAATTCGCAGGAAGTTCATGTGAATTATGCGGGCCGGTCAGGATTCTAGATGCCTATTGCCAGGTGTTGGGTTGCTGTGAGAGTCCGGAGGTGGCTCTACTTCAGAAGATGAAGGTTGCACTAGGTGTTGCGTTGCTGTGGGAATTTGGAAGTGGCTGTAGAGCAAGTTGATAGCATGGAACGGGTGTCAGGTTGGAGTCGTAACTCGCGCGGGGTGTGTGGACGAGCGTTGTCATGTTACTAGATTATTAGCGCCAGACTGCTTCTAATATGACCAACTTGGCTCCGGAGGTATTTCCGAGTCTGTATGTACTGATAAGAATTTACCGTTACCCTCGTTCCAGAAAATCGGTCACAGAAATGATAAGTATCCCAAAATACAGTCAAAAGACTTTTCTCCGGATGGTGGTGTTTTGAACTTTATCGATCGTTGAGAAGACGGATGTCAATATTCAGCGCTCTGTCTTTTCTGTCCCGGATCGTAATGATGGGCTATGCCTCGTCCCCCGTCATGCTTTTCAAAAGGAAGTCGTGTCCAACGTGGCGATTGTATTGAAAAAGTTGTTCGCACCCTATAGCGTTTGAGACGATAGTAAAGAACGTATGATTTGAACTCACACTATGACGGTTAGAATCACTAAAAATGGAATCAATGCCCAACACATTAGTCTACTACCTCGTGTACCAATTCGGTTTCTAAACTCAAGTACATTCGACTGATTTGGAATTGCTATGTTATTGCTTGGTATATGGCTGATGCATCTTCTTATTCGATTTTCGTTCGGTGCTCTTCAATATTTGCTTGTATACTGTATGTGTATCTGTTAGAAGCGCCACCCTACTCCTTCCTCAGTCAATTTGTTACGATCAACTTCGTGTGCGAACGACGGAATGACGAACGAGCGAGTACGACGACGTCGAAGCAGGCGAGTGTGCCGGTGCTCTATACAAAAGTCGTGATCGAGTAGTAAAGTTCGGTTTACATATGGGAGATTGTGTGTTGTGTGTATACAGATAACTTCGGGGTCATCAATTATAGCGTTTGTGACGATAGTAAAGAACGTGTAATTTGAATTGACGCCATAACGGTTAGAATCACTAAAAATTGAACCAATGCTCAACACATCAGGCCACTGTCCCGTGTACAAAATCGGTTTCTAAACTCAAGTACATTCGACTGATGTAGAATTGATATGTTATTGCTTCGTATAAGTCTGATGCATCCTCATATTCGACTTGCTTTCAGTGTTGTTCACTATTTGCTTGTATATTGTGTTTGTATCTGTTAGAAACGTCACAAGCCTATAAATCGAACCCGTTTGTTCTCGTCTCTGAGACGATGTGACACCCATCGAGCACAGATTTTACGATGTCTCAGTTGTTCAATAATAAAGTCGACACTTTTCATTTTGAATCTAATCGTTTAGGAGCTTGCGATGATTATCGTCTGTAGTAGTGATTGGACGTCGCTGTGTGTTCAACCAATAATTATATATTTCCAGGCCCGCAACTGCTACATTTTATTCCCCATCGATTTACAATAGATTTATCACTATCATCGTCACCATCAACAGCCTTGAAACGATGAGGAATTTCAGTAGGAGTCACTTTTTCAGCAGTTAAAAATTCGATAACAGCACGCTGTTTAAGTCGCGTTGATATAGCATTAGAACACCCCACCATACTTCCCACACCCTAAAGACAGTGGTTGAACGCTGCACCTCGGGCCTGCGCATGCATATTAAGAGGTACGGCTACTTCCATTTTCTGCCAGGGGCGCTTCTGAAGGGTATTTCATTCGCGTTCTACAAGCATGTGTGCATTACTTCCCAGTCCACCTTCGTATTTCTAATTGAATTCCCGTATAAATTAAAAATTGACGACAGAATGTGTAAACTTCTAAGTGTATCGTAGGCCTGACTCTGGAGAATACATGATTAAGAAAGTTGTACAGTATGTGCCTAAAAGACACTCTTGCATCTCCTACCACTCTCTCTGCGAGACTGGCTTTGGGTTTTTCTTCGGGGGGGTGGGTTGGCTTTCTTTTGAATTCGTGTAAATGCCCCTCTACTAGTGTTAATCGGGTGCAGATTTCGGCCCAACACTTCTCTAACTGCATTATAGAGTCTTCGAAGTGATTTGCCCCCTGGAGGTTTTTTTCTCGATTGATCGAAACGGCTGCATACAAACATTGGATCTTCAGCATTATATTCTCTCTCTTCGCATTGCCGTTAGAGAGGTGAACCGTGGTGTTAAAAACGGTTTAGGTATTTTTATGATACATACCATGCCTGCATAAGTACTGTGTAAGATGGTAGTTGCAGATCCCGGGAGTATGCTAAACATCTACAGATGTTTGTCCATTTACCCTTAAAGGTCGTCTTCCACCTGGCCTGACATATGGTAACAAGATGTTCTCATATTTCCACTTTTATTGTCCCATTTCACCAGGTACTTCATCGCTCGTAGCACTCCTTCTATGAATAGATCTGCTCAGCTAGGACATCTATGGTGAGTAATCCGGCTATGACTAACTCTGATTTATCGCAGATCATTCCGAAACCGCATATAGCCCTTAATGTATCAAACCTGTGTACTTTTCAGCTGTTTGTAGATCTTCTGCCCACACTGGCGCAGCATAAGCTACTACTGATGTGACTACCCATGACAACATAATTCTCTTACAATCATATATCCTGGTCCACCCGTGACAACATAATTCTCTTACTATATCCTGAAATAGGCCTGACTGCCTGTTCGCCTGCGACTTTTTTAATGGCATACTTTGTGACTTAAATCTTATCCGATGTTGAGTATAACTTCCGTGTACTTAACAACTTTCTTTGATCATATGGCAGGTTTTCCGATTTAGCAGTTAGTATATTCCACACGACTAGTTATTAGGACCGCTTCCGTCTGGCAGATTGTAGCCAGTTACTAATTAGTCGAATTGCTTCATTAGTGGCTCCTTTTACATTGTGGATATATGTAGCGATTCTTCCGACCGCGATGTCATCTGCGAAACCAATATGTCCACTCCCTATGGTAGTTTTATTTATAACACTCCATCATATATGATATTCCACAGGAGTAGGCCAAGTACTGACCCTTGCGGAACTCCTGCCGAATTATCATAGAATTCTCCGTTTCGTACATCAGCTGTCTTTTGCACATCAATTCACGTTACAAGTGACTTCAGATGTACGGATAAGCGTAAATAATCTTTCTTCAGCCTAACTCCATTAATACAATGACAGTTCAAGTGATTTCTTGACGTTATAACCTCCGTAAATTAAACCCAATGTACGCCGATACCTCTTTTCCTTATACTTTTCTTTTTCTTCTTCCGTGTGCTGTGCTGTAAGATGTACCATGGTCGCTTAGTAATAATGGTAAATGACATTGCAATTACATCAAAAGTGACCACGAATAACAATGGCCATAAAAAAAACTTTTTAAAAAGACATTGATAAGTGAATGAATTAGAAATACGTTTCTCTTCTTAACTCTTATATAGACGATATAGTCAAGACACAACTAACAAAGATACTAAGTTATAATCGGACAGGTTGACATCGTTATAAAATCGGCTTCGTTTAATAATTGGGACCATGTTTGAAATGCAAAGCTGTATGACAACAGTGGGTTGGGGTGGTGGTGTTCTCTTTCATGGATCATTCTACTTGAATTGAGCCTCCGACGGTAGGCTGTCAGAAGTCAATCTAAAAACATATGTGAAAGCCGCAGGGTTGCTAGATACCGAAGGTTTAAATGGGATACCTTGTATATTCCGACATGCACACCAGAATTAGTGTACCATAAGGCATTGTTATTGCACTTAGTGCACTTCATCATCATCGGCACTACAACCGGGAACCGGTCTTGGCCTTATTTAGCAAGTCCTGAGGCTTGTTAAATTTGCCATAATGATATGCTTTTTCCAGGCAAGGTCATTAGTGTTGCGCCACAGGCTCCCGGTCGGGGAATCGAACCCCAGTCTCCCGCGTGACAGGCGGGTATACTAACCAGTATACTATCGAGGAGCGCTTAGTGCACTTAGTCTGTAATTAAACCAAATACAGTAGAAAAATTGTATTTTAAGAATATGATATTGCACTGCTCGATACGAGATTCTCGTGTCAATGCAACGGCCTGGATGAAAAGACCAGCATTGGGGGGAATATCTTATAAGCTCTTATCTGCAATGGTTGAGTGTAGGCAATCACTGAAAGGTGCTACACCGTTACCGTAGCTACCCAAATGAAGAAATTTAGATTACAACCTCTCTGTATCAAATATTAAATACCACTGTCACACTATAACCAGGAATGATCAAAAGCATTCGAATTTATTGGTATACGAAGGATCCAATAGATATGCGAAGAAAAAGAAACACTTTTTTTTTATGGAGAAATCTTCACTTGACAAAGAATTCTTCAATCAAGCATGATGTGTTCACACAAAGGATGTAGTCTTACTTTAAAAACGAAAATGTTATCCTAAAAACTGTAAATGGAAGACAAAGAAAAATGGAAAAAGGAAGTGAATAGACACCTTTTTCAACAATGGTCTCAGATGATGGACTTTGTGATGTCAAGTGGTATATAAAAGGCTTCCTTTCAGTCTACCTTTCCTCCATACCTTACATTATTGGTCGCTGATATTGCGGAACACTATGACTGCTCATATATGAAAGAAGCAAGACAGAAAAAGGCAAATTTTGGAAACTGAAATACGTGTCCCTCAAAAAACTTTTTAGTGATTTACAAAGAATAATACAATGTGGTCACTTTATATCACAGACAATTATCTTCCCTGCTCCGCTTCACTGAAACTTTGCAACGAAAAAGTATTTTTCAAATTCTTAGCTTTTTCTTATCCATTCTGCCAGTTACTTGCACAGAATGGCCTGTCCCAACCCTCAACCATTCCATTAATCTCCCGATGTTGAATCCACTTTGAAACGGGCACCCCCAAGAGTGTAAGCCCTCGCCACACCTAGTACCCACGCGGTCTCGAAAGCTCATAAATCTCTGCCAGCTGTTCCCAGCGAACGTCATAATTGTCGCCAACAGCGGCGGCGTACAATTTGTAAGCCACAATCCGTGCTCAATGTCGAACAAGAGGTTTTGATTTATAACTACCGGCAGTGAAGTCGCTTGCTAGTGGCAGCCATCGATGAATATCCATTTCCAATGCAATCTCTCCGTTCGATGACCAAGCCTCATCGGCTATCTGTGGGCATGCGCTCGGTACTTGGTCAGGTTGCTTGTAAATTCCGAACAGCGCACTCTGATGCTTTACGAAACGCTAATGAATTTTCCATAATGCGAAATGCCATCCGGACAACATGCCCACAGCGAGAAATTTATATCAAACCCCGAACCATTTGTATCTATTTGTCAAGATGCCTTCCATTGATTTAATTAACGTTAAAAGGAAGCTGCACGCCGACCATTAAGGCAGCATCCACGCAACTCGGCCCAGTCTCTGATGACGCGCTGGTGTCGGTGGCAGATAATGTCCAATCTCGTGGTGTCCATTTGTGGTTTGGCACGTTTACTTCTTCAGTTGCTCTTTTTCTAGGTCCTTACTGTTAATCCCGCGTATTCGGGGAAGCTGTCCGTTGGGCTGGGCTTTTAGACCATAATTGTGATTCTATCGGCCCGGCACACCATCATGTCGGATAGCCCTGTAGATGATTTGTTATGGCAGGCTCGGCATCACTCGCCGCTACAGAAGAATGCTCTTCTTAGAAATGAGTGATATACACGGTCAAGACATTAGGAACTGCCATTTCCCAATTTGGAGGGCCGATCCATCTGTTGCGCCTGGTATTCAACTATGACAGCCTGTTGTCAACTGTGCCCATTCGTGGATCCGTTGATTAGCACTTGGTATGTGTGCGGCTGCATGTGGGTTCAGACCTCAGGATTATCTGTGGCTATGACTACCATAAGAGCTGCTTGTGCTACTGTTCTGGCTGATACTACGGCGAGCGCCGACAAAAATGTGCGCTAGCGCGGCAAATCGTGCGACTTATGTGATTTCCATAGAAACAGTGACAGAGCCCAAGTGGGACTACTGCCGCAAATGGTCGGCCAACGGAAGACTAGAAGTCCAAATGTAAACCATTACGGTTAAGTGGGAACGTAAAAGGCTCACACTGTTATACACTTGCTACACAATGCCGTCGACTGTATGCCGCTCGTACTACACAAACGCGATTTATGGCATCTTTCGCGCATAAAGAACGCACTTATGCGATTTAGATGACACGATAACATCAGGCTACACCGCCGTAGCAGCAGTTACACCAAGACCGTCCCTGAATCGATCGCAGTCGATGGCGGCTTACAATCGCTGATGAAGATGGCGGTGATCGTGGTGTACGTGGCGTGCACGATCGTAGCGGCAGTTGCTTCAATCTAAATCTTTATTTAGAGATTAGCGACGGTCGCAATTTGCACATCACTAATGGGACAATGTACTCGAGTGTATGTAACTGGCGCAGGCACGCAGCGTTACCTTGCGTGTGTCTTGTGCGTTGCAGGTCGTTCTCGATTGACTGTTGATTGATTGATCGACGGACATTTGAATGGGCACATGTGACGGCCGGTAATACACTCAGCATATGGTTGTCATTAACTTGTTTTGAGGAAGGTGCCAAGATTTGCATCCGCGATTAACAAAGAGTTTGCTCGGACCACGGTTAAGAAATGACGGCAGTTGGTGTACAGCTTAAAAGTGCATTGACAGTTTTGAGTTAGATTGTTGAATACTGTTTGGTATGAAGTGTGGAGAATGTGAGAATAGGTGTTGAACGACTGGGTGGAGATTACGGCAACGACCGACAACGTGCACGGAATTTCAACATGAGGAACAACCTCTTTTGTTAAAGTCGCGATACATTAGCCGATCGAGTATAGTTTATGAAAGAAGATCTCTATTTTATTCTTAGATCAAAGAGATCTTCTAGTCATAACTGCTGCTTGTTTTAAAATTAAATATCAACACGGGATAAAGAAGAGAGTTGTCAGATTGCCCATTTTTTGGACCATACCCTTAACTCTAGCTCAACCATCTTTCTAGGTTTACGCAGTTTTTAACCTCATAATCGGCAGATCATTCGAAAATAAAGAAATCAGCATACTATCGTTAGAATAACTGTACATTATGTTACCGATTGATACAAGGAAATCATTAATTTGAAGCAGAAGTGGGCTTGGGCCATGATAGAAGTTTGAGGTACTACGGATTTAAAGGGAAGGAATCCGAAGACACACGGTCTACACCAACTCGAATCGATTCATTTTTGAGGAAACTTTTTATCTAATCGCACAGTTGTTGAGACAATGATAATAACGAAAGTTGGTTAGTAAGGTCAGATGTGATCAAAACCTCTGGAGGTATTAAATACGACTGCTCTTACCTCACTACCTTTTTCAATATTGGATGTCAAAATATTAGCCACAAGGCTCAAACGATCTCCCGAGGATTGCTTTCTGCGAAACTCTTATAGGGGTGCATTTAGAAATCCATTGCATTCCAAGTATTTAATCAGTTCGGTATGCATGGCATTATCCATCACCTTAGCCAACATTCCCAGGACGGCTATGATCTGAATTACCCAGTGGTGCAGTCATTACATTCGTTGACTTGTGGGTCAGAAACAGCAACACTCTGGTTATTTGACACTCACATACGCTCCTCTACTAATGCAGTCAAATTTCGTCTAATAGCGAATGTTTCTACTAAAACTCCTGACTTTAGTCGTAAGCCCTAACGTTCGATAACAGTATGATTTTGCGCTACGGAAGTTTACTTGGCAGGAGAAAATTTTACTCTGTCAGTGAAGCTATCAATTATGGAAAAGCAAGCTGTATATTTAAAATAGCGGGGGAGGTAAAAAGAGGAAAAGAAAATAATGTTTATAAAAAAAAATCTTTTCTGTTTTAATAAAATGTGTTGCGTTTTTTTTTTTTTTTTTTTTTTTTTTTTTTTTTTTTTTTTTTTTTTTTTTTTAAAGAATGTACGCGGTTTTTATTCACTTTTATGACACTTGAGGCATGTTCCTAAAAACGCACTAAACCATCGCGCTGTTTCTCTAATTCAGTCAGTTTTGTCGATGTTCTCAACGTAGTAAAAGATTTCTTCAGATCACATCACGGAACCAATAGGTTACCGATGTGATATCTCACCTGGGGTTAGATTTGGAACTAACCTATCATCCGCTCCAACCATTCCGACAGGTCCATCAGCCAAGATCCGAAAGACGGTGAAGGATTTCTCATTTCCATTTTACTGAGGCTAAAATTTCATAGGGACGTATTTCATCGGATGGCTGGGTATTAGAATACCGCTCACTCTTTAGTCACGTTTCACGACAAGCTGGTTTAGCTTTGGATATATTCTAAGGGCGTATGTAGTGCTCCAAAAGGCCCTACTACCTTTTTCCCCCATTCCTACATCCAAATCCTAGCTATAATACGCTAAGACATTAAATCCTATCAAAATCCTGAAAAACCAAAACTAAATCCAAAATTCGCAATAAACGAATTAAAATATTCGTTTATCGCTTTGCATTTGTCCCCACGGCATACTTTAATCAAAAAACCTAAACTAAAATCAAAATTCGCAATAAACGAATCAAATATTCGTTTATAGCTTTGCATTTGCCCCACCGCATAATCTCAATTCAAAATCCAGAAATACATTTCAATCTGGTAATTTCCCTAGAAAATTAAACAAACCAAATCCATGGCAAATCGCACCAGATGTTCGAATTTGCCACAAGCAAACAATACCCGAAATACCATATCCAACTCTCATATACAAATAGATTGATGAAGATTCAGAAAACTGAATCTTATCTAAAGTAAACACAACATCTCACTCCAAATATCGATTTGTTTGTATTGTATTGTTGTACGAAAATGTCTATCTTTGGGATACAATTTTCGACTTCTTATCCTATATAAAGGAATAGTTACGTGATCTCGGGGCCGCAGTTGAATATCGTCCGTTGTCCTGAAGGAAAATATCCTGGAGAAGGGCGCAGCTTAAATTGGAACAGAAATAAATAAAATATAAATACTAAAAGGAAAAAACAAGCCTTGTTTTCATTTTCTAGTGAGTAAAGCATAAGTACTCCATCAAAGAGAATATTTTTGAAGATCTGGAGTATCACTTGGCCCCCACGAAAACCAGCGGACTTGCGAAGACTGAGGCCGAACCAAAAGGACGTTGCTCTTCCCTCTGGATCAGAGGAAGCACGTTAACGACCCCTTGTAGGACAAGTTTTCAGGAGCGGTCTGTTTTAAGAGATCGCCTTGTCCTTTTAAGGACCAGGAGACACGCGTCCTGAAACAAACCCCTACTAAACACAACAAAAAATGTTGGTGGCAGCGGTGGGATGCCAACATCCCCTACCAAACACAAACATACACACCGACCAAAGAGCAGATTATCAGACGCCAAAGACGTGATCTGCGTTTACTACCGCACCCAAGACCCACCGGTCTTGTATGATTTCTTTCCCACCATCCCTATATAAAAGTAGTTAGAGAACACTTGGACTAACACTGTCCACACTATCCTTGGATACCTACCCATTGTTTTTTTTCTTTTCAGATGCCGCGAGACCGAGCCCAACATCTTCACGGATGTGGGTGATTCTGGTTATCGCAAGATGACCAGAAGTTAGAGACAAGATGAAGGACACATATGTCCTGTCTCGCTAAATTCGGCCTTCTCCCCACAATTTTTTTATTTTTTTTATTCGAGGATCAGTCTCGATTAGCGTCCGAAGGGGTAGGACGCCAATAAATAAAATTAAAGCAAATAAATTTAAACTCGACAGACAAAAATTGCATTTTTAATTAAATCCTGGCCGATTTCCGGGCCATAGTAAACAATCGGTAGCTGCTCTTCCCTCAAGGTTTGAGGAAGCACGGCAGCAACCGCAACGGGTCCCCTCAGGAGCTGTCCTAAAGAGATCCCTCGTCCTTACCAGGACGAAACACGCTCCCTGAGAGAAGGACCACTACACAAATGGTGGCAGCAGTGAAATACCAACATCCCCTACCAACAGAATGCAACAGAATGGTGGACTACAATTTGCCCGGTACCCTCTATTCCAGCGAAGAAGAAGAAGATATATACGGCCCGGACGAACTCGATGATTTCATTTCTCGCGGGGATATTATCTTTTCACAAGCACGGGACGACAGTGAGCATGCTTTCTTCTTAAGCGTGGTGAAAACCAGACTACAGGGGCCAGCATACGACCACATCCGGTACAAGGTCATTTCAAGCTGGAATGATCTTGCTTCGGAATTGAAGGAAGAATTTAAAATTCTCACCTCTAGGTCAGCGGCACAAAACAGTCTGGTGACAGCCAAGCAAGATAGCAAGGAAGATGTGAAGGAGTTTGGAAACAGACTCACACACCTCTTGCATCTGCTGGACAAGGCCACGTTTGAAAGCACTGTCGAGCCTGCGGTGCAGAAATATCTCTTCGAGGAAAATAGGAAACTCGCCTTACACGCATTTGAAGATGGTCTTAGGAATTCTGATTTAAAATTTCTTGTTAAAGCACGAGGTACCTCAAGTCTTAGAGCAGCAATCAATTACGCTCTCGAGCAGGCCTCACGACTAGGCAATATTACACTGAAATTTGCTAATAAATCGAAATATAGCCAACCAACAATTTGCCAATCGTGCAATAGGTTTGGTCATACTTCTGCGACATGTCGTCGAAATGAAAATGGTTGTAATGCTATTTCCCAATTTAAAGCAGAGATTGAACGCCTCCAATGCACATATTGCAACAAATTTAATCATTCCCGAGCAGAATGTAGGAGAATGTCCCATTTCAGAAGTCAAAACGACTCTCCATCAAAAAAAATGATTTTAGAACTCAGCCCACTTCTACCGCAAACGTTTGGAGAAGTGGAGTAATAAACAAAACGAGCAGGGTACAGCAATCACAAATTTATATAGGAACATTAAACAGCCAAAGATCTAAACAATCGTTATTAGAAGCTAAGGATATAAACAGGAAGGTAGAAAATGCCTCACCTTACAAGGTGTCGTCTACGGATGGAATTGGCAGTAGAGATAATAGGGACATAAATCAGAGGCAGGACGATCTAGAGGCCCCCCAAATAGAGGGAGTAGCGACCAAAGATCGTATCCAACAGTCAACATCTGAATCCGTTTGTCTACGGGCCGGATTTGATGATTCGACAAAGACCCCTGATCATACTATTCTAACACCTCCATCTACTTTTATATTCGTAAATGCTCCGACTTCTAGCAACAACAAGATGTTCCAACTCATAGAGCACAAACTGAAAACCCCGGCAAAATGTAAGCCTGAGGAGCAAGAACTCCCAGCAAACTGTAAGCCCGAGGAACAAAAACTTTCAGCTAAGTGTACCCCTGCGGAACAAAGAGTCCCAGCAGAACTTAAGCCTGAAAAGCCACAAGAACTCCCAGCATCCAATAAGCCTCAGGAACAAAGATTCCCAGCTAAGAGTAAGACTGAGGAACAAGAAGTCACAGCAGAATATAAGCCTGTAAAGAACAGCTGTATCAAAATATTCCCTTCAAATTACTTGTTTGTCCGCATCGTCTCCCTCGTTTCTCTAATTTTCTATCCTTTAAAATGGGTTCTAGAAAGAAAACATATAAATAAACAAATAATCAAAATTCCTTTTACAAATAAAACAAACGTTGGTCTTCCAAAATCGATTACGAATCCTCCATCCTTTAAAATGTTCTTTCTAGATGGTTTTATTGCCCAAAATTTGAAAAATTGTACACAACGCAATCCGACGAAAGTTTGGAAAGTCTTCCACAAATTTAAAGAAAAACTTAAAGTGAAACAAATAGGTTTTTCCTTTCAAATATATATGTATAGATGTATGAACATAAAAATAAAACACAAATTCTCACATCTAAAAATGAAAAAATAAAATAAAACTATATGTAAATTAAATAGAAAATATATAATTAATAATATTGAATTCTCCTCTTAACAAATTATTGTACAAAAACAAAATACATATACATAATACCGCTAATAAATAAAATAAATTTAAAATACAATAAAAAGCATTTTATTGGGCCTGGCCGATTCTTCCTACTCGACGACCGGTAGCTGCTCTTCCCTCGAGGTTTGAGGAAGCACGGCAGCAACCGCAACGGGTCCCCTCAGGAGCTATCCTAAAGAGATCCCTCGTCCTTTTCAGGACCAGACACGCTCCCTGAGAGAAGGACCACAACACGTACACACAGAACGTATAGGGTTAAGAGCATAGAAATATAGGCTGGGCCATAAATATTTCCACATTTGAAACATGAATCGAAATAAAACTACAAATGTTATTTTGTTGATTATTGATTTAACGTAATAAATGTTTATAGAATTTTATTATTTTTTTTTTAATCATATCGTTGAGATGTGCCCCGTCTCGTCGTTGGCACTCCTGCAATCGAGTACGCAAACTTTGGAAAACTCGCTTACACATGCTGCGAGGTACGGAAATTTCAACCTCCCGAATGTTCTTATCGCTTCTTCTTGAATGTAGCCGCCCTGTTCGTTTAATATTCGTTGTCGATCCCGTTTGCTCGAACTTCTTGACCCAACCTTTGATTAAATTAACACTTGGACACTCACTTACACGGCGTAATCCGTTTTCAATTCTAAATAGGCGTTGTACAGTAATTTGCCGCCAAGGATACCCCTTAAGACTTTCTTGTCGAATACGCGGAATTTGTTTGCTTCCCGTTTTGGGAGAGCCTGTGGGGAGGAGAAGTATTATGCCGGACACGGGCACACGGTTCATTTCTTCCCCATCCGACTGTCACTAAAGTTCCGGCAAGAGTTAATCGCCAAACGAATGAACGAAACGCCGCCACGTTTGTTCACAACCAACAAAACGAACACCAAAGCACAGAAGGAACAACACACCGTCCACTAGAAGTGATTAATTGAAAGACACTTTTGTTTATTCTGGAAAGTTCTTTTATTTTTAGATTCACAACGAAATTTACTGCAGGGTTCTTTATTGAATAAGTTATTTAATTGTATTACATTTGTGGAGACATCAGCAACGACGATGGCGACCAGTGCAAAGAGTGCACCGATCAACAGCAATTCAGGGTTCATTGTTTTAAAATAAAGTTACTTTTCTCACTTATAAATTCTTTTTCACTATCCAGAACGAACCGCTGCACAAACTCGCCAAACAATTGGAAACCGACAAGTTCAAAAATACTCCTCACGACTCCGGTATTTTTACGCGTCTCCCTAGCCGGCGGATAGCGGGAGTGATGCGTGACCGTGGCGGTCAGTGGATGGAAAACGACTCGCTGAGCATAGAACTCCGACATGAATTCCATCCTAGGTTAGGGTTAAGAAACAAGAGAAGAGAGAGAAAAACTTTTCTCTTACGGGTGCGGTCGCCAAGGAAATGCACTCCTTCAGTGCAATGGTATGTGTAAGTAAATGTATCGCCATTAGGAAGAAGTGCTAATGGTTTTTCTATTTACACAATGGGAAATGTGTATCGTTGGTGATGCTAAAGCGATCGAATTGTATACATGATTACATGCGAAGAAATTCGTTTTATGACTCTAGGGTAAGATGAGAGTATTTGCTTTTGTCCTATGGTCAAAGAGCTGCCGTGGCCGTGGAAATACTAGGGACATGTGGTATGCACATGTTACGGCGGAATTGCATCGGTGGAACAAGGGTGCCTAATGGTCGGGAATCTATGGTGGATATGCCCGTTGACGAATTGTTTTTAGGAATTTCGAGGTCGATTGCGCTAATTGAATGCAGCTGCTGGTATATTATTGCTGGGAGAAAAAGGTCTCTGGCCAATGTGTACGTTAAGAGATTTATCATACACATGGCGAAGCTGAAAAATAGACAGCGCAATGTTTATGGCGCCTGGTGAAGGTTACATTGTATGTAATTCAAATCCTTTTGTTTACAGGAATTTGTCTGGTACCGAAGGTGCCGAATTGGTTTGAAATTCCAGGTAAGTAAAGCAAGAAATCTTACAGAACATTTTATGCGGAGAGATGCATGAAAAGGTAAGTTTTCTTTACAGGGACTTTTTAAGATCATAGATTTGATCTATATGATGCGTGAAGCATTTTCAGGTACTAATGCGATTCTATTAGTAAAAACGTATGCGACTTGGGATGAGGTTATGGGGTTTTTTAGGTAAGTGTACCGTGGGGTTGGCGGCACGGCCACAAGCCCATGTTTCGGATCCGTATAGAACAATTGGCATGATTATGGTTCTATAGACAAGGAGCTTAATATTACGTGATTTCAACAGTGTACTGACTGCATGCCAACTAGCGTTGCCCATTCTGGCCACATGCTCGTCCCACCTTAATCATCGCGACGTGATTACTCTCACTATTTATTTTAGGTTTGCAGTATAGCTCTTCCAATTCGTGATTTTGGAGTTTCCTTCATTGTCCTGCCCCTTCGTCGTAAGTACCGCCAAAGATACTCCTTAAAACGTTATTCCCAAATACGCGGAATGTGTTTCTTTCCGTTTTGTGAGAGCCCCTGTTTTGCATTCGAATAGAACAATCGGCATGATTATGGTTCAATAAACACAGAGCTTTATATTATGTGATAGCAGTTTGGATTTCAACAGTTTACTGACTGTGTGCCGGAATCCATTCTTTTGTGAATTTATTTCCACATTTCGTTACTGACCGCTAGTATTGTTCCCAGATATTTAAATTCTTTGACATTTTCAAATATCTTGCCTCTGATGTTTATATGTGTTTTCTGAGGTCCACGTGCTCTCGTCGTAATCATGTATTTTGTTTTGCCTTCATTTATTTCTAGGCCCACCTCTTCTGCCGCTTGCATGATGATTTCACTGTTTACTGTTCACTTACAATTTCTAGATTATCGCCCAAAACAGCGATGTCATCCGCGTATGCGAGCACTTATGTCACCCCGTTCAGGGATGATCCGGCCATGTTTTTATCTTGTACCTTTCTGATGACATACTGGAGGACAAGGTTTAAAAGGGATGGTGAAATGCCATCGCCCTGTTTTAGTCCGTCCCGGATTTCAAATGGTTCTGAAAGGTGGTTTCCTATTCTAACTCGCCCTTTGTTTTCGTTCATGCAAATTTGAGCCAGGGCGGCATATTTTTTCGGGATTCCCAGCTTACCTACAATACGGTAGAGCCTTTGCCTTGCGACTGAGTCGTAGGCTTTTTTGATGTCAACGAACAGTTGGTGAATCGTCTCTCCGTATTCCCACTTCTTTTCCAGCAGTTGCGTTATTGTGAACAAATGTTTGCTTGTTGACCGGTTCCTACGGAATCCGCATTGGTAGTCGCCCAATATTTCTTCTGCGTACGGTGTGATTCACGCCAGTATGACAGTTGTTAATATTTTGAATGTGGTTGGGAGTAATGATATTCCTTTGTAGTTTTCGTCAGATCTGTCGCCTTTTTTGAAAATGCGGACGACTATTGAGGTTTTCCATTCTTCCGAAATGACTTCCTTATTTCATATTGTTTAATCAGTTGGATGATCTTTCGAGTGGTTGCCTCTCTTCCATGCTTCACAAGCGCTGCCGGCATGCAGTCGACTCCGGGAGCCTTGTTGTTTTTCAGTCGATTTATCGCGTCTACAACTTCGTCGAAAGAGGGCTCTGGGATCTGAGGTTCGGCTGTATGTACGTCTGGTGCATTCATTTGTGGTTGATGGGTGCGCACATTGAGCAGGTTTTCAAAGTACTGCTTCCATCGTGTCACGATATTTTTTGTTTCTGCCACCAGACAGCCGTTTGCATCTCGGATTATTTTGGCTCTCCCTCGGTAGCCTTGACTTCATCATATGCTTCTAAGTGGATCACTCTGAGTCGTTTCCGTTCTTCGATATTCGCGCTGCACTCATCGTCAAACCAAGGCTTGGACTTAATTGTTTTCTTAAATCCCAATACCTTCTGGGCTGCTTGTTTGATTGTGTCTCTGATCGATGCCCATTTAGTGCCCAGAACCAATCAACCTTTGTATAAGCATATTTTCCACTAAAATTGAATCTGACAAAAAGCCGAGTTTCTACTGGCACAACTATTATATGGCTCTGGTGATCTTTTCCGATTCTTCTTAGTCTCTGCGTTCTCCACTGCAGTTATGCATACGTGCTCTGTTAGAATCGCCACAACAATATCTTGCCATTCTCGAAATCATTCGAACATGCTAGACCAACATTTTTTAACCTTACTATTAAAGGGCGGGGTGCACGCAGCTCATTGCATTCCGACATCAATATTATAAATCAACGGGGATTACTTGTACCGAATAAAAATCGATGCTTCTAAAACCCAGTCTTGTCGCTAGCGCCAAAGGGATATCCTAACATAGACACAATATTATTGAACTGCCAACGACGACAATAAACTTTTAATTTTTGGTAGTTACTAATTCGACTCTTAACTGGAACTATATGACATATTTGAAGGAGTAAAAAGTCTGGGGGGGCTCCTCGATAGTATAGTGGTTAGTATACCCGCCTGTCACGCGGGAGACCGGGGTTCGATTCCCCGTCGGGGAGCCTCTGGGGAAGACTAATGACCTTGCCCGGAAAAAACAAATCATTATGGAAAATTTAACAAGCCCCAGGACTTGCTAAATAAGGCCAAGTCCGGTTCCCGGTTCTAGTGCCGATGATGATGATGAAAAAGTCTGGGGGGTCTCTTAAGACCCTTTCAAGGAACACTTCGCTCAGCCCAATCTGATCACAACAGAGGGTATATAATTCAAAGCAGTATTCAATTGTTGAGTAAAACTGATACAAACTGGAATTCAGTTCTTGTATTTGATGCGACACATCTAAACAGTACTGTACGAGCTCGATAGGACGCTAAATCGATCAAAGAAACACATTGAGATCCAAGTCATTCAATTCAGACGACGGAACTCGGACGCATTGTTTTCCGGCTATCTCTTATCATTCCTTCTTTACCTGAGCTTGGCAAATGCGTTTCACGTCTCCAAACGTTTTGCTGTGATACCTTTTAGTCGAAAACCGCACACGAGTTCACTTTGAAAATGAACTGTAGAGGCACAAAAAACATAGACAATCATTCTTTAGACGAACTACACCGGAATCCGCTGTCGTTCTTTAGCTTTATAACCTCCAGACATTCGAAACCCAGATATACCGATATCTGCTATCGTTATCTTCTCCTGTTTGTTCCACTTCAACTTGACTTTGACATTTAAGTCCTAAAAATCTCCTTTTTTGTACACCTGTGTGTGAGAAAATAAAACGTGCAATTTACTATTGTCCTATTTATATGAAAAACAAGTTCCGTTTTATTTTTTCGCCCTAATAATATATCTGTATTATTGATGCCTGTGCACCTGACATGCAATAGGTGTCTGTCATCATACCACTAACAAAATGTCAGTTATAAGAACAAAACATTGTACCCGTGGCTATACCGAAGTAGCCACCAACAAATCTTTTCCATAATTGCTCTTCAGTGAAGCACGACCATCACTAGTGTAATCAGTTCATCTGTCGTCGGCCAATCCTTCGTGAGATTACCTCCCACCACTACCATCGGTTGGATCACTTTCAACGAAACCAAATCGCATCCCTGAAGCTCAAATTCTTCAGTTCTCTGATTCAAGTACTTCGCCACCGTGTTAAAGCGTCCACGTTCGGTTCGTCGTCGTCTTTCAGTCGTCACTCCAGCTAATTCCGTCTCTAATGGACACCAATTACATGCATTTCATAACGCGGAATGAGTCCGATATTCACGACCCGTCCATAAACGTGAGTCAAATTGTTAGCTGAAGGCCAAAGTCGGGGCGGTAATAGGCTACCGCCATCACCGTTGCCATAACTGCCACCGCTGTTGTTCCAAGATCGCGCATCCGCTCCTATACCGAGGTAATCTGCATAATGGCTTTTACGCCAATCAACTGAACAGCAGCCACCATTCGATGGTGGTCCGCGAGCGAAACGGCAGCAACTAGACTGACACGAGGATGTGTGTGGCATCTCCAAATTGTTGTGCCCACTGCAATGTCCCCTTCGGGGCTTCGGGGTGTCAATGTGTTCCATTGACGGTTAATATGCGGTTGCAACTACTCGATCCCCATCAAAGGAAACCATCTTCACCGACAAATGCACACCCACCGAGCTCATCGATTGCGCGACAAATTCCTTCGCAAGCACCATAATAATTATCAGCGACATTGACATCGGGGTCATACATGGTGCCCACCGGTGATCATAAACCCGGATGGAACTACTCATATGTGCTGGAACACTAACCTTAACCATATCACCCATCTTATTCGTGCTGCTGGCGTGGAGCATCGAAAAATTGAACAATAATATTACACAGTGAAGCAGGCGGAGATGCCATCCAGGTACGGAATCCAGAACCCACGTTGGAAGGGGAAACTATTTGTGGCAGAGAAATTGGAAAACCTCAGGACGAGGCGGCGGCCTGGATTGACATGAGAAATTACAATAATAAATCAGATAAATTGCAAAATTCCTCACGAACTATGAATCGACATCAATTGGGGTTCTTGGCACGGAACACCTGTGTTGAAAGAGGCGGGGGCGCTCAGTCCAGTTCCATTGTGTGTTGATGTGGCGAGAAACTATTACTCGCAAGATAAACACCTGCAACTCGCCATGAAGGCTTCAAAGAGGTTGTGCAGATTCATCTGCGATAGTCTGTGTGCGACTTCTTAATTTGGTTTTTAACAAGCGGATACTAAAGTGACGATGCCAATGCTGTACATGGTACATGGCGACAGTATACGGCCTGTTTAAAAAGCTCTTTTAGCCTTAAGTACATTGTGTCATCAT